>CM060462.1:18256398-18878898 GCA_030544235.1 Lepturacanthus savala | reverse complement strand
TGTGTGGGTGTTTTCAGGCTGATAAGTAGCAGGTATTGTTAAGTGCTTTGTGTAATGGGACTGAAAAGTTGCGGAGAATCACGGTCTTCCACGCATAAATTATTATTACCTTTTTACAGAGCCTATATTTGTACAAAGCCGAACGTGGTAAGATGAATTACTTTCTCCCCTAAATTCTATATGGGGAAGCACTGCTAATAAGGATCAGTCCAATTTGTGCTCTTCAAATGAATAAACATGTAACTTCAATGTTACTTTGTAAAAAACGGTGTGACAGCGTTTCATCCCAAACATTTCAGGCTGTTTGTTGAATGTTTTGTTGAATCTGCTAAAACTGAATTGGCTACAAAAGCCCAGCATCACCTTTTTTTTTCTTTTCTTTTTGGATGCTGCGCTTATTTGTTGTTCACCCTCGTCATTTTGTATGAATGCATGAAGCTTTTTTTTTTGGAAAAAAAGAAATTGAATGCACTGCCGTTGTTGAATGCAATATTCGTAAGCCGGTGTTTGTATATTATGTCCTTTATGACAAAAGCCTGTTAAACAATGAGCCCATACCTGAGGGAAAAAACGGATTTAGCATCAAACAGCGAGAGATTGAGAGATAGACATAATCGTGATGGACTTGTGGGGGAGTACAGCAGTGGTCTTTAGAGCAGTAAGGGCTGTTTGCGATTTTGTATTATTCTCCCGAGATTCACTGTACAGAGACGAGTGATGGGAGATAAACACAGATAAGCCCATCACAGGATGAAGGGAGGGACGCTATGTGATCAGTCAGCTATAAAATTGACTCAGACCAAGCAGTTTTACTGTCTCTCAAGAAAGATTGGTGATATGACATGGAAGGAAAAATGTTAAACAATCCTACCACATTCTATCTCTTCACACCCAAGCTCTGCGGTTCACTTTTTTTTTTTTTTTTCATGCGGCCAGATAATCAGCAAATACACCCGGCTGCCTGTTGTTTATTATATAGGTGCACCCAGCTAAAACTAATGCAGTCTAATACAACAGCGCTGCGATAAATCCAGCTCTCCGTGATGTTCAGTTAATCTGAAGAAGCCCTGAAAGTGCCTTAAATCAGTCTGACTGGTGGTTTGAAGGCATCATTCACCCCAGTGCTGCAGGAATCTGGCGCCGCCATTAGCAGCAGTCTTTGCTCAGTGCAAAAAGAAGAATGGAGGTGGAGGGGAAAATATCCACAAACAGTTTCACAGGGATGATTTCGACTGTTGGTATTGTGGTCCCTTTTGCCAGCGCGTTGTTTACCGCTGCGTATGCAGTGTTCTCTCTGAGGTGCAGTGACAGACAGCGTGGTGGATCTCGGCGGCTGTGGCTGGAGGAAACAGGAACAGATGGAGCTTCTTGTTTTCTGCCAGCTGTGGTGAAATAATCAGAGATGTGCAGTTTAAGGCTGGGACGCACAACACAAATCAGCAGCTTTAAACTGTGTCAGGCCTTAAATTGATATGATTAGCTTGCACACGCCAAATGTATCACATAGCACTTTAACCCATTGAAGCCTATGAGCTAGCCTATGAGACTCATTTTATATTTAAAATAAAAAAAAAAATCAAAATGTTACTTTAAAATGCTATTTTTGACATGATAGACAACTTAGACAAAAGGAATAAAAAAAAATTTAAGTTTCCAAGTGCTTCCTGTCACATGACGTCATCAACTTCCTCCTGAGAACATGAAGAAGACAAACCCTCAGAGTAGGAGGTAATTTTATTTAGATTATTATATGATGATTTTCAACCTTAATGATTTATATATATATATATATATATATATATATATATATATATATGTATATATGTATATATATATATGTATATATGTATATATATATATATATATATATATATATGTATATATATATATGTATATATGTATATATATATATATGTATATATGTATATATATATATATGTATATATATATATATATATATGTATATATATATATATATATATATATATAAAAATATTAAATCATTCAACTCATTCAGCAGCAACTACTATACTAGTCATTAAAATGCTATTTCTTGCAAAGAATAGAGTACAAAATGAATGATGTGCAAGAAATCTTTAAAACCATCTAGGCTTAAATGGGTTAATGGACAGTTTCACAATTGTTCATGTGCTGACGTTACATAACACAACTGAGAACGTGCCTGGTATGTTAACACAACATATTAAGAGTTATTCCGATAACTATAGCATCAATAACATGCTAAGAAAACCATCCGTGTCACTCCAAATATCCGGTAACTAAAATACAATAAAATCTTGATCCTCTGTGTCACTTTTCATCAACTCCTCTAACTCCGGATGTAGAAGACGCGGCGCTTCCTCTTCTATGTCGATGACGCCAGACGTCATATTTTACTACTTGCAGCTCGTAATCTGCAGAATATGATTTTCTTTTTCGTGCCGTTTTTGTTAAGTTCTTCTCAGTTGTTTATAAAAATGACCACCAATGTTGAAATTCATTCATCAACGTTTATCTAATTCTGACTCTCTATGGAGTGACAAGTTTACACATTCATTGCCACTTGTTCTTATCTTGGTGTATTACACCTTCTGTATTGGCCATTTTTGGCAAAATATCCAAATTCCAAAATGATTCACAGCTGCATCTGGACTTTACTTGACGGGGGAGTTCATAACACATTAATAGCAGCTGTCATAAACTGCACATGAAGCATTCATGACTGTTTGATGAGATATGACTCAACATTCATATCAAACCTTTCATGAATGTGGAAGGCAGAATGAACACAACTTGTCAAAATAAAAGTCCAACAACTGCAAAGCAGCATTGTTCCAAAGCTCTTACCTGATCATGACACGTCCGAGTCAGTGAGCTAGTCCAGTCCCAAAAACACAGAACTTAGTCAAGCAAATAATTTCTGTTAAAAAGATATTTGTTTAATAATCTAACATTTGCAGATGATTTCTCATCTTTTGCTACTGGGAATGTCCAACCGTTCCAGGTTACACAAATACGGGTCGGGACGTAAAGTGACATTCAATGACGACTTCATAAGATATTCATGGGATATTTACAAATGCTGGAGAGATTACATTAATGGTATCCAGGTTACACAAATGCGGCTCAGCTGAATGTAGGCGAGTTCATCCATTGAAATAGATGTGGCGTGATCGGAACAAAAATGGCAATACGGCCTTGCAATTGTTAGACTTTTATTTTGATAAATTGTGGTCGTTCCACATTCATGAAATGTTTGGTATGAATGTTGAGTCATATCTCATGAAACAGTCATGAATGGTTTATGTGCAGTTTATGACAGCTGCTATGAATGTGTTATGAACTCACGCATCAAGTAAAGTGTTCCCACATTTTTTAAACCAATTGTCTTGGGTGTCATTAGGCCCAGAATGCAGAACCTGTTTGTATTAAACTGGTTAAATCCCAGGAAAAGGCCACATAAAACACCAAAAGACATATCTGCAGTGGCTTAATTGTTTTATGCAACGACTGTGTCACATAACTTGCCATTATCAGTGTGTTAGTTGCTTGCTTTGAGTTTTTTTTTTGTTGTTGTTTCACGTTAGTGGTAAGGATTTTGAAAACGGCAACAATAGACAGAGAAGTGGAGGAAAATGCCAACTGAACCGATCGACCAACACCAGGCGTATATCCACTGTCTGCAAATCTTTCAAATGAATCAAATAAAGTGGCTATCTTTCAAAGTTACCGTCTTTTTATGCCAAATTCAGCACAAGTGCCTTCAGCTCGACAGGGACATGTTGTCCGGGAAAGAAAAAAAGAGGGGATTTTATTCTAAAAGGTAGATATCCTGCTGATTCAACTAACTTTGAACTGCTAACGCATCGTATTATATTTAGATAAACTTTAAAGCATATTTTTGAGGACTTGATTGTGGACGTTTTCCTCCATCAAACCTGCTTCAGTGTATTGGATGTGGAAAATATCCAGAGCAGTCCTTGTTTCATGCAAAAACACATTGTCAGGTAGAGATGTAGAGCTGTATCCGCATAGTGCTTTAATGCTTTAATTATACTGGCCAATTATATTCTTAATTGTGTTTTTACTCTTTGACTTTGTGACAGTCCTCTTGTCCTGTAACAACTGGTGTGCAGTTACTGTGTCAAAAGATCCGCTTGATACATTTTGTGTCTAATGTAATTTTTTCCACTTAAAAGTCAAATGAATAAAGGAGCCAAAGCTTCTCCTTTGCACTGATGTACATTCTTAATCTTAGCGTGGGCATGTATGTGCGTAGGCTCTGTAAATACATTGCAACGTGCTTCATGCTCACCTCTCCCTTTTAAATATAAAAAACTATATTTTTTTCCCAGTGAAAACAGGTAAAAGTCAAATCTTGTTGTGATTTTCTCATAAAGGTACACACATTCTTCCACTAACTTCCAGGGTCAGTAACTAAATAATTAAATCTTCATTTACATCACATTTATATTACCAGTTGCCTGGTTACCATCGGACACAGACATTGCCAGTTTGTTTTTGTGTATTGTTTTTATATAACTGTTCAAATACAGAAGCTACTCAAGATGCATGTTAAAATAATTTAAATTGCACTAGCTTTTGGGTGTAAACTATGGTGCTGTTGTTTTAAGGGCTGATTTAAAGACTGTTTAAAAATAGGTTTATATATTATTTCAATTACTCTCAACCTGTAATAGGTTTAATGCAGTGTCAATCAAGTCAAGTGAAATATTAGTCACCCTAATGACAAGAAATGTATCATGTGGAAATGGACAATAAGTCACTCTGATCCTGGCTTTTCCTAAAAAAAAAATCTGAAAATTAAATAAAATGGATAAATAAAAGAAAATGAATTACAGAGCACAGTGAGAAACAAATATTTGATGGGGTCAGAGATCTATTAAAGCATTGCCTATGAAGTTTGTTTTTTAGAAGCCGCTTAAAACTTGTCCAAAGATTGAGCAGATTTGATAGACTGGGACAGAGGATTCCTGAGGGTCGAGGCTAAAGCTGAAAGCCGCGGTCACCTTTTGTCTTGCAGTTAGAGCGGGGGGGGATCGATAAAAGGCAGTGATTTGATGAACGGAGTGTTTGAGAAGTGGAATGAGGAACGAGGAGGTCAGGAATGTAACTGAGGTCAAGGTCACGCGGGGCCTTATATGTTATCAACAATATCTTGTAGTTTAATCAGAATTTTATCAGAAGCTACTGGAAGGATGCAGGAACAGAGGTAATATGGGACCTATGGTTGGTTGTAGTTAAGAGCCTGACAGCAGCATTTTAAAACAAACTATAAATTACTTGACTGGCAGGGGTATAGGGAATTACTGTAATCTAGAATCTAGAGAAAATCAAGCTATGGATTAATACTTTCAGATCCGTAAAAGACAAGAGACATCTGACTTGTATGATATTACATATAATGTAATGTGATATAAAATATATTTCTTATCTGAAAAAAAGAGGACTGGATGAACTCAGTAATAAAATGGCCGGAAGTCATATACTGGTCAAAGATGGTACCAAGATTCTTATCGGTGGAATTGATATTTGAATCAAATGGATCAATAAACTAATCAACCACAATGACAACATTATCAGGTCCAATTAAAAGAACTGTGCTCACCTCAATGGATTAAAAATTCTGTGGAAGTTGTGTACTTCCTGATTACCTTAAATGTGAAGGAGGCAGTCGGCAACTACACCTGCATCAGTGGTGAGCTGCAGGTGAATGTATTTTTTTTTCTTAAAATATGTATAAGTAGATAGGCTACAATATAAGGTCATTTTACTATAGTTTATTAGGTAGATCTTTGAAAAGAACTATGTGAACCGATATTAATTATAGAAAATATCCCATAAGGAACGATTCCATTTAAACCAAAATTAAAAAGAACCAACCAAACATTCAGTTTTGAATTGGCAATTTCTCTGTACAGGGTAAATTGGCACCTCTGTAGACACATTTTGCATTTACATGTTCAGCTGACCTGGCTAAATGACTCTCCGGGTTCCACTAATAACAGCCAACATGTAATTGTAAATGTAATACGTGAACTCTATTTTTTCAAGCAAATTATGAAGAAATGATGTTAATAAGAACGACCAAATAAACTGTAAGTATGCCAAGTAGGAAATTTCACAATATTTCATTTTATTTCATTATTTCATTTATTTTCATTGTTTGCATTCCTTTTAAGACCATGTAGACTTTTGAACCATCTATGAATGGTTTAGAGGAAATTACATAATCTTGACTGGAGATTTGAGAATTTGATCCGTAAACAAGACAAGAAACATCCGATTTTTATGATATTTCTTCTCTGAAGAGAACAGGACTGGATGGGCTTCGTAATATAATGGCCAAAAGTCATATACTGGTCAAAGACGGTAGCAGGATGCTTAACGGTTGGATTGCTATTTGAATTAAATGGATCGATAAACTAATCACCCGCGGTGGCAAAGTTAATCAGGTGCAATTAACAGAACTTGGCTCACCCCGACGGATTTAAAATTTCATGGAAATTGTGTGCTTCCTGATACCTTCGAATGTGAAGGACTGATCATTTAGAGGCGGTCGACAACTCCACCTGCAGCACCGGTGTGCAAAGCGCTGACAAATTACCGGTTAATATCCTGCCTAGATATCCCGACGCAAGAGTGGTGCGGCGAGCTTCCTGCAGCCTTATTATTATAATCTATTTGTGCTCCTTTGGCTCCTCTGCTGGGCTGGATAGATAACCGCTTATGAAGCAGAGCCATTGAGAAAGGAAGTCCAATCACCACTCGAGTGTTTACTTTAAACCTGAAAAATCCTCGCCGCCTCGACGATTTGATAACCCGGGAATTACGGGTGTTGCTCCAGGCTTGTTGATTTGTTTATGCGTATTTACAGAACTCTTCATAAATTCATAATCATCCTCCCCATGCTTGCCTCCACATCTCCGTGGAGCAGGTGCTGAAGTTTGGACAGGCTCCGGTCAGTGGATGAAGACGGCAAGGACGCCTAAGCCTTTAATTCCGTGCCAGGGAGGAACAATATTTCCCATCAGAGCGATGAATTCGATAATCTGCGCTGGATCGCGACCAAGGCATCAGCACTTATATACCGAGGGCTCTGCGTTTCTGCAAACCCAAACTCTCAAACAGATGGGACAGACACAGTATGTGTGCACAGTAAAGAAAATGCAGCAGAAGATTATGTCGAATGCGAGCGCGTTGATCACTCATATAAAAACCACAGACGAGTCTCTCACTCTCTGCCCTGCTCTTATCACATCTGTTTAATCCCGGACGTTATTGCCCTTATGGGGCATTAACATCTTTAAAAATCCCCTCTTTCGGGTGACCATCTGGTTTTATGAGGCTATTTTACCTCCTAGATAGCCAACTTTTCCATTTGTCCTTATTACCTTCCATAAAACTCAAATATTTAAGAGGTGTTGTAAAAGTTTCATCGCTATTTGAGGACTTCTGATATCTATTTGGCATTAACTGCTCGCATGATGCAGTAGCTCATTTGCACACAGAGCCACTTAGCGTCACGGGGAAATTATCGGTACAATATAACACGCTCGTTACAACCCCGACTAGTGGATTTCCGTGAATGCGGGGTATGCGTCATTTTCAGGGATGTGTGTTAAGAGCGGCTCTGCGCCATATGCCTGCACTTGTTTATACAAATGTGCTTAAAACATTGGCCACATTCTGTCTAAGTGTGGTTCGTCAGGGCTGTATGGAAGTGAGGCAGCAAACAACTGTCGGAAGGAAAAAAGGTGCAATAAAACGAAACCATTGCAGCGGCCAATTTTCTTTTTCAAACACTAGGAGAATATTGGCTTTTTTTTTTTCCCGAATGTGCCCCATATGAAAAACAAATGCATTTTTTTTCGTTGTTTTGTTTCTTTTGTGCTCCCACGCTGTCTTTTTCACACCAAAGTGTATTTTACAGACAGCGGTTACAGAGAGAACGGGATGAATACGTTTCAGTTCGCGTATCGACTTGACCCCCGTTGTTTTAGCAGGCTGTCTGCTCACACTGTGCTCCTCTTCTGCAGGGATCTCGGGGCTGTTTGCTATTTAAAGAGCGCCCGTTGTAATTTCCCCAACTGCCGTCGCAGTTGTAGAAAAAACATGAATGAACAAACACACAAACAAAGTGCACTAAGTGCCCCTCCTCGAGCCGCTGTGTTATCTCTACAGAGACTGAATGGGGGAAACTTGAAGCCTGAAGGCATTACAAGTTGGATGGAGTCAGGAAAATTAAAAAAAAAAAAAAAAAATTATTCATATGAACATGCTGATATTTAACAGTTCAGTTCCGACGAGCTATTTTTATACACTTACTAATTTGCTCTGCCAAATACGCTTCGAAGCGAACATAATTACAGCACACTCACCGACACTGTTTTTTCCCCAAAACCATTAGAAGTCGCAGGGAGGAGCTCGGTGGGTGTTTGGATGCGACCACAGCCGGACTATGTCCTGGCGTCAAACGTCGGTGGGTTGAGGCCATTTAAAACAGCCTGTAAAGGTGAGAAGGGAAAATGGTTTCGGTTAATTGTAGCACATTCTGTTTGCGCTTCAAGTCAGAGTTGACTTATCCATTATTTATCTAAGACCTTGATCCCTCGCTCACCTTTGCCGAGCGATTTGATGAACCTCCGACATGAAAAGAAAATGCTATTCATGCTTTAGATTCCAGGAGCCAATATTGTTGGGAAAAGAAATTTAAAAAAAATTGTCTCAAAGAATGTTTGACAGCAGTGGCATTGAAAAAAATGAAAAAAAAAGTTTAATAAAATGCTGATAATATATATATATATATATATATATATATATATATATATATATATATATATATATATATATATATATATATATATATATATATATATATATATATATATATATATATATATATATATACCATACCATACAAGTTTTATAAGTGACTGCTGGCTAGACTGTCTAGAGTAAATTCATCCAGTTCCACATTACTTTCAGGTATGTTTAATTTAAGCCTTAAATGGGTCACAAGGATTTCAGCTTTTTAAATTCCTTTTCACCTTTTTTGATAACATGGATAATTGCAGTTTAAGTTGTATGCTCCCCCCACACACACACTCCTCATATGAGTTTATAATGATTGCTTCTGCAATTTCCAGCATTGATTCAGCAATTCTGATCATTGCTCCATCATTTTTCTTCAGCGTTCAGCTTTCAGTTCATTTCAGCTTTTAGCTTCCAAGATTTGACACTACATTTCACCTTTTTATTTAGCTATTCCAGTACTGCTTCAGGAATTGCTATTCAGCAATTTTTTTTAAATTGTGCATATTCCTCACATCTATCATTTGGTTATATATGATTACTTATGCAAGAAGAAAATGAAAATGAATGTCCTGCATCCTTAAGAAGTTGAATGAAAAATGTTTAAACATATTTGTTATTTTTACCCTCATTACAGTGACCGACTCATAGCTTCCTTTGGTTATGCACTTCAGCTTCTGATTTTAGCAATTCATGTCACATTTCTGCATTTTCAGTCATGTTTTGCAACCCTCGGGTCAGTGCCATTTCTGTTTTAAAGTCTTTAGCAATTCAGTTTATCTTTGTAATATTAATAAACAGCATTTCTTCTTTCAGCCTTTTCAGGCAATTTATTTTAACTTTCCAGCTTTGACAGCATTCAAATTGAACTTCCTGTTTTTTCGAGCAATGCATTTCAACTCTTCTTCTTTAAGCATCTTTAAGCTAATGCAGTTCATCTTCCAGTTCTGACTGTTGAAATCATGTCAGCTTCCAGGTTTTTCAGCAGTGCAGTGCATTTGAGTTTTCAGCTCTTCAAGCTGAGTTAATTTCAGATGTCTATATTTTCAGCAATGCTTTGCCATTCATTTCAGCTGTCAGTATTCACATGCATTTTGAATGTATTTTCTTTTTAATACTTAACAGATATATAAGTAGATGCAATATAAGGTCATTTTACTATATTGTCCTAGGTAGATCCCTGAAAATACATACATTACATACATATTTTTTCAAACAAATTATGAAGAAAGGATTGTAAAATTTTGAAATAAGCAAGATCAAGTAAACTGTAAGTATATTAATATCTGTTATTTTCATGTTTTGCATCCCCTTTAGGACCACATTGCGAACGGAAAATATTCTCATGCAATACTATTTTTTAATTTATAATTGATCGTTTGGTGGTTCCTGCACCACCATTTGAGTGAACTTACACTACTTAGTCAGCCAATTCCGCAGTCTTTAAGTTTTCTGTCTTGCAAAAAACTTTTGGGTTTATGAATCTGTAATGAATCTGCCTCTTCTTAAGTCCCAGCATCTCAACGGTGATGTACAACAGTACAACAGTGTAAGTATAAATTCACACAAAATGCCCATTACTCACTGACCAACTACCAGACCATATTAATTACCCCCGCCACCTAGCTCAAACAGCTCTGTCTGGCTAATTCCATAGTGTCTAACTGGCATAAGTCAATACAACTTCAAGGCTCAGGGCTTCCTAGTAATTGGAACAAACATGGCAGCTAAATCTTAAGAAGAGGGACCAGGCAAATTACTCAGGTGCAAGACAAACCATTTTCCATTGTAGAATACAAAGGAGAGAGGTCTCTGCACTGAGAATAATTTATCGAAAAGGAGTAAAAAATAATTGGCAAAAAAACAGAATCAAATTATGTATTTTCCTTTGTATCCTACAATGGGGCTAAATCTTTGCCAGAGGCGATGTTCACTGTTGTTGCATTATCCTGTTTGTCACAGCTCTCTGTAAAGGTACACAGTCCTACATGCACATGTAGAAACATTGTAATCCTGATTTATAATAAACCTTTAAGAAAATACCTTATTGAACCTGATGGCCTGTCACAACTGGTCTTGGAAAGTATTGTCACTCAATGTACAGTATGTGGCTGGATTCTAAGTCTGTACACAAATAACAGCATTAAATGAAATAACCACAATATTCTATATTTTCCTTATTGTCAATAAATCTCATGTGCAGGGCCAAACAACAAACTCTTACTTTACAAGTATTGCTTGTGTATTCAAAGCCTGATATCATATATTCCTGTGCTGTAGAAATGCTTCCTTTGGCTCAAAGGCAACTTATTTATTTTTTAGTAACAACTACTACAAAAAATAAAGCTTCACACAAAAATGGTAACACAAAATGCATTTTAATCAAGGATTAAGAATGCAAGAATGTTCTTGCACGAGACCCATTTTGGAATATAAGCATATATGTATCCTCTGTGGGACGTATTGAAATCTTGGTGTGTTATTTGGCTGTGACAGTGTCATTTGTATTACTTTCTTTATTACCGTATTAACTCTGGGTTATTGTACCCAACAGATGTTTGTTTGAAGCATAGCCCTCCAGTTGCTTTTACACAATAAGCCGCATATGTTCCATTGTCTTGCCTGAAGTATTTTCTGTCCTTTTGAGCTTAAATGAGCGGGCTGCTTTGAAGTAACAAAATCTCACAGATCCTCTCCGCGCTCTGCAATGAGCCAGAAGGATGTTCGTTTCCTCAGTGACAAAAGGAAGGCAGGTACCACCCTGTAGCCTAATAACCAAAGGCCTGCACTGTTTCTCTCTCAGCCAACCACAAACGCATGGTCTACCTCCTTCATTTCCGAAGCTACTGACCCCCCCCTTAACATTTTGATGGGGCTCCCAGGAAAAACACATCTCTGCATCTTGACAGCCAACTGTTTTATACCGCTGCGTAAATGAAAATAACATAAGCTTGATAGATGAAGCTGCGTTTGATTTTAATCTCGATTCTTATTTGATTTAAAATTGCCAGGTTGCATATAAAGTAGAACAAAAGCAAAGTTTCCCGTTGAAACTGACACCTTCCTGTTCATCACCATAGTAATTATGTGAACACACAATTCAAAGACAGATGGTGTGCCTGTCAATAATTAACAGCCATGCTAAGCTGAGACTCGTGATTGATACCTCCAAGGCAACAGAAACAAACTATCATAAGTCTTTTCCATCAGCACTGTTGACCCCGCCGAACCAAACCATTTTTATTCAGTGATGATTCAGCATCATTTTTAACCTCTTAAGACACTGTGAGTGGTACGGGGAAGTGGTAGGGGGTCATTTAAGGCAATATTATGCTTCAATCTTTGGTTTCTATGTGCAAATAACACAACAATTATGGTCTCGAAGTTCTTTGACATTGATCGACACCATGAACGAACCAATCAAAGCATGGGATTGGGAGTGAACCGACTTGAAAGACAATCAGGACCGACTAAGTTTGACCACCTTTGGTTTGATGAACAGCAGTGTGACCCAATGGAAATTCCCCAGGATGAGACCATCCAAATCTGATGGCCAATACCCGGGGCTTTTGAACATGTGCTACTTACAAATTGGACATACCATTTTTTGCAAGTTACACTTAAGAGGTTAAAAATCTTCCCATTTCATCATCCTGTCCCTGTTTTTTGAACAATAAGTGGTAGATGGCGAGTAAAATTGTTAAAACAACCTGACTGTATTGCGCACTGCTATAATAAATAATGGTAAAGAAGATGCTGATGCTGTTCAAACAGCATTGACTAGACCACTTACACGCCTTCAAACAGGCAGCCCGGATTAATGAGATTGCAAACCCCTGCTGTCCTGAGCTGACTTGCTGAGTCAAATCAACTAAAACCAGGCCAGCACATATATAGTTGGTGAAAGGTTAATTTATTGAAAACTGAGCAATCTGTGATGTGATAGTTAAATAATGTTCATCAACGAAGGGCTTCCAGAAATCACAACATATATAACAAACTCAGTTTGTAAATGTTCCAATTTAAAACAACTCAAGTGTAGAGAATTAATAACGAATGTCAATTGCAAGTAACACAAAATACTTTTATTTATTGATAAAAAAATAATCAGTGCAGCTAAATTGTCGTCCAATCCTTTCACAGTCCATTAAAGTGATAAGACAATGTACCCAAAGGAAAAGTCGGCAGGAATAAATTAATTAGATGCATCAATCCTACGTTCCTGAAGTCAAGGAAAAAAGGGTGAAGAGTTCTTTCTCCCCAGTGTGAAGGTTTTGCACTTAGACACATATAGTTGAATGAGATGGGGGGAAACGCCAAGAATAAAATGATTGAAATTTTCAATCTAGGGCTGAACAGCAGTGTGAGCAGAGATGAGATGCAAACCAAGTGTCCCTTTGGGGAGAAGAATATGGATTATAGGATCCCGCTGCTGGTCCACAGAGACACAGGCAATCGCTCAGCTGTTTGATATCGTCTTGTAGGTTGCGCTTGATGCTGCTGCATGCCTTCTACTCACCTTGAAGAATATATGATGACTATGATCAATGTTTTTTAACTATGGAATCTTTTAAGGAGTGAGCCCTCATTTTCTGGTGCTGCAAATCCCCGAGAGTCTTTGTCAGCCTGCAGCATGTTAGAAGAGATTGTATGTGTTTCTGGTTATGGATCCCTTTGGCATAATGAAACACATTGCTTTCTGAATGCAGGAGGAGCTGCCCTCGTGTGTGCGTGTGTGTTGTCTGTGTGTGAACAGAAATGATATTTCATGTATGCTTCCACATTAAATGCTTCTTAATTCAACGGATTTCTCAATATAATTTTTTTTTTCCAATAACATGCACGCTTCCTTTATCCAGATGTGTGGCTGTACACATTTTCATTGGTTGGAAGTGGGCACAGATGGCGCTGATGTAATCTCTTCAATCTGTTATTAATCACACTGTACAGAAATGAGGGAAAAGTCTGCAGCAAAGGTCATGAAGAGGTGGATTTAGCACTATTTGTTACATAGGATGCAATCTTATGATAATTGTGTGAGATTATTAAAGACTACAAGTGCAAAATAATCTACCTTTTACCATTGATTTTTCAAGAAAATCTTTCTATTTTTTTTTTTAACAGGTGGACCCTTAACAGGTTATAGTAACCTAGACTCAATAAGCAGGACTATCTCCTTTCCAGTTTTTGCACATAGAATCCAAACAAATCTCAGCGGGTGTGTCCAGGGATTAAACAGAGCCGGAGGCAGCTGGATCATAATTCCAGTATTCAGGGTTCAGATGCATCTTAGTCTCAACACATGTATCCGCCCCCAGCCGCAGGCGCCTGCTACACTGAGCAAACAGGGCCTTCGCTGCCGCACTTCGAATTTTGACATTCAGCGTGTTTATATGTGCACCCGAAGTTATTCAGGGAGAGAAATCAGGTCAAGGCGGAAAATCGGAGAACTCGCATGCGATACATTGAGACATGCACTGAGATAACTTCAAAATCCAACGTGCAGCTGTTGGATCCACGGGATGTCCTCAAGCTCTTACATCTAGACTCCCTCTCACGAGAACAGAACTTTGCCCTCATTTATGGAATATACCGTTACTTAATTTTGATTAAGAAAAGGTTAATCGTTTGATTTAATATTATATATAGCAGACTATCTTCAAGTTTCTTTTGTTGTTAAGTTTCTATGTCAATTGTCAATTTCTTTGTCAGAGCATTTGTATTCACTTATTTATCAGTGCATATTAATCAACATTATATCTGAATTTACAAAAATATCCTATGCTTAATAGCATATAGACACATTACATCATTCCTATTTTTATTATTATTAAAACTCCAAAGCAAATATAGAAAGCCTCCAGTAAAAAATATATTTGTCACTATTTCTTTAAATCCAGTTCAAACTGCTCTATTGAAAAAACATTATACATAAGTCAGATTTTTATAGGCTAATTACGGTAATGTTTTCTGCACCCACGTCCACCTCATTTCATGTTGTCATAATTTTGACATATAAATACAATCAATACAAGCAAGTCCTGTTCCCTCTCAGGTGAATACAGAGACAACCACACATTATGAAGAGTCCCTGTTAAAGCTGGTAAATTAAACAATTGACCATAACACTTATATTAACAAAGGGATACCCTAACCCTATGACAGTCCTGAATTGGGAAAAAACAGTTTTTAACATCAGGCTATGTATTTTCTACTGTTAAAGTAGGCATTTTAACATGGTAGTCTATGGGGATTGACTTTATTTCAGAGCCAGCCTCAAGTGGCCATTCAAGGAACTGCAATTTTTGGCACTTTCACACTGACTCCATTTTTCAGCCCAGAGAAAATGCTGCTTGGCTTTGGCCCAAAAAACTACCTTTAGAAAACAAACCAAGTGGGCACAAGCACTTGAGAACTGATCAAATCTGTCAGCAAAATTTGAGCTATTAGGGTTTAATGAGAATTAATAAAACAGCAAGAAACTTGAGTGTATTTAGTGCCATTGTTTGTGGCAGAAGTTTATGCCTTACGGGTAAAACTGTGGAATCCTGAAGAATAAATTTCTTCTGAAAGTTTGTGATTTGCTTTCTTTTTACTTCAGTGAAGTTCTATGTGCACAACTGCAACACACAAAAAACCCCCACTTTTTATTGAAAAAAAAAATCTGCACATCTGCTTCTGCAAACGATCAAAGCACTGATAGTGTGTGTGGATTTGAAATGTTCACTTTAATAATTAATTTGACGTAGCTGCCAGAAGAATGACAACCCCAGCACAGAGAGGACAAAGGCCACAAAACAGAAGAAAGGGTCCAATATGAAAAAAAAAACAAAACATGGCGATAACAGACTAACTACTGATAAAATTAGAAAAGGGGCACTGAATGGCAGCTGTGTTTTTCCAGAAGTAATCACATCGAGGAGCTGATTGGCAGGAAATTAACGTAAAGATTACATCTCATGGATCTAGACATCATGGCAACATTTTAATTCCGCCATGCGCCTTGCATCAATAGCTTTTTTGTTTTTCTTTTCTTGACCTTATATTGCCTAAAGTCCACACCCACCGTTGTTGCCTGTCTGTTTTATTTATCATTTTCTATCCATAATCCAGATGAAGTTCAAAGTGACAATAGATACTCTGATGATCCGCCCACATTCAGCACACACATACATACCCACGGCGTACACACAGCTCAGCAGATCTCCCAGCAATGAGCAGCTTTACCTTGATCTACTAGTTTGATTAAATGATATGCCGTAGATTGAGATGTGAGTGAATTGTGCTCACTCACCAGCCGCCATGGTCAGAGTCATTACAGCTGACAAACTGCGCTGAGACGAAAGAGTGTGGAGGCCTTGAGGTGAACTGAAGCCTATTACCAAGCTATAACAACAATGAACGGCTTTAAAACGAGGATTAATGCGGCATATTGAAACGTTAAGGTGCAAATCATAAGTGAATAGTTGTGTCCAGTGGTGCTCACGGGGCGGTTTAATAGTTGCATTTCCAAAAGAGATCATAAAGAGCGTGATGTATAGTTTCCATAAACCATATACTGTATGTAATGTGCAACCTTAGCACTGCAGCAGGCATACGTTCATGCACACGCGCTGACGCAGGTGAATCATGATTCTTCCACATCGCAAATCCCTCTTTAACCTCCGGGTGTTCCTACAAATGAATATTGCCGTCAGCTTTTGTGTGAGCTCAGAATATTGATCAGTTTTTACTATTGCTCCTCAAAGGAGAACGGATAAGTTTGACTTTATTCACTGCGAGGACTGTCAAGTTTTTTTTTTTCCTTGTTTTTCGCATGTTATGTCCCAATGTGACTGGAAGAGATGTGAAAATACTTTCAGTCAAGTCTTGTCGTCTCGTCTCTGTTCACAGCTACACCCTCCGTGTGGTGGGCAATGGGATCAAGGCCCAGGCTGCCAACCCTGAAGTCAAAGTGAAAGGAGCAGATCCTGTGATAAATCAAATCATAGACAAACTGAAACACATCAATCAGGTGAGACACTTTCACTCTCTGTAACATTTTTTCCTGTACACCCATGATTTTTTCTTGCACTCCTTCTCCTTATTTAATCGCACTTGTTTGTCAAACTATGGCAGCTGTTGCTGTTCCTGTTAGTTTGGTCAACACTAAAGGATTATTCTGCTTTATTTCAACTGGATGTATTTCCCATAAATGTGGCCACTGTTGCTTTATGTGAATCGCCTGAATCCATAGCTAATTTCGCAGCCTCCAGCTACAGATTCAGGTGATTCATGAGGAGACATCTGTCATCCATTAAAATCTATAATACCCACGCCTGTTTGCATCTATATGCATCTATATCAGTTTTCTGCCATTCTAAATTTTGACCAAATTGATTCACCTCTGCTTTCAAGACCACTCCTATTAATAACAGAGCGTCTCTGGCCCAAGTTGCTTTTTTTTTATTTTTGTTTATCCGTAGCCCGGCTGTCAAATTTGCTTAAATGCTGTGGGTGGGGATTATATCATAAATAATATCATACCTCCTAAACACTATTATTATTACTATGGCTATTGGTGGATATTTGTAGTTATAACGTTTGATTTCATTTGGCCAATATGTGGTGCTGTAGCAGTATTATGTAACTATAACAGAAGAAATCTGTCTGTTTGTGTGTATATATGAATAAAACTGTCCTTCACATATCTCAACAACCATTCATTTGATCAGCTTCATGCTTGGTGGGTGTATTGCCGGGAGCATAGTATCCAGTATGAAGTCAATCAGATGAGTGGTTCACAAGAATGCTGCGAGCAGCCTGTTCTTAACAGCGCTGCAAGCAGCAATACAGGGAGTCCAAATGGCCACTGCACTAGCAGTAGCTTATTGTTATCACATGTAACATGTCTGCATGAGGAATTACAGTATACAAGTCACTATTGTTCAGGAGTACAGTCAATGAAAACAGCTCGTATCTTGTCATTTTACTGCATCTACTGACAGAGCTGTATAGAGAAAACCGATTCTCCGATTCCCAATGTATTTTAATGATAATTTCTAAAACTGACTCCATACGGCCATAGATTGATTTTTTTTTTTTTTTCCAAAAATAGTATTTCCCAGGTTGTGTGCCAAGAACTGAGCACATCATGGTAGGGACTCAAGCACACAGCTCGACTTTGTAAAATCAGAAAACGAGGTAAGTTAAGGTTTCAGGTGAAGGTCAGTACATAATAAGGCAGTCAATCCAGGCAGAGGTAACCAAAAACACGAAGCAAAAGACAAGATCTCAAAACAAGCAAGGTTCATAAAGACAAGGCCCTGGCTGCAGCAACAAGGCTGGACCATAGATTGTGAAGAACAATGAACTGATGACGAGACAAAACACAAAGAAGAATATATACAGGTCTGATTACGAGTGATTAGACAGGAAGACCAGACAGGAAAGATGAGAGAAAAAATAAAATAATTAACTGAAATACTTCTTTAAGACGAATGGTGTGTGTGCCCCACGATTGGCTGGCGACCATCTGGGGTGTATCCCTGCCTCTCGCCGTAACGCGTTGGGATAGGCTCCAGCAGACCCCTGCGACCCTAATGAGGAATAAGCAGGTATAGAAAATGACTGACTGACTGACTTCTTTAAGACACTTTAATAATAATAATAGTATAACTTTACTCTTGTCATTGAAATCACATATCATTTTCAAAACAACAATCATGGCATCAGACACAAGCAGTAACGTTACCCAAGCTTTTAAAACGGTTCAAAGCTAATAATTGGCAACATTTAGCATTAAAAAATGACAAAGACAGAAACAAGCTTGATAAAAGCAAACAATTTGCAAGGCATGCCAGATGGAGATGAAGAATTGTGTCTCTTTGAAGAGGTCTCTCCAACCATGTACCTATTGGTAAAGGAAAATGTGGGTTGGCATTACAATATCATTATAGTACTAGAATTAATAACCTGCATAACTAGACAGTCATTTAATTCAGATAACATCTCAAAAACATAATAAGTTTGGATCGAATCGTGATAATCAATTCTAAATCTTGAGAATCTGAATCAAATCAGTTCTTAAAATTTGAATAAAAACACAACCCTGTCTACTAAATTACTTCATCTTTAACTGGAACACTGAGTTGTCCACAGCCTCAGTTGTGAACAAGCCAATGTTCACTGTGTAGTTCATTTCAAAGTTAGCCAAAAATGGCAGATGGATAGTTTCTGTGTTCACATTTGTTCACTGAGAAACAAACCTCTGAAACGATCCGTGTAAAGAAAATCACAAAGAAACATCAGAACACAAAGCTGAAACATTTGACTCTTCACCTTTGATTCTTGTACGTTGTCGTGAAGAAAAAAAATCATTTATATTCTGCCGTCGGTCAAAATCAGTGTTACTTTTCTATCAAACCAGCGAGCTCTCATGCACATTTGTGCTGCCGTGGCTCCTTTCAGTGCTGTTTATCTATGAGGATGATGAAATTAGGGCACTTTCTCTTCTGTAGCTTCAATAACAGCTGCCATAGCAGCCTCTGGGTTGTTGCATTGCAGCAGCAGCAGCAACAGCTTCGCGTGTGTGTTGCTTTGGTTTCCCAAGTGGCAGGCTGAAGGCCAGGTCATCTCTCTTGACCTGGTGCTGGCAGAACCTCCCTGCCTAATTCACACCATCTGTGGGGTGTCAGAACACATAAATCTATATCATAACCATTTGAGAACTCCTGATCCGCCTCACTGACATTCACTATATTTGTATCTTTCTCTGTGTCTGTTTGTGTGTGTATGCATTTTAAATATGCTTCTTCGGATGCCCTTGTGGTTCTTTGAATTTTTAGCTAAAGGAGCAATATTATTTCATGTGCTCGAATCCTTGGATGTTTGTGAGCATAACCTACTCTCATCACTATGAAACAGATCATGATCAGTCTTCTCAGCACATTTTATAATCATTTCTAACCTGCAAGCTTCGCTGGCTATAACTTCAAACGCTCTGTTTTGCACATACCTCGTGTCCCTACATTTTCTGTTAACCTTATGATAACCTTTTCATTAGCATCATTAACCCACAATCTATTTCTTTTGTCTTTTGACTCTGCTTATGTAATCGATCAACAGTCCTGTAATTCACTCATTGATCCCCTGCAGAATCATTTATTTCCTCATCAATTATGCGCTTCGCTAAAGATTTAACTTCATTATTATCATCAGCTTCAAAGGATACGGAAGAACATCACACACAGGTGAACAGCAGGTAAATATATCTTATTTTTGGTACAATTAGTCCAATATCGAGTAGGATTGTCTGGCACTGGCAGTTAATTTAGCTTATTTCATTTTTTTTCTTAATTTTAGTCAATTTAATGTTTCTTATAGGAAATGTTTGTCTTGTTTTCCTAAAACAAGACAAAATTGACCCAAATAAGGAAAAAAAAAATTGAGATAAGCTAAATTCAGTCAGTAGAATGAGATAATTCTACTTAATAGTGGACTAATTATACCAAAAACAAGATATTTTCATCTGTTAAGATTTCAGGTTTTGCAGTGCAGCAGTTTATACATTTTAATCGCATCAAGCGTTTTTTTCAAGCTGTAAACACAACACTGATCGCTGTATGGTGTTTTAGTAATGGATACAGTTAGATTCTTAGCAGGTAGCGCTACAACACAACATACCAATTACATTTACCGTTTAAATGTTTTCTGACTCTGTAATGGTTTAGATACATTAATGATGATTGGAAACACAGCAGGAAAACAAGCTAAAAGGTACAGTGTGTGAGATTTCCTGGTATATAGCAGCTTGGAATATATTATTCATGTTATACTATGTTATAATTGGTATATAGTTTAATTAAAATTACATTTTTTTGTTATTTTACTACCTTAGTATAAGCTAAGCTAAGCTGGGGAGCGGGTTTCTATCCAAATGTATTGAAATTTTAGAGCGGATTTTGTGAAATGTGCAAAAAGAAAATGCTCATTGATGCTTGTTTCTATTCATTATTGTTTTGGAAGAGCTGAATGTATCCATGGCAACAGCTGACACCCATTAGCCGATCATTGATAATTTACTGGTGAACCTGTCAGATCTGGAGAGAACATTAGCGACAGTTTGGTTCAGCGTTTACAGCTGCAAAACCACACTGAAGAGGAGAAGGATAAGAAGATTTATTAATGTTACGAGTCACCAGGCGAAAGAGTTAAGAGTTCATTCACAAAATTGGTTTCCATAGCCAAAAGTCATTTTGTCATTAATGCTGACAAATCCAATTTGTTTTTATTTCTGCCATTTCTGTCCAAGTATTTATTCACAGTTTTTTAAAATGCAAATAAGAAAAACGGGATGGAAACTCACTACTGCACCTGTAATTTGTAATATACCTTTACATAGTGAACAATGTTGTCATTGGATGTTTTAACTTTCTTTCTATGTCTTTTTCATGTTTCTTACTTTTCTTTTTGCTTATGTTTTTTCTCTTCTGAGAGTTCATTATATATATAGATAAAAATAAGAGATATCTTTTCCTTACACCGGCTTCGTCTTGTTTCAGAGCCGTGACTTTATGCGAACAAGCTAGTGCTGTCACGAACGTTGATAAAAAGTGACACTGACATTGATAACACTTGGTATGTAGCTCATTATCGGTTTACTCACTCATGTGAGAGGCAAATCTCTAGTGGGGCACACAGAGGTAGGTCTGACTTGTAGCAAAAAAATAAACAAAAAAATGCAGCCTGACATTTCATTTTCAGATTCTCAGCTCGTACAAAAATCGTATTGCAGTTTAGTAAAGGTGTCTGTGTGCTGTGTTTTTTTGCTCCGGTTTAAAATGTTCTGTTTTTAGCACCTGCACAGCAGTCTTTGCAGTGTCTTGAATTTTTAAACAAGTTCCTGCAACAATTTCAAGACAATGACAGAGCAGATGCATCATTTCTGCCAAAAAGTTCTGACTTCAGTTTCCTCCAGGAGCATTTCTTCCAAGTTTACGTGGGGAAAAAAACAAAAAACAAAAAGCAGAAGTAGTTTAGTAATGCATGAACAGGGAGTGTTTGTTGCGATTGGAATACAAATCTGCTATTCTACAGGCGGTGTTTAATCTTCTGTAAATAATATCTCTGAAAGCGGGATGAAATGAAAAGACAACATAGCCTAAACAGAATTTATATCAAGTTGATTTACAACATGTGCTTTTTCTCCTCATTATGCTTTTCTATCATGATGCTGCCTGTAAGCAAATTTGTACAGAAATAAACTAATGGCTTTTGTAAAAAAGACTGGATGTTGCTAGAACTGTTGATATTTTACATTGAACAGTTCAATTGGCTGTTAAAAACATTTGTATTTGTTCTACATACTTTAGCCACGATAAGATCCATATATCTCAATATTGGATGGTTTGCAAATCCATTTTTGATATAGCAATAGCTGATAGGATGGTCAGGATATAGTGTGGACCAATGCAGCCCTGAAGGGCCTGAACACCAAAGCAATCTTAAGGGGATTAATGAAGAAAAGGCAGAAAAAAAGGCTCACAGGAAGCAAAAACACAACTGCATACACAAAGGGATGAAGCCAGGAGGTGGTAGCAGGAGGCTGCTTTGGCCACTGAGACGGGCAGTGGGTGAATCTCCTGGAGGCGAAAAAAGGAAAAAATGTCAAAGGACAAAGACAAGTGGCAGCACAGCACCACGGTGCAAAAAAGATGGGGGGGGAAAGGGCAGGTTACGGCCAGCTGAAAACACGAAGCAGCAAGGCAGCTACAAGAAGTCCAGAGCAGGGACTGTAACCACAGAACGATGCTGAATTATCTGGTAGTGGAGTCTAAGCCGGTCTCTTATGGAGAACTTGATGAGGTGAGGGTTGGAAACAGGTGCCTCGCCGCAGCCTGGGAAAGGTGAAGGACAAACAGCGACGCCTCCTGCCACACACCCTGCAAAACCCCAAAAAATAAAAACAGGAGGAACAGAAAAAAAACACACAATGCTCAGACCATAACAGCAATTATTATATTATTGTATTATATGTATGCGGGTGTATGTATATCGTATTCATAGTATGCATGTTTGTATGTATATATATATGAGTGTGTGTATGTATAGATCTATCTATCTATCTATCTATCTATCTATCTATCTATCTATCTATCTATCTATCTATCCTCTAAAATAAAGGTAGCAATTGTCCTGATCAATGCTAAAACCTGCACATTGCTTCAAATTCTAAAATAACAACTCCCATATGACTTGAATAGAGCCCTTGTTAACCTCACTTAGGATCCAGGAAAAAGACTAATTGTGAAAGCCATGTCTTTTAATTTGACTCTTATTATAAATTTCACATCAAAATCCCTTTATACATTGAATCGCTGTAGCCGTAGCTCAATAATTCAACTTGCCTGATGAATTTTTTAAGGTTTGGAAAACAGGATGATTTTTAGATCTCTTGATTCTCTCTCTTTTTCAAAATATCATCCTCCAAGATTGAAGACAAAACTCGGAGATGTGGGTGAACCGTATCACAATCATGCTCCATCCTCAAGATTCTGTCGCCGTCATTTTCCCTAGCTTGTTGAGACCGAGCACAACTAATTTGGAATCTGTGAGGACATCTTGAAACAAACATGCTTGTTTGCTCAGAAGTAATTGGATGAAGTGTAATGACCTCCTTTAGTTTGCTGTAGTGTTCAAAAGCAGTTTTTTCTTGAAGAGGAGAGGAGAGCCTGAGTGTGATTTTACTTACTTGAAATTCACCATTTGCCTTTCTGCACAAATGCTGTTTGTCAAATACACACATGTAACATGTGCCAGCACTACCTCCAGTACATGTGGACCAGATGAAAAGACTGTGCCTGTGCAGTAGGCAGTGAGCAGTGGGCAGTTTTATGTTCAATGAGCTGCTTCTTGCTATAGGTTATGATCCGTTTGGGTTTTATGATAATTCAACATGCAAATGACCAAAATTGTACTGTGGCCACATCTGACCAACCATCCAAATCCCCAAAGATGTCCAGTTTACTGTAATGCATGACAACGAAAAGCAATAAATCATATTATTTAAGCTAAAAACAGCAAATATGTGACTTGATTCTTGATTCTCAAAATAGGTGATTGCAGATTCTTTTTCTGTGGATTGACTAATAAAATGACAACTAATCAATATAGCAGGCGTTTTTGTTACCTCTGCCATGGAGGTTACGTTTTAGCTGATGTTTCTTTCTTTCTTTGTCTGTTTTGGCTGATTTTTGTCAAATTTTCAGCTAATGTTGGGAACAATACCATGAACAGATGATTCAACTTTGGTAATCTGGAAGATCCAGAAGAAATCCTGGGTTCTGGATCACTTCAAATTTTTTGTTGGTAAAAAAAATTATGTGCGGTATGTGTTTTGCACCGGTTAGGCTTTGTTTGGTGTTTCAATACTGTTTGAGGGAGTATTGTAGGCGTAATATGGAGGTCTTTCTGAAATGAGGAGCTTGATAGATTATTATGGTTATTTATAATAATTTCACAATATGGAAGAGAGTAGCAGATTTGTGAGCTCATTAAAAACACTCAATGAATAAAAAAAACAAAAAAAACATGCTGGGTTGTGTGGTGTGCATCACACTTTCAACTCTTGAATTCAGCATTGATTGGTGCGTTTGCATCAATCGCACCAACACTTCCAATCAAGTTGGAAGTGTTGGTAAGGAGTGGATTTTTTTTTCACCCTGAAGAAACCAAAGTTGTTTCAAGTATTCTACTCATATTGTCTGCTGTCTAATGGAGGAAGAGGAAATCTTACATCTGTTGTTGTGTCTAAGAGTCACAGACCTTTGTATTATACATCAGGTATCGCTTATGTGTTCACAGTCCTTGAATCTAATTTGCATTATCATCGGCATCTCATTAGCTTTTAAAGTGTGGCACATGTGTTAGCAAATATGTACGACCTGAATTGTCATTTTTTTTCCATCCCACATTTTTATTCCCCTGCAGTCTTAAAGGTGTTGATCACAGATGGTATGAGACACGCAGGCTTGTTTTTTGAATAGAATAAACAACACACAGTCCCAGAAAGTGGTAATCCTGTGATTCAGGGACAATAAAAACTGGGGCTTGAGTAGGATATGTGGGTCATGTTCAGAATCTTGTGATTTAAAATGCAGCCAGAGTTATAGGATGATTCTTTGAAATTTAAATTTATTGTATGTGTGGGAGAGAAAAAAATAGGTGTAAAGGAGTGTGTGTGTGTGTGTGTGTGTGTGTGTGTGTGTGTGTGAGTATGTGTGTGTGTGCGTTAATAGCATCTGATTTTATTACTGACTAAAACATCAATTACAAATACCTGTGCACACAATCCTTCTGTAGCTATGTGCACATCTGGGTATACGCTACACATTATGATGCTTCTGTAAATCACAATTGGTGCATTTTATTTTTGTGAAACATGTACTTTAAAGCAGCCTATGGGAAATATGTCCTTTTGAATGCGAGAAAGAGGAAAATACACATCAAAATACAGATGAAAAGGTGAAATTCTGATACCTTTTAAAGACATCACTGTTGGGCATTTTTGTAAGAAAAAGACTGATGTGTCCATGCAGATGTTGATTTTTTTTATGTTTTTCATCTACATAGCAGAAATGTTCTTTACTATTTCCATTTATTTCACCCCTGACCTTGACTAACTGAAGTGCAAAAACTGTTCCCAGTTTTGCCCCGAACCAAATGGAAATGTATCATTACTATTCCACAGCCGAGGCTGCAGGAAAACACAAAACAGCAATGCAGCTATTGACAAATTCATCATGCAATCTGAACGTACAAACTCAGATTTCATCATCTTGCTCATCAGCAGCTCTTTCCTATGAATTATTTGTTGGCTCCTCTCCTCCTCGCCCGTCCTCTCCTCTTGATGTGGTAAAACCCATCAAGAATCTATAAGTAGGTCCTGTCCCTGTGTCTCTCAATCATAATCAGGGGCAGGCAGCTCCTCACCCAGTCTACAGGCTGAATTATTTACCAGTCATTGATGTGGTGGTTGACCAGCAGTTTTGCTTTTGAATTATTCATGCCCCCCTAGCCTCTTAGTGCAAAAGATTAACACTGTGAATATTTTTCACATTCTATTTGTGCTAAAATGTGAATACCACATTAAAAACAGCTCAGTGTTTATAGATGCTCGCTTAAGTAGAAAAGACAATCTTGGTTTTAACCATTATCATGTTCCTCCAGATTTAAAGAGATATTTTACACCCGCCACCCACCGAGTATGACTAACATATTCAGATTGTGTGATTAATGCACGTCGCCATCCCAGGAATCTGTGAAGTCAAATATGTCGGGACGGTGCAAGTGAGGCGTAATTGGAGGCAAAACCTGCAGCATGATGTCATTAATTATACCCATGAGGCAACGGCAGTAAATAAAAACATTAAAAGACAAATCCAGACAAATCCTCCGCATATCTGTAGATAACAACTGTATCTCAAAGGATTGCATGCGCTTGACCGTGATTAAAATACAGTTTGAGCAAAAGCAACAGAACCCTCTTTGTAGAGTTTGAATGGAAGTGATTACAACCAACTGCAGTAACATAATGTTAATACACTACTGTTCAAAGGTTTGGGGTCAACCGGACAATTTAGTGTCTTCCATTAAAAGTTACACTTTTAATTCCCACCATGACTTGTAAAATGAAGAGAAAATTTTACATATTATCACGTCATTACACATAATCCTTCTGACGCAAACATATTGGGTTGTGATAGTTGCTGGAAATGGGCCTCTATACATCTATACACCCTATGCACTAAAAACCAGACATTTTGTAGCTAAAATAATCATTTACCACATTAGCAATGCATAGAGTGTATTTCTGTTTAAAGTTATATTCATTGAAAAAACAGTGCTTTTCTTAAAAATAAAGAAATTTTAAAATTTCTCAAATTTCAAAATTTGAACGGTAATGTACATAAAGCATTAATATAATTGAGTAATATGCATTTTCTCCCAAAGTTCCACTACATTTATATTACTTTAGCAAATGTATTTTTCAGAAATGCACCATAATATCAGATAAAATGTACAAAGTAGCATTTTGTTTATTATGATTTTTATACAAACTAAACGTATAAAAAATATTCCTTGTCCTTTTTTTAATTTTCTCATTGACTCATATTTGAGTCGCCCTATTGGCAACTCAAGTATGCTATTAAAAACAAAATGTACTGACTTACAAACCCTTTCTGAGGGTCTCGGATCCAAGCCAACTGTTTCCAACATCAGCCAGTCGGGATATTTAATTTTGAAAACGGTGCTTTTCTTGAGGACTATTTCCAGCTACGGATTACTACACATCCAGTGTTCTAGGGAGCATTAAAGACAGCAAGACCATGTATGTGGGATGACTGAAAATAACTACATTGATGTCGCCCTGTGTCGATGGGCTTTTAATAGTCTTTGGACAACAATGGCGCTCTATGGCACAGAGGAATATGAATCAGGCTTCGGCTACTACACAAACAACTAGGGTGTGATATGCCGGGGGGATAGTGGGGATTTCCCACCCTCTGGTTTATATATCCCAGCCTCTGCTGAGTTATTTTTATCCACGGAAAACAAAAAAAAAATGTATCCCCTTCATATGGATTTATGCTGCTTCACCCGTTGACAATATCAAATATCTAAAATAAAAATAGGCAATCTAAGTACACCGGTAGCCTACTGAGGTCCGGTCTCTCTCTCAAACTCTATGTTTCAATCTGCCACTGTCAAATGTAGGCATGGAAAAAAAAATGAAGTAAAGCACCCCAATGTGAGTACAGTCATTAGTGCAAACAAAGTCAGAAATGGACTTTCACTGTCAGTGCTCCTGTGACAATAGAGATGACGCCGCGTCTAAGCTACATGTTGATGCAGTAAATTGACTGGGAGTTGCCTTCTTCTGCAGAGATGTGGGTAGAAGCGGTGCGACAAGTCACGGATGACCCCACCGCAGGAAGGCATAGAAAGAAGACAGATGTGCTTTATCAAAGCTGGCTGTTTCATTTGTCTGACAAGTAGCATATTCATTCTTATGATGACAACACACTGTGCTATTGCATGCTGTGATTATGTTCTATTCAGTATTGAGGTGGCTCGTAAAGCTGAGTTAAACACTGACTCGCGAGAACAACATTAAAAGAATTTGCACGTCTGCCTCCACAGCACTGAAAGGAATGTTCTTCATTGTAATCCTGGCAAAGTTAGGCTGCATGTTTTTGAGCTGCCTCTGTGTGTCTTCATGTGTGAATCACAGTGTTTTTTTTTGGTTTTGTTCTTTATCTTATTTGCAGAACTCTTGTTTTCCTGCATATTATTATTCTTCCCAGGAAATCCTACTTGCCTGAAAAAAAATTCACCAAACTGGACAAAGGTCCACTCCTATGCTTGATTTTCTCAGCTACAATCAAAAGCCACTAGTCAGGATGATGGTGCTATAGCAAGCATTTAAAGTTCAAAAACTTTGAAAGCTCGTAACAAATATATGCTCCAGATTTGCAACCATGACCAAACTATAGCCTCAATCCTGAAGAAACTTTGAGCACTTAAACCTAGTGCAAATAATGTAGTCCATCAACTTTAAAAATGATTAAACTGATTTCCTCCCACGGTTTTTGCCCAATTAACACCAAACTTGCTACAGAGCATCTTCAGTGTGTCCTACTGTTTTTGATTAATAAAAAACCAAACCTACAGTGTGTCAAAATTATATTGATTGTAAATAGTATTGTACACATACTTGTAATTTTTGAGTTATAGTAGATGATGTATGCTAAATTACAGAATTTCTTAGTCATTATATATAACTAATATCTCCATAGAGTGCAGATGCTATATTTCTATTGTTACATAGTCAGTCAGTCAGTCATTTTCTATACCTGCTTATTCCTCATTAGGGTCGCAGGGGTCTGCTGGAGCCTATCCCAGCGCGTTACGGCGAGAGGCAGGGATACACCCCAGATGGTCGCCAGCCAATCGTGGGGCACACACACCATTCACTCACACACTCACACCTATGGGCAATTTAGAGTTGCCAATTAACCTGAGCATGTTTTTGGACTGTGGGAGGAAGCCGGAGTACCCGGTGAAAACCTTGTTACATAGTTTTGTCTCAAAAACTACATTTTGACTGCAGATTGAAATCTGCCGTTCCATGCATGAACAGCTGCTGTCCTGCCCCCTGGGGACCAGCTCAGTAAATTTGTGAAGCCACACTTGCGCCGTCATATGTTACAGTAATTAGTTCAGCGAGATAGTAGATGATCTTCCATGTCAGAGGTTGTGGATTCAACCCTCAGCCAAGACAAAATGCACATTATCCAAACTTTCTTGTTGTCTTCTTATGTTCCTGCTTAAATTTGCCTAAAATCGCTGGACTGCTACTTAGCAGCGGTAATTAACATTTATATTAGTATATAAAGGAAAGTACTGGCTCCTAAAAGGTTTTGAATCGCAGCTGCACTTTAAAGGCTTTGTTATTATTTCCATTATGCAGATAAGACATGTGCCTTGCAGCCGACAGTCTATGACCTTGATGGTTTTATTGGAAATCTATAGTTCACAGAAGAATCTGTGAATCGAAGTTAAAAAAGACGCTATTAAAGCTGCGGCGCAGAACTTTAACATATAAATGAACGTCTGACCCTTTCAAGCCTTTGGTGAAGGAGTTTACACGATGATAAACCTATCGTAGGCTGACTTTTTTAATCTTGTGTCTGTGGAGAGACGTGTCCTTCTGGCCCGGAAACCGGATAGTGAAATGAGTCATTTCACAGGGAATGTGTTTCGCTAAAGACAATTAATCGACCGTTTTACCGCCGTGACCATAACTTTCTTTTTTTGCAGGATTTTTTGACTCTGTTTGTGTAATTACTTTTTCACCGCCAGCAGTGAAAGGCAGAAGTCCCACATAGAAAAAGAAAAAAAAAACGATTTAATTAAAATCTGCTTGCTTTGTGTTCATTCTAGATGAATTCTGTGATATAACATTTAAACGTTCAATCTTAAGAAATATTGCTTCAATATTAAGAAAACAAAAAAAAAATTCAAAATGTTGAGTTGTGATTTGAACAATAATGTTATTCTACAACTCACATTCACATTTGTAGTGATTTCTGCAGTGGCCTCTCACTCACCAACCTGCTGCTGCTGCTGCTAATTCTGCTGCTGCTGCTAATTCTGCTGCTGCTGCTAATTCTGCTGCTGTTTCTGCTGCTGCTGTTTCTGCTGCTGCTGCTAAACAAACCAAACCCCTGTCAGTGCTGCAGCTGCGGCGAAGGAGATGGAGGATGACAGTGTGCGTCTTGGGAGCTGACTCACATCCTGACACTTTTCTCCTCTGACTGACAAATATGATCATTGTAAGATCTCTCCTCCACCCTCTATTTACAGACGATAGAACGTGTTCAAAGGGAATACTAATGAGTTTTAAAAAATCCGCGCAGAGCTCGATTCATCTTTCGGATCTCTGAAGGTGTGATTAAATGTGCCATATGACACCCCGCACCACTTTAGGAAATGTAGTTTACACATTTCATGCATTAATGTACACGGTAGATTTTAATTAACAACACAAACAGTGTGATATTACTTGTCACACCCTGCAAATCTAAAGATCAGATTTTTTTTTGGTACAAGAGCTGCTTCCTTCTTTTGTGGTGGGAAATGTAGACTGAGTGGGTGTGTAGGCAGGATAAATATAGTGAAAATGTCCTCACATGATACAGAGTAACATGTTTATTGGCTTCCTCTATTACTGTATGAGGATGCAGCCAAAACATATGGATTAACAGCTCAATGGCATGAATTGGAAGTGAAAGGTCGGCGAAAATTTCAAACATTAGATGGGAGCACAACGAGATTTGCCTCTGTGTTTTCTGCTGGATGATTTTCGTCTCATTCCGCTGCTGCGGAAATAACAGGATAGTTGATTTGTTCCGATCCAGGGGGTTAAACAGTTCAAGTCCAGGAAAAACATGATCTAAATTTTGATTATTCATTCTTTTAGTTTTACCTGTCTGTTTGTTTACTCCTGAGGCAGATGCCAAGATCAAGTTCATCTGTGATCACAAATTTTGTACTGCGGCTCAACCTTGGAGAAGAAATAAAAAAATACAATAGTCAGTATAATTAAATGATAGACAAACAATAAAGGCAGGAGTGTACACATCATATGCACAGTTGTGTCTTTGTGTGCACATTTGTGTGTGTGTGTGTGTGTGTGTGGGTACAATTCATTATTCTGACTACCCGTGGGAAGAAACTGTCTCTGAAACGGGTGGTGCGTGATTTAATGCTCCGGTAGCGTTTTCCAGATGGCAGGAGTGAGAATAGTGTGTGGGCTGGATGACTGGTGTCCTTAATGATGCTTTGGGCTTTCCTTATGCAGCAGGTAATGAAGATCTCATAGAGCCGTAGCAGGTCTGTGCCAGTAAATTTTTAATGCTGCCTTTAGAGTGTTTTGCTGCAGTTTCCAGTCCTCCACAGTCAAATCTGCCAAACCATATACTGTCGGAATTCTCTCTCTGTGGCGCAATGATGAAAAGTTAAGCCAAGCCCGGGTTCCTGTGCCAAATCTTTTGAGACGCCTCTGGAACTACAGACTTTTTTGGATTTCCTGTGGAAGAAGATGATGTTATTTTTTTTGTGTGATGTTCACAGCAGAGAAGTTAAAAAAAAGAAACACGTCAGGCCAATCAGATATTATTTTTTTTTTTTGGGGGGGGGGGGTGTGTAGAGGAGGTGGCTCAAAGACTAGGAATTAAAAAAAAAGAGAAGCATAATACATAATGAAATGAAAAGAAAGACATTTAATTAAACAACATATTATAGGGCCTATAAATCATGTTGGGTGGCAGAGCAGTGCTGTTTTGTTGTGTTGTGTGGTATGAATGCACAATGGAAATATACAAGCTTCCTATTTTGTTCTGATTAGTGATGCGGTTTTTGAACGAGGCATCATCTGCCGCACACCAGTGTGTGTTTTTGAGACGGTGCGCATTAAAGCGCGACCGGAATCTCATATTTGATGTCCCCTCCCACAGTTTGAGGCTCCAGCTCGAGGCTGGGAAAAAAAAAAAAAATCCTCATTTTCACTTTCTCTTCAGTCGGTTCCTCTCTCGCCTCCTGGGGCCCGACGCTTGTTTATCCACATTATTATTAACAGCAAATAGCAGAGACTCTGCATTTTCGCCACTGATTGTGTTTCCTCCCATTGATCAAACGGGAACTCCAGCAGACAGCTGATGGAATGTTTACTTACTGTGCAGCGGTTGCCATGGCTACCACTGTGACATTTGCCTGAGCGTTTACTTTACTCTTTATGAGAGGAGACTCAGCACCCGGATCATTTAGACATGCTTCTTTAAGATACTTCTAAGTGAAAGCCACTTCTGTTAGTGCTGTAAGTTTGCAACAAGCAAGCAAATCATTTGTGTGACAGTAGACAGAATAAAGAATAACAGAGAAGCTGAGTAGAATCCTATGCAATAATATATATATATATATATATATATATATATATATATATATATATATTACCTGCTACCTTTGTCCTCTCTGTTATATTCTGCTATGTTTGAGAGTTTACCCAAGTTGAGGTAGAATAAGAAAGCAGAGTAACTAAAAGTCAGTCGGAAACAGCATTCCGAGAGTGTTTAATGTCTGTTTCGTAACATTTTTTTTACCAGAATAAATATATATAATATACATGTGGGAGGAATTTGATTGGACCATTGATGGTAGTTAACGCTGTATTGTTAAAGACTGCTCAGCTTGATGGACTGAAACTGCTTTGGGCGACAGATATCTGTTATTTTCTGCTACAAGAAGGAAATGTGATTGAATTTATATACAACAAATACAAAGAAACAGCACTTTGGGGGTGTGTCCAAATAATTTGGATTTAATATGAATGTGTTAACATGTCAAAAACATTACATCAATGTCATGTTAAGTAAGCTATCAAGAGCTAGCAGTGTTGGGAGTTACACGTTATAAAAGCATTACATTACTGTAATGCATTCATTTTTGATGTAACACAGTAATGTAAGGCATCACAGGAAAAAAAATGGTAATTTTTTTACTCCATACAAATGTCAGTAACATGCATTACAATGTGTTTTTAATCTGGATTGAAGTAGTTTTTGTTTTTGTTTTTCTTCATACAAATTCACTAAAATCCCCACAAGATCAGCAGACATGAAACATCCGTGCAAAACATTTTCACGTTGTTTTTCTTTTGACTTGTCAAACAGAAGATGGAGATGAGTGAACCTGCAGAAAATGTCAGATAGCACATTCTCCAGATGGGCATACACTCATTACTTGATGTGCTACACCTATAGAACTGTCCACTTCCTGAAATAGCAGCAGTAATTTAACATTTACAGAGGTGCCATAGTAACATGAAGTTAGCAAGGAAGCAAGCGGAGCATGAGAGTGGAGATAAAACCACAAAACAGATAAAATTAACATTCTCCTGCTCTGAGATTCTTCAGCATCAAGAGATTCACCAGCTTTTTTAAAAACTTGGTGAGAGTATTCTAAAAGTAATGCAATAGTAGTGTAATGCCTTACATTTTAAATGCAGTAATATTGTAATGTAACAAATTACTTTGAAATGACAGTAACAAGTAATAAATAATGCATTACAGTTTTGAAGTAAATGGCCCAACACTGTTAGCGAGCACCTGAAACACTAGACTTTTTGTGTCATGTGGCGTCCCAGAATCCATGTTTATTTTGATTATGTCTCACTAGGAAAAGTAGAAACACCTGTTCCTGTCCACTGTCCTAATGTTCACCCTAAGGTCTAATGGTGGAATTTGTCTTTTGGGTCAAAATTGGGCTCAAATCAAGAATCTAAATTTGTATACTCTGATCCTGGCATTAGTCTCTCTCATGAAAGAGAGCGTGAGAAATGTGTGGAACTTAACTAACTGAATAACTCACATGGAGTTTGGACAGTGTATTGACACGATGCAAATCGAAGCAGCCCTGCAGCAGATCTGTGATCACCAGGATGCAGGTCAAACGCTGACACACCCCCTGTGTCCCAAAACACAGCAGAATATAACAGAAATAATGCAATTAGCAGGTAAGAAAAAGCACTGGTTAAAGTCAGGGGAGATCCCATTTTAAAACTTGTTAGAACCCAGTCAATCAACTGCAATAAAAAAGTGTTTATACCTGATAATTGACTCACAATTTATATTTAGCTCCCTTTATAATACTTAATGTACATAGCAAGTGTCTTCCGATTAGCAGTGTTTTAATGTGAAACAATGCTGAAGTGTTTGAATTTGCACAACCAGGAAACCGCAGTAAATTAACCCGGCAAACTGAAAGGATTTGCTGAAAAAGTGTTGTTCCTCATTATCTTCTTCAGTGTTATCTCTTAATTGGCAGATTTAAAACAAAAGAAAATGACTAATTAGTATGGGTTTGCTATGTTCAGAGAAATCCCTACAATGCACGCCATGGTGTGGTTTTATTATGGCATGGGCAGTTTTGTTTGTGGAAAGAGTAATTGGTGTTATTTGCCTGTCTCCACCTTTCCACACTGCAGGAACAGCCAGAGGGCCACCCATGGGCTCCCCCCATCAGAGTAGTTTCTCATCTGGAGATGCAGTGAATGAAATCAGAGCACCTGTCTCACAGCCAGTGTTAGACAAAGCCCCACGTCATTCACACAACTGAGGCTATTCAGGCTGCCTTCATTGTTGCGACAGAAAGAGCAGTACGGCTGTTCACTAGGATCAAATGCGAGGGATTTATCCCCCGCGGCCATGAAGAGTAAAATAATTGAGTTGCGAGCTGATTGACAGATTTGGCCAAACACCATGATTTGATCCTCAGCTTCGGAACAAACACGTTTGCTGTGAAAAATTTGATTTGAATTTTTGTTTGATTAATTAATCACTTCACACTGTGGGTGGGAATAAGTTCTATTGGGTGGGGCTGCACAGACAAGATGTACTAAAGAGATACTTTTTCCAAGTTCACCTTATCTGAAAATGACCATTTAAAATATAAATGCAGGATTTAAAGTGGTTTTCTGCCTCCACTCAATGTGTAGTGTAGGTGTTGGTGGGTCTGAGCAGTTGTAGTAGAGTGAATAGATCTTTTTTTCAGTATTTTATATTGCATTTCACCTTTTATCACCATGTTAAAATATTTACTTGGTTGTCAGTACATTGAATCCACAATTTTCCTTTTGTTGGTTATTGGGTGAGTTCAGTGAAGATACAGGACGTCACTGCTGCATGTTACGAAAGAACCCGTTGTGTTTAGCGCTCGTTGTAGACTCAAGGGTTATCTTTCCGGTTATGTGAGGATGGGCAGGACACTGTCGTGTAGTAGTTATACTGACAGCATCTCACCTATGGGATGAATGGCAGGTCAATATCACATGATAGATGGCTAAAACCACAGCAGTTTAACACAGCAGCCAAAACCTCATCGGACAGGCAAAACATAAGAAACATCTCTTAGTATTACACATTACAATTCAACAGCATTACATACTGCACTCAAAAATGACCATAAAGTTGAGTCATCGCCTCTCGAAGCGGTTTGAACAAAACTCATTATAACCTTCATGAAGACAGAATTTATTGCAGGCCTGTTGTATTAGACCACATCCGTTTTAGCCTGGCGTACTTAATAAACTAGGGACAAAGTGTTTCTAGTATATTCTGTCGGCACATTTTAGTCAAAGGGTGGCAGCGTTGGCTCAAAACCCGGTTTGTGTTTCTGTACATGTTCTATATGTTATGTTGCCTTATGGCAGTTATGGGAAGTTTGCTTGAATTAGTGAATTGTGTTGTGCATTTCGCGACCCTTCCTGTCAAGAAAAAGCCATCATAGGATTAACTAAACTTGCCTCTTTCACGCCATTCACCAGGCAAATTGTGTCGTTCAAACAACCCAATTTTTCTTTTGGCTTTTAACATGTGTTTAAATGTTTTTTTTTTTCCTTCTTACTTCTAAATTATGTTTATTATACGTAGTAGTACTCAAAGTACACATATCTCATGATATGTCCATGTGTGTATTTGGATGTAGAACTAGATGAAAATTTAAACATGTTCTATAAATAAAATATCTAATTGAGGATTGAGGCAGTTTTAATTGGAAGTTCACACTCTGAGCGCTTTCTAGTTTTAAATGGGTCAAATGATATATATATGTTTTTCCTTTTGAGGTGAAGAACCAATGTGCTCACCCACAGAAAAATCCTCTTTTCGTTTTCAATCCAGTGATGGAAGACTTTTCCTAAGTGCGGCTCACATTTAACTTTAAATTTTTCTTTTGATCATTCACATTTGGAGCACACCATAGTCCTGTTTTAAAACACTTCCAGTTGTGGTATTACCAACATTTGTGATGCAGAATGTGCCTTATTTATAAACATAAGAATATATTAATAGCTTATCTATATAGGACATCTTGGTTTTTAGCCCCAGGTTGCTGCTGCATGCAGGTCTAACCACCAATACAGAGCTCTGAGATAGTAGCATGTATCTGATGTAAACTTTATAATAAATGTTTTTATACAATAAGCCACTTTGATGATGATAATTAATTTGTATTGATTGTCAACAGAATGAGGCCATTAAAAACCTTTTGTAAATTCCTCCTTCCTCTGTAAACTGTCTTCCGATGGCAGAGATAGCACATGAAGGTAAAGACTTCCCAAAGTGATTTTCCAGAATAAGAAAAGCCACAAAATGTGCAGGTCTCAATTTGTCCACCACAGCGTTTGGGAGTTGCTGGACTGTGTATTTGCTGAATTTGATGAGGGAAATTAAAAAATACCATACTGCATAATAGTAGCTGAGCAGCTCACAGCCATGCTTCACTGGTCTGGAAACAGCTTGTATCATGATGATTTAAAAAAATGTTGAACTATCCCTTTAAGTAATCCCGGAGTTCAGAGGTAAAAGCTAATAGAAAGCTGAACAAACTCCCATAAATCCAGAGATATGGAATCATATGGAATCATTACTTACAAACTACTCAAACATGATTGGTCAATACTACTTGGACTACAAATGGAAACTCAGACTGGAACTAATCAACCCGTTTTCTCAAGGAAAACAAAAGGTCATTCTCTTCTTACTTGTAATGTTTATCAGAGATCAGGAGTGCCAGGCCAGTGCGCCTAGATGGCCTCTTCACAACTCTAGTAAGTGATTTAAGTTGAAAATGTCAGATCAATGAGCACCCATTATAATTATAATCAACGCGTTGGACTGTACTTCAATCAAGGGCAGAAATTGCACTGTGTCTTTCTGTTCGCGATAACATTCAAGGATCAAAGACAACACATGTAAATGTTGTGTCTGAAGGCCATCTATTTAACATAAAAGATAAATATATAAATATAATATTAAAGTGCTCAACTGTTACCCTATTGTGACTCCGAAATTTTTGTCGTACACACTATTAAATCAAGGGAGCTATTGAGATCCAGAATGTCCTTCAGTGTAACTGTCAGGTTCAAATTCTAATGACAAAAGTGTTTTTCAAAATGTAGAAATTCATGGCAAAATAAATTAAACGAACACTCTTGGAACTATCTAAAAAAATGTAAAACTTAAATAACCTTTTGTGCTTCATCAGTGTCATTCAGTGTAATAAAGGTAGAAGGCCAATTTAAATTACATCACATAATGATAATCATGTGAGTGTTTTTATTTTATCAAAAATAATAATTATTATCCTTTTCAACCATTTTATGGAATTTCTCCAATATTTGTGAGAGAGATCAAAAAATAATTTCAAAGGATGACGTAAAAGATATTTATGATAGAATTTTCAAGTTTGGCATGTGTTGATGTGTTGATGATTTTTTTTTTTAGAAAATCATCAACACATGAATTATGATTCATAGACACATCAAACATGTGATCAAAAAAAAAAGGAATCACTTTTTTCTGGGTAGGTAAATTTCAGCCAGTCTAAGTAGGTATGCATAACCTTTTGAAAAATGGGCATAAATTATTATTTTACACTTACAGGATACATTCTCTGGCTTTAGATTTAAGTATAGATTTAAAAGCTCTGACTTCTCGGTTTAGAAACCTGCTGAGTGCTGAGCATCTGTATGTATTTTATGACCAGGGTCCACAAGGCTTTTATTCTAATTGCATAGGAAATTGGAAAATTGAGAGAACTTAACAGAGTAATATATTATTTCCGCCCTTCGCATACTCATGTCTGCTGGCCTGGAGATACTCAAGTCTAGCGCCTGAACTTGGTGCAGCCCGTCTGCAGCACAAAAGGGATTCAGACAGCGCGCTTCAAAGCATGAGCGCAGTGAAAGGCTCCGTATATCAGGTCCGGGGGTGAGATTCTCCACCAGGGACCAGAAGGGAGCCACATCCCTGCAGCCCACACTCTCCACAGCCGAGGCCACGGGCTGGCATTTCCCATCAAATAAAACGTTTATCAGGAATATGTTTATCTCTCTCCCCCTTCTGCCTCGCTCATTCCCTCCTTCTCTCAATCCGGGTCTCTCTCTCTCTCTCTCTCTCTCTCTTTCTCTCTCTCTCCCTCCAGTGCACCCTATGATGTAGTGTGTTATATAAAGCAGTACGACCGATACAAGCTGATACTCGTGCATTCGTTAATATTATAGAAAAGTATCAATACTTATGCTGGTATTAAACAACCAACTTTACAATGATGTGCCCATAGATTTGTGTGTCAAAACTAGCGTTGAGATCAGTTACTTTCTTATTGTTTAAATTAACCACTCTCCGTTTTATTGCATTATCCCAGGTTCCCTATTTCTTTTTATTTTCAAAGCCTTAGTAAAATTTTCTCAAAATAAAGGACTCGAGAAGTCACTGTAAACACTGTATTATTAAAGATTAGCTCCCAAACTCCTTGGTAGAGTTCTTTGTCTCTTTGTCGTGTGGCACATTTCCTCTCTAAATATTCACTCAAAATAAATGGCTTCAAAATAAATATCTCTTTGAGGCCCAGAGATGCAAAACTCTCCAGTAAAAAAAAAGATTAAAGAAAACATTTTGAGAAACTAATCAAAACTTATATAACTGTGTTTTTTTTCTTATTTCCCACCCAAACGAATTATCTTTGTGTCTTATAAAGCAGTTCAAACCAGATCCACCTCCACCTTCTGCAATAATTAACATGCTGTTTATACATTAACCACAAAATACACTTAATATACCAGACACAACTATTTTCTTTTTTCTTTCTCTATTGTTTTTTTTTCTTTCATACTCTTTTAATACTTTTGAATGTTGTGTTTTGAGTTCAAAATTCTCTCAAACTCCCAGACCAGGATGAACACATACCACACAAACTCATTATTGCAAAAAAAAATGTATTGAAAGTTTGGTCAGATTTCTAATATAATTGGAACAAAAATCATGGCAATTACACACATGGAAGGAGATCTCAGATTGCCCGAGCTCTCCATATTCTCCATCTTCTAACCTGTCAGCGCTGAGGAGCTGAGGCTCCAGACAGGCTAATTACCAGCAGACATGTCCCAGCTCAGCCATGGCACCAACCCTGACACTTTTGCTCCCTTGCACGGAATCACAACAGTAACTAATTAGCGCAGACACTACCTTTCTGATGAACACAAAGCATTCTCTCTTGTTTCCAATGATGCACAGTGAATCTAAATGCGCCAATTAGCATATGCATTTGCCCTGGAATCGAATATTTGATTGAGATTCTCCTGCACACCAATACAGACGAAAATGGAGCTGCTCTTCAGGCCACTGTGGCCGAGTCGGGCGAGCTGCTTGTAACTAATAGTATGGATTCATTTAAATGTGGTCAGTAGGTGGTGGTGTTCGGGGTAATTGTTGATGCTCATAGCTTATTAAAGTATTTACCAAGTGTGTTTATTTCAGGGTCATTCATTTTCAAATTGATAATAAACTAGGCTATGTATTTTGAATATTATAGATCCCCTCCATATATATATATATATATATATATATATATATATATATATATATTTTTAAAATATGCATTTAAAACACTCTACCTGTGATATTGATGTTTGTCTTAAATGTTTGTTTTTTTTCCAAGAGAAATACCAATGACCTCGTTAAAACCCTTGAAATAACGTCTGCTGCTTCTCCGTCAATAAAAAAAGGAAATCAAGAATTTATGAATATGCAAATATTTTTCTTTTCAAAGGTTTGAACTGCTAGATATACACTACTTCATAGGAAAGTCAGTTCAATGTTAGAGGCTTCAAGGTTCCACATCGCATCGTCCTGGACCACAATTGGCTCCAAACTATTTCTGCTTTTAGAAATCATGCTCGTAGAAACTTTTAACAGATTCTGCACAGCCAAGCTCATAACATCTGGAAAGGTATATTAAATTATACTATATGGAAACTATAAACTATATTGATGACGAGAGGGGCGACAGAAATATAAAAAATATTATATGTCTGTGTTGCTGTACATTTTCCCATTTTTTAATGATTGTGGTTGATTATTAATATATGCAGAAGCTCTTTTGCATTTTGTCTTCATGCCCTTGCCATGAGCGGACCTTGTTCACTGTAACCTACTGTGAATAATAATTGTAAATGTGATTAAAAATAAAAATAAAAAAAAAAAGATGTGATGCTTTTTCCAGTTGCAAACACACCAACCTGTGGGAACATAAACTGATCCACCTGATTAATCTGTCAAATATTAATTTGTCTTGTGCCTGATCTTCACAACCAGCTGCTGCAAGGAAAGTCCATTCCTAAACTGGGAACACTGGACCAGATTGAAACAGGAAGCGGAGACATGGAGGGACGCTACAGCGGCGACTGCGACGACGAAGACGGCTGCGGTGGTTCAGGCGGCGGCGAGGTTAAGAGGAAAGTCCAGAGAGTCTCCAAACGTAAGTCCCAACCTTCCGTAATTTTATTGAACGTTAAACCAATTAACCGTTTTAATGCATAGTTACAGCAGACATAGATAAAGAGCCCATATTTCACGCCATGGAGGTGCAGGGAAATTGCGAGAATATATCACGACTGGCTGTAAACTACTGTAATCAGTGATTAATGCTGAGCACATTGTTTAATTAATTAGCTGCAGCGCTTAAACAGGTTTCTGCGTTCTCTTTTAAAAGTTGCAGGACTTAAAACTGAAAAAGACCGATTTTGATCATTCTAAAGGTGCAGTTGCATACTATATTTTAATAAGACTCGCTCCAGTCTCCATTTTATGGCAGTCATAATAATAGTCATTAAAGATAATAGATGCTATGGGGACATTATTGCAATCAAGGCCCGTTACTCCAGAAATTATTGCTCCCCAGAGGATCAGTAACCCCTGATGAATCACAGCGGCGGAGCGCTCCTCTTCATTTTGTTATCTTTCAACCCTCTCCGCTCGGAACATGGAATCCTCCTCTACTTTCTCCTCTACTCTCCATCAAACATGCTAACAGCCTGATTAATCACCGCTCTCATTTTGCCTATGGCGACAGCGGAGAAGGGGAGTGGTGGTGGTTGGGGGGGGTCATCCAAACAAGCCGTTCTATCCGTGTAAATGTTTCCTCTAGTGCTTGTCAGTCTGCCTCGAGGCTTAAGCAGCTCAGGCTCAGTGAAGCTGCTTAACAATCACTCATCTGAAGCTGTAGGAAGGTTCTGACATTTATCACCCATTACAGTAGAGCCGCCCTTTCCTTGTCATAGGCCAGATCAGCCTGTCTCCCATATTTATGACCCGCTGTCTGCCGTGACCTCTCTCTCTCTCCAACATCCGTCCCCTGCCACCTGACCCTCACACATACTGAGGATCCCCCCCACCTCAGCCGGATTTGTCTGGACAGTCCCTCCAGGATTCTGCTGCATTTTTTATTTATTATTATCACTATTTCTGCAAAAACAGGACATTTCGGATTAATAGCTCTTTGCTGTAGATGTGTTTTTAGATGTATTGTTGTCGAATAATTAGCCAGTTGAAATGCAAACCCCCCTGATAGGGAAGCGGCATGAGTTTATAAGCATATATCACATGAGAAAACCTCAGCTACAACACTAAATAAAGTGTTTTTATTTGTAGTAAAACACAATGTTACTGTTAACAGCATCAATATGTACCGTCAGTATCAAAACAATAAAAAAATAGTTTAATAAAATTAGATTGTACGGTAATCTATTTTTTTTTTTTATCTTACAGAATATATTTTTCATGCTCTGTGTGATTTCTGTGATTTCACAGACAAATAATTGATTTTTGAACTCTTATCTTATTAATCGTTGAACTTTGCTTTGCAGATAATTTAGCTTGTTTTTTTTTCTTCGATTTGGGTCAGTCTGGTCTAGGTTTTAATTTTTTTCAGTATTTTCAGTATTTTTAATATTTTGAAGTATTTCTAAAAATATTTTTATCTGTAGTAAAACACAATATTAGAATATTCTAACTATATTTGCTCTGGCACATCAACATAAATTGATACTGACTCTTCTGTAGTCACCTCACATGTTGCAGATTTCTTTTGATACCAGGTTCAAGTACATACCTTTTTAAAGATATTATATATTTACTGTCTAAACAATGTTATGTCGCTCTCACTTCTGCCGAGAAATATTCTTGCGTAATCTAAATATTCTCTTACGTAAAGTCAAGCAAATACTTATGTGCTGAACCTTTTTTCTATGAGCAGAAATAAAACCATGCACTCAAATGTCCTAAAATAAAATCTTGTTCTAGGATTTCCTGCTGTAACAGACACCTGGTTGTTAAGACCTGCAGCGCTTTTTTATTTCCTTATTTCTGGACGCAGTCAACAAGCAGCAGGTTATCTGCTAGTTGGGTCTTTGTGGACTATCTCTACTCTCTCTCTCCTCTGTAAGAATGTGTGCATTGGTATGTGTGTGTGTGTGTGTATGCACTTTGCTCTTTGCTTATGCTCTTATGCTCATTGTTTAGACACGACTGTTGAATATGTATTTATATACATATATTAATATATGCATCAGCTGATCTGAGTAGAATGATCAGTTAACATGAACACTTCAGTCCATTTAGTTGTACAATTTCTACAGCAGGTTTAATACTAAATACCTCTTCTAGCCATAAATGAGGTGTGACATGTCTGACACACATGACACATCTCTTTTGGCCAATCATTTGTGAATGTTAATCACAACCAACACTTGGTCACTGCCCTTCACACAAGACCCAGTTTTATACAGGGAGCACAGTACAGACAGAAGTAGCACTGCTGTTTTGACATTAAAATAGCCTTTTTGTGATCTATTCGAAACAACAGTCACTGATGTTTTTTTAGGGAACCATGAACAGGGTTTGTCAACTATAAATACAAGACACCTGAAACTAAAACTTGGTAACTTGAAACTTGTAACTAGAAGTACAGTTTAGCGAATCTGAAAAGTGACTTTGTCTACAGTTAACAAATTGGCTACCATCACTGCAGTGGTGATATCAATAAAGATTGTTAATGAATATGGTATTTTTTATTTCAGTCTGTGCAAAACATCGAAACAGTAAGCCGGAAAGACAGAAGTAAAATATTAAACACGACTACAGAAGCAGATCTGTATGCAACCACAGAAGCGGGTAATAAATCCATGATGGTGACAGTTTGAACTTTAGGGATGGAAAAAAAAAAACATCTAGAGGGAAACTAGTTATCTGAAAATAATCACAGTCACACAATTAGTTTACCCTTTGTATTTATTATCATAGAGCAAGGCATTACAATCCATGATTAATTATGTGTTGTTATATAAAATATAGATGATATAAATCCCCAGATGCATTTTTGGCTACAGTCACTAGGGGGTTCACTGAGCCTCTGTGAATAAAAACCGAATGTGATAATCTCACAAGACACATCACTAACAAACAAATGACAATACTGATGTTGTGGAATTATTCACAAGTAAGTGGAGTCACAGGAACAGTAAGAGATACAGTATATATAAAAAGAACAGCAATATAAACCTGTGTTTTGATACTTGTAATGTCATTTTGTTTGAACTTAGACTAAATAGAACTTATGAGACTTACTCTATTAAAGTAAACTAGTGATACAACACGCCCCAGTGCATAGATGCAGCTTAAACACCATGTATAATTTAATTTGATTTCTTCCCCTGCAATTATCCATAATCCCTCTTCTTTGTCTCTGTGATGTTTATCGGAAGAACATGCTGACGTTAGATCAGCATGATAAGGAAATAAAATGGGATAAGCTCAATACTGACAATACAGGCCTGCTTTAAGGGATTATCCTCATTAAGCAGACTTACTGTTGTGTGAGAATGATACGTATGTGACAAGAAGAAACGGCGCGAGCTTCTTTCTCAACCATTTCAAGGATATTTGAATGCATATTGCATCACTGCACCGCTCTCCTCCAGGTAGCTGAGCCAACTGAGCTGTTGTCTCTGTAAGAATATGAACAGGCTGATCTGTTTGTGCAAACCTGCCGAATTATCGACAGCATGAGGCAGAAAGCAGCAAAAGCAGCAAAAGATTAATTTTTCTTCACCTGTTCAACACGGACGTGCACGTTTCACAACACGTCAGGGTAGCACCAAGCAAAGGAAACCTGGGAAATTAAAAGATACTGGGAAAAAAACATGTAATTGGGATACAGTTCATGCAATTTCTACCCGCATAAATAATGATCATAACAGTAGTTTCATACAGCCTAGCAACCTCCACACAAATTACCCAAGTATTTCTAATTAAAAAACTAACAAAAAAACTTTCCTTTCTGCATGCAGGTTGATGAGGACACCTTAATTCAGAGATCTAATCTGAGGCCATGAAGCTTTGAAGAACAACATCTTCAAATCAATTCCGCGTTAATGTAAAGACACACACTGATTCATTTGAGTAATAGAAATCAGGCAATGGTTCGGTAGTCCTCATAAAGACACAATCAACATGCCTTTCATCACTAATTACATGAAATGAACATTTACCGTGGAGGAGAATATGCAGCACGATGTCGAGAATGGCGTCGGATCACATTGTGTATTACGGCACATTGCAGTGAAATTAAAAGAAGGCATCATAAGAAGAATTATAACTGCTAATTAGGATAGACGTAATTAGAAAAGCAATCAAGAAAGAGATCTAATGTCAGGGGCTGCTTATATGGACTTTAACCCCGCAGTGCAGGGAAATGGAAACTGTCAGTGATTTTAATGGTTTAAACAACAAAACTCTACTGCAGGAACATGACAGCAAGAAAATATCCTGACATTGGTTTGCGTGATAAGCTGGAGCTGACGGGGCTGCTGCCCTACTGTATGATGGAGGTTGATGAGATAATTACACACCTGGTTTAATCACATAACCTCGCCTGGCTCAGCTTTAAATATAATAAATCCGGTTTTGCCGTTCTCGACAAGGTGTGTGCGCACAACTGTGAAACGCTAAATAAATCTTAAGAGTGGCTGTGTAGGCTGTATAGTCATGCATAGTCTTGCATAGTCAGCATGTGAACATGCACATAATGACAATGGCAACATGCTGAGGTATAATGTTCACCATTTCCAACACCTAAGTTTATACCATTGGCATGCTGATATTTGCTAATTGGACATTTAATTACACAAAGTGCAAAGCGGAGGTTGATGCAAATGTACATGGTTGACCCTTAACCCTTAAAACAGTCTTGATATGACGAGAGCAGAGACCATGTGTCACGTTTGGTTTTCTTTGTCTTACAGTCATCATTCACAACACAAAATTGGGATTTATCATTTAGGGAAAGTTTAAATTGTCAATTGATTTGATAAATTTGATGAGCATCTGAAACAGTGTTGCCCTGATAATGAATTGGGCTGTGTTACTTTCCGGTGTCTGCCATTCATCATTCACAACACCTAACTGACATTTATCCTGTACAGCCAGCCAAGGCTTGTTACCTCTGCCCAAAATGTCAATCCTTATTGGTTTCATACTGAATAACTATTAGCAGTATTAACTGTTCAGACAAATTTGAACGATTAAAAAAAACAAACAAACGCTAAGGATATAAAATTAGGTTTCACGATCATGAAGGCTGAAAGTACAAAATACTGAACAGTCACAACAACATAGATGGTTGTCAGATATTTTTCAGAACTTACAGGAAAAATCACACAGAGAGCAGAATCATTTCAAGTGAAAAGCGATCTTTTACTTGTAAGGAGTCAGGCAGCGGTACAACTGTCTAGTCTAGTCTAGAGGCAACTGTCTAGTCTAAACAAAAGTCATCACACACAGAACTTTTATACAGCAGCATATCACAGTCTCCACGGCAACCAGGAGGTGGAAGACAGGTTGAAGATTTCATGAGACGCATTCGCTCAGGTCTTGAACCGTGCTCCCTCAGCCATCTTATTGTTGCCATTGGAGATTGTTTTGAGAGCAGCATGACCTGGTCATATCCTGAAAAACATGTAATGAAGTAATAGAGGTGATTCCTAAAACATTATACAGAATAAATAGATAAAATATTCATAGAAACACAGAATACAGAATATTTATAAGTGATATTTAAAAATGTTTTTAAAAGATTAGTGTCTAATACAGGAATTAATGTGAACTTATTTCAGAAAAGAATTAAATCTAAATGATAAAGCGATACGTCACCAGTCATCGTTAAAGTGGAATCTTTTTCAATGGAGTTGAGTGTGAACGTTACTCACTTCAAATGAAACACAAACTAAGCAGTGCTGATCAATCAAGATCCTGTTATTATCTCCTCTTATCACCACCCTGCCAATGCTGTTTTCTTTTGTCTTATGTTCCACCTCTTTCTTTTTTTTCCCCCACGTATTTCTCTATTTGTGCTGCTACATGGGCCCCCTGAGGGGAGGGGATTTCCGACTGGATATAGCTGCAATGGTACAGCGATAAGTGGGATTCACACATTTTGAGATAGTGTCAGCCCTCAGGAAGCAGCCGCCTGCTGTTTGTTCATTAAATGCGCCTCTGGCTAACAAGTAGCAATTTACTGTAGATAGATCGGGACGGATACAAAGGGATCGCCAGATCAGACGATCAGTCAATTCAGTAAATGATGTATGGGTTTGGGTCTGCCCGTGTTGCTGCGGGGCCCCTAGCAGCCACTAAGTTCACTTATAGGACAGGCCTGGCTCTGGGAATCTAAAATGAGTAATGTGCATTATGTTTTTTCAGTGTTTTACTAATTTTTTTTAGGCTTTATTCTCTGGAGAGTCTAATTTACATCCATGTTTCCCCTCAATCACTTCCTTCTTCTGAGAAGAGACATGAGCAATTTCATGGAGTTTGTGCCCGCACATGTGCTAATAGTAATAAAGCTGCTGAGCTTAGACAGTTTATATCTGCACATGTGCAATGTGCTAACACTAATAAAGCTGCACAGTTATCACTGCCACAGCAGCAGTGTTTTCCCTCTGCAGCCTGTTACCTGTTTAGCAAACACCTGCAGATGAGTAAAAACCTGCTTTCTGTATTCACACTGCACTCTGTGTCCTGCTCAGACACACATGAACCATTTCCAGGGGCAGACATGTATTTATTCTTTATTTGTGTCTGTGTCTGTTGTGGATTTATTATTTAACATGGGAAATGATTCATTCTGTGAAATGTTACAGGGAAAAGTGAGTGACTTAACTCATCAAACCCAACGTTTCAGCCTCACATGATCCTGATTGGAAATAAAGAAAAATGATCTGTTTAAAATGTGTTTCTTCCCTTTCCCTGCCTTAATTCAATTCATAATACGAATTAATGCTACTGGATGGTAAATCAGAAGGCAAATAAAATATGAAATTGAGTAGTGATAGAGTTTAATCTGTAATTTGTTTTCACTTTGTTCTAAAACTGCAGTCACGTTGTGATGTATCAGGTCAGTCCTGATCAGTGTTGGGAGTAATGCATTACAAAAGTAATAATTTACTGTAATGCATTGATTTTTGCTGTAACACAGTAATGTAACGCATTACAGGAAAAAATAGTAATATTTTACTCGATACAAATACTTGATACAAATAACTTGCATTACAATGCAATTTTAACCTGGATTGAAGTGTTTTTTTTTTTTTTGTTTTGTTTTTCTTCTTCATACAAATTAGCTAAAATCACTGCAAGTTCAGCAGCAGTGAAATGTCCGTGTAAAAAATGTTTCACTTCCTTTTCCTTTTTGCTCGTCAGACAGGAGATGGAGATGAGTGAACCTGCAGAAAACGTCCAGATTCCATGTTTAATAGTTGTTTCCAAGCGATGTTGCTGACATGTTGAGATTCTCTTCCAAACCGATTTCAACGTCATTCCCTGCTCGATTACATATAATAACCGTATATATAATATAATCGACATATATAAATAGAAGAGGAGGAATAAAGTTTTTCTTTTTTCTTTCTCGTCTGCCCTTTATCTAACCCCGTGACCTGTCAACAACGCCTGCAGTGGAGAACAACAAAGAGTTTTTTTTTGTTTTTTTTTTCATGCTCCGACCCCAACAGGCAGCTCAAGGCCTCTTATCTGGCCTGGCGTGGTTCAGCTGCAGACACTGTGACTGCTTGCAGCGTGAGCGTTGTACTGCAAAAAGACATCTGTCAGACACAGTGGCAGCAGGAGAGACACGAATCGATTTCCAGCTAGTAAGCACAATGAGGGGAAGGGGAAAGGCTCCTTCAGCACGACTCTTATTAATTAATAGTGTCTCAACAGGAGAGTATTTGATGTTATCTGAGATTCTCCCTCGCAGGCCAGTAAATGATGGCTAAATGTAGCCGTTGAATGCAGAACTCTCACCGTCTAATGTCAAGTAATAATGGACATAACAGCTTTCGATGTGGGGACCTTTTGCACATTGTGCGAAACCAATTTTCTGTCTTAATTTATGGTGTTGTATATGTTTCAGCTATAATAAGATATCTGAGGGATGGGGGAACTACATCAAGGCCACTTTGTTGGACATATACAGTAATAGGCCTATCACTGGGAGCCACGCTTTTCCTAACAGGCCCTGTTATACTTGGCTGTGCCTACTAGAAAGATCTTTATCCTCATTACAGTGTGAGATCAAATTAGGTCACCTGCTGTGACTCCTGCACTCCTCTGAGCCGGTAATAATGGGAATCATTAACAGCAGTGTGCCTCATAAGCTTTTGACCAGTGAGTCATATTGGGAGAACTCAGGTTGTCTGATTATCACTCAATTAAATTAACCCTCTGAACTAATTAATAACTAGATAATTCATCAAAGACTTCATGCTCCGGGAGGACCGCGGGCTACTGGTATACATTTCGAAAAAATGCTTTGAAATGACCATGACGTTGCCACAGAAGAAGCGGTGGGAGTTGAGACGACCCTGCCATCGAGTTATGTTATTAGTAGTGCTGTCAGTCGATTAAAAAAAATAATCAAATTAATTACAGGATTTTGTAATTAATTAATCGAATTAATCGCATTTTAATGTCATATCTGCTAAAGGTCTCCTGATAAAGAATTTGAATTCTAGGATATTAAAAAATTGTAGTGCATGACTAATCAATTGAATACAGTAAGAAGAGAAGATCTGAAATCCATTTTTTTATTGGTGAACTGTGCTTCATGAATTAAATCCAAAAGTAAAGGTCCAACACATTAAACCAGTTAGACCAGGTGCATTATTCAAAAATGTAAAACAAATACAGTGATTCAGTTAAATAAATAAAATTCTGAAATAAAATAAGACTGTCTTAAATAGTCACTTAAGCTCAATATAGCAATTGCTGATAACGTGACCACGTGTCCATCGGCCTACCAGAAACGCCTTTGTTCACCTCGGCTCACCTCGCGTTGCATAGCAACCAGAGACGCGCTCAGACTTGTCGCTCCGTGCCAAATGGCACAGACACCAAAACAGCGTAGATTACACTGAAACGAGCACACTGGAATTGTTCCAGCACTCGGATAATGTAACTAATGTGACTTTAGTACATTGTTTTCTTTATTTAACATGGGATTTTAACAGGGAGCTTCTTCTCCTTTTCTAACGGAACACTGTTCCGGTCGTGAATCTTTTAACGGAATGTAGTTCTGGACAGTTCCGGCTCACTTTCACCCCTGGGCTCGTCACCGTTGATACTCATAATTAATTGCGATATAATTTTTTAACGCGTTAAATTGCAGCGTAATTAATTAATCGAATTAACGCGTTAAAATGACAGCACTAGTTATTAGCAAATCACCTGAGCCCAACGAGCTAAATTAGTTCATGAAAGTTCACCAGAATGCAGAAAAGTAAGTCTACAATATTTAAAATGTTAACCCCCCTGTATGTATTTATGTATGTATTTATTTATGTATGTATTTATTTTTTTTAAACAAATCACAAAAAAGAACATTGGTAAAAAGCAAAAATGATGAGGTTATTTATAGCCACAGCAGCATTCATATATCACAGGAGACAGGGAGGATTTTTGTAGACCGGGTTGGATTGGCTGTTCTTATTCACAGAATTTGGGAGATGGAGGGAGAAAGTGACAAAAAAGCTGTTTCATGCCATTTTAATCAAGTAGAGATTAGTGTTTTCTCTCTACATGTGTACTGATTTAATTTAACTGTTAAACAGCTCCTGTTTCTTATCTGCCACACTGTGGTTGTTGCGGAATATGCTGTAGTTATATATTTAGCAGCTCGATCCACACCTACAGTTTGAAGCAACTAATTGTGCTGCTTTAATGAACTAGTTACTAACAGCAGGCTCCACACAAGGCAGGGCAGTGCTAATCCCAAAAGATCCCCACATGAGAATAGCACCATCCGACTACTGTCCAATAACCTGCCTCTACCTCAACTTGGAAACTCCTGTCAGGCATCATCATTCTGAAGCTGAATGGACATTCGTGTCAATACATGAGCAAAGCTCAGCAGGGTATTGGAAACAACAACAGAGGCCCGAAGCTGCAGCTACTGAATAACAGAGCTGTCCGTGCATGACTGCAAGTTAAGGCGAAGGGACTAGAGCTGCTGTGATTAATCGATTAATCAATTAGTTGCCAACTATTACATTTATCGCCAACTATGTTTAAAATCGATGAACCTGTTAAAATCCAAAACCAGCAGCAGTGAGTTTTATGCATATATTGCATTAGAAAACCTCAGCTACAACACTGAAAGTATTTTTTATCTGTAGCAAAACACAATCTTACTGTTATAGTATCAATATATATTGTCAATATCCACATCATCAATACCATAAGAAGATGTTTTAATATCATTGGATTTGAGCTGTATGTGCATGTAATTGGTTCTTTTATAATCTCCTTTTTAAAATTTTACAGAATATATTCTCTATATGTTCTGTAATAATCCTCAGTGTGGTTTCTAAAACTTTTATGGACAGATAATTGATCTTTGATTTCTTATCTTAATAATCATTTAAATTTGCATTGCACATTTTTTTATCTTATTTCAAGTTGTTCTTTTCCTGATTTGGGTGGGTTTTGGCCTTGTTCTAACCCCAACCCTTGTTCTCAATGTTTTATCTGTAATAAAATACAATTTTAGATTTTGTTTTTGCAGTATTCCAGCTATATTTGCTCTGTCACAGTAAAGTAAATTGATTCTGACACTTCTGTCATCCCTTCACATGTTGTAGATTTCTTTTGATACCAGATTTAAGTACATAACCTATGTGGTGGTAGAGATATTCCATTCTTCTTAATATTTTTATCAGGGAAACTAACAAATAGACTTAGGCCTTAAGCGGTTAATCGATTAATTTATTAGTTGCCAACTATTATATTCATTTCTAACTATTTTGATAATTGATTCATTGATTTGAGTCATTTTTTGAAGAAAATGTCCAAATTCTCTTGTTTTCTGATTATTTTCATTTTTTTTAGTCTTCTATTATCTATTAGTCTTCTATCAAAGTAATCTTTGAGTTATGTCAGCTTTGGGCTCCACTTATTTTCTATCAAAATCCTTGTTATTTGCAGCCTGAGAAGTGACCTCAGCCCAATTTGAACTAGACCCGGCAGATATATTTTATTATTATGATACCAAAATCAGAGCAAAAATTTCAAATAGACAATTTAACTGGCTTTTCTAGTATCCTGTGTGACAATGATACACAGTTCATTGTACCCGGATACATTCAGATTCATCAGGTTATGACTTTTTTTGCATTTTATTATCACATCAGAAAAATATAATTCTATTGTCTCAAAGGACAGGAAAATGGAAGGAAAAAACACCAAAAGCTCTATAAGACGATCACACAGGTGACTGTCATCCGCTGCTTTAACCCCTCACCTAGAACGCCATTAAAGACTCAGACATGGGTTCAACAGGGTCACCATCAGTCTCCTCCTCTACAAGCAAGCCATTAAGCTAAATGAAAAGAGGATCTAGTGTAATGACTCTGGAAAGCCATTCGGAGTGGAAAGTGTGTCTGGGTGGGAGAAAATTGAGGGAGAATAATTGCAACTGAAAGGGATGAAAGGCCTCATAGCAGACTGGTTGCAAGGCGGCTAAGAGAAAGGCAACAAACGTCAGAGACACAGCATCGATGTGTTTGACGCGGCATCGATGCTGCGTCGAACGCATCGATGCATCGACACATACAGTCGTCAGATATATGGCAAAGAAGGGAAGCAAGCTTCCTTGATATCTAGGAAGTGAAAAATCGTCACAGAGTCCATCAGCCCACTGCAGCTGGAGACACACTTGAGGTTAGCGTCAAGGACACCGAATGAAACAGGAAGCATTCATGAGCACATTAATAAAATGGCTCCTGTCATCTGCAGATGGATGAGGGGGCTGCCAGAGATTGCAGGGAAAAGACGCCATCTGCCATTATGAGGGTTCAACGCTTATGAACCAAATGATTTGATAATGAGAATTAAGGCCTGATTCAGCATTTTCAGTATTTCGATTCCACTTCTACAACCGCAGGTAGAAAAGGTGACTGACATTTGTCCATTAGGACTTTTAAAGTGTCATGATGGAGATTGTATCAGTTTAAAAAGCAGTAGTGTCGTTGATTGACTCAGGCAAGTCTTGATATTTCAGTGCAAAGTATGTACTAAATGCTACATATTCTGCATAGTTATTGCCCGCTACAGGTTGAAACCTGGCTATTGTAGATGAATTTTCCCATTGGCTGATTTGGTTAATGGTGTTACTATGTTGTTTTTCCTGAGGGGTTTGATTTTGAGATTTGTTCCTAAAACCTTGTCAAAAATAAATACATATACATGGCAGTATTTTCCAATTTCTGGAGTTATTAAAAAGATGAATCCAGAAGTCCCTCTGAAAAGAATTTTTACCCTAATTATATCAACAAAATACTTGAAGCTGCCTTCATCCAACATTCACATTTATGTTCTGTAAATGTTTACAAATGAGTGTATATTTAGGGGGTTCCTGGCTAAATTCCATATTTGGCTTCCTCCATCTGTCCACCTAATCATCCCCTGGAATAATTGTCTCAATGACCCCCCGCCCCCCCTCCTTGGTGAACATTCAACTTATATACCCAAAGTCAAGTACTTGGGTATATAAAATGCTATAGTAATGTCCATAATGCCTGATTTGTGTATTTTAACATATAATTTCAGAAAACTTGTAATACAAAAAACTATTGTCTTAATATAAGAAACCAGCTGGGGGAGTATTATGGTGATATCTACAGTATTAGTTACAATGTTTACCATATTCACCTGTAGCGTCTGGTATGAAACTAATATATTATTTTATATGTTTTGTTGCTGACCCTGGCTGCAGCTGCAGCTGTACATGGCTTAGCCTCCATGCTGCAACTCTGCCTGCTTCCAATCAGGGAGAATGCCCCTATCTACTGTAGTTCATACACAGATATGGATAAGTACTGCATACAACCCCATTAAAAAAATAGCAACAACATATTAACACAACATATTAACCCCACTGCCTCCTACTCACCCTCAGACCTCGAAGGCTTCAGCTTCACTCTGGGAATAGTTATTGTGAGTCTCTGATGTGGCTCCACATGAATACCTCCCCCATTCGCTGTGGGCTTTTCTAACTCATAATTGCACACCTTCCTCCAAATCAGTCTGTTTTCAACTTTTGGAAATGTTTGATGTGAATGAGTCATCCATCATTTGTTTTTTTTTTTTGTTTTTTTTTTTTGTATCAAATTATAATTAAGTATGGCAGGTTAATGTACTGCAAAAATACTCTGTAGCTGTGCTCTGTGGATCACATCAGCAGCAGAGGGAAGAGAACAGGAGGAATGACTGATACTGACTCATGACTGTATACTTCATTCTTTCTAAATCTCACTCAATACACGTCAGATATATTATTTGCTTTATTGACCCGTTATTTTTGTTTCCAGCGAGATATTATTGAGTTTATATAGCGTCTTCACTGTTGTAAACCATATTTAGTGTCTACTTCATCAGTGAGCACATTTGTTTCACTCTTCTTATTACTAATGTCTAAATGTACTGTGGAAATCTACAACCTGTGTTGCTTTTTATATCGTAAGCCAAAATTATGTGAAAATGCATAATTTGTAGTCAAACAACATCAAATCTTCTTGGGAGAGAACTCCCTACCCCCCATGACAGTCCAAGGCATTTCATTTTTTGACATTTAGTACAACTGTACTCGGCCTCCAGAGTCCTTCTGCTGTCAAAAGCTCTCGTGAATTATGTCACATGTGGACCTATGAACGCGAATAAACTATGTGGAACAATGCTAAAGTACTTTAAAGTTGTTTCACTGCCATTGTGTACAAATTCTAGTCCTGGCAGTGTGGGTGCTGCCCACTAAAACAGCAGGAAAAGTCCTCGGAGAAACGCACAACCTGCACTGCTTTTCAAGTACTGCAGGCCTTTTTCTTTTGTTTTACGCCCTTGTTCAAATGACAGGAAAAATAAAGATTTTGTCCCTGCTTGTTCACAAATAAGAAATATTTCACCACCCTGTCACACAAGTAAGCTGCGAAGCAGGGAGATGAAATCATGCAGATTAATATCTGCTGTGTGTTAACATATGGTCACGGCCCAGATTGGATTCTATTTCAGATGAAATACACCTATATGCTTTGAACATGACTGCCTCCACGCTTGGATGAAAATGAATTGCAATTGCTTTCTGATTTGCCACAGTAAACATAATGACATTTTTATTGCAACATAATAGAAAGCTTGCATTTTCTTTATCATTTCCCTTCCAGGTGTTTGTGGTTTTTTTTTTTAAGCAAAGTGTTTTAACCCACTGAAAGTCGTCCTTATCTTCAACGGCACATGCCTGTTTTTTCAATCATTTCCTCATACCTCGCATGATTTAATGGCTGACTTAATGAGCTGCGGCTTGCATGTGGAAGGACATCTTATTGTGTTAATGAACCATGAAAAGGGCAAGCACACATCATTGTGCAAACTGTTTTAACAATCAGCCTGGTGTCAGCCACACAGCCCATCTAGCAAAAGTGCGCTCTATCAATAAGCACAGATGCTGAACGTTTCATTAAAACAACTTATTCTCTGATGGCGTGACAACCGATCGACTTTTACCCTCCTACTGCCTGTCTCCTCCTCTCACCATCTGTGTTGCCAACAAATAGATGCATTAAAGCCTATATTTATTGGTCACAATTTCCCTTCTGTAAGTTTGTTTGGATTTCCAAAGGGTACAATAGCTTTTCCTACTCCTATATTCCTATCATTTCTGTAATCGAAAAACAAATGATCGTGTTTCGTACGTTCATACCGATTGACTGTTGAGATGGTCGCCCTTGTGGATTTAACCTCCATCATTGCTGAATAAATTCTCCTTTTGTTTTAAAAATCATGGGCATCATTTAATATTTAAACTAATAATTAGTAATGGTGCTATTCTCATTATGTTGTACCTTTAGTCACATCAAAGTGGGTAGAATTTTAATCTTTACAGTAAAACTATCTATGGCAATAGCTCTGTAAAATTATGGTCATGTTACATTTCTGTCCTTTTATTATTCACTCCAACCCTATCCAATGGATATATTTAAGCATAGGTTTCCTGTTTCAATACAGTTTATGTGCTCCTTCTGCCAATAGAAACACAGCTGCACCCTGTTTGTAAATGGAGAAATTAATACTGTGTGTTTCAACACTACTTTTAGTACAAAACATGCTGTTAGACTACAAGCTGTAGCATTGCTTTTGCAGCATTGCTCTCATACACTGTTTACCATTTGTGATTGCACTGATCAATATTTATTCATTAACTGCATCAACAATGTGAAATGGCATGTGATGCATGTTGGGGTCGAGTCGGGGGGATTTTGCATTGGACAGAAATATAATGAGGCTGTACTTGGGGACTTTGAGATGACAATTAAGCATGCTAATATGCTCATTTTATAATAGTACAATATTAAACCCCAGGCATTTTTTTTTTTAGTTTTTCTGCTATAAATGTTAATAAATATGGAATATCTCTACAACCACAAAGGTCATGTATTTAAATCTGTTATCAGGAGAAAATCTACAACATGCAGAGGTGACTACAGAAGTGTCAGAATCAATTTATGTTGCTTGCTGTGACTAACAAATATAGCTAGAATATTGTAACAACATTGTGTTTTACTACACATAAAAATAGTTTATTTAAAACCTAAAACAAGATGAAACTGACCCAAATCAGGAAAAAAAAAACTTGAAATGAGCTAAATTCTCTGCAAAGTTCTCTGATAAGTTAAGAGTTCAAAGATCAATTATTTGTCCATAAAATCATAGAAATCACACTGATGATCATTACAGAACATTAAGAATATATTCTGTAAGGTGTTAAAAATAGAGATTATAAAGGACCCAATTAAATAATTAACAGCTAAAATCTAAATAAAATATCAAAATAGTGGTTAGTTGCAGCCCTTCTACTGATATTATATTACTCTATTTTCTTATTGTATTGATGATGTGGATATTGAGAATATATATTTATACTGTAACAGTAACATTGTGTTTTACTACAAATAAAAATACTTTATTTAGTATTGTAGCTGAGGTTTTCTCATGCGATATAAGCATAAAACTCAACGTTGTCCTCATATCAGGGGGTTTAGGATTTTATCAGGTTAATTAACCAAAGTCAATCTTCCTGGGGTAAACATCCATATTTGTAATGTACCAGATTTCATGACAGTCCTACACAGTGCTACGGGACAAGTCAGAAGATTTCCAAAGTCATTCTTGCACCATGAATATCTATGCAATTTCATTACAATCCATACAACAATTGAGATATTACAGTAAAAATGCAAAATATCAACCTCATGTTGTTGGCAGCAGAAAAGTGTCTTATCAAAGTTAGTAAGGTTCGTCCTCTAGGAACTACGCAAAAATGTTATGGCAATGTATCCGATGGTTGGGATTTACTGTACTGAAAAATCTAATGTTTTAAAATGGAATGCAATGTGTCTGGAAATGGTATTTGTGTTACCACACATAGTCCCCTTCTCTCTAACAGAATAATATAATCCAGCATGTGGTGACATGAAAGTATACTTTGCATGACCCACACCACTTGTCAGCATGGTGACATATGACAGGCAGGTTGTGTCTACTTCATCTTCATGTCATCTGAAAATTTCACTCAGCCTTCATCCTCGTACTGTCAAGGTCATCCTTAGATGTGCATCACCAACCCTGGCAGACCCACGCGCTGCTCTCCCATCATGCACCGCTTTCTCCGCCTGCCCTGCCAAGCAGAAAAAAAAAAAAAAAACTATCTACAGCATGTCTGCTGCAGGAGTCTTCAGCTCGCTGCCTTTCTCAATAGTATGCACACCCACATCTACAACACACGTGCATGGACACACACACACACGCACACACAGACAGACACACTTGTTCGCTCACTCACTGAATTGTGTCAGATGAACCGGTGAAAATCTGAGTCGCCCAACAGGAACAAGGTGTCTGAATCTCCTCAGTCTGATGTTCTGTGTTGACCTTTTGTGATAATGGAGGAGAAATAATGGAAAAAGCTGATATCCGGACAAGAAACATTGCTGCCACAACTTTATTTTTGTCATGCCCATGAATGAAAGTTGACAGACATGATGTTGTTACAATTTGATGTTAAGTTTCTAGTTGTGGTTTATTTCACAGCAGCAGTTACATTATTATTAAAAACATAGTTTCTCAGCAGACCCTTGTCTGAGTTGAAAAAATAATCAGAATGAATGAATGATTTTTTTTCAAAGAACAGCTGATGTCTCAAATGCAGAAATAAAATGTTCCTACAAAATGATACACTATTTCAGATGGCAGACTCTGTTATATTATTATATTGTTTGTAATAGTACTAATGCATGATATAAGTGCATTATGTTGTCTTTCTAATAATAAAAGAGATGAATACTAACATGTTATTTTATGTGAAATATTCATCTGAAAAATAACTAAAGCTGGAAAATTCAGTAGAATAGAAAAGGAGTGGAGTGGAAGTGTAAAAGAGAATCAAATGGAAGTGTGAAGTACAAGTATCTCAGATTTGTAGTTAAGTGAAGAACATATGTATTTACCTATTTACTGAGGTATGGGGTAATTAGATGAACTACGTTGAGTTTTCACAAGAACCAGAACTGAAAGATTATTAACTGTATTTGTCAGAGACTAGTGTTGGATTATTTTGCTTTCTATGGGCTTAAAGGGGGAAAAGTTCCTTTTCCAGCCATGAATATAAAAGATGTTTTGTTTGGTATTTTGGCTCATGCTCACTCGATAGCATCGCACGTTTCCTGTTAATCTTCCGCCCATGCATGCGTGTTGCAAATCTCCCAGTGCAGCTCATCCCACAGGTGCTCTGCTGCGTTGAACTCTGGTGACTTTGAAGGCTGGTGGACTAGACTGAAGTCAGTGTCATTTTCTTTGAAAGCTTTTAGAGATAATGAGTGCTTTGTAGCATGCTCCATTATCCTGCCGGAAGTATCCTTTTGAAACGGGGGGCAGGGGGAACGATGCTCCTGGTCAGTGGCTGAGAATGGTGTGGCATTTAAATTATGCTCAGTTGGCATTAAGGGGCCTAATGCGAGCCAAGAAACGCAGCGCATGGAATTACATCACCGCCAACAGTTTGTTCTGCGTGGCTGGGTGGATTCTCGCTCTTCCATCTACGTGTTGCAGTGGAATTCAAGGGTCTGACAAGGTTTCCATTATTAAATCATCTAGGTTTGGTGAACTCGTTTCCTTTGTATTAGCTGACAGCACTGAGACCTTGTTGGGTCCTTTAGTGCTTCAGCCAACACATTTTCAAGGTTCAACAAGATGTGGTGCTGAAAAGCCCCCCCTGGACCTCGCTGTTTGCTGCACTTCTATTCCTGTACTCGTGGCCTTCCTGTTAGTCTGAACAACCCCTGCCAATTTCCTTTGATGTCTCTCACCAATGGGGTGTTTTTTTTACCCAACAGAATTGCCACCGGCTGTGTATAATTCTCTTTACTTCAATCTCTAATAAATCTGGATAATGTGTATGATTTGGCACCTGATTACCTTTTAATTAGACAGCACTGACCTCTCGCAGCTCTCTTCATGCTCACATATATTAAGTCGCAAATGGGTAATTCCCCATTCGGAGGACTAATTAGCATATATACCTTCTACCGTGACCGCTGAAGGAACGTGTTTCTTTTGGGTGAGTACGGCTGCATTAATATTCACGTTTCTTTTAAAAACCGTTAAACTTCAGCAACAAGACAAATTATATTATATATGGATGAATAAGTCGAAGCTTCTCAGGCTGCAAAGAAGGAGAGGAGGACCGAACATTTGACACGATAACCATCTGGGAAAGAAGATGTACCAGTGTCAACAGATTTGCAACCGCATGATTGTATCAGTCAGATATCAGAGAGCTGATATGTGTCAGTGATCTGTGATCCCCTTGTGGGAGTCATTTATTCCCCGGGTTTCTCTCCTCAAGACCCACAATGACTCATTTTCCACATCAGAGTGTCACAACATTGTGTGTCCCGTATTTAAAATCACTCAGCGGGTCGAGTCTTTTGTGTGAAAGCCCAATTAGCGAAACTCTACAGAAAGTAATGGTAGCAAATAGGTTTATAGTTATATCAGATGATTAATACCAACCTAGATACATGTTCCACAAAACAATCTGCTGACAGGTGAGTTTTAACAATCCCATAAGCTTTGAGTGGCTTAAGTGCCACTCAAAGCTGGTTGGAATACAGTACAGTAAGATTCATCATAGAATTATTTTGAATTTACTCAGATCTGACAAGATGTTAAAAGTCTTACATTATTCAAATGTATTATGCCACAGTCTGGGTGAATGCTGTTTTCTGATTGGCCAGCAGCTGTGCATCTAAACCATAGTTCACCTCAATTTTTAATCTCCTGCTCTAAATGTATTTGCTACAATACGGCTATCAAACTTAATTGTTAAGGAAAGAAACAAAGTGAAAAACAGCACAGTGAATGAGCTCTTGTTCGGTAGCTATGTCTCTTAATTAACCTCATCACTTAAGCAAATAAATATATGAATTATCACTAACACCAACAGGAATGATCAGTCAATGCTAATGATCCAGGTATTAATCAGGCCCTTAGGCATCACACACCTACTTGTCGATTAACCCTTACTACATCAACTTATTAAAATAATGACTAATAAAGTAATTTTTTTTGTTTTTTGTATAAGTCATCTCTTGATGATGATGCTGCCATGTTTGATAAAAATCACCTTAATCCTGAGTTGAAAAGACCATACTCTTTATAGAACAATGGCTATTTTATTTTTTTCATGAGTCAAAGTTTTTTGCCCAGGTCAGGATAAAATGACAATTTAACAAGCTTTCATAATAGCAGCTGCTACAAGAAGCAAGAATCTATAGTGCAGAAGAAGCTATAATCATGATTCTTGAATCAATTTCTACTGGTGATAAAGCCTTTAGGCTATAATGTTTTATAGTAATACAGTCTAAATTCCACAAGTTACACTTTATTAATAATTTAATATAAAGTGCTGTGCATATCAATGAATTGCCAAATATAAAGAACGAAAGGATGTTCCAGGATCCTCAGTCTATTAAACATGTTGAATGTCATCACTTCTTTGACAATTTGCCACATCTCAGGTTTCAAAAGCTTCTCACAACTGGATGTTAGAAATGAGCAATGCACAATAAAAAAAGAAAGGAAGAAAAAAAGACATGGGAAAGTAATGACATTTGTTTAATTTAGGTAATGTAAGTTTTGAGTTTGCACTATGGAATGAAAAGACAGTTTAAGCCAGATTTAAAGTTGCCTAAAGTCAGAATGTTCAAAAATTGGCCCGAGTCACTTTATTCTTTAATGTTACATGTTACAAGTGACATGCAGCGTTCTATGTATGTCCACAGTCATCCACTGTCAAGGCCTCTTTATTGGCCCATTATTTTAATAGGGTGACGACTTGTGTTTTAATGGTATGTGATTCAAGGTTTTGCAAGTATGTTGTTAACAGAGAGATACATTGACAAACTTTTTATCTAAACTCATTTTAGTCAAATACTGTAGTGACATCTCCAAAAATGGTAAAAAAACAAACAAACAAAAAAAACCTTAATGACCTTAGTGCTCCTATAGCAGGCGACAAATTGTTTTATATTTCACCCAAATTACAAAGTAGGAGCTGTGTTTGTAGAACCGGCTGGTGAAGACAGGGGTCACAGGTTATTATTTAATCATGTTTTCTAGAATGAAAACATGAAGAATAAAGCATACATTTATGAAACAATATTCAATATGGTGAATTGAAATAAAATAATCAAGAAATGCAAAAACATACGTGTCTGAAAGTCTCTTCTTGTCATGTATTCAACGCTCGCTCACAACAGAAGTCGTTCAGTTTGATGGCCGCGGATACTAAGAGAATGGTTTCAGCTATCTAGTGGGTGGGGAGGCTGGCGGCTCATAAAGATTCATAAGAGATAATAAATCATTATGCTGATATTTTTGGTTAATAAGCTAGGCCAAATTTATTCACCAGTTTTGGGGGATACATTCATGCCATAGAACAGCGAGGTGCACATTATCCCAAGACTCAAATATGTCTGAAGACAGAAATGGTTGTACTTCAGCAGTCCGGATTCTGATTTAATATAATTGTGCCTCTCAACCCTATTAATGCAGCCTATTGTCGTATGCACCACACAAACAATGAATGGAGTAAAGCACACTGTGCGGAGCTGAGCAGCCTAAAGGAATAGGAGCAAACAGTTAAACTGCCTTTTGTGCGTCTTCTAGGAGCAGGGGGGGAATTTTTTTTCGTCTCAGGCCAAAATTCATATTTTCATCTGAATGCCTCCAATCAATGAATGATTGCACAATAAAAGGCACACGAAACTGGAGCAGTTGGCACACAGGAGGGGCGTTTTCAATAGGGTTCTTTATTCTTTTTCAATTAACTTTCGAGCAGTTGAAGCTGCGCTTAACAATAAGAGCAGACAAACATTCAGGAGAAAACCAGGTCCTTAATTTCCTAAAGACCTCGTAACCTCATTTTTGTTAAAAAAAAAAAAAAAAGTCGTTTAAAATGTAAAAGTAAACTAAAGAAAAATAAATAAATAAACAGCCAATTGTGGGTGTGCTAGAGGCTAGTTATTGTAAATGATAGGCACGGTCAGAAGGGTCATGCATGTGTGCACAATTTCAAAATGATTGAAATGTCTGAGAGAAAAACTGCCCACGCATGTTTTGTTTGTTTAAACAGTGCTGTATTAGTCCACATGTGTCAATAACACAAAAGACTGTCACAAACAGGGTGTTTTTACACAGTGAAAACCTTTTTAATGGGGTCAGTTTTTGCCAGTTGTTTGGTTTAATTTTGTGTCACACTTTAAATATATTATCCAATTCTTGTTGTCAGAACTATATATTTGATGTTGAAATGTGTGATTTTTTTTTTAAACAAAGCAGTGGCTGTGTAAATATATTTTTTTTTCCCTTCATCACTCATGTCTAAAATGCATGTGGGGTAGCTTAATCAAAGTGATGGCTCACTGACCTCGACATTTAGTCTCAAATTGATTCATTGCTATTCAGAAACACTTCCCCTGCAAAGAGAAAGGGAAATAAAGTCAAAGATAATGTTGCAGGCAGGTTTTGAACAATTAAGTTCTCCATTAAGCCCCCCGTTGGATGTGTTTCTCTCCAATTGCTTTCTGAATTATGGAAGGCAGCCGTGGCGTCGTGTTCATTATGAATTTCTTGGACAAAGGTTCCTCGTCCGCGATAGACCGAAGAGGCGTTTCAATGCATTTCACATCTTGGAATAGTGCAATAATGTGTTTGGATCCCATGAGAAATGCTTCAGAATGTTTAGAAAGTGTTTAAATTCAATGTTAAAGATTGGATTTTTTCCCACAGATATGCAGGGTGATTCTTTCAACATTTGGAAAAAACCTTATAGCTGGAATGAGTAAAATCGAGGGTTGCTGTTTGCTGTTTGGTTTACCTTTTTTTCCCCTTCTTTTTTCACATGTCTCTTTTGTCATATAAACGTGGGCATTTTAATGGATTTTTATTGGATACTTAATGCCCAATGCCTTTCAAATCCTTTGTTTGGTTGCTCTGTGTACTGAATCAGACTATGTATTGGCAGATGCTCAATAAGGGATTGAATCAGGATCAGGAGGCACAAAGGCACAAATGTTATCAGAACAACCTAATAATAGGGCAGCTTAAGTGTTTTTATACACTTCATTCTTTGGGAATTTGTCTCACTGTGTAGGTTCCGCCAGTTGTGAGAGATTTCAGCATGTAAATCTGAGGATTGTATAATAAAGCGTGTAAAGCTGAACTACAGTGAGTGGTCAAATACTTGCTCTAAGATCCCAGCTTAGTCTCTCCACTCTGTAGACCTGGTGGACCGATCAACTTGCATTAGGAGTTCCACCTGGTTCCCTCTGGGCAGAGGTACAGGGTTCCCAGGTTCAGGAGCTCCACAGCACAAGGCCCCTTCATCCCTAATGCAATACCCCCACCCTCCAAACACACACACACACACACACACACACACACACACACACACACACACACACACACACACACACACACACACACACACACACACACACACACACACACACACACTTTTAATATCACACTTTATATATTTTTATGCTGCACCATAACTGCCCTCCAGGGACAATAAACATTTACTGATAAAGATTTACTGAATTGGATTGGAAACCAGAAGATGCAAATGAATCGACAGTTTAAGCCTCCCAACAGGATTTGTCGATCAAGAAAAAAAAACAAAACAGTGTTATTCCATATTTTACACCATCAGGTGCAATTTTCCCCTTTTTGATCTGTTTCTCATGCTCCTTTCGGTTTATCGGTGTTTGTTTATCTATGTATGATTTTGTTCTTTATTTTAAGCTTTTGGGAAACATGCAGGTGGATCTGAGGAGCAGCACTGAGAGCGAGTTCTGCTTGATTAAATTAGCTGGCTGACTAAATCAAATTTTTCCTGACCTTTTGAGTTCCCGGGTTTGCAACTCGCCTGGTTTCATATGGATTTATTAGAACCAAATTAGACCGTCTTGGTGAGATACAGAACAAAGTTCCGTTTTAATTTAAGATAGCATTGTTGGTTATCAGCGACGAGTTAGAATTCAAATCCTTGATGAAAAGAACCTAATCAGCTTTCTGACCCTTTCAAAATGATGTTGAATAATTTAAGTTGCCGTCCTGTTTTGGAAATGTACTTGGAAATGTGCAAACACCAATGGTTTAAGTTGTATTATTCTGTCATTGATGATATAGTAAAACTAGTAAAACTGTGAAACTAATTAGATTTCCCCTCATGTAGGGATCATCAAAATAAATGAATAAATCTAATGAATTTATACAGTAAATAAAACAGTAGGAATTTATAGTTTAGGTTAACATTATCAACATCTATGCTTCCAACAGTATAGCAAAAGGACTTTTGAGGTTTACCACTATAGTATATGTCATTTAGTTACATGGTTGTCATTGTGCACTGAGACAGTAAAGTACTTCTTTGGCTCAGTCGTAAAAATACTCATTACATCATCTAATCTTATAATCCAATTTACACATGTCAGTTGAGAGTGAACAACTAGGAGTTGGGTTGCCGACATGATGAAATCACTAATCAAAAGAAACTACATTGTTAATTTATATACAATAATTGTTACAGACTTCTTCAGGATCAGCTACATCTCTCGTTGATGCCAACTTCAGTTTGTTTCTGTGTATTTGTTCAGTTTTATTTATTAAGAGATGAGAATTTTAGGCGCCCCTTTTTCAATTTGCTTCTGATTTTGAGATGCTGGAATGTAGTAATGACTTTTATCAGAGAAGTCTTTACCTCGGAGCTAATGTGGGATACATGGGGTTTTTCATGTCCGAATGCCATGCTGGTCTACACTTCTGGACTCTGTGCTTGTTGAGTGATACGAATTTGATTAGATAGTTGACATTATCAGCAGAGAACGGACTAGAGGGAAAAAAAAGGTAGTGCTTTTAAAGTGGTTGTGTCGTTTTCCCTTCGGAGCAGCGATATTCCCGTTAGAGCAGCATCTGAGCGGATGGACATCCATTATCCGTGGTGCCATGGTGGTGGAGAGAGGATTATCTGACTCCTGCAGGTTTAGCTGGCGTCCCTCAGTTTGCAGACATCAAGATCCATCTCCCCACTGTCGATCAGGGTCTGGCGCTCCTCTCCATTAGCACCTTGTGGCGGATGTTTCACATGCACATCCATCGCTTAGTGTCACACACCCTTAATTGGTTATGGTAATTATCCAATCGCACAATATTAAGTGTCCTATTTGTGGAAATGCGGTCGCTGAAAATGAATAGTTATTGATTAGGAACACTGACATTCAACTTACTCCTTTTCACACATTAGCCTAGCATTGATTGCTGGCAGCACTTCCTGTGTGCAATACCGAGCATCGACCGGATTCCTAATGTGCGGTCCAGGCTTGACCATTAGAACCATCCATTATCACACTCGCCATCCACAGGCTTGTCATTATGGCCTGGTGGTAAATTGGCAAGCAGACATCATTGTGACTCTGAGGCAGAAGCAGATTCTGGTGCCCTGCTTTTTGTTATTTTGTCAGCATGCTAGAGCATAATTACAGTAATTGGCCATAGCTTATACTATATGCTTTTGTTACAGCTTACGATATGTATGAATCTGTTTTAAATGTGCGGGTAAGCCTGAGTACTTGTAAGACTACTACTTGTTTTGTGCCGACCACAGTGCATTCTCTTTATGATATGCATTAAGTGAAGCTCACCATTAAAGTGTTTTGAGCTGTTTGCTGTGTAATGTGTCTCACTTGCGTTTTTTTTCTTTCTGTATGTTCCTTTTTTGGCCTACATACAGTAGAAGATGTACATATCTCACGCTGGGATTCATATGTATGAAGTCCCAAAAGTATCATTGTTTTTTTTAATTATAATTTATTTACTGCATCCATTTAAATATATTTTTGGTTGATTTTTACCTGCAGAACTTCAAGACATCATTAGGATTTATTGTTTCGGTCTTTTCCCTGTCATGTCATTGTCAAAGTCAAATATAATCAGTTTGCATAGCTGGCTGCTGATCAATCTGTCCCCTCCTGTAGCCTTCTGTTCAAACAGGGACCCAGTCAGCTGATGCAAACTGGTTGTGCGCGCAGGCAATCTCTTTATGTTCTGCATTTATGGGTAACCTGGGCTTCCTGGGGGTCCAAAGTTTGGGGGAGATCTATCATCGTAACACAGGTAGGCAGTTTAATAACGCTGCTGTGGACTCCTGAGAAAAGCCAGGCATTTATTTAATGTAATGTGGGCAATGTTGGGGGACTGACGGATGGCCCAGGCAGGAAAAATGATGTCCTGGTACCACTACCTGCTGAATTCATAGAGGATAGCAGCCTGGGAAGGAATTCGCTGCCTTAAATGCTCCATAGAGACTAAAGTATACATGAAAATGAATACGCTGCCGATTGATTTATTGGTGTACATTTTTGGAAATCTAAACACCATTGAAAACTAATCTAAATATAATCTAATTTCAATTTCCCCTTACTTAATGAAGCCTGGAGTAATTCAGGCGGAGCATATCATGGCTCACATTAGCTGAATTTACAGATCTTTTTATTTCTACAGCGCAAAAAGCTTCTCCATATACACTTGGTAATGTAAATCCTGCATGGATTATATTGATGGCCGACATTTTTTTTCTAATACATGAGGTGTCACATCCTTCTTTTGCACATAAGTAATAGGGAAATGAACGAGGATATGATAATGGAATTGTGTAAATATGAAAGTATAATTTATTTGCCAGTGCTATTCAGTTGTTTGTGCAAGGACTATTATAGGAGAAAACATTTCTTTCTTCCAATTATTCTTAATTGCGCTTTTACACTAAAACCTTAAAAAAAAGTTAAATTTGAATTGTATTGTGCCCAAGGAGAAGTGTCTCTTACATTCAGGTGAAGTAGCCAACACACACATTTCTTGAACAAAAAGCATAATATCTGGCACCCCCCCCCCCCCCCCCCCCACACACACACACACACACACACCTTCCATTATTACATGAAACACTGGACATCATTCTGAGATATGATGAAATTTTATTGAATATGGGTGTCCAATATCAATATTCTGCAGTAAAATAACAAATAAATAAATAATCAACATACATCCAAAATTAGACTACTGTAAAATGTTGCCAAAAAATAGCTATTAAACTTTAAAGCTTTTAAATCTTTAAAGCTATTATATATCTTAAATCCTTTGCACTAGAGAAAATGTAGTCCTTACCTGGCAACAGGCCAGGTTAGGTTTGGATAAATAACGTTAAACATACTCATTTACTCACTCCTGAAAGCCTCCGGCTATGTCTGTATAATCTTTGTGTTTTGAGTTTTGTCAGCACTTGCAGCAAAGTAACATTCTTCAAATATTCAGGTAGAAAGATTGCAGCCAGCATCCTCATAATCTGATTGTGTTGTAATAGTCGAGTTGCTGTGTATTAATGTAAAATAGTTCAAACATTCAATCCTATAAACAGGGATGATTGCTAAAATTCATATTTATGTCCATCCAGTGCAAGATTCATCTTTATAGTGCAAATTCATTAATAAAACATCAGGGTTTAAAAAAAAAACTAAAGTGTCTTCTGCAACTCGCTGCTCCCCAAAACAACAAAGGTGTTCCTTCTTTACTTGTGAATATTTCAAATGAAATTACAAAGACCATTTAATCTCCATCCCGATGTACCCAGATCTAACAAAACTAATTTTAACCACCTTGAGATCCTGTGACATTTAATTGCATTTAGTACTCTCAGACATGTTCAGCTCTTATGCATAAAATATACTGCGGATCTACGTCGCATTTGCAGAGATTTACAGTGTAGCTCCAGAATAGTTGCTTCCTCTGTGTGCTGGCCGTGTGTACTCCTTCACATTGGTGCTCCTTATTGCGTGGAAAGTTTACTGTGGCAAGGAGTCCACTTGTAAATCATGCATATTGGATGAGACATACAGCAGATGAGCCTGGGCCCTCCAGTCAGGCCTAGCATTAATTAAATATCAATTGGCCCTGCTTCCATACCTCATTTCATGCCACATTCACACCTTGTTTGTGCTTGTTGAGGAAAAGTTGAAAAAAGAAAGTTGTGGCCTTGTGCTGTTACAGCTTGAACATCAAGGTATTAACACAATGTATCTATCTTTATTTCAACTGGGAGCACACAAGAAAAATCTTTGGACTCACAATGAGCCTGATAGTATAATCTTGACTTAGGGCAGCTTTACAAGAGAAAATATTGCAGCTGAAGGCTGGTTTAAGAAAGATTAGAAATATGATTGAGTCAAAGAAAGAATTACTCGATATATAAAATTCAACATTATATGAAAGTACCTCAAAGCCACATTTATGTAAAAATACAATTATGTTATTAAAAAATGACTTTGGTAGAGGTTAAAATCAGCTATTAGAATATTACTTGAACTTATAAAAGTCCCTAATATTTATTGTACTTCAATATGAAAAGTAGTTTTCCGGTCAAAATAAGTATTGAATTAAAAGTACAAGTAAATGTTCTCAGTAAAAAAAAAAAAAAGCAAAGCAGTCAGTTATAGAACAATGAGGTTTATTCTCAGTGTTTGTGCATCACCGGAGGCTTCGAGTTTCCACAACACACTTGTGTAAACTGAATATTGATCCAGAATTGGTATCCAAACTATTTTTGATATCACAAGTCATGCTCGTATTGGGTTGTTTGCAGTCGGTTTCCAGTAAATTCCGATTTAATTTTGTAGAAAGCATCAAAGATGTTTATAGAAAAATACAAAAAATAAAAATAAAAACAACATAAGTACTGTAACTAAGTTGGTCACTATGAATGTTGATAAGCTACACTTATACTTTACACTATACACTATTATTAGTAATAATGTCTGGATAAACTTATTCACATCAACATAATAGCAGGTAATTGCAGTATCTTCATAATCAGGTGGGTCAAAATGTTCTTGGCGCCTGCTTGAGCCAGGATGCGCCTGTGTGTTGTTCTTAAATTTTTTATCAGACCTTCACATTTCTCTTGCTCCTTTCCTACTACCTTTGAGAATAAAAGTTTTTTATTTATTTTATTTTATTTTTTTACTTTTTCCATAAGTTTCTTTTTTTAACTTTTTTTTTTTACAGCAAAACCTCAAGTTCTTAGACTTTGTGATATTTCTATTAGCATTAAAGGATAATAAAACATTTTAAAGATAGACACATTATGTTTTTTGAAAAACAAACAACAAAATCTGAATTTCAGTGTGTCTGAGTTTGATTGAGTCCAGATCAGGAATGCACGGCTGTAGTCACCGATTCACAAATGTTGAATGCTGGAGCAACCGGTAATGAGCCAAAAGATAAAAGCAGCAAATCGTCACTGTGATAAATTACTTGTTACTAAGTTTTTTGTGAATTAATTTTAACTTTAACTACTAAAATGACTGGAAACTGATGGCTGCCTGGAAATCAATGCAGTGGGCTTCACAAAAGAATCTGTGGTAATATGAAATATCTGAGAGTTACTGAAATGATAAAAACAATCAATATGGTTAAATGAAAGTTTTTTTAAGTGAAAGTGTTTTTACAAGATATGTTTGTTCACAAGAAGAGAGCACAAAATCACAAAGAATAAAGCCTGTTTGATCATGTCATACTATGAAAACTCAAGTTTGTATTTATTACTATATAAATATATTTTTTAAACAAATTCTGAATTAAGGATGTTAAGATGTATGCAATGTTCTATGATGAATTATTAGTTTACAGTACTTGTAACACATCTGACATGTAATGCATAACAATTGTATATTTTAACTAAAATAATGTACAAACTGCTTTCTGAAGGTACACAGACCATAGTATAACAGTTATGGTTATATCTATAAAACGCATGCAACCCATGCATGGTAGTATTCATGGTGGACCAGTTATCCTCTATATAGAGGATATATATAGTATAAAATACAAATATATACATACTGCAGAAAGATACAATAAATACAACAATTCATGGAAGACAATACAGCAAATCTCAGCTTCTGAAAGATCATATAGCACAGATTTTTCACTTTAAAGGGCATTGGCTGATCGACTGTGGCTCAGAGGTAAAGCAGTTAGCCACTGGCCAGAGGATCAGCGGTTCAATTCATAGCTTCTCCAGGCCGCATGTTGATGTATCAATGGTTGAATGAAAGCTTGTAGTGTCAAGTGGTTCGAGTGGTTGATTTGAGGAGGTTTTACATTTCCCAACAGTAACACTTCAGATGTCTTCGCATCTGATTGTATTTTGATGTTGTATAAAAAATCATCTTTTACGAGCCTCAAAAAGTCAACAGAAATCCACTAAATTTATATTGTGCTTTCAAAGAATCCTGTTAAAGGATATGTTTCCTTGTAGAAAATAATGGGGGTTTCCTGTAAATGTAGAACTGGCAACTCAGGGTTTAACCAAGAGATATTTATTGGCTCAGTCTCAGTCATATTTGAGCGCATTCAGCAGAGTTGCTCTTCATCTTTCACCCGCTCTTCACTGACACTTCATAGAAAGTCAGCAGCACAGTTCACCTCGGAGTCCTTTTGATGATGTCTAAGGGATTCCCCTAATCCTCAGAGGGTAGGGTGGAGGGCACTTTCTCCCTGCTGAGGGGATGAAGCCACTTAATGGATCACAAAGTTAATCAACCGCAAGCAGAGCCTGCCTGAACTGGAGGAATATGTTGAACCAGTAGAGTGGAGTCCTCACACACGCACACACACACACACACACACACACACACACACACACACACACACACACACACACACACACACACACACACACACACACACACACACACACACACACACACACACACGTGCACATATGCACCACTTCCCATTAAGCCAATAAATAACATAATGTAAAAATACACAAATCAAGAAAATATAAATAGTATTAACAGAGGGAACAACAGTAGGAAAATCAAATTATATATGGAAAATATAATGTATATGCCCCTAGGACTCATTATGACTGTTACCATTAATTCCTTTTATTGCAAATACATCCAGGACCTGTTTTTTTATGTATATTAAGTTCATTCAGTAAAGGTAAATGGGTTCAATAAAAGACACAGACAAACAAAGATGTGGGAATAAAGAACGATACGCATGTTGTGCACTTAGCAATCTGAAGTGTCTGCAGGCTTATGATGTTGCCAGAGAAGTCATCCCTGTGTGTGGAATAAATACTTTATTCAAAGACGTAGGATTTGCATATAATTGCAGTAATAGTAGCTTAAAAGACACACAGGCATGAAATTTGTTAGAAGAAAAATACTCATGGGACAAAAAATATGGTCTTCTCTCTGTTTATTTTTTTTTAAATATTTTATTCATGTCTGCTCTGGTAGCAGACACCTTAGCTGTCACTCTCTATTACAAGTTGCATCATCTCCACTTGTCATATTGTGCCTTCCCTGTTGTTGTGACAGTCCATACAGGAGAAATGACAGCCATTCATGTCTTTTATTCAGCTGCCTAAAATAGCCTAGTACTAATTCTAATATTACAGTTGATTAAAATAGTACCTTATATTCATGTGTACCTTGGAAACATGTTAATATTGACTTAGCAGCAGAAAGAGAAGTAGTGTGAAACATTGTAGGCTGCTCTCATGTATTGTATAGCTAGCCATGCTAGTGGCTAGCTATACAATATACAGCTATACAATTTAATCAGCTTGCAGATGCTAACGTCAGACATGTTCATGTCCTTAGAACAATTTACAAAAACTTAGGTGAGCCTCTGACTTTCATGTAGCGTCATCATAAGGTCACAATATGTCCCGTAATTTAGCTAATGACATAGCCATTAGTCTCAGCTCATCTCTTACTGCTAACTAGCAAATATTAACATGCTAACAAACTAATGTAATATGGAAAGTTTGGTGAGTATAAAAACTTGTTTAAAATCAGCATATTAGCATTCCTATTTTGAGCATGTTGGACATTAGCATTTAGCTCATGGCGCTGCTAGCTTAGCTCTGTTTTCTTGTAGCTGTTGTTGCTCTTGTAGCTGTGATAATTATAGCCAGGGTCAGATGATACATAACTGCGAAATCTAACATCAGGACTTCAGTTTACAAAACACGGTGGTCAAAAATGGTTTCCATCAGTGTTTCTCATATTGATTTACCAATCAGACTCCAACAAAACATTAGCTGCCTTGTAACCTCCTGGCTCCTGAGCAGCTTCTACGAGATCTTCATCTTCGGTGAGGCGAGGAGCTATCAGTGGCCTAATCACCCATAAGCAATTCCACAGCTGGTCTGATGAATTTGAGCCAAGCCCTTTGCTGTGTGATCCCAGGGAATAATGCTCAGAGCTGCCTATGTTTATCTAAAGGTTAATGGAAGGTTAATAAGAAAGGGAACAGAGCAAACTCAGAAACCTTATTATGCAAATTGCGCTTCCTGAAAAGAGTCGCTTCTAATTGCGACGTGGCCATGCTAATTAGCGGATCGTCTTTTCGCTGGTTAAAATATAGCCAACCGTAGGAGGTATAATTCCAAAAATATTTACAAGCAGCACAAGCTGATTTGTCAATCTGTGAAATAACTCTTGATAGAGGTGTTTCATTAAAAACTGATGGCGGGTGAGCCGCTGGTCTTAGCGCTCTCTTCACTTTTTAATCAACTCTTTCCTGTGTATGCATGCTTTATTATGTGCACAATCAAAACCGGGACCATTGTGTTCCGATTGGTTGCTGATGCCGTTAACAACATGCTGAGCTCGGCATCTAACCCATACATAATGCTGCGAGGCTGGAACAGAGTGCAGGACGTCCCTCCGATTCTCACATGCAGTTTATCTGGCTTTCTAATAAAGCCAGATGGGAAATGATGCACTTTTCCCACACCATCATTGGAAACTGCCCTTCACCGTTTGATTGATCGCTGCATTTCCCCCCTTTCTGCTTTTATTAAAGCGTGCACAGAATGTTGTCCCTTAATGCCTCCATTCAAAGTTACATAAACGGCGTTTCTGATAAAATAGCCGACTGACCTTGTCCCGTTTAGGTGTCACTGGAGGTGGTTAGTGTGCTGTTGCATGAAGTTGACTTCAGCGAGGGTTATAAGAGGATATAAGCTGCTGCCGGTAGAAGAAAAAGACGAGGGACACAGGCAAGGGCAGGTTAGCAGAGACCTTTACCGGCTCATGTCAATTTGATCACTCCTGTGTGTTACGTTTTCCACAATGGAAAAAAAAAGAGACTGCGCATGAAAAATTGAACACATCCCATCCTTTGGTTAACACTTTCTGACTCCATCTGATACAATATTAACAGGTTTGTTGCAAGCTTGTCCCTTATCAACAAACACATGGAATTACACTTTTGCTGCTATTACCAGCGAAATCGCATTGCCACGCGCTGTAGCGCGTTAGCAGTGCATCAAAATCTTCACTGTCCTCGCGACTCATTTATATTCTGCCAGAGCTATCAGAAAACCCATCACAAGCTTCTAAGTACTCTCATATATATGGAGGCATGTTTCTTCTGAATTCATGTTTATTTTATTCTAAGCTTTGTTTATTAACCCTGTAACTTGACTCCATTCAAATATTTACAGCTCATGTTTTCAGTGGGCTTTTGTACCTTATTTATGGACATCGTTTGCTTCGTGACAGATCACATTTGCGGGAACCCGTTTGTCCAAACAGCAGCCGCCCCTAGAAAAGGTCTGGACACAGAGCGGATGCGGAGCTTTGAGTTTTCCGAGCTGATTTGTATTCTGCCTGTGTGTGCAACCTGAGAGTGACTGACTGGCGGTCAGAGCCCAGTATTGACTGCTCTGAGGATGTAATAGAGGCTGGGGTGATGGGATCCAGGACATGAACACTCTCACTGTGGCATGTGCAGCAGAGCTATACAGGATATAACCAAAGCACTTAATCATTCTGCTGGCTCCATGCAGAGATGCACAGGCCTCCGTGTTTTAGAATAATGCTCCTGCCTTAAATTAGATTCCATTGATCCTGCTTTTCTCTATAATTGCACAAACAGGACGGATGCTGGTTTTATCAGGGGTCAGACCAGACATTTGAAATACTTAAGCTTTAAATACAAAGGTAAATTCAATCAGACAGAAGGTAGGATGGCCTGATTCAAGGTGATTGGACTATTAAGGGATTGTCAGACAATGTTTGTATTTGGAGAGAAAACTTGTGTCTCTGTTAAAGTTATCTTTATTGATATAAACATCAACTGCTCTTTTATATTTTGTTCCATTCATTTATATACATGGAATCACCCCAAGGTTATAACTAGATAATACCATGCATTTTCTCAACTGTAATAGATACGTGATGGCAGTCCCAAATGGCAGTAAAAGGTAGCTGTTGTATATGCACTGCACATGCAGTCATTACATGTGGTGTCAGTAAATAGTGTGTTTTACAAAAGACGGCGGCTTTCTGATTGCCTTGCAGTAGAGGCACAAGGAGGTAATTGCTACAGTTAGCGTGAATAGGTTAATTATCTTTACAGACCAAAACTGTACCATGAAGAATGTATATTTCTACTGTAAAGTTGCAGGAGTTGCAGGAGTTAAAGCAGTGGATAAACTCTTTAGAGCATCACACCCCCCTGAAATGACCTGTGTTGCTAGCAGGATTTGACCAATTTGGTCTGATAATGCTTACAGAGTCTGGAATTCTACAGTTAACTAGGGCTGCAACTAATGACAATTTTAATAGTCAATTAATCTATCAACTATTGACGATTAATCGATTGTTTTTTTTTGCTCATAAGATGTTGATATAAAATGTTGTTCACTGTTTCCCAAAGCTAAAATGTCTTTTTTGTCCAGGCCGACACTCCACATCCCAAAGATCATAAATTTACTATTATAGAAGATTAAAGAAACCAGAAAATAATCAGATTTGAGAAACTGGAAACAGAGAATTTAGGACATTTTCTTCCTAAAAATGACTCAAACCGATTAATCGAATATCAAAATAGTTGGAAATTAATGTAATAGTTGGCAACTAATGGATTGCAGCTCTATAGTAAACAAGCAATGTTAACAGAGGTCTACACCGAAGTAGCCCCCTGCTAGAGTAGAAGACTCTGCATGCACTGCCCATTGTTAAAGGACCGACTAATATAGTTGTTTTGTCTTTTCAGGGTTGTTGGCAATAAAAGCAATATGATTCTACAGCCAAGCTAGCATCATTAAATTCCATCCTCTGGGAACCGTGAACGTCCAGCAGTAGTTCAGATATTTCAGTGTGGACCATAGACAGATCAACGTTGCCTTCCCAGAGCCACGGTGCTAGCTTGGCCAAAATCTAGATCATTTACGACTACAGCAATATATACCATAAAGTTTGCATATGGCTGTACATTGTATGTTGTATTCACATCCTGTAAATATATTCTGCTGCATGTGTTCATGGCTGACTGTGTTCTGTAGGAGCTATAAAATACCAAGTGTAATCTTCCTGTAGGAAGTGTGTGATCCTGAGGTCAGATTTTATTCTGCTTCATGCATGCACTTGCTCCGAGCCAGGTGTTGCACACTAATGCCGCTGACAATTTCTTACAATAAATAGATGCGGCGGCTGAGATGCGGTTGTGTCAATGTTGAAAAAGAAAAAAAAAAAGAGCGGAGAAAAAACAAGAAAGGATGATTCACAGCAGAGCCATCATAAACCGGCCTTTCATTTAACATTGTAATTGTAAGGAAACCAGGAATGAATGTAATTGTGCAAAAATGATATTGTTTATGTTGGATAAAGCGTTCATTTATTCAGTTTTCTCACAACGTCTGGATCTAATTGATAGGGGATGCTGTCTCCAGCGCCGAGCTATAGTGTTCAATTGTTGGGTTTGGAGAATGGGAGCGCTCAGCCTTCTCTCCAACGACGTCTCAGGTGGTTTCTCTTCATTTAGTTTCTCTCTTTAGTTGATCTTGTGTAAACAAAATGATTTTGTGGGGGAAAACAACTGGCTCAGAAACATGCATGTGTCTTTAGATTTTTCACTCATGCTGCTGCTCGATGTCTCGCTCAGCATGAGCTGTATTATGATTCGGTTTTCTCATGCTAAGGCGCTAAGCTGCATGCACCACTGGCATATGTTTGCAGCGTGCACGTTTTTAAAAATCTGTGAAAGTGCATGTTTGTGTTTGTGTGTGTGTGTGTGTGTGTGTGTGTGTGTGTATACCTAAAACTGTGACTCAGATGATTTAACCCATCCTATTCCCAAGGCCTCCTGTATATATCACCAGGGTGACCAAGTCTTCTTGCTGTCATGGCCCCTGTGAAGAAAGGTGATGCAAGGTGCCTGTTAGCAGACCGTTTGCATATATGTGTGATAGCGTTGCGCTAATCTCCATCTGACACATGATGACTTGCGCCGTTTGATTTGATGGGTGAGATACAGGCGACAGGTGCATCTCTTGTGACATATTTGTTTGTGTCAAGTGATACATGAAGGCTCCAGAAATAGGCTCCTGTTTTAGGATCGCTTAGAGACAAGATTAATGGTGATACTGGAGAGGAGGACAATATTGTGGAGTTTTTTGTCAGGCCGTCCAAAACGCTGTGTGTTATCTGGCGACGCTGCCATATGTCTACTAATGCAGATTAATGGAGTAATTCAAGAAAGAAATATGTACGAACAGGAAGAATACTGTAAGCCCAACACGTTTCATATAAAATGTCATCTTTAAATTATATTACACTGTGGAAAGATTGCTTTTGAATGGCAATGTTATATGATGATCCCGTGCATATAATGTGTATTTAACATGCAGTCAGCCATTTGGGGCTACTCAACCAATGTCCAGATCCAGACTGCAAAACCGAATCATGCATAGCAGATCAAGTACCATTTATTATGTCATATAGAGATGTATTTCCATGGGTTTAAGCATTGCTGGTGTAATTAAATGCCCTCAAATTCATATAAGGCTTTACAAATGTTACAAGTGATATTTTGCTCTGATTTAGAGAGGTGTTTCATTCCCTACAATATTGGTAGTCTGGGTAAAATATGTGAAAAATCCATTAAACCGTGTTGAAAGTATGAAGTTTAATTGAAGTGATATTGTGATATTTTTTTATTTAGTTTTTTTTTTTTTACTTTTAGCACCACTGTGTGGCTTATTTGTTTGTTGGCTTTGCTGTTATTGTTATTGATATTGTTCCGGACCTCTAAAGGAGATTAAAAGGTAGACTTTTGATTTAAAAAAAAGTTTGAGCACCCTTGGTAGAAATGAGATTATTATTATTATACTAGCCACACACAACAAAATAATATATTTTTCAAGATATGATTCTTTTCATTGTCACATGGCAACATTATTACAGAACACAAGATAGACAAAATTGACTTTGTTCATCATGTTGTTCATTATTAACAGCAGCAGCAACAGCAGCTTGTACAAAGCTTATTTGGGAACCTCTGTGAGTTTTGCTCCCCATCGTCTTTTGTGTTTCACTCCATTACCAACAGTTTCCCGGGCTGAAGCATTCATGCTTTCTTCCCTTATGTTTCAATTATCTGTTTTATTCTGTAGTGACAAAAGGCATCCTCCAATTTTACAAAATAGCTGTTGCCGCTTCTTCGTCTTTATTTATTTTTTTTTAAAGAATAAGCAGGCGGAAACCTGAAAACACTCTGATTAGGTGATGATGGTTTTTGTACTGTATACAAAAACATAGGTCCAAGTATCATTGTTGGATTCTTCATTCAGAAACACCGACATTCAAAGGCAAAACAAATACACTTTCTACATTATTTGACTAATACAGATGCCGGAAGCCAAATATTAGCTTCAGATAAAGTTTTAAATATAAACATTTGTGTTCAATATAATAGCAGTGTGTTTAAAAACATGAGTAGAACCAAAATCCTTATAATAACTTTTATTTCAGTACATTGGAAATACTTCATTTTATATCCTTAATCAAATCTAAATGTGAAGAAAAATGTGTCAAGTTTTTTAAATTATTGTACAGAATATTAAGAAATATGAATCTCAATATGAATTGACCTGTTAAAAAACAGCAGTGTAAAAAGCAGTGTCTGAGATTTTCTTTACAAACTCAGTTTGCCTGTATTAGAATACTTGAAGAAGTCATGTTACCTCATGCTGAAGAGGAAATACCATTGAAACGTGATTTTCAACAAGAAAATGACCCCAAACACACCAGTAAACCAGCAGCATTTTGGTTCCAGACTAATAAAATTATGGGTCTGGAGTGGCCAACCCAGTCCCTAAACATTAATCCCATTGAAAACTCATGAGCTGACATCAAAAATGCTATTTCTGAATTTCTGGGGCAAAAACAAGGAATTCGGAGGAATTGTGAGGCTAAAATACCTGCTCACATGGTTGGTTGACTCTATGCAACACAGATGTGCAGAAGGTCTCAGAGACTGTGTTCATAACAAATAAATATTACATTAATGATTTACAGGAATGCTACATTTTTCAGTTTTTGTAGTAAATATTTTTGAGTTTGTAAAAAAACAGACTCCTATTTTTTTGAGCAGCCTAATATTAATTTTTCTTCATTTTATGTAAAGTAATTTAAAAATTGACACATTTTTCTTCACATTTTAGCTTAGGATGTAAAATGCACTAAAAAGTATTACGAGGATTTTGGCTTTGCTCCATTTTTAATAACACTGCTATTATTTTGAACACAACTGTAATTGCTCAAAAAAACAAACAAACTGGGGATTCTGTCCCCATTTGTTAGGCTGGATTCACAATGGATCACTACATTTTGGACAGGTCCAAATTATGCAAAAATACAACACAATAAACCTGATCACACTAATCAGAGCTATACAATCCTCACACAAGGAAATGCAATGTGTGTAGTACATTTATCTGTGTTTGATGAGATTAAAAGTAAAGTTATTAGGCTTTGCTGTCAGCTTCCTGGCTCATTTTAAAAGAGGGGAGATGGAAACGGATGAGAAAGAGATGAAACAAAATAAAAAGGGAGAGCATCAGCAGTTGGGTGGCCAACAGAGTCAAGAAAGAGAGCGGATGGTTAAATTAAACTTAGTTTCTGGTATTCTGTTATTTGAGCTTTTAGCACAAATAAACTGGCTGCCAACCTCTGCCCCCTGCAGCACACCTCCTGCCATTTCCAAAGAACAGTCTGATGAGGAGAGGAGGAAATAAAACCTGGTTCAATGTCCATATGTGCATCCGAGTGTTATACTGAGACACACTTGAAAAATTGTGAACCTATCCTTTAAATGTACCAAAAGAATCTCTTTATAACCACACATATCATTCACTTTCCTACCAAACTGTAATGAAACATTAAATAAAAAAATGATTAGAAAACCAAAATCACATTTTTTTTTTTTGCCTTCACAATGCTTTATACAATGATGGTGTAATCTTTCCTATTTCTGGCACCAACACTGTCAAACAACAGAATCAATGGGGCTAAATGGTGTTGAAGCTCCTCTCCATCTCCATCTTCAGCACGTGATTGTTTCATTTGTTTGAATGTGTCCTTGAAGACATAGCTCAATGAATTTTAATTGTTAAATATCTGCAAATTTGTACACAAACACAAAATGTGGCGACACTAACATGTCACCTTCTGTGCAGTTTTATGCATATTACAACTTAATATAGTGTTTTTGTGGGCAATTCCGATGCAAAATCCCTCCAAAAAGAAATGGAAGCGTGAATGAATGAATCATTTAATCAAACAGAGCAAAGATGTGGACATAAAGTTTCAGTACAGGTATCCTCAAGACCCCACACCTATGCTCTATATGCCACAAAACGAACTTTCCATCACTGCAGTTGTGAGGGTTTTTTTCCCCTGCTGCTGTAAGTGTGGTATTGATCATTGTTGGTCCAAGTCCTCAGGAATCAGCTTCTATTGATTTCGCTTTCAGTCGTAAGCCTCTCGTTCTGACCTATGTCTCTCTTCAGATCAAGCACCTTTTCAAACATCCTAACCTCCCTGCAATGGGTTTACTAAAACATGTCAGCGGTGCAGCTCTTTGCAAGCAAATCTCCAAAATCAGTCGTGCTCGGATCCATAAATGGATCGACCATTATTGCAGCCGTTTTTGGAGACAAAATTTGCCCGAAAAACGTGACACGGTAACGTGCGTATGGGCAGTTACTGTGTATCGATGCTGCGGCTGTTTAGAGGAATAATATCTTGTGTGTTGACATCCAATATCATTCATAAAAAATAACCCACTTATAGATGATTCAGCGGTAATGATGGTTATTAATGAATGTGTTGAGTCAGAGTCGATACTGTGTGCATGTGAGATATTATATAACACGCGTATGTCTCTGTTTGTAATTAAGTATGCGTGTGCCAAATGAAGAGACCTCAATTACTTACATGTTTATTTCATAGATTTTACTGTAGAATTTTATTTTAACACTCAGCCGGGAGCCGCAGATAGTTCAGATGTATATGGAGCATGGTCTCATTTTGCATCCTATTTTTTCCTCATTTGGTCTCTCTCTCACCCTTCCTAGATTAGGCTTTTTTAGTAACAGGAGTTAATTACTGTTTTTTTTTTTTTTAAGATATATAGACTATTACAAGGCTTGAAAATCAGAGCTTACAGAGAACCAGTTAGAAAATCAGTGATATTAAAATCAACCACAAAAAAAGAAATATTATTTAACTCATGCATTTCCTACTGTTTATTCATATTTAACTTTTGTAGGGCACATTCAGTACCTATAAATTTATTCTTACCTTAAAAGTGCTAAACATTTTTCTTATGGACACTGGAGATGATCGAAGCACCATATAATGGGATCAAATAGTTGGATACTGAGCTATTAACCTCGGAAAACAGGTCTTATTGTTTGGGGTTTTACGATCAGAGCATGAATTCCTTGGTGTCTTCGCTGTGGTGCAGAATGGCCTCAATGGTGCAGACTTTATTCATCAGACAGACACATTCTGTAATTCTGTCTACAGCTTGTTGCCGTATTAGAAACCTTGAAGCTTCAGTAAGAGGAATTGATCAAGGTGTTGAAGTTAAGTGCTCTTGGGTACAAAACTCAGACGGATTATCTGTGAGCTGTATACCTTCAAATAGCTATCCTGGGGACGCCCCAGCAGTGAATCAATACGTGGTTAATTTCAGGCCACACTCAGATGCTTCAACATTAGCTCACATGTGCGCTTAAATGTAAAAGAGGCAGTCAAGGATAAAGACAAAGTGTTCTATCATGGTGAAATCCGGCATGGTGAAATCAAAAGTGGCTTTTCAGAAACTAAAATTTGCTCGTAATCAATGAGATAAGATTAGATTTTAATTATCCTTTTGGGGAAACCGAGCCATTACAGGGGAAAAGAAAAATGCAATTGTGGTGGATCCTGCTTTAGGGAAAAAGACTACAGGCTATTTCTACTACGCCATAAAAAGTCGAATTGAAGTCCACAGAGTACAAATGGCCTCTGCAGCTTGTCTTATTTTTCTGCTTGATAAAGTTTGATAACAGAACCTTCATCGACTCTGAAAGGGTCTGGGTTAGAGTAATCCTGCCCATGACAGACTTATGACCCTTGGGCCCAAGTGAGAAAGTGGAAAGTCCTGGAGCAGCTGGCCATCTATGGGGTCCGGCCTCGACTCTCCCCTGTGAGGATGAACCAGGATGAAGTCGGGTGTCCTGAGGTAACACCAGCAAGACTAAAGAGGACTCTGTTAAACGCAGGAAGGGACACTGAGTTTCCCCTCAACACTTGAGGCCTCCAAAGAGATGTAAACAGCAAGATGGATGTTGGCAGCTGTTGCGGTGCAGGTGTCTGAATTGATAACTGTTGCTGTTAAGGTGTGATTCCAGAGGCGTAGACAAAAATGGGTGGTGAAGGTCAAAGCCGGGTGATTTGGGGGATAAAATGTGGAGGTCAGAGGAAAAACAAAAAGCTTTTTGTATAAAGGTCTAATATCAAGCGTATATGTATTGACTTTCCTGTCTTTGGTTTTACTCTTAATGAGGTCCATGCATTATATGAAAACTTTCCTCTTCATCTAACGCTTTAGAACAGTGATTTTCAACCTATGGGCCGTGGCCCCATGGTGGGCAGCGAAATCCTTTTCTAAAAATCTAAATATCGTAGTTGTGTGTTGTATAGAGGAAACTGAAATCCTGGCAAAAAAAACAAGTCCAGCACAAAACATAAAAACAGACAAAAAACACACCTAAATAACACATATTCCAGACTTTTTTTTTTTTTACTTTTTTTTTCTTTCGTTTTTATACTAGGATGTAGCGTGTGTGTTTGGAGTTTATCAATGTCAAAGAGCAAATGCTTTTATTGCAAGTATTGAAGCGCAGGCGAAAGAAAAAACAGCCAAAACACACATTTCCCCTCATATAACACATATCCCGACTGTATGTACCAGACTTTTTTCTTCTTTTGCCTGTTTTTCTTTTGGTTTTGTACCGGACTTATTTTTCACTTTTTTTTTTCCTTGTACCGGACTATTTTTTCTTTGGGAACCCCTGCTTTAGAAAAAAAGAAGAGAAATGCGCAACAGACTCTGACGTTTCACGGCTCGTTTGTACTTACTTGACTTTGTGATGTCATGCAGTAGCTCCCGGCAATGTCCACCTTCCCCCTACACTGTCATATGCACTTATTTTTGTCTTCCAAGTGAGAATCAGCCAATCAGAAGAGACTCCATTAATATTTATGAGACAGACCAAAAACAGCCTGTGCTTTCCGGAGCTCCAGCGAGATGCTGTAAAAATACATTGAGTTGAATTTGTGTACTTTATATCATGTTATGGATATGAAAACTTCAAATAAAACCCAGAAAAAGTGCCTGATATGGGAACTTTAAGCTTACATAAAAAATCATTGTCTCATATACTGTACGTGCAGTGTGTCAACTTAGTGAAATTTCTCATCTGATTTTCTAATCTCATCTGAAATGTATCTACAGAATAAAAAAAAAATCAATCTGTGTTTAAGTTTTTGTTTTGGATTGGCAGTGAATAGGTGATTTTTATGATTTCATACTAATTATGAGCATCCCTTTGACTGACATGTTGGTGTCTGCTCTCTCCTCAGTGAATCCAGATGTTGCCAATGGTCACAATCATCATCATCATCACCATCATCATTATCCACCTGCTGAAGGTTCTGAAACGGAGAGCAGATCCAGGAGCCTTGAGCTGACAGGATCCATCCCAGTCCTGATGTTGCCGTGCATACATGTGCTCCTGGCCTTGTAACGGCTGCCTTTTTTCCGCAGCGAGAAACTTTCAAGACTAAATTTCAATCTTTATTTATCAAGAATTTAAAGGGCTGGTGGACTTAACGAGCTCCAGTACGTAATGGGGCACCACTTCCACACAGTGCAGGACACAGGGTAGTGAGTGAACACGAACGGCATGAGGAGAGTACAAGATACTGCGGCTTATATAAGAGAGAATATGCATCAGCTTGTTTTGTATCAGTTACCTGGCAACACTAACAATGACTTATTTATAACAGCCAATGTCAAAAAGTAACTACAGCGTATTTTGTACAAATTTGGTATTAATTTAAATGTATTTCTGCACATAATATATATGGTCTGTATAAGCAGCAATCTCACTGTAATGCACTCTGCAAAGTACAGGTTTCTTTCACCCTTCTATGAACTGGGTACTACAACTGCAGTGAAAGTAGTTTAGTAATCTGAAAGGTTACTTTTGGTGTAATTAAACTAACTAAACTGATTAAAATGGCCCATTTTTTGTTATATCTTAATAGGAATCCCTTTTGTGTGAATAAATGGTAAATGTTTTTTTTCATACAAAAGTGCTGATTGTGCTTCAGGTTATTGTAGAAAATCTGTGCAAATTGTTAATAGGCGGGAAAAAGACTTGGAGACATCTGCTTCTCTTCATCTGTAAAAGCAGCCGCGCTCTCCAGAGCCTGTTTAATTGGTATACTGTATTTCAATTGGAAAATTGACCTGCAACGCTTCTGCTGGGAGAAATGATGAAAACAGGGAGGGAGGGGGAGCGAAGGTGGGGGGCAAGTGAGCAAATACTCCTTTCTTCTTTAGAAATAGATTAGTTTCCTCAGGAGTCTATTATCATCTTTCAAACTCAATCGTACTCTGGCTTCGTAAGTCTGGATGGGAGCCGATAGCTGCTGGAGCCACTGGAGAGGAAGAATCCAATTGCATCTACCTGTTACCTGGCTGTATGCTGCCACTGCTGTGTTGCTGGCAGGTCTCTGCAGAGAAAGAGAGAATGATTTGTTTCAAACATGCCATGCATGCTTGGTCAATAGCTGAGAGACAAAAGTACTTAAGAGTACTGAATATTGTCTCTCTGATTCATAATGGGAAAGTAGTTTTAGAGAAACACACCCTTAAGATGCTACAGAAGCTAATGTGATATTGTTATAAAAGAGTTTTGATTCTTTTAATTAAAAAAAAAATAAATTTACTATATACAAGTATATACTGTGAGTATATACACAATATTTACTTATAAGCAACTGGAAAAAATAGGAAAACATCCACACTGCAAATAAACAAATAAAAATTGTAGATGTAAAAAATAACAGCTCTTTTATGATGGATGAAAACATGAATACGACAGAATAGCTGTTAGTATAATAGAATTAATAAGCTGTAATGATGTAAACATGATTACTAAAATTAGTGACTAATTTACATGAAGTGACATTATAGTTTATTACTTGTCTGTGTGTGATCACTATTTAGTATTCTATGCATCTCAATGTGGAAATTAGCAAAGCAAAGTGCAGGTACTGTTTTTGATCTTATATGATCATATTTTAAAAGGTTGTGACACTGCAGTCATCCTAAAGTGTGAATAGAAATTGTTGTCAGTCTTTTTTTACCTTTAATATACCAAAATAGACTATGGTATATGATCATGTTATAAAGTCAAGGCTGCTTTAACATCTGAGCCACTTGAGTAGTTTGGAGTTAATTTCAAGTACAATCTCAAAGTGTACGAATGATACCTTCATTGTGAATTATACTCATACTTATTTCTAATACTCATTTCTTATTTGAATTTGATGACCTGTAGCTGTCACTGTGCTGTACACGAGGCTCTTGATCTGGGGTGAGATTTGTCAGTGGTTTCTTCTTAACAAAGTTCTTAAACTACCTACTGTTGCAAGTCACGACTTGGAAGTCACGACCCCCCGACAAAAAAACAATCATCTCACAGGCTTCATCAAAGTCTGTGCCATTATCATTTGAGCAACTGTGATAATGACACCATTACACCACAGTCAAGTCTCTAAATTGAGAAAATGGCAGCAAGCACAAAGGTGTCACAAGGCTAAATATAGATGTCAGATTACTTTTTATATTATACTTTTTATTTACCTTTTTTTGTAATGAACTTTCTATTAGTGTCAAAACATTGATGACACAGTAAAAGCACACATATTAAATGCACAGAACACCCTCCCCCCACCTCCCCCCCCTGTGTCTCCAATGGGACACAGGGGGAGGAGGTGGGGGGAGGGACAATGTGACATCCAGGATTACATAAGATACAGAGCTACTGATGAGCTTCATGGGTTTCTTGTTGTCTTTTTGGAATGACTTTTCAATTGTCAGCCTCTTGTCTCCTGATATACGACTCTCTACAGATCAAGCACCTTCTCCAAACATCCTTACGTCCCTGCAACGTACTTACTAAAACCAGAAAAAAGGTAGCTTTTTAAAAATTTGTATTACAATGTGAGTGTTATTTTCATAGCTTGGGCCATCGGTTCAATCGGTTATAACTTTCTACTCACCATTTACTGAGATCGCACCCTAGCAAGAAATAGGTCAAGACGGGAAAATGAACACAAGCAAGTCAGGAAAGTGTGCAGGTTGTAAACAAACTCCCATGTTACTGAAACCAATTTGGGTGAGAAAACAAAGGAAAGTGGAAAAACTATTACTGCTGATTGTAAACCTTGATCACAATTACCAAACCGGATGTCAGGTTCAACTTTGAAAGACCTCACTTTAATTGTAGGAGCTACAACTGTTTTGCTTTGCAGTGATTATTATCAAAATCACAGGTGGGTTCATGATCAGATTTAACTTAAAATATTGTTTTACCAGTCTGAATATCTGTTTGTTTTTTTGTTCCCTGTTTGACCTATTTTTAGCAAATGCTCTTTAACAGACTCAGGAGGGACCCAAATGCAAAGCAAGGACGGAGTAGTGTTGCTTAAAGGAAGGTTTATTGTAGGAGAGCTACTGGCTAATTAAGGGAAACTGGGGGTTCTGGCAGGGAGCAGGAGAGAAAGAGGGTAATGGAGGTGCGTGGTTGGGCGTGAGGGTAGAATGAGGGGAAGTGTGACTGGCAGGGGTTAGTTTGAAATCTAGGAGGCGGCTGGCTGGCAGACAGTTGGGTAGGAAGGATGTCAGGCAGGAACAACCAGATCCTGGGACACCAGAGAAGTGCGGTAGAATACAAAGCAATCGACCGCTTTGCACAGCGAATTCACTAACTAATCTGCCCGAAAACCACAGAGGAGACAAGATCCCAACAAACCAAATGTGGGACAAAGTGCATGATTATGTGGGACAAAATGAGACGCATTAAATCATTTGTAAGAGTTAGTTTAAAGTAATTTAAATTATATCTAACTTCAAAAATAAAATCTGCTCATTTAAGATCCCATATCGTGCAAATAACCACTTGATTTTTTTTTTACTCTACATAAGGTCTAGGGGTTATATAAAAACTGTCCACATGTATCAGTGCATCAACAAATTTTTAAAAAGCACAGAGCATGGATTTAGAAACTTTGCCATTTCACAGCTTGTTTGTTCTTCTTTGACTTTGTGATGTCATACAGTAGCTTCCTCTGCCTGTAGAGGCTCCCACCACAGCCGACCTACACACACTTTTTTTTTTCAAAGTCTTCCAAGTGAAAATAAGCCAGATCAGGAGAGAGACTCGTGAATATTTATGAGAATGACCAAAAAGGAACCTGTGCTTTCTGGAGCTCCAATGAAGCGCTTGAGCGAGCACCGTTAAACCACAGTTAGTTGAATTTGTGTATTTTAAATTGCAAATATATCATGTCAGGGCTATCACATCTTCAAACTACTAAAACCCAGACAACTATATGATATGGAACCTAACAGCTCTATACTTTGCCCTCAGGTTAATTTAAAAATTTTACTGCAGTTACCTTATCTGTCTGGTTTCACTGACAATACGTCTACAGCATGGGTCTCCAACCCTGGTCCTTTAGAGCCACTGAGGGTGCAGGCTTTTGTTCCAACCAAGCGGTTACACACCTGATTCTACTAATCAACCACTAGAACCCTCACTAAGGACCTTCATTTGTAGACTCAGGTGTGTTACTGCTTGGGTGGAACCAAAGCCTGCACCCACAGTGGCTTGCCAGGTTCAGGGTCGGAGACCCATGATCTACAGATTGTCACATCTGTTTTTGAGCCACACATTTCTTGTGACATGTACTATTGCTTCACGCTGTAATCCACCCCTGTGAAATTGCAAAATAACTATCACTAATAACTGCATTTTACATTGCAGTAATTTCAATAATATTCTGCCTAAATCTACATATCTTGTGGCTTCGTGGTGACTTGCAATTTCCCTGTTAGGCGTAGCGTACGCAGCAGCGACTGTTGACATGTTAGCTTACACTTGACCCATGTGTGCACAGTTTAATTGATGTCAAACACAACCCTGTGATGCCGGCCTCCTGAGCATTCTTCAAAGCCATTGGACAAAACCAGGTTTTAGAGAAGCACTGTGCAGTGGGACGAGGGAAAAGGGGAAATATGTGTTGTATTCTGGCATAATGAAGGATACTGGGTCACCTCAGGATGATCTGGGAAAGAGTGTCTAAAGAGCCGGGGTTAATGTACTCGAGAGGGAGATGAGCTGATGGATGGCAGGTGTGTAGGTTGAGGGAGAAGATGAGCTGATTGATAAAGCTGGAAGCTGGGAGGGTGAGGAAGATGAAACCACACCTAACCAACACATAGACGTACAGACAATGAGACACAGAAGAGGAAAAAAGCACAAGAAACACTGGGAATTCTGCCAGGATACCACCACAGCCAGAACCGTCGCCACAGTCTGAGATCACAGCAGGTGAAGACAATGCCATCACAGCCTGTAACTTGTGGCTCAAGCTATGAATTCTATATCAAACAGTGAGTCTACACATTATTTTTAACTTGAAACAGCAGTGTCCTAAGGCTTTAGGTTGTCATCCATCCATTTTGAGTCGCTTTCTCCTTGTCAGGCTTAAAGTGGCTTCAAGGCGGCATGCACAGCAGCCCAAGTGTCTTTTTACCAACCAGCTCCTCCATCTCTTTCTGTATGACACCTAAGTGTAATGTGAGATGTCGTCTAGGGTTTCATGTTTCCTCAAAGCTTTAAAACGATTTCTTAATGGAAATGAAATGCTGATTTTTCCCAGTAAAACTGCATTATCTCATCTTAACCTTGATTTAAATTTGATTTTAAAAGACAAAACAGGAAAAAGTGTGTATATTTCTGTTCTGTCCAATCCTTAATATATATTAGATGACATGTTAATGCTTTTTTAAATAAAATTATGGAAAATAAAGTCTATACCACAAGACCTCATGATGTTTGGCCAGGTTCTTTCTGTGCTCATTTGAAGTAATTACCACATGCAATGGCGTGGAAGGAGAGACACATTAGAGATCCACAGGGAGGAGAAAAAAGCTCAAAATTCCACTGAATTCCAACAAATCAACAAATGTTTGGGGACATGATGTTTGTTTTCGAGAGAAATGTACAAATTGACCATGTGCATGAAATTTGTGAAATATGCTGTGTCTCTTTGAAATACACACACCCTATAAATACTCACCTGAGGCGGCGACTCGGTGTGAGTGTGGATACGTCTAAACGACTCAACGTTGGTCATGGATCAACACAAAAAAACATGTCACTGGCCGGAGTTGGTGAAGAAATGGACCCACACGTGCGATGCATCACCCGCACGTTAAATCTGGCCTGGACAGGTTGACATAGCTCCTGGGCAAAGTCACGAAGGTGGTAACTTTTTCACGGAAGCCCAGAAGTTCTCTGTGAAATGAAGGCCCAGTTCCACCTGCCAAAACTGCAAGTGATGGTGTTTCTACAGGATGGAACAGTTCCCTTGACATGTTGGCGCATGTTTGGGAGCAGCAGCCTGCCGTGTTTGATCACCCTGCTGTCAAGGAAGATAAAGAGGGGAGCGGCACGGCCAGTCTGACAGAAGAAGGCATGACACTGATCCAAGAGTTCATCAAATTGATGTCCCCCCTGAAAGTGGCAACCGCAGCCAGATGAGAGCGATCTACTGATAATTTTCCAGATGAACGAGCAGTCCAGACAGGACGTTGATGGCTGCTACAAATATGTCCGCGACCTGGCTTTCATGGACACGACAAACAGGAAGGTAATAGCAAAGGTGGTGAAGATGGGTGGAAAGGTCAGTATAGTGTAGCTAGTTTTTTACTTAGATTATATTTAGTTGTTTAGTATAAGGAAAATATCATATATAATAATATCTGATTTATGGATTACAGGGATTATAGTCAGACAGGAAAAGGTGGACAATGAATAAGGCCAAGCAGCTGAAACAATAGGATGGGAACAGTGCCAAAAGTTATAAAACTTATTATGAAATGTCTGAATGATTTGATTTGAAAATACATATATTGCTATTGTCTAGTGTATTATGTCATACATTTTGTGAGATAGTATTGACTGATTCAACGTTTTCAGCACATCTGATAATCCTGTCTTCTCTTCTGTTCATCTCCCTAGATGATTCCCTCCCAAGAAAAAAGATCAAAAGCCTTGGACCAGATATGCTGGGATTTCCTCGCTGCAGGAGCAGTGATGAAGGCCACGAGGGAGAGAGAGCTATGGAGGAAAATCTTAAAGAACAATGAAGGATCATTTAGCAGGGGCTGATTTTGCCAAGTGCTTGTTGTCCTGAAACCAACGTTTTGTTTGATAGCCCTGGGACAACAACTGCCTCAGCCATCAGTCAATCAATAATGAGCCATTTTTGCTGTCATGTTTTCTCAGTGTTTGTAATGGTGTACTTTTCTTGCCTTGCTTGGCCTGCATGTGTCAAAACCTAACAAGCAGCCAAAGAAGACCATTGCATCTACAGTGAGTAATTACATACAGTAACTGGATATATGATGAAATATCATGACACTGGCTGGAAAATGTTATTTTCTAAGGTCTAAGCTACACCATGTTGTTACGAAACTAACCAACTAACATTCAAAACTCAACAAATTCTCATTTGATTTTGGACAAAGTGAAAAGTCCAGTTCTTTGTAGAAACTCTGCCTCACTTGGGAGTTGCGAAAATGGACAATAATAGCACAATGGTCACTTCCCAGCGAATGAATGTCGATATTAATGAATTCCAGGTATTTTTGAACAGCTCCCATTGCAGCAGCTTCTGTGCTGGAGTAAGTCCAATAACAATGCACTATGGTGTCTTCAAAAGTACCCAAAGGTAAAGCCTCAGATAGTACAAACCATTGTCTTTAGTGTCTTTTATCTCTGCATACTAAAGCAGAGCCCCGGGGATGCTCTAAAGAGAATACTGCTGAGCACTGCGTATAAACGTATACAGAGATTAATTTCATATTCCCATCGAGGTTTCTGTTTCACTCAAAATTACTACTGTGACCTTGACACTAGCTGATGTTTAGCCTCAACTTAGTCGGGAGCTGTAATCATCACATTGCAGACACAGATGTGGCTTTGTATCATGTATTCATTTAACTTCTGAAAAGCATTATTAGCTAATGAATTTGGATTAATGCTTTTAATACGATTTTCCAGCATTTGCCTAGCTAACCATGTTAGCAGCTTGGATCCAGCAATGGCAATGTCAGTCATTCAGTACACCGCTTTGGTCCAGACTGAAATATCCGTGTTGCTTTTGTAATGGCTAGACTACTTTTGTTTTTCAATAGGGAGTAGTGCAAGGGATTACAATTAGAAAAGGTTACTGATCTCAGTAATGTTCCATTACTTTGTCCGTGTGCTAGCTGTCTTGCTAGTGTTGTAGAAATCAGTTTTCCTGCCAATATGTTTCCCATTACCTTAGCCTGCACAAGACCTTATCCCTAACCCCAACTAGTTGTCTTCCGAGATGCCTAACCTGACCCCGACCAGTTATCTATGCTGCGCCTAATCTCTAATGCTAATTCTGTGGAGGTGACGCTACAAGAAACACAATTCTAAAAGGAGTGGGACAGAATTGGGGAACAGATTCGACACAAGACTGGGATTAATGGAGGGTTGATATCAGTATGGTTTCTGTGTTCAACTGACAGACTGCTCCTGAGGAGGAGGGAATATGACTTGCTTTAATTTCACAGTTGATTTATTCGTATGTTGTGTGTTCTTAGCTAGCTTAGTAATATTAGCCGTGGGGGTGCCTAATTCAGAAGTTGCCTAATGATAGGTTTTGCTAGTTTAGTAAATAAAAAATTCACCAGATGCAATCCAGTCTGTGACTATCACCTTATAGTCAAGATACTGCCCCAAACTCTGTCTGTAGTGTATCATCTGTAGTCTGTAGGACATTTGAAGACATTTTTACAAAGTTTTTTTAGTTAAATTGTATTGTTTGATAAATGATAAATACATGGCATATGATTTATATATTCGTACATTTAATTTTTTGTGTAACTTCTGAATATGCAAACTCTTAATTTTCTGACCAATCCCATTTGTCTGACTGGACTCAGTGTTATGTTATACAGTGTGTTAAATATCCATATTAATGGTATGTCTTTAATTCATTGAAACAAGTATATGCTGCTTTATTGTACCATTATTCTCTGTATTATTTCGAAGAAATACCTGCTACAATCATCCAAGCTCTCCCTTATCTCCCCCAGTCATTATCTCTGGAGCGGCCACTGTAACTAAGGGCGAGGTCAGGAAGGGTCAATTATGACCAAAATAAACTAATCAGCTTCAGCTGTAGTTTTCTTTGTGCTAATTGGCGACTGTTAGCTCTAACGCTGAACCCAGATGTTGAACATGATACACAATATACCCTCTAATATTATATGGCTCAGCTTCACTGAAATCCAGCCCAGCGTTGAGCTTAATCATAGGTCTGAGGTCCGTCTAGCATTTTTAGTTGAATCCCTCCCACACACAGTCAAGCGCATACACAAATGCAATTATAGTTACAAACTGAAGTAGGGAAAAGTATCGACGCTAACAGGTGGAGCTCGGGTCAAGAGCGGCTGTTGACCTGCACGGTGTAAAAACACAGGAACATTATGGATTATCACAGGTATATTTAAACTGAACGTTCACAGCCTGGATCCAACAGCGAGGTTAAGACCTGGCATTTATTCATGACTGCACAGTTGTTACAGTCAGTGTCAATGAGCACCAAACTGAGCCGCTGTGCTGCTCCACAGACCTGGAGCCACATCCCAATGGGATGCATACAAACACACCTTCAGTCGGCAGCCTGTGCCTCCTCACCACTTTGTTTTCTATATTCCAGCTTTTTTGGGGGGTAAACTGTCCTTGAATATAAGTAGAGTTTCCCTGCTGTCTACCCTTCTGGTTTCAGATGATCATGTAGCACTAGAGCACAAGTTTCACTATAAATCCTCTCATCCCTTTCCCCCATTTCCTCCTCACTCATCTTATTTTTTCATCACTCTGACTTTCCTTCTTCTCTCTTTCTCTCTCTTAGGACTTACTCTACAGTGACTTTTATCTTCACAATGCTGCTAGAAAACCTGTCTTCTCATAGGCAAGCAATCATATTCCTTAAGGGCTGCTTATTATATTCAATTTGTATGTAAATTGTATATGTGTATATGCCTTAAAGAGATATCAATTCAGTGTCACAGTATTATATGTATGTGTGTGTCTGCTAACTCGACCTGAAACCTAAATTTGGCAGATTTTCTTGGACGTGAGTCATGAGTGCTGTCTTCATGAGCCAAAAAACCGGGATCAGGTGAGAAGATAAGCGACCATAAATAAGCTTGAAATATGTGTGCAGGTGTGTAACATTTATTAAAATCCTATTTGATGTACTGCTATGGTGCCGGGCGAATCTGCTCTCTGCTAAAGAGAGTCTAGTACAGTTAATGGGGAGCTGAGAAACACACGCACATGCACAAAAAATGAAAATTGAAGAGTTGAGGATGAAATATGTAATTACCGCCATGTCTCCAAACAAACAAAAAATGAGTATTTTACTTATATCAACAAACTAAATGAGATGATGATTTACGATCAGGTTTTTTCATAATTTAGTTTTTTGCTTTTTGAGTCCTTCCCGATAGGCCCGCAGATTGCGATTAGTACGTTGTTCTCTTCATCTTCCTCATCCACATGTCTGCTCTTGGAGGGTCAGTTGGCATTCGGCCACGCAAATCAATACTGCAGGATGTGCAGCACGGAAACAGAAGGCTAACTTGGCACACCGTGGGGTAATCAGACGTGCTGCTGCTAATCCTTGAAAATGCTGAAATTAACATGTGCAGTAGATGCTTTTTGGTTCAGTAATGAGGAAATGATTGGATTAATCTCCCCATTGTTTACTACTAAAAAACTACAAATCAGTGAATTATTAGATTATGATTAATATATTAAAATATTCCTGACATAACGCTTCTGTGATGCTTTGTTGATTAATCAACGCGTTTGTATTCATGCAACAGCTTTTCCCATCGCCATCCCTTTCAATGATGTTTTGGGGGAAGAGTTCCATTTTATTTACTGACCTACTTATCACAGCTTGCATGGCTGTCACTATCACGACCATCCCCATGGCCACTGACCCATTTGCCAGACATGCCAAGCTTGCTCTTCGAAATTTCAATTTTTCAGATCACAGAAGTCATGCTTGAAACTCCTCTCTAATATTCCTCCTCTGTTGCACGTCCACTTAATTTCCCCTCCCCATCTTCCAATCCGCCACCCAATTTCTTTTTCCCCATAGTTCTCCAGTGCAAGGTGGGTGTCCCACTTAACATGAGTCCCTGACTGAGGTCTGACACATCCTCTAGCTGCATCCAGGACGGACACACTGCCAGTTCCATTTATGACACAAGCTGATACATTATTCATGCTTCTTAATTAGGTGCTGAAGCGGAAGCTTATACAGAATGAGACATTCAGTAGATAGCACTTCTAATGTTACTTTCCCACCTCATACAAAAGCAAAAAAAAAAAAAAAAGCTGTTTGAGAGGATAGTGATAATATATTTTAAAGGTAAATTATGCAAATGTATATCAATAACATAAGAGTACAAAACCCACAGAAGATTATGAATACTACACAAACAACCGAAGGTAAACTTGATGCTTGTTTGTGGACTAAGAAAAATATTGGATATGGTTTTAAAACATTTTTTTCGAAAGGAGTAGAATTCATGCATTTTTCTTTTGGGGACTAGTTGGTATGTGGTGTCATTGCAAGTTGTTATTCTATGGTAATGATCAGGTTTGCAAGTCTGGAATGGATCTATTTAGAATCCAAATAACTGCTAAAACATGCAGGTCTTTGGGTAGAATACAAATTTAAAAAAAATACTAAAAACTTTTCTAAACGAGAGTTACAAAGTGTTTTATACGCCTGAACTCGGATAAAAAGATTTCATGCGTATAATGTAGATTCCTGTTCCTGTTCCTCTTCATTCTGATTAGACATTAACTTATTTTAACAGAATCATCCGATATCAAATAAGATTTTGAAATAATATTCATTACTTTGGAATAAAAACAGTATCATAATTATGGCAGTAAGTGACAATTGTTTGCATTATTGTTATTCTGCAGATTATTGTCATGATTATACATGAACTATCTTGGTCTTTAAAATGTCGGGAAATGCAGAAAAATCTAAAATGATTTGCTATTTACCTAACACTGCAGTCTAAAAAAAAACACCAGTAGAAGTGAAAGACTTTCCTTGAAAATGTACTGAAAGTAATGGTAAAAGTACTCACTGTGCAACAAAGCACAGTTAGCTCACTGTGCTATATTTAGCCTAAGGCGCTAAGACTTTTTTTTTTTTTTTTTGTCTTGTCAGTTGAAAAAAGGACAACATACTGTATCTGTTGGCACAGAAGCCAAATGCTTCTGACGTGGCAGATTGCAGAGCCCTGCTTCTTTTTTTCCCCTCTGTGCACTGATGAGTGTGGTGACTGGCCTAACACCCGTTGCATGGGCTCGCTATATTCCTCTCTTTCTCAAGTCAAGCGGTGGGTTAAAAAGGATAAAACCATTTTCTTTCTCTTCTCTGATGCATGCTAATACGCAGTCTGTCAGTACTGAGGTGGCAAGGCCCTCAGGGAGGGTTTTAGACTGAACTATTTCTTGTCTGTAGAAAGATCAGGGAGGGTAATCTCTGTCTCTGCTATCCAGGACTGTTCTGCTGTGTAATTCAGTCTTTATCCTAAATCCGGAGAGAGGAAGACAGCAGAGAGACAGCAGAGAGCGAGGAAGAGAGGAGCAGAATGTGTTTGAAAATCTCCAATGCATGAAACAGAATAAATTGCATTGTATTTTGCACATGAGTGTAAATGGCTTTGACAAAGGGATACTTTTCATATTCAGATAGTTGGCTGGAAATACATTTTCACAAAGATTACTTTCATTATGACAATTAGTACTACAAAGAATTGAATATAAATTATATTTCAAACAAACCATTTCAGCAGTTTTATCTATTCTGAGTTGCAGGCGTCAAAGAAACCCTTCAAAGGCAAATGAACACGGCTGACCAAAGTCACATCAATATCATTGGAGCCAGGTGAGTGAGTCGGTGTGTGTTGAACCTGTCATGATGGTTTTGAAATGAAGTGCAGAAGTAGAGCATTAGATTTAAAAAAAAAATAGAAAGAAGGCAACTTTCTAATGAATCCTGACCCGGAAAAAAAAAATACGATACCCGAGATTCACTTTGAAACTTATTTATTTCCTATTATACACTGTACTGGGTTAAATCCGTTTAATTGCTCAACTCTTGTGGGAGGGAAAATTGAAAACCAAGGTTTAATTTCATAGGTCTCTATTTTCAAGGGATTTTTCACTGTCTCTAAAGCCCTCACACTATTACTTGTCATGTAAAAAGCAATTACAATCAGTGCCTGCATGAAATGTGTCATCAGAGAATCCATTAACAATGTCCTCAGACCTTAATATTTACAGTCACCACCCTACTTTCAGAGGCAACGCTGAGTTTTATGAGTTGTGAAGGACAATTAAAAGGCATTGGTCTCATTATCAGATGTGTTATCTATTTCAGGAAATTATGATTTCACAAAGGTATTTATTGCAATGCTATCGTATAACATTCAATTATACAAATATTAATAAAAGTATTTTGCGCATAAGCCCCTCTTGGCTATTTAATAACCTATTATTTTAATAACATAATTTAATCATTACTTGCTTCTCTAACTGTGTTAATATGTGTCAATTGTTAATTGTGAAACAACAAAAGGTCTTTAAAAATGGACAATACAGTATGAAAACAACATTAGAGTGTAAGAATCACATTGAACATTTCTTAAGGACATGATAATCATACAGTGTTATAAAGTAAACCATGTCTAATCCTTTGACTGGGAACAGCTACACTCGCTAGTCTCACAAATTAGCAAGCTGTCAAAATGTCCAAGTCGCTCTGTACATTTTTTCCTCAGTCACTTTAGTGCCTTTCTTTCTATCGCTATTTCTAATGACAATTAGTACAAACTGCAAAACCTAGTTGATAACCTGCAAAATTGTGTCACCTACTTAAAATAAACAGTTCCTTTCATATGCTTCTCACATTTTCATTGTGACAGTTTCCTGCGTAATTGTTTTCCAATGCAAACACAACAGATCTTGATGACACTACCTGAAAATTCTCAAGGCAACACAATATACTATTTACACAGACATTTGAAAACTACAATAAACTTACACATTACTGTATTTAGTGATATAACTGTGTACAAAACACTGTATTTTTCACATTTATTTCTACATATGCTTTTTACAATTCCAATTTCTTCAAGGTATTGTGCAAGAGAAAAAAAATAGACCTTTATATGAAAGTTGTGAGTGTGTGAGTAAATGGTGTGTGTGCCCCACGATAGGCACGATAGGCTCCAGCAGACCCCTGTGACTTTAATGAGGAATAAGCAGGTATAGAAAATGACTGACTGACTAGAAACTGCTACTGTGAATGCACACAAATGACTAAATGATTTAGAGGTTGAACTAACTGTTGTGCAAATGTTAATAGTGATTTAAAAACTGCACTAAAGTGACTGAGAAAAGCTGTAAATGCAGAGTGCAAGCAACTAGGAAATGAGTTTAAGGAACGTTTAGAATATTTTCTTGATTAATTAAATTGTTACATTCTGTTTACCCGAAGATTCTTTATCTGTATCCGTTTTCTGTATCTGCAAGAACCAAATTTAAGTAGTAGCATTTTTGTCTCTTGAAATGTAAACTCTGCTTCAGGTCAGGAAATAATAACCTCAACAATTCACCCGAATTAAACAAAATACGTCCATGTAATAACCTCCAGAATGACACAAATACAGTAAGTATTTTATGATTTGATATCACTGTTGACATGTTCCTTTCAGTCTTGTGATCTCTTAAAACAAAGCTAACGAACCCTTGATCTAAAGATGGCTTACGTTTGAATCTTCTTGCACCATATGTCACTGTCTACATATGTTTTACAGGTTGGGACCAGTTGGAACTTTTAGGTCTTATTTTGGATGCATGAGGCAAACTATCCCAAAAATTAGAGGAGAGTCGGAAAACTAAACGTAATCTGGTGAATTAGGAACATGTTTACTTATTTTACTTACTGTTTTCTTCTTTTAACCATCTTGGGACTCTATGTAGTGATCCGAGAGGTTCAAACCCCATTCATACGGCACGTTAATCATCTAAAACACCAAAAACAAAGCACAGCTAAAAATGCAGCAAACCCCTCTTCAATCTAATTCAACCTCATACTTAAATTAAAGCAGAGTTTCTGAACTGCTGCATAAGTCACCACTAAGACAGTAAAATAGGAGCTGGAAACAAAAAAAACCCTTGTTCTAATGGACCTTGCTGTCTTTCTGTGACTTTATGATCTGTGCGTTTTAGCAATCGTTTGCTGAAACAGCAGCAGAAATTACTAATTACTCAAATTAATATAATTCCGAAACTGTCTGGTTGAGTGGAAGTTATTAAAGATGTTCTGAACGCAAAGATAAAACACAGAACAAATGGTTTCAATTATTAAAAAAACTTATAATAAATAATAAAATCTATGCCAGCAGATCAGATGGCACAGCTGCAGTAATTGTAACAGCACTCCGACAGCAGCACCCGTGAAGCAGAATGAATTCTTTTTACATTCACGGGGGGCTTTGCCAGGAGCAATTCAAAATTATCAAGTGGATCCCTCAGAAAACCTCAACTCCGTCTTTGAAATTCATAAACTTTTTTTTTGTATTTCATCCGGAGTTTGGCCTGTTCACACGGCTTTATCCATAATTGAAGCACATAAATAATTGTGCAGACAGAAGGAGAGATTATGATGAATAATTCTAGTTCAGATGTGAAGCCGTTCCGTGTTGTCCCCATTGATGTTGTCGTGTGAAAATTAATAAATGGATGTTTGGGGGAGCTACTAAGACGTATTGAAAGTGGCGATGCAGTGAGCTTTTTGTCTCCCTGTCTTTTCTGTCTGCCAGACATTTTTTTTTCTGCTGCGTCTCCTGACAAATTGTGACACCGAGCCAAGTTTCAAAACTGATAGATTACAGGTAGCAGTTAATACATTTACTGTGCTCGACAGAGCTTGAATACTACCTGTTCCCTGCCTGTTTCACTTTCTCTCTCAGTTAATCTTTTGGAGGGATGAAAAATCTCTTTTAATTTTTATTCGTTGAGGATTTTTTTCTTCAATAGATTTCCTGTAAAATAATGATGGATATGTAGATGCTAGAAATGGAACTAGTTACACAGTATTTTTTCATAGCTAGTGGCATGGCTCTAGGGCAATGTTGGTTGGTCCACCATTATTTTTTTTAATAATAATAAATAAAATGAAAATAAATAAATAAAAAAGCATTTTCAGCTAAATTTTATTATGTAATTTAGTATAATAGCAAAGCAGCATCATTCAAAATAGGTGAGAAAATTGGAGAACATTTTGTTTTAATGTGTTTAATTAGTTCTCAATTGGTAATATTTCTTACAAGGGATCAATTGCACAAGCAATGGTCTGTAATTTAGTCGGAAATGATCAAATGAATTAGCATCTAAAATGGGCTGGCACTATAATATGGTGTTTTAATTGAGAAAATGAGTATGAATTATGTGTCCTGCTGTTTAAATACAGTATGTTCACACAAATCTAACACAATCTGCCATGAAGGTAAAACCATGGCATCATTGGATCCTAGAGAACCACTGTAATATCACCTGCAACTAATGTGCTGTTCACAAAAACTTATAAAACAAACTAGTTACTCCTATACAGAGGAGTTTCTGAAAATGCCATCCATGCTCTGCTTTCGAAAGCAGAATTTACCAAACATGACCTTCTGATCAGGATTATTAAGTGCAGTAGTGTGTCATCTGTCAGTGTTTAGGACATGAAGATAACCTTGAATAATGGTAAAAAGATCTTAATAGATGAGTGCTTATGAGATGTCAAATATACAAATAATTTATATTCCATCCACCCAGTGTATAACATTGCTCTTTGATGAATGACCATGTTTCTTCAAGTTAAGATAAGTTGAAAATGTATGTGGTGATTTATGTATTGAGAAACTTTCCTAAACCTTCTGCTCATGAAACTTGTTGTATAGACTCCCATCATTTGACTTAATTCCTGACAATCTGCTGTAGGAGATACATGGTTTTCACTTATTAATGGAAACACAAGACACACTGAGTCTTTTTTTTTTGTTTTTTTAATAAAATGTTTATTATTACCTTTGTATTATTTTCTGTATACAAGAATGTGTAACAAAAGCCAAATAAGCGATCCATTTTAGTCTTTTAAAAAATGGTAAGGCATGTCTGCTTGTATAACCATCTACTTCAGTTCCCCCAAAAACACTTTAAACAGCGTGCACTGACAGCTCCAAAAATCTTAATGTGCTCCTTAGTTATCTGATTTTGCAAAATCACAACAGTACCACACACACAGCGTATGTTTTAGCAAAAGTGCAGCAAACGATTAACATCAAAATGGAGAAGACCTTGCATAACATATGTTGTTGTTAACATTCTGTAAAAAACCCACAAACCTCAGGCTTGATTTTAGTCTCTTTTTTTTTGATTTTTTTTAAACACCAAAAGGAGAATGAACAAGACAACTAAACAAAAAATAAAAAATAAATATGGCTCACAGACGAATTAAGTTAAGCACTGAAGCATCTCAGACAGTGATACTGTATGTCTGACCGGGGTACCGTAGCTTGTCAGGAGAGAAAAGAATACACAAGGCAGAGGAAAATGGCAAACATTCCTCTCATCATAATGAAAGGAGACTGCTGTTTGTACAGATACAAGCTCTTTGGAGAAATCAAACCCGCTTCTGAAGCTCTCTTCTTTATGCACTCTCTTTACTGCTTTTCAGTGGAAACAACAGTAAATATCTGCCACATCCTCACTCATCCAAAACTCCTCCTGTTGCAATCACAGATCTTGTAGAAGCTCTTACAGTAAGAGTTGTTTGACCTTTTGCATGGCTGCTGATGCTTACTGAGTTTTTTTTTTTTAAACTTTAAAAGACATAGTCGTTAATCCTCTCTGGGGAGGCAGCAGTGCCAAAGTTTAAACAATGCCGGTGTCTGAATCTACATGGAAAACTTCCTTCCTGACGTACTGAATGGCCGCCCAGACTCAGCAAATATCTGCCTCCACAGTTTTTTGTTTTTTTTTTAAACACTTGAAAACTGAATTCATACTGTGTGTGTGTGTGTGTGTGTGTGTGTGTGTGTGTCTGATCTGCGTCTGACTGCAGCAAGATATAACCCACTAAGTCGTTTCTCTCCCTGCTGTAGGCTGTATTATTTATTTCATTTTCCAACTCTAGAAGCACACGGATAATGCAATTGCAACTCTGTTACTGCCCAATTAAAATTCAAAAGAATAAAAGTATGACACTGCACGTCACTTTATTTTAAAAGTGTCGACAAAACAGTTTTTTTTGTTTAATTCTACATGTTAGAACATTCTGCATCAAGTGTAGGTATATTCTGAGAAATGTAAGTGTCTAAAATAGAGTTCGAGCTTCATCAGTCTGACAGCCCTTTTTCGACGAAAATTCCTTCATTGCAATTATCTGCTATCAAGCGTTGTACTCCTGGGTGGGTAAAACCTAGCAGGCAAACTGACAGCTGTAGTTGCTTTAATAGTATTGGATTCAATATTCTGCACTTTGCAAATAGTTACTGCTGGATCCCTACCTCCGTTCTGTCTGACCCACACTGAAACCATCATCACTCACAGCGCTTCTGCTAAACAAAGTGAGTTCAGATCAGGATTTTTCACCTTTGGGTGATGGGCTCTCCGTGCTCATGTAAAGATTACCATGATCTGCCAGAGTAAAATGTCAAAATCCAAAAAACAAGTGTATAACCCATGTGAATTCAGTACAAACGGCTGTGCAAACATTATTATAGATCCTCAGCTTTTTCTTCTCATACAGGCTTCTTCCTCTAAAGGGCTAATCAGAGTTTTTCTCTCACCCCTCAACCCTGCAAGGTATTACTGAATTACACATACTTTTTCAGCCAATCAGGGTGTATTCAAAGACCCTAATGGACACGCATCTTTCTAAATGCGTCTTGCATTCTAACCCAGCACCCACAGCACGACTGAAGAGATTAATAGGTGCAATCAGAGACAGCCTTGCTGCGGCATCACAATGGCTGTGAGCTGGAGTACAGGGAACATGCATGCTGAATGGGCTGCACCGCGTCTCATCGGCTCTCGACCTCAACCTTGAAGCAGGCTGTGAGATGGTCTCTCTTTTGCTTGTCATTGACTATTTCTCTTTGGTTAATGCTCCTCAAACAACATCTCCTGAAGTCTCTGCACCACCTCAGTCGTAAATCCCATTGTTGCCTTTCATTCCTAAGATCTACTTAGCCTCCTCTTGGCTACCTTGAATGTTATTGATTTTAATCTATTTACCTTCGGACAGTGTTTAGTGTCAAGTTGTTTTCTTATTTCAAAAAAGGATCAAAAAGGATCTATGCTTTATCTGCCATGTATGCCTAAGTCTAGATGTTATTTTAACCAGATATGTTCATCTGCCTGTTAAAAACAAATCTTGGTAACTATCTCAGACTACACGGAGACCTCCATACGAATACAATCTGCCTTAAAGTCCATGATACCATGGACTTTTAGGCAGATTGTATTCAGCTACTGGCCAGTAGTAGCTGATAAGAAAAATTGCAAAAATCTGCCTGAAAGAATGTTTTCAACATGCACAGCGCCTGTATTGTTTGTGGTTGTCTTAGTAACCGTGCGTCACGCCTGTTCAGTTGCAGGGATCATTGACAGATGTTTCTGTAATGAGCAGTTAAATAAAAATTTTATTTATTTGAAGTCATAGATCTTTTAATTTAATTCTAATGAATTGAAAAACATGAGAACAAAATTAGGAAAGAACATTTTACACTATATGTATTTAATATTGTTTTGGTCAAATAATCATTCATTATATTTTGTTGAAAAAATTATAAAATAGAGGATAAAATAAAAAATACATATTAAATTGCAATTGCAACATTGGGGAAAAAAATGCATTTACATAATTTTCCCAAACTGTTCAGCCCGAGTTGCTACATTAATCTACTCGATCTGATATTTTTGGATCTCTCCACTTATTTATCCGGTTTGACAAATCTAGAGATAAGTGCCGTGTTGTTGTAGTTCAGAGGTCGAATGGGATAGAAAAGTGTGATGGAGCCTAAGAACATCACATATGTTTCAGGCAAGGGGAAAACTCCGGTGCTGAGCAGCGGGTCAAATGCAGTTCCTCAAAATGGCCACTTGGGGCTGACTGCAGAGGGGAGTCAATCCCCATAGACCTCCATGTTCAAATGTCCGACTCTACAGCAGAAATAAACATGTTTACAGGCTACTATGAAAAAACTATTTTGATCTCTATTGATAATTTCCCTATTCCCCAATTAAGCATCAAAACTCGAGCCCACAAATCAACAGGTGACGTCACAGAGGCTACATCCATTATTTATACGGTCTGTCGTTTGCTTGCGGCTTAATATGTTTTTCTCTCTCTTCTCTTCTCTTCTCTTCTCCCGGTACAGAGGGGAGCAAATCCGGTGTCCCATGCTTGCTTTAGTATGCTAGGTGAAGTGCACAGTCTCTTTGAGATGCTCATAGCAGCTGTTAATTTGCTACAGTGGTGGGTTTGAGACCAGAGACATGTTTTTCAGATGCTTCATGAACTGATGAGTTTGGATCCTCGAGGCGCACTCCACCATAAGGATTGCCTCGGCTGTCTGCTTTCCTGGAACTTTTTGCTCCTTTTTTTGTTCTCTACTGTATCTCTGCAACATTCCTGGAACCCGCTTTGTTGTTTTGACATAAGGTCGTGTAAATAATGTTGTATTGGCGTAGTACAAGCATCAGGTTCTGACCCCTACGCCCCCTCTAGCCTGTTAGAGGTCGAAGCCTGTGAGAAATAGACAGAAGGTTATAACGTTGGTTCTATGAATACAGACGGAGCCCTCTAACCTTGGCATACTCTTGACATTGTGGGTGCTTTGTAAGACACCATGTCTCTTACTTGGCTGGCAACCTGGAGCCTATAGCCTGCCAAAGGGTTGCATGTGTGCTCACAGAACTCGGGTTACAATGTGTGACCTCAACCAAACACAAAAGAAATGATTAAAACAAGGGAACCAAGAAAACAAATGAAAATTCCATATACCTAATATCACAAATATACTCCTCTGTAAATAAAAATGGAAATCTGAACTGTTTAAGTGCATGTTGGGCACCCAAACACACAATAGTAATCAATAATCAGGTAACTGAACATTGGTAGCAGGCAATTGTAGTATAATGGCTTGGTGAGATATATATATATATATTTATATATATTTTTCCATTTTGCAGGTGATCAAATAATCTGTAAAAACAAATACATATATAAAAATTAAGCCAATAACAAAACCAGTAAGATTACATTACAGTACTTCCCATTGAAATACATGACTGCTGATAGGTACAGTACAATACAATCAGTTAAATGATCTGAAAATATAGATCTTTCTATGCAGGGCAGACGTTTCCTGTAGCTTTATAAATGTATGAAGCCAACAAAAATATGTGCAAAGTAGCTCTCTTAATGCAGTACATTAGCACTTTCAGAGAGATAATCAAATGTGCAACTCTAAAAGGTGGCTGAGGGAAAGCTGCTTCCTGATGCCACGCTGATATGACCAAACGGGAAACCGGGTGAACTGCTAGCACTGTACAATCCTCTACCAATCAATCCAAAAAACTGTGTAGCCTGCGTAAAAAAAATAAAATAAAATAAAAACAAAATAAAACAAAACGTTTTGTCAGTTTACATCATATCCTTGCATGCACACAGTAAGACTTTCTCGTGTTGTCTGAGGGGGGAGACGACTAATGGGATACAACGGGTGTTCTCGTTTTCACAAATTTGTCATACAAAGGAAAAGGAAAATATATTTCCCTTCATCTGAAAAACTCTCAATAGAACACCTTCAAATGATTTTCACTTTCTAAAAGATGTTCTTCAAAAAAAAAACACTCTTAAATGATGAGAAAACACCACGATTTTTTTTGTTCTTTTTTTTTCCAGAGATGTGAAAGCTGGTTCAGTGATGGCACCGAGCATTCTTTGGGGGACGAGCAGGATGCAGCACTGCACTCACTTCCAGTCCTACCATACAGTAAGCCATTCTCGACAGGTTTCCGGGAGGTTCTACATGTCCAGTGAGGGAACAGCAGTAGAACGTGCTGTTTGAACATACTGTATGCGACAGTATAAAAGTCACGTGGTCGGGTCACACTCGTGTATTATCTCCATCTCGTCTGCAGTACCAAGAACGGGAGTGTGAGGGCGGCCATCACCAGCAGTAGGGACGGTCCGCGGGAAAGCGACTTGCCCGCCGCCGCCGCTCGCTCGTCGCTTCTGTCGGCTCCGACCACAGGAGCGTCCGTTCCGACAAAAACGAATTCTGTCGTGCAGCCGTCGGAGCAGCCGCTGCCGCTGCCAGAACTGCTGCCTTCGTCGCCTGCAGGAACGAAACCACGCTAATTAATATATACAGCCATCCCCAAGACAGTTAACTATTGATTAAGGGTGCAACTTTTTACTAGCCTTCCAAGGGAAAATTAGCCTGGGTGCTTAGGACGCAATTTTCCCCCTCATCTAAGGAGCCAATCACAGAACGGGGGAGGGTACAGCAAGACAATGATGAAATATAGAAGCAACTTTGTTGGTAATTGTGGATCAAATATGGTGGCAGATGGTAATGAACCTTTCAATGCAGCATTACAAAATGTTCTAAGTAACATAGACTGCAAGTTTGCTTTGAAAAACTAGCAACTTTTAGCGCTAAACTATGTAATTGTCATCGGGTATTGGGTATGTCATCGTGTATGTTTGATATAATTGGTTATAAGCTCATACAGATGGTTTGATAAACATTTGTAGCACCCAATAAATGGATGGCTCTGGGTTTTCATAAACCACACCTCCAACACAAACAAATGAACCAATATTTTCCAGACATTGTACATTGATATGAGGTCTTTATGTCAAAGCTCATCAAAGTTTAACTTGACGCCACAGATTTCTGTGAGCAAACGTATCCACTGATTGCCACAATTCCTTTAAAAATAATTGATTTTTTTTGCAAAATTTCAATGTTTTACATAGTGGTGTGACCATGCATAAATGGCACAAAAACAGTGGTAATAAATCACAGGTTGTGCTAATTCTATAATGATATTCTTCAAGTGTCTGAGTTTAAAAAGAATTTCCTCAAGAAAAGGAAGAGCGAGATCTCCCACATACTGTCCTTTTACTTGAAATAAACTTTATTAGAGATATGAGGTGAAGCTGGGGAACAAAGAACATTCCACACATAGCTAACACCTCGTCAGGTGGTGGTGATGAGGGACCATGAGCTGTCAGGCAATCAGTCCCACAGTGTATGCATTTAGCCAATTAGAAGGCACATCCCAGACGGACATTCCACAATCTATAATGCCATCTGTGTCCAAGGTGCAGATACATACCAACTGAAATCCTCTCCCCACTCTCTAATGAGAAATTTAATGAGAAATTTAAGTCTAAGTCTGATTCATTAAAACACATAAAGGCTGGATCTCCATGTCTAAATTTAGGTTTTTATACAGCCTACATCCCATTCCACCTGTAATCGAAGCCCTTCTTAAGATATATGTGTCATTAGCGAATCTCCCAGTCCGTCCTGTAGTTGCTCTTTGCTGTCTCCTTTGTACGAATTTATTGATTTTTAAATAAAAACCTTAACAACAAACCTTACTGTCTTTGTTAAAGATCCTACAAATTTTAGAAATAAGATCTCTAATCTGATGTTCCAGATGATGCTTTTTCATTAACTCTAGATGCAGCTCGCCCGTACACACAGCGTACGGCGTCCTGAGGCCGTTAACTTCTTTTAACAGAATCCAGACAACACAGTTAATCCCCCTAATGAGTTCATCCTCGACTTTGCAGGTTTTGTTACAAACATAATTGCTTTTGTTTCGTTAATGACTTCAATCTTCAGACATCTGGCATGAGTATGGGTTCGATTAGTGCCCTGAATTATGCAAATCTGTACATGGGATTCTTTAAGAAGGCTTTTGATTTCAGTCTGAGAATTTGTGCCACTGTACACACTGACGACATATCAAAGCTTTTTTTTCATCCACACACTCCCTACACAGTTCCCTATTAAAATGTGATCACCTGCTCTTTCACTCATGCGGTTTATAGGTTGTATGTCCTTGTGGTTTATTGTATGTAGCTAAAACCACTATCAAAATGATACAATTCTTCAGAGAACAGGACTGCAATTTGCAGAAATTGCCACGACTATCCTGTTGCCTAGCACTTCAATGCTACAGAGCACAATATCTCCTCCTTCCTTACAATTTTTATAGTATAGAGAAGCTATAGAAATGTAGCTCCAATAACGTTTATTGCACATAAAAGGACAGTGTGAAGGAGTTCTCTCTTCTCATGCCTATAGGCATTTCTCCTACGCACCTGTCTACACGAAATTGTAGCCGTTCATGAGCGTTTACTGTCAAGGCTAAAGAAGAAGAAATCACTCCTAACAGAAAAAAACGAATGTGACTGCAACAAAAATTGAGTCAAGCTGCAGGATTTAGTAGCCGCAGTCATGCAGTCCCACATTTTATTTGTAGCTGTGTGAATCTCCCATCTTGTCAGCTCAAGAGGATCCCCAAGAAAGAATGATCTCTGTCATGGCAGCATTTGAGATGAACATCTTTCTAAACATAGGCCTGACTGTCTGTCATTGTCCCTGTCACCATAACTACAGCTATCTATTCGCCTAATAATGATGGTCTTGCCTCGGTTTAACACTGATGTATCCGGTTAAGTTGTACAGTGTGATGGGTTGCATAGTGACACCTGAAATCTCATTTCATTTTAATAACCATTTGTATTCCTACGGCTGGTGTTCATACAGTATGTGTGTGTATGTGTGTGTGTGGGGCATGGTCCAAATCCAGGCCAATGTAAAATCCACACAGTGACAGAAATGAGAGAATAACAATTCTTCCAGCATTTTACTCCAAATTATTAATATTATCTAGTCTCTTCAAACACCTGAGAGCTTTGAGAACTTACTGGAGTCCTGGAAGTAGATGTCATTCCCATTGTATGCATTCTTCAGCTTGGTGGTCATGACACGCAGAGCCATGATTTGCTGTCGGATTAGTGTGTCAGGCCTGGTTATATCCACATCCACCTCTGGGTTGTTCAACTGGTTGGTTAGACCCTCCTTCACCACTTCAGGGAAATACCTTGATAACACACACAGAACTTTAATTAAATGACCTATGATATTTTCAAGATATAATGCAAAATTGCTTGTTGGCATATTATTTGGTACTTCTGTATGAAATACTTTGGGAATTGGAATGAAAATCCCATTTTTGCTTTGATTTCACTGCAGTTTACCATCTGAAATCTTATAAAAATAAAATTAAAGCATGTGCAAATAATCAACATTAACATATTTCCCACTGTGACAACACAACAGCTTTTAGAACAAAATAACTTACATTTTGAACAAAAAATCTGCACATAGGTATTACAGAGACATATGGTGAACCTAGTGAATGTGTTTCTCAGCTGGCTTGCCTTTCATGTAACGTTTGTGTTATACTGTAGCAGTGAGGATGCTTTCTTAATGTGCCTGTGTTGTTCCACTTGTATTTTGTTTTCCCAATTTGCTGTGCATTGAACCCTTATGCATCCATGGTGACCAGCGGAAAATAAGACAAATTTATAGGAGCTTTCAAACAACAGCCGCATAAATCAAACAAAAACATAATAGTGTAATCAAGTTTTATAGTCTATTTCATGTTGGGAGTGGTTGCACCTCCCTACAGTGAGCCCCTAACATGCCCGAGGCCTACAACACATGCTGTGTTTGCCTTTTTTATTTTTAAACTTAATAAATCAAAAAAAAAAATTGATATAAAAACCATGCAAGACACAAGGCAAGCTGCGTGTAATGGATAATGAATGCAGTTTCTTTACATTTTTGGATTGTTAACTTACTGTGTCCTAAAGGTCATCGTTTTTTATTTATTAATTAAATATGTTCTGAAGTGTGCCTCGTTTGAGTTGAAGTAACAGGGGGAGCCAATGATTTCATAACACACTTGTACTGTAACACGGCCTGACTGAATGCTTTATTATCTCTGGGCAATCAATTTACCTACCAGATTTAGAGTGATGCTTAAAAAGGATACTGGCACAAACAAGATAATTAACATGCCTTTTATTGCACCATCTGGTGATTTTGTTACTTGGAGAGGGCCAAAGTAATGGGGTGATATATTTTCTCTGCCAACGTCTCTGGTTTACTGTCACAAAAAAACAACTCATTGTCCAACCTACTGTACAGCTCAGTGATACTCTGCACAACGCAGTGATCAGAACCTGAACAATGGAGAAAGTGGAGTGAATGTGTCCTTATGTCAATCAGTAGGGGAGGGAACAACGTTATGGTTTTGATACTCTTTGTCTCTCTAAAAAAAATAATAATGTGTTATCATACAGTCCCCTCAAACAGCTGATTACTATTTTCAGCAACTGACAAACTGACAGAAACATGACATTTAGTTTAATTGTGATCACCTACTGAAAATAGAACATAGGAAAAGATAGACTAGCCCATGTTGAATGAACCTGCTTGGTTCACTGACTTCCACCCAAACATTAAATTAGCTAAAATTAAGATTGTACTGACTATCAGAGACAGAGTGAGGACTCCTCACTTGTTTGAAGGCCCATTATTTAAAAACGCCAATAGTTTGAAAAAATTTCCATTGCTCTGAAAATCCAGACCTCATTAACGTAATATCTAATGGAACAGATTTGGGTTCCCCTTTATATGGATAGTCCTCATAAATCATAATGTATGAATTTGTATAACTCCTGAAAAAAAGACTCTTGGCTCTTTTGTGAACTATGCAGCATGTGATTTCATTAAAGGTACAGTGTGTAGTTTGTAGAGGTGGCCACCATTGTTGTTTGTCTGTTCTGGGCTACTGTGGAAACATGGCCTTCATGGTTAAAAATAGCTCAATCTAAGGAAATAAAAATACAAACAACCTTAATTTGATTGAATTATATACAATACTTACGATTGACTATTAAATTCCATTTCTGCCAACTCTGTTCCAATAGGTGCTGCTAAATGACACCAAATTGTATGCACTGTACCTTTAAACGTAAAAAAATATCAGATAAATCTGCATTTGTTGCATAATCTTGAATTGAATGGAGTCGGGTTTACCAGTAAACATCTGGGCTGCTCCATCAAAAAGATAATTTCTAATTTCGTATGACATGAACAGACACTAACTCATTTGGCAAACATTTAACATGATTTTACATTAATTTTAGACGTGTGCAGGTTGCTGTTTCTTGACTCAATCTAAGGGGTAAGGCAGGATCGAAATGCAGGAAATTTGTTTTTAAATTAAAAGTTGTGCAAATAATGAATTTTTCCAAGTTTTCTCTCCCATTTTAAAAAAGAAACCAAGCGCCCATGATAAGAAATGTTGGAAACTCATCAGTCCTGCGGGTATTAGAGCCTGAGAGCTTATATACTGTAGAGATTCTCCATACAAGCGCTAACCATTGTACTTACAGAGAGCGTGTTAATCTGTGAACACAGTGTGGTTATTTTAATCCCTGGCAGGCAAAAAAGTGATAACTGGAAAGCGGAGTGGCTTTTCTTTGGTTATAAAGAGTTGCGGAAGCCCTCACCTGCCCTTCGTGTGGCTGTTCCAGCACTGCTCCTCGTCCAACTCTGTGAGCTTGCCCTTGGCACAGATGTCATCCGGCAGGTTGGACCAGAACCGCTTGGACTCCTTCAGCTTCTCTTTGATGTCAATCACCTGCCACAGGCCAAAACAGAGGACATGAATACATTAGAATGGTATTTTTTATGTTAGAGGCTTGAGGGAGAGAAGTGAATGGACTGCCAAGTTGTCATGCTTAACATTAACACCTTATAACGCAATGTATACAGATTTTACACTGAACATTAGGTTAATCACACATCATTAAGAATCGTTCCAATACCAACGTTTATTTTTAAGACAATATAATCCCAGATATAGCAATCCAGTTTGATTATTTGCTGTAATTAAGAAGAGTAGAAATAAATCACCTCCATGATACTGTCTGTTTGCTCCCTTATAAGATATGATATCACCAAAACCACCAAACCTAACAGGCTGAGGAGCTGCTTTTTCCCCAGAGTTCTTCCCCCATGTGTTCCAAAAAACTGACAACACGGAGGAAACAAACATATAGACAGGAACACGACACATCTCTGTGTCGGATTGTAGCACATTGTGGTTTTTAAACATTCATGTGGCAGCAAAACTTTGTGCATTGCACCATCCTTTCTGTTCATTTCCATTGGGAGAGAAAGGAGCGCTGTGATACTGCCCCGAGGTCTTTTTCTTAACATTTCGCCTCTTGTCCACTTGCATCCATATTTCGTTCATCTCTGATTCACATGAGACATTGATATTTCAAATTTGCATGAGTGATCACCCCCGACTGATTCCATCTGCACTCATCAAGACGGTTGAGGGGGTGACCGGCAAACAGGAAGGAAAAAAAAACATGAAGACTCATAATGAACAGAAGTACATTGTGCTGCTTTTGTCAGTTTGATGGAGTGGATGGGGACAATGATGATGACAGAGAACACAAGCTTAATGCATAGCTAATCTGAAGAACGACAGCACCAAGCCTATATGCTATTATTGAATTTATTAGAGTGAGGCTGTTGGCCAAGGATGGCATATGTTTATGCTGGTATACGTCACTTAACATCCAGTATGCAGCATGAACACCAGCTCACCCAGAAGTAGCGAGATCCTTTTAAACATGTTTAAACTTAAAGGAATAATTCAACATTTTGGGAAATTAATCACCTTTTCAATAATACTACAGAAACACTAGTTTGACTTGTAAATGCAATGTACACAACATATTACAGATGTATAAATTAGAGCCGTCATTTTAACGAGTTAATTTGATTAATTAATTACGCTGCAATTTAACGCGTTAAAAAATGTAACGCAATTAATTATGAGTATCAACGGTGGCGAGCTCAGGGGTGAAAGCGAACCGGAACTGTCCGGAACTACATTCACGACTGGAACGGCGTTCCGTTAAAAAAGGAGAAGAAGCTCCCTGTCAAAATCCCATGTTAAATCAAGAAAACGATGTACTGTTGCTCTATTGAGCTTAAGTGCCTATTTGAGACAGCCTTATTTTATTTCAGAATTTGATTTATTTAACTGAATCTCTGTATTTGTTTTACATTTTTGAAGACAGCTTTATTTTATTTATTTAACTGTATTTGTTTTACATTTCTGAATAATGCACCTGGTCTAACTGGTTTAATGTGCTGGACCTTTACTTTTGGATTTCATTTATGAAGCACAGTTCACCAATAAAACATTGGATTTCAGATCTTCTCTTCTTACTATATTCAATTGATTAGTCATGCACTACAATTTTTTAATATCCTAGAATTCTAATTCTTTATCAGGAGACCTTTAGCAGATATGACATTAAAATTCGATTAATTAATTACAAATTCCTGTAATTAATTCGATTATTTTTTTTAATCGACAGACAGCACTAGTATAAATGTATTATGTTTTTGATTTCTCTTGGGAAAAATTACTGAAATGAGTCTCTTTATACCACCAATGGTGTGAAGATGTGAGAACATGTGATTTTATACTTTTAAACTCAAAACAAATAAGCTGGGAGAAAAAAAATGTTATGGCCTGCATCCATAAAAATAACCAAAGCCACAATTTGAGCAGTGGCTGTGATTAGACAGGTGATATATCGATTGTGAGTGTGTGCGTGTGTGTGTGTTTTGGCAAGAGAGACACTGTTGATGGGTCTCTGGAAAATTCTATTGCTCGCAACTGTGTTTCAATTTTTTCTGTAAATTGTTTTGGACTTGAACCAATTTCAGCTGCTGAATTCTTCAAGGCTCTGAAAAGCGACTGGAAGCGTAAGAGTGCAAAAAATCTGTCTCATACAATTTATTCCCATATATTTCAGAAACACCACCTCATTTAATGCAGAGCCCAATGCTTTCATTTTACTTTACTTTTTTTTAGCCCAAAGTATACGTGCATACATATGATATTAATAACAACTGTTCTGTTAAGAGGTTACCTCCCCTGGCTGAAGTCTTTCAACCACACATTTAAAGGTACAGTGTGTAAGATTTAGTAGTAATTAGCAGCATCTGGCAGGACACTTGTCAGAAATGGGACATAATATGTTTTCATTAGTGTATAGTTCAATCAAGATAATAATTGTTTATATTACCTTAGTTTGAGCTGTTTTTATCTACATGGGGAACAGGGCACCGTCTGGGATACATTGCAATGTTTCTACAACCGCTCAGAACAGTCAAAAATAACAATGACATAGACGGCCTTTCATGTTTTTTACAGCCACTGAAGGTCCTCCTACATTCTTTGACTACTCGGGTGGTTGGAAAGCCACCAGAAACCATACAATGTACCTTTAAAGCCGAGTATAATAGGGGATCTCCTCCGATTTTACACATCAAAGTCTCTTTCTACAGGTCATGGGGAGTGCTAGTGCATATGTGGAAGAAAAGTTATGTAAAGCCTTTTGTGACTCCAGAGGGAGCTGCATGAAATTTGATAAATTGCCTCGAGTGATGTTACTGGAGGCAACATCATTTGGGACTGAAAAACGAAGTGAGGTTCCAGACCGCCTCATCTCTGCTTGAAGTTAGTGGCTCCAGGCGACAATGGCTGCTACTAGCATAACACATCCAAATCTCAGAAAAAAGATGGTAAAATGACCTTGAGTTAGGATTATTTTATCCAACCATGTTGCCAAGGTCAATATTTAAAGATGAAATATGTAAAATGATCAGAATACCAACAACTACTGTCTCAAAATCATAGTTGCAACACACAAAAAAACAAAAACAAACAATCCAACTGTTGGGTTGCCAGATTTGTTGCCAACTGTATTGAGCAATCAGCCTGCACCATGTCAAGTGATAAATCATACAGGGTAACCACAAATTTCAATTAATCAATACATTATTTAACATTAGCTCTGCTGTCCTTTATCAATTAGGGGCATATTTATGACAGCCAGCTATCACTACCCTGCTATCATTCATTCTTTTCAGTGGTGAAAGTGAACTGGCAATACTGGACAGGACAGGAGGATTGAGCTGCCTCCATTTCATCCATTTTACTGGGTGTGGAGGTCAATGGTTGATGACCAGTAACGTCATAAATAGGGTCAATGTCATATAATGAAAACAAGTAATGCTGCTGAATAGGAATTTGACTGACAGATAACGTTAGCTAAATTAACAGGTGAGTTAGTTTAATTTACCAGTTGAGGAGAAAAGTCTCCATTTTTGTGTGTTTTTATACCATGTAAATCCTTTATATGTGTCCATCTAGCTAGCATACGCTAATATGCACCACTGTGTGAGTATTATATCTTAAAAATATAGCTTTTCATAAAAAATCTACATAATAAACCTTTAACTTTGATGCTTAATTATAATTATTGATATAATATACATGTGCGTCAATGGTGAATTCAGTAGTTTTCTTGATAATAGCAGTGAAGAGAACAGAAATGAGAGAAAAGAGCTGAAACTATGGCAGAATTTTACAGCAGACTTTGTGGCAGCTGTGTTGTCACTATCAGAGAGCTTGTCTACGCAGACAACATTTTTTTTCTTCCTTTTTTTTCATTTTGCCTGAAGGAAGCACAAAACCATGGATTTGCAATGAAACAATGGCCATAATGAAAATGCCACTACGACACCAAACATAGCAAACATTTTGAACAAAAGCTATTCAAAAGAAACACAGAAAACCACGAAGAGTGAAGAACTCACTAATGAACACTTACACCAATGTCTCCAGCGGGTCGTTGCATCTCACCTCCCATTAATAGATTAAAAAGGTACAGCACACTTAAACGTGTTTCATTGAGTTGTAAAATTAATTCACTGTAATGTGAACCACATCATTGCTTTGTTAAAAGTGATGTCAAATTTATTAAAAAAGGGCATATCAGGGGTTGAAAAGGGCTTAACATTTTTAGTTTTAAGACCTTTAGGACAAGATTTTTTTTATTGAGGTCCATGAAAGTGCTTCTAGTGACTGTCAATGCTCCAGCAGACTCTCTGTCTTCCCTGTGCAGACATGGCAGTCTGAGAGCAGCCGGTTAGCTCTGAGTAGCAGCTCTACATCGCTGTTCACGCTACACTGAGTGGTGGTCAGTTGGTGTGCTTACCTCCCATGTCACACACTATGTGGCCACGAGGCCATGCCCCCTACAGCTGTGCAGTCCTCTGCTGCATTTTATTTAATATGCTGGGAGAGGGAGGGAGCTATAGCACAATTTGAGTTACTCTTAATCTACAATCTTTACGTATCATTCAATCAATCTTATTCAACCTGATCTCAGTTATGGAGTTGTTTTTTATACTAAAATGGCATCATGTATGCATGCTTCCTGGGCTTTTGATGCAGTGGGACATTATTAAAAAAGGACCTTTAAAGCAGTTTGACAGCAGGTGGGAATTCCTGTATGGATTATTCACAGGGTCATTTATTTGCAGATGTTAGACATGATGCATCAAGGAGTTGTCAAACTATACAGGCAGAGTGCAGCCAGGGTAAGAGGCAACAACTAAGACAACCATCATTTAATCATGCATTTATTTATCCCACATGTATTTGTTTTAACTCACCGCAAATTACAACTAAACACAAATATTTTCAAAAGGTCCCATATTCTTTTCCTGGATTATAAGTGAAGTTGTTGTAACAATATACATTTATGGTTTTGAACACCAAAAATCAAAAATAGTTTTACGTCATCTCTCTCAAGCTTCTCTCTGGAGCTCTAATTAATTTAGCGCCTTTCTCATTAATATTAATTAGCCTATCTTCTGATTGTTTGATTTGAAAGGGGTTGTGGGGGGTGGGCTATATAGTTGTGATATCACAACTTTAAGACAGTCCTGATGGTAGTTTTATTGCATCATAACAGTAAATACAATCTCACTTTCTACACTGGGACCTGGACCTGGAATGCTAACAGCCTTTAATTTTAATTATTGTAATTCATTTTAATTACATTTTTAATCGATCCACAGCACTCATGTAAATATAATGCTGAATTTTCATATCGCACCAGTGTGAAACAGCTTTATGCCACTTACCAGCTAACATTTTGCTTCACATGTAACCACTATAAAATTGTATTTTTTATGTTTTGGGTCTAATTTCTTCCTTTTACATGCAAATAACTAGGCAACAATGTGTGTTTAGCTCTCAATTCTGCACCTGAATGCATCCTGTGTCGACAGAGTCTGAAGATGCTGCCACTCCGCTAACGTGCTGCTTTCCCCGTGGATCCTGTTGTCTGTGGAAGCCTCTCACGTAGGTAAATGTAAAATTTTATTCTATATTTTCTACACTGTGCCAGACTATTGCATATTTCAGTCAGTATGGAGAAAAATACATTTAAACATCTGCACCAGTATAAGTAGATCAGGTTTAAACATGAATTGGAAGGAAAATATCTACTTGTCAAATACATTTCAGCCCCGTGGAGCTTTAGGACATTTTGCTGTTCTGCTCACTCGCTCCCCCTCCAGAGAACACATCACCCCCATCCTCCGTCAACTTCACTGGCTTCTCATAACCCTAAACTACCTGGCACCACTCACAGATATCCTCTGCCACCACTCCCAAGTCCAAGCACCGCACCCTGGGTGACAGGGTCGCACCGCACCCTGGGTGACAGGGTCACCCCCACCCTGTAGAACTCCCTCCCACCAGCTATCCAGAACTCTGCCTTCCTTTAAAACACATCTTAAAGCCCATCTCCTCATTTAAAATTGTTCTTTTTATATAAATACTGTCTTTGTAAAAGTGTCTGAGCATCTAGAAAAGCACTATAAAACACATGTATTATTACTATTATTGTTGAAATTACTTAATGTCAGGTGGCAATGTTAATTCTTCTTATTCTAGATATATATTTTTAAGTTGATTGTACTTTTATTCTCTTTAGTTTTTTCATTTAGTTTTCCAAGATATTTCTACCTAAATACATTCTTGTTTTTAGTATATAAATTAATTATGTAGATTCAGTTATTATAACAGTTTAACATTACATATTTAAGTTCAATCCAATCTAATTACAACTTTTAGCTATTTTTGTATCTAACCTTCAATAAAATTAACAATGAACTAAATTAATTATTTTACTTGTCGACATAGACATAAAAGATGGAAATTTCAATTGTACCATTTTTTTCACAACTAGCTTGTACGGACAGTACATTTTAGAATGAATTAAAAAAACACAATAAAATCTATTAAATAAACCAGATTTTAAAAAAATGTAACATTTGCAAGGGGTTCGATTTTTTTTTTAGAGCAATATCTTTTTAAATGTATTTTATTATTAAGGATTCTCAGGTAATTACTATTTTTCTGTGCTCTACTGTAAATTACTGTAGTCTAGCAGGGCACAAACAGTATATAGTCTACAAAAGTGTGCCGGTTATAATTCCACTTCCACAGTACCACTCTCCCCCTTCACCCTCTTCTCCCGGGTTTCTCAAGCCATTTTAGGTTCTGGTAAAGTTAAAACACACTGTTCACACATTTTGTATTTTCTTTAGTTAATATATTTCATATCTTGCAGTGTATTCACCTGTTTTGTCAGTTCAATTAAATATACCTTAATGTCTAAGTCAGATATATTGTTTTTCCTTTGCATTTTGTTTTTGTGCTTGTTTTTGAAAGGTTTTTGAAACAAACTTGCTTTGCCTGGACGCTGAAGGAATCAAACTGTGTCAAGAAAGACAGCAGTCAATCACAGCTGCACTACGTCTGCGCCTTGTGGTTAACGGTCTGTACAAGATGTGAGACTGACTGCTTTGCTGTTTCGAGTCTGGAAGAAAGACAACTGAAGCTTTCAGGTAATATAACCCGCTGAGTAGCAGCACATCTTTATATCGGCTTTGGCTACACAGTAGCCTGTAGTTCATTCAATAATGGAGTCTAGTGCTGAATAGAGTACAACCACTCATACAATATGAATTGACTCTGCTATTCATAAGGGAGCTCCATTCCGACACCTTATATAACTAACTCTCATTATGCTTAATATTTAACTGCATGGACCAGCTGCTGTTCCGAAAAAATATTCTTTGCTAAGATTAAAATAATTCATTTAGAAAAAGATAGACAATTGAGTGGTTAACCTTGTAGTTGGGTAACAAAAACACAACTAACCTCTTTTGCACCCAGTTGACGTCCAGGACTCCAAATAATGTGACAAACTCTTATTTCATTTGGCTTACATGTGTCATTGGATTCATTTCTCTATAACCAATTCTTGGACTTCTTACATTGGATTTACCAAATTAGCATGGGATCTGTTATAATCCTATTGTAGAATTATAATCCCATTGCTTTTGTATTCCTACCAACTGTTACAACTTTCTGTGCATGTATTTTTTTTTTTTTTTGCAAAATACTCCTATTGCACAGCCAGACGTCTGAGGAGCAAAGATATGTCTTTGAATTCCCCCTCCAGTATTCTAATCCCCCCCTGTTTTTTCATAGAGATTTTAGACTGGATATGCCAGCCTGGTCTCACTACATTTGGCGTATGTGCTATGTGTAATTTGAAGGTGTAAATACATTTTATTTGTAGCTAGATTGACAAGACATGGCTGGTGATACCAACTTGACCACAATGTTGATTCTATCTCTGAGTACTTTACCCCCAAAAGACTGTCTGTAGTTCATGAGCCAGTTTAGTTTAAGTCTTTTATATGTCTGCATCACATCCTTAGTTTTCTTATATTTCCTCGTATTCTTACTTTCATAGAGACCTAATTAGAAGCTGTTCCAGCTAAACATATTTATTTTAGCTTTACCTTTTTGCTCCTTATGTACTCTCTCATCTTCTCCCCCCCAAGAAATAAAGAATGATTACCCTCAGCTAAGTCATTAAATTAGCGTTTTAGTTAGGTCCAGTTTAGATTCTTTGGCTTCTTTACAATTATGATTCACAGAACCATGAAATAACCCTCCTGTTAATGTTGAGGCCCTTGTTACTCATACTAAAAGCATGTGCCAACAGCAGCCAAAGGAAGCATATTAAAAACAAATAAATACAAAAGAACCACCACAGCACGAACACACACACGTGGACACACATACACTCACGCACACACCCACCCTCATCATGTCCTAGCTACACTGGGGATTTGGACGAGTGCATACAGCGAAGCCTCGGGTCTTAACAGGACATGAAAGGGCTTGTACCAACAGGATGCCACTGCAGGAGACTGCCCTCACATTTGATGTGGTAATCCTGTCATGGAGACACCAAAGCTGGTTAGGTTTAGCACACGCTGGTGCGGCTCTGATTCACGATAGCCCGTAGCACCCTGGCACTGACAAAAAAAATTTGGATCAGATCAGAACACGCTCAGTAATTTTGCTTGAACTTATCTGTCCATAGTAATGTGATATCGATATGGTTGCTTCGAAAAAAAAAAACAAAAAAAAAAACAAGTGTGCCAAAAGGAATATTTCAGGTAAACAGGAGGCAAGGAAGGAAGGATGATGCCATATGAAGACATAATGTAAGTAAATAAATGCATTTAGGATTCATTTGGGAATTGCTGCTTATGGAAATATAATGAAATGTATTCCATCTATGTAACATAATGTATAGTCCAGGAAAAAAAACAATGTCAAGAGTTCAATATCAGAAACAGTGTTCTGCTGCACAACTGCAGCTGTAAACAAACACTTGTTCATGAATAAATGCAAACGTAACTCGCATGGACACAAACACACATACTGTACTGATGGTGAAGTCTGTGGATAAAAATCTAATCGTGAGTCTTTACATAAGGTACCAAGGCAGTGAGTCTGACGCCATCTAGAATAGTTTCCTGCTGCGGCCACAGGACTTTCACTTCCTGTCTCAATGCTAACCCAGCGAGCACTGCTGCAATGTGTCAGGGAAAAGTCACAAATAGCTGATTATACCACCTGCAATCACTTGTAGGAAAAGCCGACTACACGTGATACAGACTTGGTCTTGGTTTGAATCGTGTAGATAACTATAGTAAATTGAATACTCACTTTATCTTACAAAATGTGCAAAAAATCCTACAGAAACAGACTGAATTGTATACAGAGCTGCAATCACTGAGCCGTATTGCTCTGATTGCAGTATTATGTGGTGTCAAAATGCATAGCAGGTTTTTTAAGGTAATGAGGTGGTTTTATTATTAGTTACTACGTAAAGGCATTTTTAGTTTTACTGCTTTCGCTGTAGTCCAACATACAGCTCTGGAAAAAAATAAGAGACCACTGCAATTTTTTTCTGAAATCAGTATCTCTACATGTATTCCAGCCATTCCATTCCTGCGTCTGTTGAATTCCAATACTTGCACACCTCATTCTGCTTAAAGAGGAACTGATTAGGTGATTAACACCTGAACCGAGAACAATGCGAAAGACTTGTGGAGAGCATACCAAGACGTATTAAAGCTGCGATCAAAATTAGAGTTTTTGCACCAAATATTAATTTATGAAATCTTCTTTAGTGTAAACATTTGTATTATGTTGTTTTAAAAAGAATTTGATCTTGTTTCTTTGCATTGTTCAAGGTCTGAAAACATTTTTTTGTCATTTTGACCATTTGCTCAAACACACACCTATAAGTCCCAAATTAAGAAAAAAATATAATTTTGCAGTGGTCTCTTCTTTCTTTTCCAGAGCTGTATTATACTATGCAAATGGAACCTCCTTAAAATCTACAATTTCAATAGCCAAACCACAGAACTACACACCCTATGAGTATCGCTTTACCATTCTAATCTGCTCCACTCTTCTGTTTGTGTACCGCCTGAATGAAAGATTTAATTCAAACAAAGCTTTATCCCAGCCTCCTCCTGTGTTTGCTGAGTCTTGGAAGTGGCGTCAAGTGCTTGTTGATCTATCAGAGCATGTAGGGCACTCTCCAGCAATGCATGTTAATGTAGGTCCAGTAATTTTAATTAGGCCTTTCACAGGTCATATACCTGCTTCCATTTCAGCAGCCGCACAGTTCACTGAGTCTAGCTCCCAGCTGTTGTGCGTTCTGAAGCCGTGATCGATCTTCAACAAAGGTGAATTGTAAAGACCGCAAGGCCAGACAGCGAGACCTTGCACATTTGAAGTCCGGTTTCTCAACCATATATTTTAGGCTTAGCTGTCGCTTGTTGTTTTGACATATCCAAGTACTGTTTTATGAATGCTGATGAACGTGCACATGCTTTCAACTGCCTGGTTGTCACTGTCGGAGGTGTAAACAGAGTGGGAGTGTGGAGCGGTAGCTCGCTGAAGCAAGCATTACATACTGTGATTGGTATCTGCTTATGTCTTTGTTAACAACAGTGACTCTCTGCCCCCAAAAAACACACACATCATTTTTAAAGCCTATCTGAATTGATTTCACAAACCAGTGGGGATCATTATGACTCACTGTGATTGAGAAGAAAGCAGAAAAGAAGCAACCAGAACATCCAGCACCGGCATGTCAGCTCTGTCAAATGACAAATGACTGTACAAAAAGAAGAACCCCTACTCCAAACAACAATAAAATAAACACATTTCTCAAAACAAGTGTAAAAAAACACATAAAAGAAAGAAAGAAAGAAATAGGGTGAAATAAAAGAAGCTATTATTGAGTGTATCAGTCCTCATACCACAGTCTATATGGCCACTGTAACAGATAAAGCCCAGGGCCCAATGACCTTGAGCCATCGGTGAAAAAGCCAGACTAGACGGCCCTGCCAGATCTCAAGGCCAAGTTCAGACTCATGTTGAGTTTAAAACCCAGAATGTGGTTTACATACCAATAATAGACATTTAGAATCAATATAGATTTTCAGAGGAAGCCAGCGTTTGAATGCAAAAATGAAGATGATGCGTTTCTTCGTTGTAGACCCACTGGAGTCTAGGCATTTTCTGCAGTCCAAAAATACTCCACCATCTCAAATATATGTAATGTATTCAATAATGTATTTAAAAACCTATGTTCGCACAAAATGCACTTTTTCCTGGACTAAAATGTCTAAAAAATACTAAATATGTAACACGGTAGTGACAAGAGTTGTGTACTTTCCTTTTCCTACCATTTTGGGAATTTTTGTAAATTCATAATTTAAAAAATTAATTGAAGCTAATTAAATTATGGCCTATGGTTTCTTATCAATGTTCCCCATGTGCTCACCATACATCCGTGTTAGTGTTGTGTTTGTCCATCTGAATTTGTCATGAATTGATGTTTTTTCCGGTTTTAAGCTGTATTTTTATGATATATCTTTCTAATTTTCCAATCTTTAACCAGATGATTGATTTTATTTGTTGGATGTCTAGATCTGAAGTTATCAACATTAGCTCATGTAAGAGTGCAGAATTGACCATGAGAAACATTGATTTTTTTTACCATGAAACTGCTTTATTCAGTATTTATACCTATAATCACTGAGTCTGTTTGGTTTGGAGAGGACACTTCTGCAGATAGTCCTGTAACTAGCTCCAGTTATGACAAGCGCAATGTAGCAAAGTGTCAAGGTGATATCTGCATAGAGAGATATCTAAGAGCTCAGGAGTCTGCAACTCTCTTGGCTTTACACCCAGAATATTAAATATGAGTAAATGTTATATTATATACACTGTAAACTCTGTATCACTGTGTTTTACCTTGAGCATCGCATTGTATTGAAATGAATGAATATGTGACACAATAAGGCAAATTACTGATTTGACTGGTAAAAGCTATGCTTGTCTCATCTTAGGTGAGACAAAAAGTTAATTCAAGACACTGGTTTTGAAGTTGGATTTTCAGAAATGAAGAGAGGAGGAGAATAAAGGCTTTCTATCTCTGTGCTGCCTCAGGAAAAACTGAGAAAAAAAAAATCTATTAGAGTCATCCAAATTAAAACACAATAGAAAAAAAAAACAACCTACATCACCAAGTGGAACACACAAACAAAAGACCCCAAAAGCAAAATGCTTTCTATCTGGCACTAAAAGGGCAGTTATACTGTGGCAGATCACCTGACCACACTGACTGATACTAAACAAAGGAGTGACTTGACAAAGTACAGACTGAGCACAGCCTGGCCATCGATACAGGCTGATACAAAAAAAAATCATGGCTCCCCAAGGAGCAGCGCTTCTGCCAGATGTGCAGGGAAGACAAAGTGGAGCCAGAGCTGCACTTCCACAGAATGCACAAAGCTCCAGCCAGTAGGAGCCAAATGTTTCCCAAAATTCCAGTACAAACACCCTGAACTTGACCACATAAACAAAATACCAATCCTATTAGTAGAGAATAGACAGAGCTGCAGTCTAGCAGTCGAATGTTTAACTGCCACACACTGAGGAACAGTAAATGCCCCCCCCATTATAATTATTATTTTCATACTGTACTGTCTCTATACTGTCAGACCAGTAATATTCAGCTTCCTGCTCTTGCATCCCTTATTAATTATTATTTTTTTGTTTGTTTTGTTTTATTCTTCCCTCTCCTCCATGCATGGTCAATGCATTTTACAAAATAAACTATTAAATATAAAATATGATTGATATGGTTGATATCTGTATCCTGCAATGTTAAAATTTTACTAATTGTATGTTATAAACTGTGCTGTTCCCTGTTTGTACTGTGCAATGTGCTTTGTCAATACTTTATTACAGTCATGCCAATAAAGCCTCTTCGAATTTGAGTGAATCTCTATCAAGACAAAGTGATGTATCATAAAATGACACCATGCTAGTGATTAATATGCAAATGTTTCTTCATTAAATGTGATGTATTTTCAGAGGTTGTGAAATCAGACAGCCTGTGTTTCATTTGCATAACAAAAATACACAAACTTCATTTGGGAAACAGGTGACCTGGTTTATACAATGTTTCAGCCCTTCTATTGATCATGTCTACAGCTAATTACACAATTAGTGGCAGTTCTGAAAGCATAATATGTGCCTCACGTCCGTTATCTCCAACAACAAACAGTTAGTATCTTTAGTATGCGATTCACAACCTGTCCCTATGACAACTGCCTAATGACCTTCATGGTTTTACAGCAATACACTGTGTGTGTATGCCTGTGTGTACTTGTTATCCTCATCTAATTATATTTGCAATGTGCTCATAAAAAGATATGCTCATATTACACCACATTTACTTAAGGATCTGTCTATAGACTTTGAGCTTCAAACATGCAGCTTAGGAGCACAGTCATGAGGAAACTGATGACCAGCATATTTCGTTCATAATTATTACAGTCTTTAGGTGGCTATCTTTACGCACTATAAATACAGAAATTTGAAACTGAAATTGATTGCTGCATTCTTTTTACCTGCATTTGTACATTTATTTGTCCTTTCTGCTTTTTATAAAGAAGTGAAGAACATGTTTGTATTTTCCTAATGTAGGGCGGGATATAATTCATTTAAAATTTGCATTTGTGGTGCTGGACTGTGTACTCCAATATCAGATATTACCTAATACTTTGAGATATTTGCTTTTATGTTATATGGTATTTTCATTCTTGTTAAAAATGAGCAGTAGATAGCAAGGGTGAGGGTGTAAATCAGTAGTTGGTCTATTTTGCATGATGATAAATTGCTGGTAAATAAATGAAAATGCACATAAAAGGCTAGGGAAAAAACACCTGCATCCATCTAAGCACCTGTCCATTTAGAAGTCTGTACACGGGTTGCTGCTGAGGGACTCCAAATCTGTAAATGATTTATTATTCAGGCAGAAAATCAAAGATGGGTAACAGAAGGGTCAATGCTGTTATGACGACTTGATTAAGTCAGAAGATGAACTACAGGAAAATGAAAAATGTAGCTGTACCTCTATCACTTGAGTAACAACACTTATCTAAATACATTTTCATACACAAAATACAGATAAGATAAAAGCAAATCTGAACTTCAACTGAAAAGCTGAAATCTACTGTACTATAATGTAAATGTAAAAAAAAATGTAGGATGCAAAATGCAGTCATCTCTGGGTGAACGATTGAATGCACATTTTAGTGTGTTTGCAAATAAACCCAACTAATTTACGACCTTTGATAGCCTATATTTACTTTCCCATCGGACAAAATTGAATTCATGTTGAAATACCGCAGTAACAATTGGACCTGCAATGATACTGAGCGGTTTTAGCATAGCACATTCATGCTAAACAAACCGTGACCTGACTAATGTAAGCACAGATGGAAGTTTCATACACAGCTGGTTTCATGTCCCGTCCCAAGGGTAAACATACCATTTGGGGAAAAAAGGCTTTACAAACAGATGCTTCGATGTTAGGTAAAGTTACTTAAGCAACTTGAAAACCAAGTTGGTCACAGTTTTCACAAATACAGTGGAGCATCACAACTAATATCACAAGCATTAACATCTGGACTCACAGGTAAAGAAAATATAATCAGCATAAATATACAGCTGTGTAAAGCATACAACAGTGGAATCTTTCCATCACTACACACCAATATTACAGCCAAAGCCCTGGGATTATAAAAAATATTCTGAATTAGACACCTTTAAATCCCTTGCATGTTGGTGTTAATATGAATAGAAAATGCAAATGTGTTTATCAGTGTGTAGGGCCGTGAATAGACAAGCAAAAGGTCCAGTGCTTATCGTAGTATCATAGTCAAACCCATTCATCAGTACAGTAATGAGCAGCTATTGAAATTAATGAATTATTTACAGTGGAAATGGCATCGGTTTCCATCGACCTTGTGCTTGCTATTAGCATGCAAACACTACAACAGAGAATGTGTTGCTTCCGCTTTTTTTTTTTTTTTTCCTAGTGTCCAGCCAAGTAATCACAGTGTGACAGTGCATGTGTAAGAAATGCTCGGTGGTTTCTGCTAAACGTGAACACACAAGCAAAACACACTATCAACAAATTATATAAAGGCAGCTCTGGTCGTCGCGGCACGAACCTTATGGAGAAAAAGCAGCAACATCAGATAAATAGCACATACATAGTGTTATCTATCCTTGATAAATATGCACGGTCAGACTGTGGGATCACAAAAATCCTCCAGTTTCTAGGTCACATGGACGCCGACGATTAAACCAGTCTTCCTCTCTGCAAAGGGGGGGATTTAAATGATATAAAGCGTGGCTAAGAAGTACTTAAAAAAAGTAGGAATATCTCCAAAGGGAAGCGACACAAAATGGTCAGTTCCTTGTTATGCTCCTAGCAATTGGGTTAGCTTACTTCAGATACAATGGCCCTGCATTTTGTGATTCAGTGCTTTGAATAATTCGCTAAATAGGATTTCCTTGGACCCACTGTGGTTTATTTCGGCTTGCCTGCCTACCCACGTAGATGAGTTAAGCTCACAAGGCTCTGCTGTGTTAAAAGCAAGGTAAACACCCTCTACATTTAGATGCGGGAAACGCCGGTGGGTCTAAACATTCCCGGTGACGAGATGCAAGTCTGAAACTGACGCAGATTCCACTACGTGTTTGTGGCTTTTTCCTGGCAGTGACTACTGGCAAGCTGCTCAGATGATAAAGCGGCCAGATTCGGGTGGGCCACCAATTTGGATCCGATTCGACAGTAGCTCAAAATGGGAAATGACTTATTTACATGGGAACAGTGATGTGGTGCTAAGACTATGTGCAAGCAGCTGGTGCAGACTGGGTTGATTTGGAAAACGCTGCGGTGATCCAGTGAATGAACTGCCTGTGACTGAAGACGCCTCTTTGTTTACCTCATGGACGTACAGCACCCGGAGGCTTTGATTGTCAGACTTTGACGGTGCAGGCTATTAATAATGGCGACGGAGATGATTAGATCCTGTCCGTTGGTGGTTTTTAAAGGGGAATTTTCCCTCACTGCTGCATGAGAGCGCCAAGAGATTATTAATCAGACCGTCCTCAGTACACTGAGAGTGCTCAAGTCTGTGTACAGCATCACAACACACACCGGCTGCACTCTTAGTGTGCGCAAGCAGCAGTATGTTAATTACTTGTTTCAAATAGTATACATTTACATAACATACAGGGGGAAAAAATAAACGTGAAATTTATTGCTGTTGACAATCCTAAACTGTGGTAGCCCATAAGAGGCACCGGCACCTCTGCCTTGGTTGGCTGCTTTATTGTTTGTCATTAAATTTATTAGGGAACGCTAAATCAGCACTGTCCTCTATTTCTGATTTGGAACGACACAAACCTCGACTGGAACTCTCAGTGCTACTCGCAATAAATAAAGTGGGTAAGGAATGAAGATTTAAAATAGGCTGACATAATGTTAGGATGATCGCTGGTCCTCCAGCTCGGTTTACACAGAAAATTCAGTGTTTTAATAGGAACACTGCATGAACAAATCCTTAACAGCATGATAGTTACCACAACATCTCCGCCAAAACAACAGTTACGAGATGCAAGATACAACGAAGCTGTAATTCTTGTGCAAATGCCAAATGAGAAATATCCCCTACTTCTGAGTGGAAATTAGACAAAACTGAAATCTAAACTCTCAGCACTGCTTTGAAATAAATAAAAATCAAACAACCTCTCTTGGAAGTTCTGTCACGTTTTTGGTATAAAAGACATTGATGCTTATTACCTTTGAGCGGGCCAGACAGGAAATCTGTCAGGAAATTTTTTATGCTATGTTTGTTTTGTGCGCATAAAATCATACAGCATTGTTTTAGTATAAGATTGTAAAGTGCATACGATAGTTTCTGGAAGAGTAAGCAGCAGACATTTAAACGAGTTGGTGAGAAAACCTGGCGAAGAGACGGGGAGTTACAAACATCACCATTGGTTTGCAATTTACCGTCATTTCTCTCTGCAGAACAGACAATTCATACTGTGCTCATTTTCCAAGCAGCTGTCCACCACAATGGTTGTCTACTCTTTATTTGTTCTCAGCAGAAATAGGCACAGTGATGCTGAATACTGGGACTCGTCCCCCTATCAGGCTCCGTTCTTTGCTCAGTCGTGTGACCGAGTGGAGCATTAAAATCCTAAACAACCACATCCAAGGAGTAAGTGCTTGGCACATCGTCTGTGATGCTTCAGTTGGTGTGGTCCATTGCTATTTTAGCGAGGCTTGAAACTGTTGGAGAGAGGAACTAATGTGAAGAGTATAGGGGATTGTGTAGGCAGGTCTCAGCATGTAGTATGAAGTTAAAGAGGAGTGCAAGGTCTAACTTCACATGTGAATTAACTATGACGAATTAAAGAAGGGGGCAAAATGGTGGCGATATTGCCTCACAGCAAGAAGGTCACAGGTTCAAGACCTTGGTCTGGGACCTTTCTGTGTGGAGTTTGCATCCTTGTGTCTGGTGGGTTCTCTTCAAGGTATCAAGGTTATCTTTATTTCTCTTCCTTAGAAAAAAATTGTCTTGGAGACAGGATTGTATCTGCATATATATACTCACATGGACAAAAGTGCAATAGAAAGACATTGAACAAAACAAAAGTGCAATCACAAGACAGTGAACATAGAACATATAACATATACAGAGTAATCCCTCTTTTTCCTGACCTCATTACTATGTATTCAGAGTTTAGTATATGTAGTGGGTCAGAGATTATGTTTTTGGCTTGCCGTAATATTGTTTGCTCAAATATGGCTATCACATTCTCCGGCTTCCTTCCACAGTTCAAAAATATGCTGAGGTTAAGTGGAAACTCTAAATCGTCCATAGGTGTGCGTGTGTGATAACCCATGATAGGGTGGCAACCATCTGGAGTGTATCCCTGCCTCTGGCCTGTAATGCGCTGGGATTGGCTCAGGCTGACCACTGCGCACCTAATGAGGATTAAGTGAGTATAGAAAATGAATAACTGAATTAAGGAAGTGACCAGGATGCCTTTAAACGCTGAGAAATTAGCAGGCAGTGATTTGTTGCATCTATCCACGCACGTTAATCCTAAATCAGTTTCGGAGACAGGTCCCTCTTTTGACAGACATAATTATCTCTACAGTCTGATTCATTGCCCTCTATTAGGCCACAGAAGTGAATACAGAGACAAAACAAGATTCAAGATGTTTATTGTCACTCCAGTTATACAGGTGCTATCATGTGCATACTGTTGCTGGCCCCCTGAAAAGACAGTGTTGGAGTTCATGTCACCATCTGTAGCTGTTCAAGTTGAAACTCAAGAGTATAATCGCAGCAAAGGTTCTATACAGACCGAAATAGAATAGACTGTATAAAGCAATAAAGGAGCAAGAATCTGCTTGGAAGACCTGTAGTGAATACATTAGATATCGGTAGGGTAGTATTCACATTGTTGCATTATACTTGGGTGTCTTTAATAGATTTTTTTTCTACTTTTTTGTGTCTTCTGCAAACCACTTCAGATTTCCTTGTTGTTTCTCTCCTTGATCTCAAAGACAATGTGATGTGTTCAAGGTTCTGCTTTGCCTGCTCTCTGTCATCCTCCAACAGCCGGAATGTTTTTCATTCAAAAATGCAGTCAAGCTCTGACTTTCCCCTGATGTTTGTAGAGTAGATGCAAGATATCCCGACGGAACTTGCATCCAGTTGTTGTTACTGTTGCTTAAACATTAACTTAGCATGCTCAGTATACTGAATTAACATACCAGTGGGATTAACTCCATTCTAACACTTGTTCCTTTCTTTTTTGTTTGATCTGCACCAACAATTGGTATATTAACTAGAAAAGCTGTTGAGAAAAGATCCGCCAGAATTTCATTAGAGCTGTAACTAGATTCATTTTTTGGCATGATGCATGAATTTGACCAATTTGGCTGTGAAACCATTGGTCATAATTGGTAGTTGTGTCTGCAATTGCATTAGCAGAGCAATTCCTCATTGACTGATTACTCTGGCAGGAAGAAAGTTTCATTTGGGAATAGTGATTTCTCCTCCCACTCAGAAGCTGGAGGATGCTTTCTTTCATGTATTCGCATTCACAGTGTGTTCTTTTATTCCTCTCAGCAAACTGTGGCAACGATAACCAACGCACCCTAAATTATACATAGTTGGTACCTATCAGCTCTGGATTACTGTGATTGATTGAAGAAATAAAACACAATTCATTTTCCGCTTTTTTTTTCCTCCTTGAGAAAAATGGTCGTTGCCAGATTGTTTCCTGGCCTGGGCGCCATGCGAAAACAACGTGAAATGGAGCATGGAAAAGGGCCTGGCCCCTGCTAATGTCTGCATCCACAATTCAACTGTGCTCCACAACAAACACCCCATTAGAAAGGCTCACAATATTTAGAAATTGGTCAAATAAATCAATAATGGATTTTCCTTCAGGACATCCATCACAGTTTCACTGCTAGCATTTGCAGAATGGAGAAATTAACACTGATTTCCTCTTCCTGATTAGTTTAAGCTGACAGAGAACAAAATCATTAATGTCAGACAACAGCTTATCACTGGGAGAACAAATGAAGAATATACAGAAAATGGTGATGTACATTAAAAGGTACACAGTGTTTCTCAACAGCCTCAGAATACCAACACATGGTGCAGTAGATGCTCTGAAAATGTTAATTTAGTAGTAAATTTGTCACTAATAAAAATGTCTTATTTTGTTTAAATCAAACTTTGTAGGACGCCATATAGTTTATGATGTGTTTTTTTAAAGTCAGTGAACCATAAAACAATGCACTATATATACAAACTATTAAACATAATGTGTGAGTTTAGGGTGATCGTATTCACTGTTCCTATGTTTTCTCCTAAAAAGAATGCAGTTTTTCTCTATATAAGGTGTTAACTGCCATATTTAGAGTTGGCGGGTTGGGTGGGTGGGTCGATAACTAGCTGCAAAATTGCCCAAATAACAAGAGAGCACTGTTCAAGACCACTAACTAGATATTTTTTACCATCTCATAGGGACATTTCAAATAGACATTTTTACTGTGGAGTCTGGTATTTTAGTGCCATTAAACAGGACATGTTTTATTGTCACATCGGGACATTTTTAGACTTCAGACAAAGCAAAATGCAGCAAGACAATCATAAAACAAATCAAAGAAAAAACAAAAAAAGGACTCGTCTGTAACACCAGACTAAAGCAAATGAATCTGCTGAAAAAGCCAGTGTTTAAAGAAGTCTTTCTATTCATGAATATGATAATTGTGTTTCCATAGAGCCAGAAAAATACTGTATGAGTCAACCATGAGACCCTTCTTTAATATAGCAAAGCGAGACGATCGACAGCAGCCAGCTCTTTCAGCTTTAAATCGTCTAGCAGTGAGCTGGTGAGATGAGTCAGATCTATGCACTGTAAGTATTGTCATTCATGTACATTTATTGCGGTTATGCACTTGTGCCTAATTGATTACAGATGCAGGTAACGATGCAGGTGGAGATTTCAGATCCACGTTATCACAAATATGCTGGAAATAAAAGTTTGATCTAAAGGGGGGATCACCTCTGCCTCAATATGTAAAAAGTGTAGCCTTACAGTAATTCACAAACTTCGCTGCTTGCAATGATAATCAGTCATATTTATAATCATCAGATTGTTTCTGATGCTTTATGCCAAGAGCCACTCGATGATTTTATCAAATGAGGGGAAGTCAGGCGAATCCCATCACTGACCTTCAACATTTGACTTGTTCAATGAATAAATGAGTCACTGATTATGTAATCAGCTAGCGTCCTAGAAAATCGTCCTGAATTACATGGAAATGTAAATGTAAAAAATTGCACTGCAAACATTATGATTATGAGGGTTAGTGCTGTTGCCTCACAGCAACAAGGTCGCAGGTTCAAGACCTTCTTGGTCCTGGGTCTGGGACCTTTCTGTGTAGAGTTTGTATGTTCTCCCCGTGTCTGCGTGGGTTTTCACCGGGTACTCCGGCTTCCTCCCACAGTCCAAAAACATGCTGAGGTTAATTGGAGACTCTAAATTGCCTGTAGGTGTGAGTGTGTAAGTGAATGGTGTGTGTGCCCCACGATACGCTGGTGACCATCTGCGGTATGTCCCTGCCTCTCGCCGTAACGCACTGGGATAGGCTCCAGCAGACCCATGCGACCCTAATGAGGAATAAGCAGGTATAGAAAATGACTGCTTGACTGTATAGAACATATGTGATTCAGTCAGATGGAGCATTCTACAAAGCATGTTACTGCATGATGTAGCGAGTAGTGTAAAGTGCTCTGATGAGTCAGATAACTGAAAATGTGCTACACAAATGCAATCTATTATCATTTTACATTCCATTTTAGTTGTCTCCTGCATGTTAACGAACATATACTTTATTATCAGCCACAAGCATCTTGTTAGTCATCCTGGCACAGTGGAAACAATTTTTTCTGCAGTCATACAAAAAAGTGGTGTGATCACTGATTGTTTGCGCTTTGGTTGTTTGATAGACTCGCTAAATAAGCTCACCATAAAAGCATTTCCAGATATGTTCATGATACGATTAAAAAAAAAGATTAAGATTTAAGATCTGATTAAAATTGTCAGAAACCCCCATGCAACTAAATCCTTCCGCTTCTCGTCGAGAATGATAATCAAGTTAACAAAATTCTCTTTCAGCCCATGTGTGGAATCCAAAAATATTCATGCAGATCACCGAGCACAGTGGCACTGGGCGAAAATAAGAGAACACGTGCCCACATCTGGTGCTCAGGCTTATCGCAGCATGCTCTAGGAGAAGGGTGAGGAAACACTCAAGATATTTTGCTAGGTCATCACACAGGGTTAACACGCTAACATATGCTGATCACACCTATGACCAAAATATTCAAAGTAGAGAACCGATGGCAGTGATTGAAACCCACAACCTCCTCGCCTCTAGGCACTGAGCCACCATGCTTCCAATCTAAATGATTTATTAGATAAAGATGAATAAGAAATGAAGCAAGACTATTGTAAATATCTCAGCGGCTTATAGTTCAGTTCCAGAATAGAACCCCTGCCCAACCAGCCCCCAAAACCTCTCCCCCAAATTCAAATAATTCAACCCAGGTAAATAAACAGCAATGTCATACACGAGCAATCAATATAAACTTTGAATAATGTAAAGAGCTGTAGCAGCTTGATTAAAACACCACAAGACAGATGACTTGGTGAAAGTAAAAGGAGTGGATGGCTTACACTGTGTTGCATTGTCCTCCAGACAACCCTCTGGGAGCAGCAGAGAAATGAAGAAGAAAGAGATTTAATTGGACATCGAAGAAATAGAGCTACTAAGAGAGAGAATAGGAGCAATAGAATGTCTATTAGTTACTGAAGCAAAGAGATGAATGATAAATGGTGCCATTGAAATATTCCATCCGCCAGCCTCATCTCGCCATGAGATTTAGCACCTTAAACAATTTTCTTCACAATGAATTTTGCAGTGTGAAATCAGTTTGAAATCTGTTGCCAATAAATGTAATCAATTGAGCATCAAGACCTACATGCAAACAGCAGCACAATGTGGAGAATCCAGAGCAAAAGATACAGTAGAAGAAGAGTTTCTGCTGCAGAAGGGCAGGTGTCTGAACATAGCTCCTGAGTTCATAGCTCAGGCTCAGCCTAATATAATATATAAAAGCACTTCATAATTGTGACGTGATCAGGTGAGTTAATTGAGTTGAAACAGGTTTTCATCTTGAGAAACTTACCTTTCTGACAGGAATTTTTCTCGTCTTTTATAAATAATTAGCCTGAAAGCATGCATGGACAAATTGTTAATCTTATTAAACTTTTAGATTTTCTCTAAATGCTCTGTTTTTGCCTTCCACATTCCTTTTGATGTGTGTTATGAGGCAAAGGGCCGGGTTTGAAAAAGATGTTTCAAACAAGGAACTGTCCCATATTTCAAGAAGCACAACTGCGAAATGCATGCAGTCCTTTTACAGAAACTGTGCCTTAAAACAAGCTGTCGGGACTTCTGTGAAGTTGTAATGCCACTGGCCACACCCTAGTCATATCTCTTAATATCAGCCAATCAGAGGAAAGAGTCATTGATATTAACCTCTTTATACCGTGAGTGGTATGGGAGAGCGGTTGGGGGTAATTTACGGCAATACTATGTGGCAATATACAGTTGTTGTCTGGAATTTGTTTTGCATCTACTGACACCATGCATGACCCATTTGAAGCATGGGGTTGGGAGATAGCCATCTTAAAAGCCAATGAGGACAGACTACAAGAGTTTGACCATCTTTGCTTTGATGGACAGCAGTGTGACCCAATGGACAAGACCATCCAAATCTGATAGCCAATAGCCAGGGCTTTCAATCAACATGTGATATGTGACATGTGGGACCTGTGCTACTTGGACATACCAATTTCGTAATGAGACTGAAAAAGGGGGTGCGTCTTAGGAGGTTAAAGAGACAGATAAAAAAAAAAAATTCTCTATATAGCTCTGGAGAGAACCTCAGAGAAAAGAGACATAAAACTGCATTAAGATGATTTTTGGTACTTAAAACCACAAATATAGCTTGTTAGAGATATCAAACCTTCAAATAAAAGCTGGGAAAAATGTACGACATGGGACCTTTAAGGGTTTGGCACATGTGTTTACAGATGCTGCTAAGGACTTTGGAGGATAGACTAGTGGTGAAAAACACACCGCAGCCTTTAATCTGCTTCACCACTTCTGCGCATTTTACACTTAATCCTGTCAGACAATTTGCAAAGTAGAAGATTATCAACTGCACGTTATTTAAAAGGGCAATAATCTATTTAACAAATGGATTTTCAAATGGACACTGAAAAAAGAGCAATAATTACAGCATTGTGTCTTATTCAAATTGTGACATTTAGTGGGCTTTTGTGAGCACATCTGAACATCACAGGAGCATAAAATTCCATGCAATGATCTTGCAAAGGGGGCACAAGTAGATCTCCAGCTGTAGGCTTCCCGTAGGCTACACAGATTTGAGTTGTGAGTTGTGAGTTTCGTTGTCACATCTTGTCAACTTGAGAGCTGCCTGACATGGAAAACCTCCTACACAATGTGTTCCAGTAGCATGGGATGGTGCAATAGATCTTTTTATAGTCTCAATTAATGTCTTTCACCGTCCTGAAGTTTGGTGGGTGGATGTTGGATCGGCTGTTACCTCTTCAAAGCTGAATCTCAAACAGTTTACATTCTAGGATAAGGCCTCGGGTCATTTTTGTGATAAGTTACATTTTGTCATGAATAAAATCTCTCTGTTCTAATGGTTTCTGCTCTTTCACCCGCAGTAATGCACACTCTTACTGTGTGAATATATCCTAAATAATATGCACAACTCGATTATGTGGAAACACATGTGCATTTGTGACATCTCTGCATCCTCTGGCAATGAGTGTGTACCAAACTGAAATTACATATCAGCCTCTGGACTTGAGCCCTAGTAAATCGTCTTTAAGCTCTGCATGCCTCCGCCAAATATATGGGGAAAAAATTCCGATCACGCTTCTCTTCAGTCCTGAAAACTAGTTGAGCTGTTAGAAGTAAAATATTCGGCATCACTTGCTGATAGAATTGAATGTGTACTGGATGTTTCAGCCTTCTTTAGACCTGCAAGTAAAAGAATTATTTTAGGAATGTGTTAGCCATCTACTTTTCAGTCGCCTCTCTCCATGGACCCAATTTTTAATGTCTATTTTATACCATACTGTTAATTACGCTTTGTATTTCACTATAATTTTGCCATTTAACATTATAAAGACAAAAATGCAAACCTGTACTCTACATACCAGTCTATCCAGGCTTGTCCCAGCTGCTGTGGTTGGCCTTTCTTCAGGGGTGTAGGGTCTGAAACGAGCATTGAACACATCCGATATGCCGCGTGTAGACCTGCCTATTCCTAAAGGTTTCGGTTGGCCACACCCTTGAAAAACCTAAAATGGACAAAGGGAGATAAAAATAACAATAGCACAATGGGAAAATGGAAGAGAATACAGAAATGTCAATATCTATGAAAGCATTTACATTCACCTTGAGGAAATTGCCTGATTTTGCACTATTAACACAATATTAAACCTCATAATTAAGAGATTTTTCCCCCCACTGTGCTGAATTTATAGTTAAAACAGCTGCTCACCAGACATTTAAACCTGAGCCAGGGCTACATCTATTACATCTATTACCTCATCTATTTTGGACACCAAAAATTTGTAGAAAACAAATGACATTTTTCTCCCAGAAACAGCCTCTGTCAATTTGCTCAGAGACTGCTCCTGTCTGATCTGAGATATAAAGTGACACAGCTAGCCTGGAACCAACATTGTCTATCAGTGCCGGAGTCTCCTTTTACAGTATGTGTCATATTGGTGCCAAAAAATGAATTAACCCCTAGATATAGTGTTACCCACTTGAATTTGAAAGCCATTGTTGCAAAATGACATTGTGTTTTCAGACAATTCTGCTTTGACCAGGATTTCTGGGTGAAAATGGCAGATTCAGACCAATTCATCACAAAAATACAGTATAAATCAGCGTTTCGTGAAAAAACTGTTACAATAGAGGAGAAAACAATTAAAGTAAACTCTCAACTAAGGTATAAAAAGAAATTAGAGCAACATATAGCCAACAGTATCTTCTCTCAGTGTAAGCCTCGTTCACATTATTCTAGATTTCAAAATCGAGAACCATGTAGTGCTGTATAAACAGACTTACAAAGTTTCTGAACTTACCACAAAAACAGACAAAAATGCTGTTATTTATAGTGAAGCACAGATCTATTACTTGTTAACCTGAGATGTCATTATCCATTTGTAATTCATCAAAGTTCATTGTGAGCATAGATTGTTTTCAGATGGCTGGATGTTCTACAGGCTATTAGGGTGCAAACAGCACAGCTCATTAGCATTCCTCTCTGGCCTGTCTGCTAGCCACTGGTTCAGGATGTGATGGAGCACTTTAATGTGCTTCAGGACTGTCATGACATGGAGCTGTCTCATCTCTAATATGTATCAATTCTTCACTATGATTACAGTTCTTACATCCTGTGTATCACACATTATCACACAATGTTCAGGTCTGCACAGCAGGAATTGAGGTATAACACAATGCGGCCTGACATATTTCCCAACGCTTGTTGATTGGCTGAGGATTACGTATGGTTAAAATGTGAATGTGGGGAAAGATTGTAATCTTAGCACAATCTTTCAGCCAAGCACTACCTTGCAGGGATGATCATGTGCATAGACAACGGGTACAGTTGTAAATTGTATCACACCTCATATGGGAAAGACTGTGCCACCTAATTCACGCTGACCTTTGTAACTCTCAAGAGAGGCAATAGGATCAGAGCTGAAATTTGCCTTTTGACAGCGCAATGCCATACCATACTATGTGTGGTATTATATTATATGTGTGATATTATCTTGTACCATTCTAAAGACTTATCGTGGGGTTGCTTTGACTCAGGAAGTAGAGCAAGTTGTACACCAATCAGAAGATGCTCCTCCAGTCCACATGTTATAGTGTCCTTGGGCAAGGTACTGAATGCCAAATTGTTCCTGATGAGCTGGAGCATCTTGCAAAGCAGCTGCCACCATCGGTGGGTGAATGTTGGCAGTGGTTGGAAGACTAGAAAGGCGCTATACAAATGCAGTTCATTCACCATTACCAATTTCATCTATAAGGAGGCTACAGAGGAATCAAATCATTTCGTGAAATAGCAAACGTGTCCTAAAAATGTCTTTAATATTGCTAAATGGTTTGCCAAATACATCTTGGGAGGAAATGTTCTTGGACTGCACATAAGTCTTTAGGGAGCTGCTCAGGATTGGAAATGTTTCCACATTTTATTGAAGTTTATTTTGTATTTTGTTGGCTACGTATTAGAGTTATTCCTGATTTCGATGATTATTCCAGGCATACATTGCATTTGCATTTTAATACCAATACATTAGAACTACACATTTTAACAGAACTAAAATTCTGAAATACAATACCTTGGCTGACACTTGCATGCTGTTGTCCTGCATGGTCATGATGGCTTCTGATATTTTGATGTCTATTGGCGAGATAACAGCTTCAATGTTGAAGGGTCCCTCCAGTCTGTCTGCCACCAGCAACATAGCATCTGTCATAACACAGGGGACACATGTCAGCTCAGAGATATTAAACACACACACACAAATTTGACTTCTGTTTATGCACACATGTCAGTGATGTTCATATCGTCCTTGAGCATCGTCATGACACATTATCATCGTGACACATCAATGTCAGGACCTCTGATTTATTCATCTAATTGCATTAGTATTTCTGTAAACTGTGAAAGTGCATAAATAAATGTATCATGCTAGTAATTACTTTTTAATTACATATCAGAGATTCAGTACTTGACTTAATTCTTTCTGTCAACCGTGACTTCCTAAACCAAAAACATGCAAATCCTCTTTACCATTACTGTATGAGCCACTTAAAAAATAGCTGTTGGCAGGAGATGAAATCAGGTCCATGCTGTATTTGCTGTTTCCTTGTTGAATTTATTAGCACCACCATTTTCACAAAATTATTCTATGTGCAGTCTCTGTGCTAAAAAAGAAAAGAAAAAGGCCACAACCTTATTACCCTGGATGAGTCATGGCATGAATCAATATCTAAAACAGATTACCCACTCGACTGCCACTTTTCATTTTCATTAAGACTATGTGATATTAATATGTTCATACGGAGGAATGATAGTATTGATCGTGTCAGACTGGAAGATGTCTGTGCTGAATCTAATGTGTTTGGTGTATTCATTAGGCTCCATCTTGTCTCTCAAAAAAGGGATTAGTCCACTGGTTTGTGGGGTTAACACAAGTTAGGAGATACCAAGAGTACTCTCTGTGCATTAGTCTACTACATACCAGCAAACGTCAATCAGAAAAAGCCTATTCATCTATGTTGTTGGGGCTATGTCCTACAAAAGTGCAGCAGCAGTAAAAATTGCAGTAATGTTTTATATCTATACCAGTGGCGATTGCTCTAAGACTACAACGGAAGCTCAGCTTTCCCTTAAAATGTCAAAAAAATAAGTGGTCAAATATGTACTATTGTGTTTACAGTTCATTGACTAAATAATGTGCTAGAAAGCTTTCAACTTTAGCTCAGAATCAGCGATTTTTCAGAGGTCACTGACGTCACTTTCTTCTCATTCTTTCATTCAGTGACAGTGCATTAAACAGCGTTGAAGCTGAGTGTCAATAGACTTGAATGGGGAAGCAGAGAGTGGGTTGGTTCACTGCAGTGAAATTAAACGCTCATTGGATAAAAGCTGGGTTTTGTCCAGCCTATCAGACGCGAGACTCTGGGGGTCTATGGGGAGTGGGCATGGCCTTGGTTGATCTGAATGCTTTCCAAATCATCATAATGACTTTTTCTTCTATTATTTCTTTTAGTATTTCAAAAATACTTTATTAGCATCTTTTTCCGGTGTTATTGGACACTATTCTAGTGTTTGTAGACTCTGATTTCTGTTGCTCTAATCTCTCCCCAACGAGTAGCAACTGCAGCTGTTAGCCTCCACCGTCACAAAACACTCACAGGTGCTAGCATTAGCTAACAAGCTAACAAGGCGAAAAAGGAGCGTTCCCTAGTTGAAAGACCAGCAGCTGCCACTGATTTATACTATAGTATATTTGCAAAATTTTCACTAACTTAGTGATTTACAAGTAGCATATCTCCATGAAGGAATAACTCAGTGCAGAGGTAGCAAGTTTGCGGTCAGGCTACAGAGCGAGTGAGCGAGCTCATGTGTGTGACGTCATGAGGCTGGTGACCGGAGCAGAGAGAATGAAGTTAGCAGTGTAGCTGTGGACACAGCAGTGCAGTGTGTGTAACGAGTTCCTGTGTCTGGCCTGCCACCCGCTGATTAAAGTGAAGGGGGTTAGCCCCGAATTTAGCGATAATGGGTTAGATTAGACGCCATCTACCAGGCTCACTGAAGGTCGGCTGACCTTTAAGGTGGACAAGCTTTTCTCATTTTAGTGACAATCTCAGCCGCTCCTAAACAGAGAATGGATAAATGGCTGGCTGGAATAGAGTTTCTCCTCTCCTGAGTTTTCCTCAGCACAATTTAGAACTTTCAGAACACGTCTGAGCCAAGAAAAAGGCAACAAGCCCTCTTACATAAATGGCAAAACAGGTCATCTGTCAGTGTCTTCCATATTGCAGTTTTAACTTTGTGCATTGGAGCCTTGTATGGAAATTTTTCTACTTTTTCAGTGAGAAAAGCTTAGGAACCTTGTGAAATTGACAAATAAGATCATTGGGGTAAGTCAAAAAAGAATTATAGTGTAACAGCAGGCACTGAGGAAAACCAATACCATTCAAGAATGCCTTGACTAGCCCTTGCCAAATGAGTTTGAGCTCCTGCCCTCTGGCCTGCATTTCAGAGTGAGTGTCATGAGACCCAAGGAACATAAGTCTTCCTCCTCTCAGCGGGTATTGACAGGGTAGGATATTAAGCCCACTTGTTTGACTGAAGGGAGTGATTTAGAGGATAGATGAGTACAGATGAGATGGCCCTCGACTCTTTACAGAGTGGAATTAAAAGCATAAAGATTAATAATCAAACATTGTATTGAAAATGAATGTTGAATTAAGGTGCAATAATATCACATTACCCTGTCTCAGCCTACCACTGCAACCAAACCTCATCAGACAAGAAATATGTATAAAGGAGCTTGCTTGTTCTACAATGTATAGAACTCCATGTCTGCAACTGTTGCAACAGTGCAATCCGACATTGTGATTGAAGAAAAAATCCTCTAAGTCTTATAATGAGAACGTTTTGACAAAGTATGTCAATTTAGTGAGTTATTATCTCAATATATATTGTGTGTGTGTGTGTGTGTACGTGTGTGTCATGTCTACGAAGGCTGGGTGGGGGAAAGCATGCCCATCTGATGAATGGGCATATGCCTGAACTCATTTCACTCTCCTCATTTACATCTCACTCTTTTATGCACAATTTGTAGTCTCACCCATCCATTTACCAGGAACACTGTTGAACAAAAGTTGAATAAAACACCCCAAATATAATGCAAATTAACTCAATGTATTATTTGTGTTCAGATGCCCTGTGTGGACAAATTCCTGGGAGGTTTTTTAAAGACAAAAACTGGTCAGAAATGGTCCAATGTCGACACAACAGGAGGGTTAAAGACTGGCCAGTGAAAGCCTCATTCAAGCTTGCAAACATCCCGTGTTGCACATGTCCATATTCCGTGGCCTTCTCTACCGCTTAACATGGATCGATATTCTGATCTGAATGTTTCATAGCTACTCTTGTCACAAGGCATTTTAATGAATAAATGTAAGTGTGCGCTGTTGGCTCCCTCAATAACTCTGACGTGTCTGTGACTGTGTCGGGTGGTTCTGGATAGAAATTGTCAAGCTCTGGTTGCTCAGTTTCTCTGACAAATCAGGATTTTTCTCAGTCTATCAGTGCTTAGGGTCTGATTTAAACAATTTGAGATCAGAAAGTGCAGTAATATGTCAACTATAAGTCAATATATTGATAAACAAAGTTAATATATTACGATATAAAGTCAATATATTGAAAACATTCCTCATTATAATGACAGATTTCTTCTTTTTTTTTTTTTTTTTTTTTTTACAGCTTCATGGGGAAGCAGTTTTCATTTTTTCTGCTCCATATATCAGGAACATCTATCTACTGCAACTGTTTTCTTTTAAACCAAGGCTGCAAAGAAAATAACCAAAACATTTAAATATAAAAAACATATAGTGTTACAGTTTAATAAAAATTCTAAATAAAAATATACATTTTTTATAATATAATTTATGTACAATAAATAATAATGTTTTATTATGTATTTGATATTTTGGCTTGATAATATCACGATACTAAACGTGGGATATCATCCAAAGCCTAAAACACACATCTGTATACATCCAATAAACAGCTTTGCCAACAAAAGGTTCGAATGAACAACCGATTTGACAAATATCTGGTGGCCAGAATTTTGCCTCATACAATTACTGACTTTAATATTGATTGATTAAGTGAGAACTTAGACATCTTGCACTTCCTTCCTGTATTAACACAGCATTAACATGTTTCTTTCTCAATAAAACAAGGAAGACTGATTTTACACTGTAAAACCTGTTAATTAAATGAATTTAAATACTGTGATTGCAGTTGTACTTACAGTATTGGGGACTGCAGAGAACTTTTAATATTTTTATTAATTAGCTTAAGACCCACCTATTTAATTTGGCTTTTACATCAGGTTCTTAATAAAGATATACTTATTCTTTATTTTTAGTTATCTTATATTATCTTATTTCATTTAATTGTATTATTTCTCATCTTCTATACCTGCTTATTCCTCATTAGGGTCGCAGGGGTCTGCTGGAGCCAATCCCAGCGCATTACGGTGAGAGGCAGGGATACACCCCAGATGGTCGCCAGCCAATCGTGGTAATTGTATTATTTATTGTATTTATTTATACTCTTACGCTTGGTTTTTATCCAAATTGTTTTTTATTACATTCTTTTAATCCATACTTTTATTTTGGTTTTGCATTAAACGTTCCTATATGTTCCTATTAAACATTCCACCTCTATAGCACTTAGTGCTACATTTTTTGCTTGAAAAGTTCTTTATAAAGATTGATTGATTGATTGATTGATTGATATTGGGTAATTAACTGTATTATATCTACTGTAATAGTTGTACAGGAATCACAGGAAATAACTTCAGATTTCACAGCAAAGTTTTACAGTGTAATCAAACATCAACTGGGAGACAGAGTTTAAGTTCAGGAAACAACTTTTCAAAATGAACCAATCTCCAACACGACCTGAAATTGACCCAAACATAACTAAAGTCACTTTCTTTTCCAGAGTCACGTTACGGATCCTTGGAGACGTTAAGGTTCTGTCAGTCATTTTAGAGTGGAATACGGATGTTTTAGGGTGTTCTGGTTGCTTTGTGTTTACCCGATTTTTCCCTCCACACCTGCCATGCATTTATGTCATGTCCATGTCCTAACAACTCGATCTTAAACCAATTGGACTGTAACTATTCAGCAACATTTTTCGTTACTTGAATATACCTCTTTGTAATATTTCCCTGTTCATTTATTTTGTTGTCCAGTTGGATTTGGATATTAATTCTTTTTATTTGTATGTATTATGTCATTTGACTAATTAGGTTCATTTTATTTTGCCCCTAGTAAATATGTCGCTTTTGATTTCATTCGCACGCTCTGGTAGCAAGAACTGAAAATCAAGCATGATTATTCAGGCCAATTAATTCTGAGACAATTGCCAAAGTTGAACTGTATCTATGACCCAGGCCTCATGATACAGAAAAAAGTCAAATTACTCAAAAATAGTCCCAGTTCATATTCAAAAACAAATACAATCATAGACAATCATGTTCACGTGTTGCAAATGTAAACCATACATCTGCTTTCATGGTGCATTGAGAGAACAGGACAATAGATGGACTTCCCACGTCTTTCTGTAAGTGGCTGCATCTTTGAAGAGTACCATTGTTTGTTTACTCTGGAGTCTCAAATTGGGCGTGATGCTTGGTTAAATTTCTATCAGGCACTAGGTGGAGGTCAGTGCATGGGGTCAACACAAGTCCTGTGAAGTCTTCAGCTGCCTACGTTCAGAGGAGTGCTGCATGCTCCAATGCAGAGGCTGAGCAAAAACAAAAGCCTCAGTGAGAGTAGGGGGAGTATTGGCAGCAATTCGGTTACCATTCCATAAAAGACTCAAAGACCTAAATGATATCCTCAGCTGAGTTTTGACAACCTATTTTTTCATATAGCCTAATGAATATTTGATGTATTGTGAGTATGAGTCAGCCATATGAATTGCTATGAGGAAGAGTTACTTTTACATGCTTAAATAACTTCTGAAATGATGTCACATACGGGAACACTTTTAAAAATGATGAGCTGTTGATGAAATCCATTTTCAAGATTAATCAGTTGTAAGCAATGATCATTACTATGCAAGGGCAAAAACATACTCATGTGTGCAGTTAACATTTCAGATGTGCTCAATATTAAACTGATACCAAATAATTCAAACTATAAAAAAAGGTTTAAATTGTCATAACTGCAAAATACATATGTGAGCATTATTATTCTTTCTTTCTCATGGTTCTGTTGATCTACTGGCCTAAATGAGTTTTTCAAGTTTTTGAGAAAACACAAAAAACTTAATAAAATAATAATAAGATACAGAGAATATTATATGTATTATATGTATTAATAATTTCAATCAAAAAGCATGTGTGCATGTAACATTAAAGAATAAAGTGACTCAGACCAATTTTGGAACATTCTAGTAGGTTTAAAGTTGGCAACTTTAAACATGGTCCTAAACTGTCCTTTCATTCCATAGTGCAAACTCAAAACTTACATTGCCTGGAGTTAAATTAAACAAATGTCAGCTAATTCATATTGGTCATTGGCAGTTCCCTTTTCATTACTTTCCAGGTCTTTTTTTTCCTGTTTTATTGAACGTAACTCATTTGTGCTACATTTTACATGTATGAAAGTGCTTCCATCATGATTGTTAAATTGTCAAGTCAATGCAATTTTATCTTGAAGAATAAAAAACTTTGATTTAGGCAAAAAATAAAATGGCCTTAGTTTCTCTCTTTACTTAGGCCATTGTCCTATAGGGCCAAAAGAGTATGATCCCTTTAATTCAGGATTAAGGTGATTTTATCAGCCATGGCAGCATCATCAGAGGATGATTTAGGTCAAAAACTCACTTTCTTAAAAAAATCACATAGGCTGTTATTTTAATAGGGCGATTATATTAATGTAAAAATGTTACTTGTGCACTACCCACTTGTTGACTTCAAAATCATCCCATATAATGCAAATAGCAACTTTCATGTTTTGTTTTACTCGACATAAGGTTTAGAGATTTTATAAAAACTTTTCAATGCATCAAACTCTCAGAAAAAGTACACTCAGCCTGGATTTAGAAAATTAGCTGTTTCACCGTTCCTTTGTATCTTTTTGACTTTGTGATATCATGCCATAGCTCACCCTGCCTGGAAAGTTATAGGCATAGTATAAAACTCTAGAGTTGAACTTTTGTGTTTTAAATTGCAAACATATTAGGGGTATCAAAATTTCAAATAAAATACAGAAAATGCATGATATAGGTCCTTTAAAATCACTAGTATAATGTTAAATGATGCCTATTCAAATCCAGAAAATCTAAGTTAGGAGAACACTGTGAACATTTAGTGTACAAAATGAGACAATCAGGGATTATGGACCTGGTATATATATACACTCTTTACTTTCTTTGCCATAGACTTGTTCAAATCCCTCTCTCCCTTGAAGGTTTCAACATTATTCATTTTACCATGGATGATGAACTATCCACTGCCTTATTTATATATTTAAATTCAGTTCAACTCAATACTTGTATTTACTTATCCCTACAGCAGTGGGGTTTTCTTACCATATAAACAAACACAAGTTATGTTCACATTCAGTGTTACACATTAAAACTCATTTTGTGTATCCTCAAGGTCTAAATGTGTCAAATCCATTTTGTTCCTCAAAGAATTTGCAAAGCAGATTTGTCTTAAGTTTGAATGCTGCATTGTTTAAAAGTGTTCACCGTCTTGCCTTCATCTTCTTCAGTGTTTTTGTTGGCACATAAACACCATCTGTAAATCAGTGGGAAAACAACAGGACAAACAAGACTGGGACCCGTTCATTAATAAATGCTGTGTATCTTTTAAGTCAAAGATTTTTTTTTATTCTGATAGAACTAGATGTTTACTGCAGCGTGTTGCTGGGTTTGTGTTTTGCTTGGTTATTTTACAACAGAAAAAACAAAAAAAAGTTTTCTTTTCCTCACTTCACCTGGAGAGATTTAGAAAGACTTCAACAATCTGCCTGCAGAGAAACAAATAAAAGGCATTCCTGGTTATCAGGGGCATTGTGTTACCCTCTGGATTTTAATTTCATGACTGTTTTATTACATTTCTCAGGTTTTTATTCCATAAGTGTCTTAGAGGGGCAAATCAAGTCAGAGCAGAAAAGCAGAAAAGCCAGATTGACAAGTGTCACAGTGCCCTCTTTTACTTCATATTAAGGTTTTGTAAAACTATTCTTATGTATAATATGTTTTAAGAAAGCAAATTAGTAGGATGGAGTAGGTGAAATCTGAGATTGAAGTAATGATAAAAAAAACATCTATGTGAGTGGGAGTTGTCAGTAGTGCTTCTCCTCTTGTTCTCTGATCACCGCTCGGATCTCTCTCAGATTTCAGACGTGGAACATCTTGGTGTATTTCACACCGCAGAAGCCACCGACTGGCACAGAGTGAAATGAAACACATCAAATCTTACTGGGCTCTGCATGGCTGCTCTAGAGTCAAGGCGAGGGCCAGGGTGTCGGGTCTTGTGTAAACTCAGTTCAAGGTTCAGAAATAGTCTGGCTTGTGTTAAAAAAAAAAAAAAATCATCTTATGTGAATCTTCGGGATTCAAAAGGATATTACTCTGACAGTGATATACTGTAATTGGTTGAGCCACTGTCGTATCTACAGTACAGGCCATAAGTTTGGACACACCTTCTCATTCAATGTGTTTTCTTTATTTTCATGACTATTACATTGTAGATTCTCACTGAAGGCATCAAAACTATGAATGAACACATGAACACACGAAAACATGTTTTATATTCTAGTTTCTTCAAAATAGTCACCCTTTGCTCTGATTACTGCTTTGCACACTTTTGGCATTCTCTTGATGAGCTTCAAGAGGTAGTCACCTGAAATGGTTTTCACTTCATAGGTGTGCCTTATTAGGGTTAATTAGTGGCTATTTTGAAGAAATTAGAATATAAAACATGTTTTCAGTTATTTCACTTTTTGTTAAGTACATAACTCCACGTGTTCATTCATAGTTTTGATGCCTTCAGTGAGAATCTACAATGTAAATAGTCATGAAAATAAAGAAAACACATTTAATGAGAAGGTGTGTCCAAACTTTTGGCCTGTACTGTATTTCTTTCCAGTGTCTTGAACTAAATATTAACTTTAAAAGTGAAGTAGACCAATTATTCTCATTTAAATATGTATTGTTGTAAATGGATTGCATTTTTATAGTGCATTTCTTGTCTTCCAACAACACAAAAAGCTTTACATTATGAATGTGCATTCACCCGTTCATTCATTTATACACTGATCATGGTGGCTACCATACATGGTGCCAACTAGTCATCATCAGCAGTGATTCATTCACTTTGGAAGCAATTTGGGATTGAGTATCTTGACACTAAAGACCAAAGACACCAAAGACACAATGACGGCAAAGACTGGCTGAGCTGGGAATCAAAGCCCTGATCTTTTCTTTCTTGGATTACCGCTCTACCTCTTAAGCCACAGGAGGTATCAAATTCTAAACCAATCCATGCATCCATCCATATTAGCACATACCCTCCAGAGGGTAATGGTGGAGACGGAGCCTATCTCAGCTGACAAGTGTGTGAGAGGTGGGGTGCACCCTGGACAGGTCAGTCAATCACAGGGCGAAGATATAGACAATGTTTTAAACACACACCTACAATTTAGAGTCCCCAAATTGACCTAATCTGTCTTTTTCTGGTCTATGGGAGGAAGCTCAATTATCTGGAAGGAACCCATGCAGGAAAAGGGGGAGCATGCAGGTGGGTTGAACCCAGAACCCCCTTGCTGTGAGGCAACCGTACCACCCAAAATACTTTTTCTGTATAATTCGTGAGTCAATTTAAAAAACTTGCGTTGGATACATGCGTCTACTGAGCATCAACAACAGCTTTATGATCTTGGTATGTTGATATGACTTAATCGAGGGATATTTCTGTTGTACTGGAAATGATGAACATAATGGAAAAAGAATGTCACCAACACCCACAAATACACAAGTCTGCTCAGTGACTCAGAGCTACTGTGATGAAGATAGAATGAATAACTTTTACCATCTGCCAGTGCAAACGTCTGCATACAAACACTATGCATCCAACAATAGAAGTTGATGACACCCTGCATAAATTGCCTGACACAGATGATTACTTCACTGCCAATGGTAGATGAATGCTGGAAATTGCACTCATGACAAATGTGATATAAAGACAGTGCATGGATTAGATTGGCTTCTCTAAACTCTTTCTACAACAAACTTTGCATAAATACGATAAAGGTTTGGAATCGGTGCAAAGGAGTTGAATTACAATTATTTAACTCATAGTATAAGATGTTAAACTCTTTCTTCAACAAACTGTGCATAAATATCATGAAGATTTGAAATCAGTGCATAGGAGTTGAATTACATAACAATTATTTTACTTACAGTATATGATGTTACAATGATAGAAGAAAGAATTTTTATCATTATCTAATGACAAATGTGATATAAAGACTTATTAGATTAGTTTCTCTAAACTCTTTCGACAACAAATGTTGCATAAATATAATGAAGGTTTGGAAACAGTGCAAAGGAGGTGAATCACAATTATTTTATTTACTGTATATAATGTTAAATTCTTTCTGCAACTAACTCTGCATAAAGATTAATCTAGTAACTGCCTGTCTTAAAAAACAAACAAAAAAGTAAAATGTAATTTGTAACACTTACATGACAAGAAAACGTACAATAATGTGGAAAATGGGGGAGGGCTCAATAAGCTTCGGCTTCTCCTGCCACCCTTTCAGCCATGTTTGATGTGCATTGAGACTGTAATGTTGTGAGACGTGAACTGATGAACTGACATGCCCAAAACAAACAAAATAAATAGTAATAATAATAATAAAGACATAGTAGATGGATAACAATTATTTTACTTTCAGTATATGATGTTACAACGGTAGAAGAAAGTGTAAAAGATTATAATTTTTATCAACACAATATTATTTCCCCTAACAAGTGCTTGTTTTGTGCATAAATAGGTCAATATATAGTAATATGATTCTCCTAACCATTTCATATAAAAATTATAAGTAGAACATTGGAAATGATCTAATATGCCAGATGACATAATGCACATGGCCAGCATATTTTATTCTGATGTAAGCGAACCATCCCGCGACTGCCTTTTTGATCATGTAGCTCCATGTCAGACATCATTGTGTCTCTGCACATGCTTGGGGACACAGTTTCTTGTTTACATGCTTTGCTGGTTTGACAAGCTGCGAGGAAAACTATCCTGGTTGTGTTCAGCGAAGGCATAATGTGTCAGTTAAATACAACAGAACAAGGGGAAGGCTCTTTGAAGTGTTGTCTGTCACTGATGTCTTGTTTCCACGCTTCCGTTTTGCTTTCACAGGAGATAATTGCTACGTACTAGCACCTGCAGCTTCATGGATGGGAGTGTGCCTCCTGGAGATTATTATGTCACTTCAAAATACACTAGAACTGAAAAGAATGATAGGAGAAACAGGAAAAAACATTTACTGTTCTGACATTTTTTTTTTTTTTATTATTTGTGCGTTTACGGTTTAAGTTCACCGATTCATGTGTATATTTTTCTGCACCACCAGTCTCCGGGATTTATTTTCAACCTTAACTCCACCATTTGTCCCACATTTAACAAAGGAGCAACTAATGGGAAGAAAAGTGAATGCTAGTTGTTTGTGTTAGCCTTACAATGAACCAGTGACCTGCCTACAATTGTTAAAGTCCAAACAGCCTCGCCCAAAGACACAATTTTTTTTTTTACATGCACTTCACTACAAGCAGAGGAAAAGCAATACCTGGATTATTTGAACTGATGAGTGAACACCTCGATTGATTGACATTGGACATTGATTTATTGCACTTGGGTCGAGGTCACAATCACGCAACTCGATGAACAGCAGAAACCTAACAAGGTCACAGACCGAATCTGATGCAAACATATGGAGAAAAGAGTAGCATGGCTGGGTGTGGTAACGCAATTACAATTATTTTGTGGTGACAGAAAAAGCCATACAAAAAGAAACCAAGAAACCTGCTGTTAACATGGATTGCTCATAATCCTTTGTTTCTCTATTAGCTTTAAGAGTTATACAGAGCCTTTTCAAACACAAACATTAATCCTTTTTGTGTGTAAGTAAACACACTAAATGGCAAATGTCCCTCCATCTATTTTCCAATTCTAATTGTTGTAGGATTGTCTTAGAAGCAAGAGGAAAGACTCAATATATTTCAACTAAAACACAAACAGATTTTGGTCTAATATGGTTTTATGTGGGATACAGGGCCATAGCTACCATTGAGGACACAGAGGTTATGACCTCTGTATTTTTTTTTTTCGATTTAATTTTTCCCCTTAGGTTACATTTCAGCAAGTAGAAATGTTAAGACAAAGCCGGAAAACCAAATACATAAAGCCCACGTAATCATGACATCAACGCGGCCTCACCTGACAGAGATAATCATGTAGTTGACTCATTAAAAGCGGAAATAAACACTGTTGCAATATTACTGCCGACTGCAGCTCTATTTTTAGAAGGACGCATTTGAATGAATCAGAGGATGCAGCGTAAGAGGCTGCATCAATCAAAGTTAGCTTTTCTTCCAGCAAGAAAGGCAGAGGATGACCAGGCAAAGAGGAGGAAAGTTATAATAAAAAAATGTGAATACTTTAAGAGAATTAGGAAAAATAGGGAGATGGCCTACAGATTTGGGTGCTTGGATGTATATATATATATATATATATATATATATATATATATATATATATATATATATATATATATATATATATGTGTGTGTGTGTGTGTATGTGTGTGTGTATGTGTGTGTGTATGTGCAGGAGTTACATACATAGGCAGGAAGTGTTGTGTTTTGTGATTTGTTAGAAAATGTTCTTTGGAATGGTCATGTAGTAGAACAGCACTGACACTATCCCCCTTTTTTTGTACATTTAGATACTTTAATGCAGCTGGATAGAAATTATTTGGGACAGTGATTGTAGGATTCAGTGTTGATTCCCTCGGTCACATCATCTGTATTATGAGCATGTGAATTAAAGCCGCAGTGATCAGTCGATAAATCGATTAAGTCGGTCAGCAGAAAACTGATCAGCATTTCATTTGAAAATTGAATACTCATTTTTCAACCAAAAGTGCAAACATTTGCTGGTTCCAGGCTCTCAAATTTTAGAATTTGTTGTTTTTTGTGGTCTTGAATTACTCTGAAATGTAATATTTAGAGGGGTGTTTAAAAAAATAAGACATTTGAGGATGTCACCTTGGAGTCCAGAATGTTGTGATGGAAGCTTTATTTTCACCTTTTTTTGTTGACTTATCACTTATTTTGAGCCTTATGACTAAATGATTAACTGATTAATCCTTATAACGATTGGCAGATTGATAATAAAAATGATCATTTGTTGAAGAGCTGATTATAATGAGATTTTACAAACCAAAAATAGAAAGAAGCTGCAACAAATTGATACGGCACAAATGCTACAATTTCTAGTGAACATGTGTTGAGTTGGACATTTTTTAAATAATAATACATTTTCAGTTATTTCAAATCAGTCCGTACCATATGAGCACAAGGACTAACTGCGGTAAAGCATAAGATTAATTTATGTCCTTGAAGCCCCACGAGCTCTCTGACCTTTCTTTGAAGGGCTCAGTGGATGAACACAAAGGCACACACTCATTCAATAACTGTGACACACTTCCGATTCATTTGGACAAATACAGCTCACAGACATTTTAAATGATGTATGAATTAAATCAAATTTTCATATTGAAGACGTGAACTGTGACACACAATAAGCAGGAAACAAACCTCACTGTTTCACGCTCTCTCTCCTACTGAGAACACTCAAAAGACGTCACTCGTATTTCCTGTAATATGTAATATATATATATATATATATATTTTTTTTTTTTTCTCAGTTTGCAGCTGCAAGAGGTGAATCAATTGTGAAAGACTCTCCAACATGCCAAAATATTTGTCTTCCTTTGGGGAGTCTCCACAGGCATTCTCCACAGCTGGATTATAGCTCAATACCCAAACACATTTCTTGACAGGGCGTTTTCAGGTCTCATGTCATTTGAAATCTCATTGCTTTTTACTCATGTTGTCAAAATAAACGCATGTTGCGCTTTGAGAAAAACAAAAAAAAATGATGCAATTAACGCATTAGTCTCTTTCAGGGTCTGAAGCCAGCTCTGTTTTTGGGAAGTGAGCTAAATAACCCACGATAATCAGGTTTCATGCTGTTGAAGGGAAAAGGGCTCCTTGAACTCGCTGTGTGTTTCCATGTGTGAATCATAATCTTTCTTTTTTCATATTTGCAGGACTATTGTTATCTTGTTGAAAGTTACAACACAAGGGAGACAGGAGTTTTTTTTATTACTGTAACACCCTAAGGTGAACTTGAATTGAATAGAACATGGAGCATTGACATTAATTATCATTTGAATTACAGCAGTAAAAAAAAGTAGTACCTTCTTAACTGTTTTAAAATCCAGCTGCAATTTGAAGACTTTAAAAGTTTAGCTATAATTTCTGTTTGTACGGATCAGAAATCTGCCTTTCAGTCATGGCCTTGATGTTTTTATTGGATATCTGTAGTTCAAGGGAGGAGATCATGATGCTATTAAACATTATCTTTATTAATTTTAATATACGGGCGACATGGTGGCGCAGGGGTTAGTGCTGTTGCCTCACAGCAAGAAGGTCGCAGGTTCAAGACCTCCTTGGTCCTGGGTCTGGGACCTTTCTGTGTGGAGTTTGCATGTTCTCCCCGTGTCTGCGAGGGTTTTCACCGGGTACTCCGGCTTCCTCCCACAGTCCACAAACATGCTGAGGTTAATTGGAGACTCTAAATTGCCCGTAGGTGTGAGTGAATGGTGTGTGTGCCCCATGATTGGCTGGCGACCATCTGGGGTGTATCCCTGCCTCTCGCCGTAACGCGCTGGGATAGGCTCCAGCAGACCCCTGCAACCCTAATGAGGAATAAGCAGGTATAGAAAATGACTGACTGAATTTAAATATACTTCCTTTGTGTTCATTTTACACTCATTCATGCCTCGGTCTTAAAAAAAACCCAATAATTGCAATTAATATCAGAATTTTGCAGTAAGTATATTTGTTTTAATTGAATGTCCACGTTTTTCTCTACTTCTACTGGAACACAACTGCAGGTTAACAGTTTGTTTTCCAGTGTATTTAGTTTTATTTTTCTATATGTATTTAAAATATGAAATTTAGATGATACGTTCTAAGAATAAACATTATAAGAAAGTGGAAGACAAATGACCCAAAAATAATCTGTTCGAGGCAACTGCCTGAAAAACATTTTCAAGCCTACAATAACGGACTCTACCTGAACTCCTGCAGCTGCAGCTGCCAGTCAAGCTGCTGCTTCTAGAATGTTCCCTGATAAAATGATGAGTGGCGTTCACAAACACACTAATCAATTGGACAAGCTCTAGCTAATTGACCTCATAAATAACATCCATATTATAATGGTCCATACAATTATAGTTTCCTGATCCACTGATATAAAAAATAAAAAGGACGGTGAAAAACGGTGGTGTTTATTTTAACAAGCATCAGTTCTACACACGTTTCTGTCAAAGATGATTGACAACAGATAACCGTTACTGACAACTGATGTCCTCCATCTTTTGCTTTTTTGGGGGACATTTTCACCTACTGTCATTTGGTTGAAGTAAAAACAACACGTCTGAGCAATGTGACCAGCTCACACCTTGAAATGTCCCGATAAACGGAAATATCAACTACTGATGTTAGTTATATCCACTGATTGAATTGTTATCAGTTCTGTGAGGTTTGAGTCGTTTCCACTTCAAATTCACCACCGTGCATTCATCACGCAGACACTACTGTCGTATGTGCAGTAAAAACCTGAAGGTTATCCCCCTTAATCTCTTGCTTTCAATCTCCATTTAACTGGCCCGCTTGCAGGAAGCGCAAAAATGTGACAACTCTGCAGAGACCTTACCTGCCTCTGACATGGAACTTTCAGGTTTTTACATTTTTGAACTGGGGGTTTGATGAAATATTGCGCCGTGAAATTTTATGCTACAGGACAGCCAGGAAGGTGGGAAACACACAGAAGCACTACTGAGGTGTACGGTCCATGTCCAGTCAAATATTGAAACATTCCAGTTTTTGTTAAAAATATTGTTATAATATCATATTGTGTCATATATCATGAGCTCAGTGTATCATCACAAAGTGGTTGTCCACTATCTGGTCAGTGGTTCGACTCCTTCAGTCCATATGTGGAAGTGTCCTTTCAAAGGATAAAAGAGGAATATGTGGAGCAGATTGCCTAAACTTGTTCCGGTGGTAGATTTAATTACATTCATTGATTTAAAAGGACTGCACATTATTTAGAATGAGGGGGTCACTGTAGGATTTTACAGTGCTCTGAAATAAAATGCTTTTTTTTTCCCTTTGGCTCATTGATCAAAATTATCTTCCGTTTTCCCCACACAAGCAAAAAAGAGCTGAAACACCCGATTAACCAGTGTGTCTTCTTGATTTGGCATAAGATGACACTTCAAATAAAAAGCCCAGGGAAAGCATATAATATCAGACCCCTTAAGAGGTATTGGAAGATGGAATTCTCTCCCATTGGGTAAAGCATTCAGACTTTGTGCCAAACTGAATAATCGCCAGCTGTCTCATATTTAGCAGACAAATCTGAATGGTATCGATTTTCTCAGATTTTTTTTATATATATATTTTATGCAACAACAATAAAAAAAGTTGAACTCTACGAAAGAATTTGCTTGTCAGTGCTTAATAAATATGAATAACATGTTTTCCTGAATTATAAGGATGAGTGGTACTAAATGTGGGTGTGTGTGAATGCAATACAGTTAAAAAAAGTAGTATAAAAACAGCTAAATGTGTCCATCAGCTGCATTGATATTATGAAACCATGTTTGTTGTAAAGTGCAGCTGTGCAAGTAATCTTTTGTATACAGAAAAAGCAGCATTTTGAAGATTTTGTGCAGCCAGAAGCAATTAGAGAGAAAAGATCCTGGTTCTTGATTCCAAGGCTAAGTGACTCATCCAGCCTTCAGCTCTCAGACAGGCAGGAACCCATCAGCTAGACTGTTTGTTCCTGTCATGTCAGTTACTGAGACCATCATGCTTCATACCCGGTAAGTGCCGCTGTGTGTATGTGTCCATTAAAAGCTCTTGGGTTTCACTTAAAGATGCAGCATTTTCTGTCATATTTGACAAGCGTCTTTACAGTAAGAAAGGTAACGCATTTTCTGACCCAAGCGAAGAGGACATCTTGTAGGTTACTCCGGGCAACAGAAGCGGGGAGCAGCTCGGCTTAGTTTCCGCAAAGCTATCTATATCATTTAAAGTAAAAGCGCTGGCAGGGTGTTTGTCTTCATAATTTTTGCAGACATCACAGAGAGTCCTTCTTGGAGGATATTGGTTTAGATTCCCATGAACTCGGGGGTTGCGGGGAGGTCCAGTTACACTGGGACACAATCCATGCAATTAAAAAGAAATGAGCAAATGAAATCAATGAGGATCCCTTACACTGTGGTGTCAAAGGACTCCGCAGAGGACAACACAAGCCTATATCTTAATTAAGATGTGTACACAGGCTCGGGGAAGTGCACGCAATAAGGGAATATAATGGGGGGGATACAAAGGACTTCTCATTTAAAGCTTGGAAAGAGTTCATTACTACAAATCCATTCAGTTATTACCGGTAAATTAAACCGATGACACTTGCCTGTCAAAAAATGGCGTTGTTGCAGTGTAATCCCGAACAAGTGGAGAGTATTACAGCATGAGTCCCTCTTTCTCTCTTTCTCTTTCTCTCTCTCTCTGAGGGTATTTTAACAAGGTGCTGACAAGAAAAATGATAATGATGTCTCTGTCATGATACAGAACTGGCTGTATTTGTCATGATGGCAGGTGACTGATGATCCGGTATCATCCATTGGCCAAAATATGACACACACACACACTCACAACCTGCACGGACTGTAAACAACCGCGTTGCGGCGAATGTAACTGTACGGCACGGATGGCTGTAATCATTCTTCTTTCTTCTGCATAGGGATGCTGTACTGTATGTAGGCCACGTCAAAGTGTTCACCGTGAAGGTCATGATTGCCTCAATGTTACAGATTGCATGAATAAACATGGCGTGACATATTCAGGGGGATGTCGCACAAAAACCTGGATGGTGGATTAAGCTGGGATTTTCCAGTTATCCTGGCTGAATTTAGCTGTGACTCCGTTCACACGACAGCAGGGGTACATAAATCGCCATGGAGATGGCAAAATGTTCTTATGGCCTACTTAATTTTGACTTGTTGCCAGTCTCTTTTGTCATTCAGCAATGTGTGTTGTGCATATATAGATTCATGAGATCACTAATTCAAGACGCATTTTCCATCGGTCCACTATTGCCTCCCAGGCCTTTTCTCTTTGTTTAATTACAGCATCTTGATAAATACATTTTGTACTGTGTAATTAATGTTCTGTGTTAAGTGGTGTTTTAATGACTTTGTACCGTGTTTTGAACCTTTTTTTCTTTTTAAAAAAAATGTATTTCACTTCATTATTATTGAGCACAGTAATATTTAGTTATATGAATATGTAGAGCAGTATGTACAAGCATATAATTGCCTAAATATCTAATTTAGTTTTGGAAAGAGTAAAATTCAGCATTATTTTTCAAGATTGCAGTGATTGCAATATACTTCAGAAACACTCAATTTATTTACTTCTCTGTGCAAATGAAAGAAAGACAGTATGATCTGTTACTGTTCAGCTCAAACCTGATTGGTTAATACTACTCAGACTCAGACGACAAACGGAAGCTGGAACTGAAGTATTGAACTGAATAATTATCCCCCGCCAACACAACGCATCACATGCAGAATCTGTTTATAGAGATTAATGTGTTATGTTTTTTTTTGCTTGTCAGTGAGAGAGATGTGTGCTCCGTTTATTCTTTCACACTTGCCAAATAATATTGTCTCACAACATGTTAGCAGCAACTGGTTGAGGTCCCGGTGTGTTTTTTGCATTGGGTATGATGAAACATGCAGAGAACATGTCTATAAAAGAGGAAGCAGGAAAAACAGTAAGAAAATAAAAAAGTGTCAGTGTTGTGGTAAAAACATTGAGGTGATGGCTTTAAAAATGCTTGACAGGCAGTCAAGGTGAAACTTGGTCTGACTGGTCCCAACAGAAACAGAAGGAATACTATTATTCATCATATATATTGTAAATCAGCAGATTCCACTGTTTCTTATGTTGCAACAAAGAACAGACTTTTCAAAATGTGGAATATTTCATTTTAGTTTCGTGTATTTTTGGGGGATTTACAATATTTGGAATGTAAAACTACATTTATAATATGTTAAATTAGAGTTCTCTGTTTAATTCAGTGTCTATTGTGTACAATACCTATTGCAGATAATGCAGGACTGTTTTAATAAAAGCAGGAAACTTTTGTTTTTATTCATTCCGTACTTAATTTTAAAACTCATTTAAAAACAACATAAAAAAACAAACAAACAAAAAACTTGATTCTCTTTTTTCGCCTGTGGTCTTGCCAATCAATGGTATTGATAGTGACATTTAAAGCATGAACAAAGCCTGCAGGTAAATGTCACTCTTAAAAAATTGAAGGCCATGCCTCTAATCTACCCTTCTCTAATAAGTGATGATTTGATGCGATTACAATGACAGACTGTGTACAGGCTCGATCCATAAATTGCTATAATGCAGAGATGTGCTCCAGTGGTGAGAACTGACCTGTGATACATTTATAAGTTGCCTCTGAAAGCCCAATCAATATTTCTTGCAAGCTGCATAGTAAGCAAATCGAAGTTCTTTAGCAACAGATAATGAATATTCAATGTCAGCAGACATCAAAAAATGAATCTTTCATGGTGAAAATAAACATCCCTTGGGTTCTACATGTCTAATTATAAAAACCTTCAACAGCACGGCGTCTTTCCGCAGCAAAAAACCCGAAAACAAAACAATGTCTGCGTGAGAACTGGTTCAAAATTAAAAATCCACATCTTCTACACCTCAAGGGTGTTTTTGTCAAACTAGATTCATCATTTTGTTGCAACAACAGTTTTTCCCATTACTGTCACGCCTAACATCCCTTTGCGGCAATAGATATGCCTCCTCACAATGGAACAAAACACTAACTTTTTTACACATGTCATAAAGCTGCGAGACATCTCATTCAGTGCATAGGGGCCCGTGTTGATCTGAGACTACGGATGTGCCATTGAAGAGAACAAGCGCTACATCATCTGATGGTTTCTCAAACGCCAGCTTAAAACAGACAAAAGCCTTAGAAGTGCAGTTCACTTGACAGTCTTCAGGGGTATCTCAAAAAAAAAAAAAGAAGACATCTCCCCATTAAAAAAAAACAAAAAAAATGTTAGAGTGGGTGGTGGGATGGAATTGGGGTACATAACGAATAATGCATTGGCCTACAAAAGATCCAGAGGGAACACTCTATGCGCCTCCTTGGTATCCATTTAGCAGGAGGGCTTATAGCAGCCAGCTACTCACCGCCTAACTGAAGTGCTATATTACTCACCGAGCTCAGCTGGAAACACATAGAAAATGTGTTTGCCTAGGATCTGCTCTCCTTTATCAATCGCAAACAGCAGGGACCAGGGCTTTAAGCACTATGCCAGGGTTCCAGCAATAGCAAGCGACATCTCAAGCAGAAAAAAGAAGGAATGGTTGCACAAATAAGATTTCAGTTTTGTCTCTGTAAATCCTTCGGAGCCGAATCTAACACAACACATCCTACTGAAGTCCCATGGAGACTATTCAAAGACACTGCCTTGCAAAAAGTACGCTGAACAACAACAACAAAAAAAAAGATATAAAAGCAACACTTTTGTCTTTGCTCTCATTTTCAAGAGTTGAAACAAAAGATCAAAGAGTTGTTTCTATGCACACAAAATGGCTTATTTGTTCACAATATTGTTGTAATTTCTCTTTGGGAGAACATTAGCTGTTTCCAAGACAATTCAACCACCAGACAAATGTGGCATATCAAGATGCTGACTAAACAGCACAATTATTGCACAGGCCATTTTATATGGAAAAACAATTGCAGGGGCAGGAAACCAATCAGTATCTGTATCTTTCACATACTATTGAACAGGGTGATTGTTGCCTGTGGAACTTTGGTCCATTCTTCCTTCAATGGCTGTGTGAAGGTGCTGGATATTGTCAGGAGCTAGGTTCTAGAGCAGGGGTGGGCAACCTTGGTCCTGGAGAGCCAGTGTGGGTGCAGCGTTTTGTTCCTACCAAGTAACCATTAGCTATGGAGCTTCATTAGTAGGTGTGTTACTGCTTGGTTAGAACAAAAACCTGCACCCACAGTAGCTCTCCGGGACCATGGTTGCCTACCCCAGATCTAGAACATCCTGAACATGGTCACTGGGTGAGTATGCAGGTCATGCAAGAACTGGTATGGTTTCAGTTTCTAGGAATTGTGCAGATCCTGGCAACATGGGGCCAGGTAGTTTCATGCTGCAACATGAGGTGATGGCAGTGGATGAATGTCACACCAATAGGCTTCAGGATGTCATTACGGCCGGTTGTCTGTAATTTATGCCTGCCCATGCCTTAACTCTACCACTGCTACTCACAGCACTCACAGCAATCCCACATGACGCCATACAGGCTGTCTGCCAGCTTCCCCGGTATACTGAAAACTGGGATTGATCTGTGAAGAACACACTTTTCCAAAGCATGCAGATGTGCTTCCCTGAGACAGTTTCTGACACTTTGGGCAGAAATTCTTTCGTGCAGGTGAAATGGAGGTCCAAAGCCTGCATGGTCACACGTGGTGTGTGGTTGTTGGATTTACCATCAAATTTCAGAGAGTGAAATGAACATTCAAATCATGTAGCCACAGCTCAAGTGAACATTCCTGCGGCCAGCATGCCGATCGCATGCTACCTCAAAACTTGCGTCATCACGTTGTGTGACAAAACTGCACATTTTAGAGTGGTCTTTGATTGTGACCAGCCTAACTCCGACCTGAGCAATAACCACACTGTTTAATCGGCATCTTGACATGACACACCTGTCAGGTGGATAGGTTATCTAAGTGCTCACATAAATTTCAAACTAATTTGAGAGGAATAAACCTTTTGTATGTGTAGACAGCCACACACACAGAGGTTACTGAGAGGAGGCGTGGGTGCAAGGGTACATGATTTCAATCAGAATTCATCTGTGTCTTTTTCTTACCAATGAAGACATTCCATTCAGCATCCAGGTCTGCTTGGTTCGCTAGACAGCCTCTCATAACGTTGTGACAGTAGTTGTGACAGGGTTTCAGCCCAGGCATGCTGCGACAGTACGGACAGTACAGCATCCTGGTCAAGGCTCTGACACATGCTGGAACTACATTCACCTGAGGAACAAAGAAGATACTTTGGTTATGAAAAAGTCTTCCTGAGCTTATCATTTCTTTTTTGATTCCTAAAATGAAAAAGAAGTAGTAAGAGTCATGTTTTCATATTTTACAAGAAATCATGAGGCTTCCACAGAAAATGTTGCATTCCGCGGGGAGTCCAGATCAATAGTAAGGAATGCGAGTCAAGTTGAAACTTGTGGAGGGGAGTTAGACATATTTGACAAATCTGACAAACATCTCCACCCTACTTCACATCTTCCGAAGGCCTGAAATGTGAAAAAATGGAACAGACAGAACCGTATGACGAGATGATATTTACAAATCTGTCCACGTAGATTCTTTGTGAAGGCTGTGCCTTTTGTTGTTGGGCTATGTCATTGTTTGGGCGTGAGTGAAGGCGACAAGATTCTCACATCTGCTTCCCTTCAGAGGTTGGGATGCAGAGCGAAGAGTACATCTGATAATTGGCCTGTCAGCCTCTGTATTCATGCTTGACTAGATTTTGTCCAGCATACACTCCAGAGACTGATGTGTGTGTGTGTGTGTGTGTGTATGTGTGTGTGTGTGTGTGTGTGTGTGTGTGTGTGTGTGTGTTGGGGGGCGGGGTTGGCAGTGTGGTCAGTGGTATTAAAAAGATGGACCGTACAACTGAAGCACGCCGTCTCCATTTAAAGGGATCAGCTTGACAGAAAAATCAAACTAAGATCACAAAGAAAATATTTTAAAGTCCTCCCGAAATGAAAGAAAAATGGCAATTTAATCATTTTAAAAGCACCTCTCTGATCATGTTGTTTTCTTATATAACTATGTTTCCTAAAAAAAACTTGCCGGAGTAATTTCAATCAATAGTACCATTACATCCCCCAGTCAATCAAGGCAAGTGGTTCTTCACAATACAAAGTAAGATAAACGTTATCCGCTGCCCAATACGTCCTCCACATGTTAGGATATGTCCACTTTTCCAATCAAATTCTTCCTAAAGACGTTGTGATATGGAATTTACATACTCAAGTATAAGCAGTAATAAATGATTAGAAATGTATTATCAAGAAAAAAGGGAGCATTGTGGTATCAAGGACCATCTGTATCCCTTTATTCAGCAGTTATATGTTTTATTATTATACACAAGAGAGATCATATTTTTGTTGTTTTCTTATAACGTGATATAATATCAATGAATAGTACAGTTGTTACATGATTGCATTACATGTAAGTAAAGGGAATGTAAATAATATTGTACATTGTATGTCATAGGGCTCAAACCAATAACTTGAGTGTGATACCTTTATGAATGATATTTTTATTAAATCCATTTAAAAAAAAAAAGGAAAAATGTTAGTTTTAGTTAGTTTTGCACCATTTTTAGACTTAAAGCCATACAGCGGTATCATAACAATAGATACCACCTTGTGGTTTAGTGTAAATTAAGTTGTCTTTTTCACTGCATGGTTTTATGTTTCAGCAGGTAATATTTGTGCTAATGGTTCCAGTTTATGTCACCATTCTTTCACTGTAAACTCACTAATGCTGCTGCTCACCATGAACATGACAGGGTCCCCTCATGGTTGCCAATTACATGCGACACGCATTGTTGTCAAGCCTCTCAAAACACACACACACACACACACACACACACACACACTGAGCCCTTGTCTCTAAGCATCTAAGCATAGTGTTTTTCCTGAATGCCTCTATAATGTATTACATTAGACGTCAACAGGAAATCACCGGCAGCATGATATTAACTCCACAGAATGAACTGCTTTGATTCTCAATAGAACCAAAGCAGTTCGGTCGGTGCCATAAAAGAACCGCAGTTCGATACCCAGCCCTATTAATAACAGTTGGAGAGTCGGATAAAGGAAAACAGACACGGGTATAGACAGGCAGCACAAAAGCACAGTGATATAATACAGCAGAAGATTAAAGTGAGACACATCAGTACACTTTTGTAGCACCATGGCAACATCTGAGGCTGTGCTGTGACACTACATCCAGCCTCGCTCTTCTATTCAGCCTGTTTTGTTCACTGCGGTTTGGCTTTGATTTTGGTACAATGACCGGACCACCTGTGTGTGCACATGTGTAGGTGTATGAGAAGTAAAAGTCACGAGGAGAAGAAGAGAGAGGATGAGAGACGTCAATGCTATTAGTGTATTTACTTCCACTGCTGCTTAGCAGCCAGTAACAAGAATCAATTTAACCATCTTTGATATTTGCAATCTGCCACTGACATCACGCAACGTCCTGAAAGAAAGCCTTGAAACTAGGTTGGTAGCTGTCATTTCCGATGCTTCATGTTATCCTCATGGTATGCATTCATGTAAATTGTTTATATCAGGAGTCATAATAGCTCCTGTGGAATTATGTCAGAAAGAGGTGAAATAGCCTAATGAGGGTCAGGGATTAGATGAATAAAAATATATATATATATTTTTTGTCAATAAGTTTAACCCATTTAAGCCTAGGAGCCTTTAAGTGTATGACTGACAACAAATGGTTTTAAGCAAAAAATATTAAGTGCTTTCTCTTATATGACATCATCAACTGATTTTCAACCCAACATGTATGTATCTATTTAATGATTCAAGTCTCTGGAATATTCCCCCCCAAAATAATTTTGTACATGGGATAAATAGTTTTTTGTTTATAGGTAATTTGTGCAAACGCCATTAAAATATGATTTTCTGCAAAGAAAAGCAGACAAAATGGAAAGAAAATAGATTAACATGATTGTTATTGACTCAACTGATATAATCATATGCATGAAATCTTTGAAAAAAATCTAAGATAAACAGGGTGAATGCTTTTTAGTTTACATAAATTTGAAATGAGAATGGCTTGGATTAAATGAACACTGAAAAGTCAAACAAAAAAAAAGAAAGTTCACTATCAAATTATGACCAGTAGTCAGTTATGGAGTGAGTAAAGAATAGGAAAGAAAAATGAGAGCAAACAGAGAAAGAACAGCCTGTAGAGAAAGACAAAGATACTGTCAAAGACGCACAGAAACAAACACCAAGGAAAGAGAGAGACAGGCAGAGATGAAACACACGGCGAGAAAACCGGACAAGACAAACAGAAGGACAGGACAGGTGCCTGTTTGTACAGAAACAGAAATGCCAGTCACAATCATTTGCTTTGGAGATACCAGCTCCTTAATCACCAAGATGTTTTTATAGTGAAGATAGTTGATAATAGTAATGACCTCTCTGTGTAATATTGCACTCATAATTACATACAAGCAACCACCGTTAAATTAAGGTTTGTGTTGACTTGCTCCCACAGCTTGTGCAGCATTTAGCTGTCTCCAGTGGCATCCCACACACAGGTACAACCTTTAGACATTGGTGTGATCATTCTGTGCCTTTATTATACTTTCAGTCATGAAAAAATGACAGCATTATGAATTCATGATTCAAATCTGCCTGCTACATGCAATTCATGAGACAGGTTTTTGGATTACACTCATGCATCCCCAGTCATCACTCCCCCTCTCTCTCTCTCTCTCTCCCCCTCAATGAGTTTAACCTCCGTGGATTAAATATAATATTTTCCTATCAAAGTATTTGAATCATTTTATTTCACAGTCTAATTTGCATAATACATATATTTGTTATAGTGAAAAAAGGAGGGAGAGCTGGTCCCTTGTTTCCTTTGTTGGCTCAGCCCGGCCCAGCCATTGTACCTGGGCAAAGACATTAAATCCAGTTTATACCGGTCATAAAACAAAAACTAGTTGACAGGATGACTTTGAAATATACCCTCTTAATAAATTCACTATGCCCCTGCTATGATATAAATAATGGCAGCATCACAGAGGACCCTAATGAAAACAATATACTGTATCATTTAACATCAGCATACTATTGCAAATGCCAATTTGTACGATTTAAAGCCTCCATACTTTTTCTTACAACTTGTACGATAAATTACAACATTAGTGTGACTATTAAATCATTTAAAAAAGTACTGGGTTTCTGTCAAATCAATTAAACTTGGCCCAGTTTCCAGACACAAGATTTAAGTAATATGCAAAAAACATTGGGCGGCCAGTTCTAGTTGTATTCTTCTCATATTCAGCGTGACTTTTTAGTGGCAACCAAAGAACTTTATTACATATTTCAAATAGTAAAAGTGTTTTATGCTACCCCTGAGCTTTGTGAACCTTTGGAATTATTTGCATTAAAAGGGTGCCTAACACAATTATCTTACAGGGAGTTTTAAATCATCACAGTTACTGTGCCCAGCAGTCTCGGTGTGCCCTGGATGAAGGGTAATCTGATAATCTTGTTAGCACTTATTTACAGTCGAGTGGATGGGATATTTCACAGCAGGCTGAGGGTATAGGACGAGAAGTGAGACGCCTCAGATCCAGAGTGAGATTAACACACTAATCTACTCATCTAATGTTTAAGTGCTATGATAACACCACATGGAGTGCTTGTGTTTGTATATGTCTGTTTGTGTGTGTTTTGTAGGGAAATACTCCAATGAGAGTGGGGTGAGGCATAAGCATGCTCAGTCTTAAAAAAGAGTAGTTTGAAAATGTCATCAGCTCTTAAGACATACTCCTGAAGAGAACATTGACATTATTGAGGATTAAAAATGCAAGATTATGCACTGAACAATGATAAATAATATAGCAAGTCTGGTCTAATTTCATTCCGTAAAGGCCCACAGTCCGGAGTCATGACACTCACTTGAATTCAGTATCAGCGAAAAGACATATACCAGATAACTTGGAATACAAATCATAATAAAAAAAAGACAAGTCTCACTATTATAATGAAAGATAACTCTAAATGATACTCTTAGAAGACATCACTTTGTCTATCCAGCAGGGTGTTGTCATGCACATATGGTGTGAACTCCCTTTAGGGGTAACAGAGTGGGGAGAGCACAGACGATGGAAATTGCTTTGTGCCACCAAGTAATGAAGTTGTGAGAAATGACAATGACTTTGCAAGCTACCAAGGCCAATCAAGGGGAACACTAGTGGGACAGTGAGATTGTTGCCAATCTCAATAGTTCTGTCATAATTATCGTGTCAGATTGTGTTGCTTCACAGTGATTGGACATGGATGTAAGACTGCATTGCTGCCCCAGTGTCCCCACCCAATTCCACAGCCATTAGCATCGGTGGCAAAATGAGTGATCTGTCGCTGTGCAAATCAGACGACCATCTGCTGCCAAGTGAAAACATGTGTCTGGCCACATAAGACGCCTCTGTGAAAACTTCACTTTTTGGATTTTACCACATTAAGGTTCACATTAAAAGTGCCCCTTCTCAAAAATGTGCTTTTTTATGTTTATGTCCCCTAAAATGTCTTACCTTGACTATACCTAGTTGTATATGTGCAAAATGTGTCACCAGAGAACTGTTTTCACATTCCTCAGAGGAAGGTTTCTGTGCACTCCCCTAAAATTTGGGATTAAAACATACCCTGGGCAAGATAGATTTAGGGTTGCACAAATCAAAAGGCCAATTGCTGTCTTCCTTCAGCATAGCTGCAGAGCAGACTGTCTCAAATGACTAGACCTGTGCCATATATTTTATTTAGTTGTGTACTACCTCACCCCGATGCTTACAACAATTTGCAAACATAGAGAAAGCCATAATTTTAATCAAAACAACGGGGCATCTCATCCAGTCGCCTGTCAATGCGTAGGCTTTTCTCATTCACTTTTTTTATTTATTTCTATGAAAACTAGCAGACCTGATTTATATATAACCTAAGAAATGACACTGATGATGCCTATCAACATAATCTCTATATAAAGTTTCAACTGTCTTCATTTGGAGGTGGCGATGATTGGGGGTTGGATAAATCAGATAGTTGCACAAGCAACGAGAGAGCAGTGCTGGAGACCACTAGCCAGACATTTCAACTGCCCCTACTTGTAGTGATCACAGTGTGCACATGTGGTGGTATCTGTTGGGGGTCTGTGATATATTCTCCCAGCAGAATCCTGCCTATTCAGTGGATCATATGCTTTTGTAGGTATGTGTTCTAATTCATGTTATCATTTGGTGAAGTATCTGTCCATTTTAGCTATTTCCTAGGATTATAAAATAAAGGCTGTTAGTAGTTACAAACTGTATTTTTCTTCCATCTTCACATCCATTTTCCAAAAAAATAAATTGAGTTTAGGATTGCATGCCCATCTTCCGCTCTTCTTGACCTTTGGAAAATCATTTTCAATACTCAGTAAATTGAGGCCTATATTGGCCATTGGGTTTATTTGGCAAGATTTCTGTCCTTTACCCACCTGCATACTGGGTCAGATTACATCATGGCAAAAAAATAATCCCACAATAATAGAAGCCCAAAGCAAAAGTTTTGTATCTAACAAAGCAAAAACATAATTAAACTATTCAAACAGTATTACAATGAAAATGGATTTAGTTTCTGCACCATTCAACATGACACTTAATAGTAACAGACTAATTAAAACAGATGTTTGGGGAATAGTGGTAGCCTCAACAATGAATCTAATTTTAATATGTAAATGAAAGCATCATTTAAAAAAGCAACTAACAAAAACCATAATACAACCCTAAAATCATTGCCTTGGGGCATTGAGCTGTCGAAATACAGGCTGGTCAAAGAGAAAAGAAATGCAACACAAAGGGGTTTGGAAGCATCTTTTTAACCTTGAAGACAGTTTTAGCTGCCTAAACATAGTTAAACCTTAATCAAAGAGGTACCAGAGCACAAAATGATCACATGGGTCCTTGTGGAAGGTGCTGAGATAGTCCCCACCCTAGAAATGAAATTAAACATAAATACAGATGTAACACATTTCACATTGAGACACTAATTTGTGGTTTAATGATGACTTGTTGAAATTTGGAAACCAGCACTATCTGAGTCTGGCTGAAACACTGCAATTGAGTATTTCTTGGCGACAGAGTACAATACAATTACATTTGCTTTTGTAAAACCACAAACAGGCTGGTTCAAAGACATTACAGTAAAAGATTGAGAGGATTAGTTTAGATAAGCCCTTTAATAGCACTTTATAAAAGCTTTTACAACAAAGTGCTTCACAAAGATAAACATACCTGAATATGTATATGCATACAAGCATGAAGTCATGAACGATGTTGTGAGAAAAAAATACAAGATTAGAATAAGAAGAAAAGGTTAAATATAATTAAAAGACAGAGAATAAAATTAGGTCTTAAGGTGCGTCTGAAAATCATTGACAGACTGCCTGTCTATTGGCCTCTGGCAGGCTATTCTAAAGCTGAGGAGCCACTACAGAAAAAGCTCTGTTGATGTCCTCAGGCTTCTTTTTCTCTCTCCAGAAGCAGGGAACAACAAACAGTGGGAGGAGGTAGGGAGTTCCAAGATATATGAAGAGGCGAGACAATGGAGTATTAGTTGTATACAAGAAATGGTAGCAAGAGAGATGATTAGGTTGCGGGAGTTACAATAGACCAGCCTTGATGATAATATAGTGCATGTTACAGTTCTAGTATTGATGAAAATGAAAAAAAAAAAAACAACCAGCTAGTGAACAATGCTTTGTTGCATTGTGCAAGAGTTGAAGTTGGAGTAATTTTAAGTCTTGTTGATACAACAATAAGCAGTGGACAGCACCTACCCCTCAAGATTGCTAGTAATCTATAAAGCCATGTTGCTATAATTATGTTTTTCTGTTGTATGTAAGCTAGGGCCATGCCTGCATGTAACGATAGTGGAGTACATAAAAGAGTTGGGTGTGAGACATGCTATTCACAGAGCTAGTTGACATAGCAATCAGAGATGTACTCAACCTACTAGTCCCTGTAGGTTAGATTGCTTTTTAAATTATGTCAATCAGCAAAAGGTTTCCAGGTGATTTCTCAAGATCTACTCGAGGAGAACAAGTCCAAATAGTGATATAGGTTACAGTACAGCAACAGTAAAAACATGACCAAAAAGCCTGGGCTGATAACATCTGCATTTAGTGAAGTTTCTGTGATGAAAAATGTATCCAGCTAATTGGAGATAATAATATCTTGGCATGTGAATGTTTTATTTGATAAGGACCTCACATTTAACAGGGAAATGCTAGTTGGGATTTGAAGAGGTAACTTGATTGGTTTAATGATTTAATTTATTTAATCAGCATATATCATAAGTCCAAAATGAGGGGCTATTCGAATCATTTTGTGGGATAGTAGTGTTTATATGGTCTATGTCAATTGGTATGCTTAAACCTCTCCCTGGTTTGTCATAAAAAAACAACAACAGGGGTAGGACTGATTGTTGCTAATCTTGACAGGGATGTCAAAATGTCATTACACTGTCCGAGCCTGGTAGAAAATGTGCCGGTGCGTGAGGTGAAACCATTGTGGTAGCGACGAGTAACGGGGGAGCACAAATTACCGATGGACCGGTCAGCACTGGACCGATGGATGGGCATGTTGTCATGACGTGATGGGCAGGTGGACGTGGGAGCACGGGGATGGTAAACACTGTATGGCTGCTTGGCAGAAAGCACTGGCATGTCAGCTTTGTTCAAATGGACACCATCTGCACCAAAAAGATGTCCAAGTTTCCAGAAAAGATTAAAATTGTCCAAAAAAAAAAAAGTGTTGTCCAATGCAGACAAGAGCCAGGTGTTAAGTCTGAGCAGTCACTGAAACGCATCATTCCATGGCCAACAGTGGGGGTTGGCCCGGGGATGTAAACTCTGCTGTGGGGCTGTTTGAGGACATTAAAGAGATGGGCAGCATGAATATTAATTCTTCAGTACATACAGTTGCACACTGGGCACAATATGATAGCGCATGCACGAAGGTTGTCATTGATAATAAAACACGGTCTGTAGCACTCTCACTAATCACTTCTTCTTTCCGTGCTTTTCCGTGAACTTTAGCGTCCTTCGCTACCCGGCATGCTAAATGTAAGACGGAACTGGAGACAATTCCGGAGAGGCTGCACTAAAATCAGTTGCTGTCAAATCAATGAATGTCTGAGACTGACAGAATAATCCACATGTGAACAGCTGTGCCTCTGTGAAGCAACATGGAGGAACTTGGCGGGCCCGTGCAACCCACACGTCAGCTCAAGTGTCCGTCTTTTGTGAGGCATGGGATTGCCCGTTGATTTGCCCTGACATTTACCATGTTATGTGGCATGTCTGGAGCAGCAGTTGGGACTATTTCTTTAATTTACCAAGACAAGTGCAAAGATGTTAAAAGCCGAGCCAACGCTGCGCGATGGCGAGGCACGCCTTACCGTGAACCATTCATCATCTCTAGTGTACAAGACCTGCATAGTCTATATTGTTATCCATCTGCCTTGGTGCTGCCTGGATTAAAACGAGGCACTCACTCCCCCCCCACCCCTCATTTGACTCGGAAGGTCTTCAGCCCACAGGATCCCCTGTGGTTGCCAGGAAACCTCTGGACAAATGTCATAACATCAGTGCTGACAAGCTTCTCTAAGTGCATGTTAAATAAAGATGTGGTGCATTACACTTCAAATCAAGGTGCAAAAATGTAGTCGTGGCACGATGTGGATTAATGCAGTCGTGACATACTGACAGATGAATAGATGGTTTCTTTTCTTCAACATGTAAAAATGTGATGAATACTTTATTAAAATCATCAACTTTCCATCCTTTTGTGTTCACTCTAGACAGCTTCCCAGTCAGTATCAGACTGCCTGGGTGTGTACAATATCTTCTCGACGTTTCAATATAAAACGGAATAGAGCAGAATACTCTAGAGAGAAGTATTAGCTATATTTCTTTATTAACCTTTCCTATCATGTCCTTGTATTGCAGACCACATGCTGTCTCTCTCATTTTTTCCGACATTCTGCAGTTCACCACAGATCAAAATCTTTTAATTAAAAAGGACATCTTTGGTGCAGCACATTTCCCCATGACGTGCCAACCTTTTTGAGCCAGTTGCCATCTGCCGTCACAGCACTGTGGCTGAGGCCTTATCCCCGGCAAGCTGCGGGAGCTGTGAGCCAGCGAGAGGGAAGGAGACAGACAGACAGTCAGAGAGAGAGAGAGAGCATGAGAGAGACAAGTTTGACTGATGTATCTGCAGAAGTGGGCCGCAGCTGAGAATCACTGATGAAACACACTCTCTTATGGAGAAGGCTGCTTAATATGTCCTAAGCAGGATCCGCTGTTGAATCGTCCTCGTCCACGATCCGGTTGTGTAAAACAATCATCAGGGATACGATGATGCAGATACAGGTATGGAAACGGTATGGAAGACACTGTACATTTCATCTACTACGGTAGAATAAATCTGAGAATTTAGTCTTTGTGTCTCTTGAACTGATATCAGACTCCTATGAATTTGTATAAAAAGAAAAACAAAAAGTGATCGGCATCTCACTTGGTGTGATTTATTCATAGAAACTTATTCCCTGTTTTCTTCCCTAACAACACTTCAAACCAAGAAACAATTTCTTGATATTGCGCTTCATTCTACTGTTCCAGCTGAATGGCCAAAGTTTACTGTGACATGATGACTAGGAAATAAATGGCTAAGAGCTACAAGCCATAAATCAGCGGCTGAACGTGACTACTGTGCTAATTAAACATTTCTCATTATTACTTTGCAACCTCCTACTGGTGTTAGAGTACATGCCATGTAGTATTGTAGTAAACACAGCAGTAATACTTAGTGAAGGTGATTTAGTTTGTTATTGTTTGACTGGAACTATTCCATTACCCATTTCATTTCAGCTCTTGTTCACACTGGAAATAAATGTAAGTTTTCACAAAAAAAAAAAAAGTCATTAGGCTATGCATTCAATTCATTGCACTAGAAAATAGAGAGGCTTCCTGTAGCTGTAGAAATGTAAATAAAGCAGGTGGTGGGATAACTAAAATATGTTTTACTGACATGGGTGTTCACAGTTTGACTGATGTCTGCCTACGCATCAGCTGTATCTTATCCTGGTAGACATTTTAATTTGTTTCTTAAAGGGATCCTCATTAGCTGACACCAAAGTGACCAGCTTGTCTTGCACTTATTTACTGTTTTAAACACAGAAATGTTACTGTAAATGATTATTACAGTAGATTTCTGTATATTTTACAATAAATCACAGTAGGCAAAGAGTTACTGTACTGAAATACAGTTAAGTTTTCTTTCTTTTACAGTAAATACACAATATTATAAACAGAAGTACACTCTACTGTTACTTCTACTGTAAAAAATAATTACAGCAACCTTCTGGACAATTGCTGCCAGTTAAGTTACCACAAATTTTAAAGTAATATCTTCATCATGACTCAAGAAAAGAAAGAACTGAAGATGAATATATAAAGGCAGGTAAAATAAAACATGCATAAATAGTATTGTTATATAAAAAATGGGGAAAAACACTAAGAAATATTAGGAAGATAAGGAATAATTTACTAGAAAACCAAGACTTTAATCTGAAACTGAGTCAAGACAACAGGTTACAACCAACCATCATTTCGACTACTGTCTTATACACAATGTCAGAAAATGACCCAAAACAAATCCTGATCCTCATTTTATTATTTTTCTCTCTTAAAAAACAACTCAAAACAATTCAAAAGAAAAATATGCACTATATTGATGTTTTAAATGTAGTAACTGCAAAGATTGTATTCTATGACTATTAGTATGTGGTGTATAATTAGTATGTAATATGGAATACTGACTTAACTTAGCTTAAACAATATTTTCCTCTTTGGCAGGATGATGCAATACAATTTAAGATATACAGTAATAGAACATCTTACTGTATTTTATTTCAGTGAATACTAAGCAATGCATCCAATTCTATTCAGTTATAAAAATAAGAAATACACAGTAATGTGTTAGCTGTCTATAGAGATGTAACCATACTGACACTGTTGTCTAGGCTTGTCATGTTGAGGGTTAAATGCACTGTAGCCTACTGACAGTGTGTTGGACAAGTAGACAAGAAAAAAAGACCACAGAGAAAATTTTTGGAAACTGCGTTGAAACCGATTCTGATACTTCTCACAAAGCAAAGACTCTGTGAACTGGCAGAGCATTAATCTAAGGTAAATGTTGTGTAAAGATTAGGAAACTGCCTCGGAGCTTAATGTTAAATCATCTGACAGTTCGTGGTAGAAAATGAGTGTATAATGAGATCAACATGACAGTATAAGCCACCAGGAAAAACAAATCCCTCGGCACAAAATACCCCACTTCCTCCCAACATTATGACTAAATATCCGCCATGCCCTATGCCAGTTTCCCAAGCTTATGTAGAGTGAGTGATAAGTGCTCTAAATGCCTAAACTTTAAATCGTTCAAAAAGGTCTAAAATCCCCGCAATCTTCTCTGAGGAGGACACAAATGTGGATGGACTGTGTTTTAAGTACCCTAGGATAAAACTCTTAATGGTCATCATGAACTATAATCCAGAGAGATTCTGCTCTTAATCCAGAATCAAGGCGCAACAGCTCTCCTGTTCTGAATTCACTGCATGCAGAGCTGTCTGTTAGCAATAATTATGTATGGCTCATCATCATCAGTGCATCATCCTGAATAAAAAAAAAAAAAAGAAAAAAAACATGGGAAATTGAACAGGCAGATGGTTGAAAGCAATAATCATCCATTACATATAAAAGGCATGTTATGTCATTTTAAAACCTCTGGGTTGTGTAAATTACGTCTCCCTGCTTAAATTTGAGTTGTATTGCATTTCACTTCTGGGAGCCGAGTTCACTTCTATTGAAAGTCTCTCGCTAGGGTGTTGTTGATAACATTATGCCCTATTCATATCCCCCTGCAATACAGGCAATAGTCCAATGACGGCACATTGCTTTTCATTCTGCTTTCTGTTGATGTTCACGTCTTTTTTTCTCTCCTTTGATTCATGCAGTCCTGTCATTTCACTTCATATCTGTCTCATTCCCACTCACCCCAGCCTCCAAACTTTGCATGACCCCGGTCATACACAATGTGTGCACGGGCAGAGTGCACACAGCACACAGGTAGACAATTTGCTTACCCTTTCTTTAACAATTGGTACATTGAGTCACCAGTGCCCATGTACACAATGCTAGACAACATATGTACAACATTTTGTAGGCCTGTGGGCCACAGATTTATATGCCTTTTTAAAATACATTTATCATTTTAAATTCTACAGTATCTAAAAAAAAGGTGTTTATACATAACCCCCTGAAGTCTTACAATTAGCAAACACCTATTATACAATAGGAGTTTCTTCATGCAGTCAAAGTGACACAGTAAGAAGAGAAGCTGATAATTTGAAATAATGTACTACAAAGGTGCGTTGACTATGCATGACTAATAAGATTAATTGGCTTTTAAACTGCCTAAGAACTCGTTCATGCTAAATTCCCTCAGTATCCCCACAAATGGTCAAACAGTACAATATGCAGGAGTGACCATCATTGCACAAATTTAAATACATTTTATGCAACTTTAGAATTCCAGCCCATTGCAATCCTAAGGCAAACATGTACTTCTTATTCCACTACATTTATTTTCTACATGACGAAGAATGCATGTTTAATTAATGCAGGCTTGAAATGTCACTATATAAATGTGCTGCCCTGCCACTTTTCTAGATTGGCTTACTTTCTCAGGCTTTGCACGTTGTCCAATTCTTAAAATGTCTTTTTTTTCATGTAGAAAACCAGCATACACATGTTTCCAAAGCAAAACAAATCTTCCACCCACAGAGAAAAACTTGGACAATAGAAAAACAGCATAATTATTCTTCATCTTATTTTCTGTTGACAAATCAACATTTTTTAAAATCAACATATAAAATGAGTAAACCCAAAGAAATTTGGAAATGAAATAAAGTAGCGGTTGTCTTAACTGAAGCTGGCATGCAGTTGACTTCCTGGGTAAGTACACACACGCACTCTGCTGAGTGCCAGATTCAGTTCTCTCCAGCTCTCTGTGATCACCTACACTATACAGCACTGTTTTAATTAAGCCAAACTGATTTCTCATTCATATATTCTTATTTATGTTGTCAGACAATAGAATAAATAATATTATTTTAAATCTATAAACTACTGACAACATTTTCCCCAAATTCCAAATAAAAATATTTGCATTTAGGGCATTACTTTGCAGAAAATCACAAACGGCCAAAATAACAAATGTTTTCAGACCTCAAACAAAGCAAAGAAACAAGATCAATTCATTTAAAAAAAAACATAATTCAAATGTTTACACTTAAGAAGAGTTCAGAAATTAGTATTTGGTGCGATAACCTTCATTTTTAATCACAGCTTTCGTGAGTCTTGGCATGCTCTCTTCACCATTGTTCTTGGTTCAGATGTTCACTTAATCAGTACCTCCTCAAGTAGAATGAGGTGTACATCTCTTATTATTTTTTTTTTATATTAATGATGAATCAAAAAGAAACCAATTAAAAGTTATTTTTATAAACCTGGTTGAAAGACTGAAAAGAGTGTTCTTGTGAATGTGTTCTTAGACCTACTCTCTGTAATCTTTGTACTGTTCTGGCACCAAAAACTCTACTATAGCTCTATTATAACTAGTAGACCAGTGTTCGCTTCCCATTTTAAACCCGAGGATCATGTTTTAACCAGGATATTTTTTTTAAAAACCACAACATGATTTTTACTGTTGCAATGATGATTATTGTTGCCTATTTCAGGACCACATTTCCGAATAATCATTTTAAACCACAATCTTTCCCTAACCAAGTGGTTTCCTAACCAAACCTTAACCATAGTCCTGTAACATAATTAGTTTGAACAGTGTGTGGTAGCGGTTTTGGAAAGAGAAATATTACGCTTCAATCAGTCACTTTGAAAACGCTCCAATGGGTTGTTCTGGTACAAAAAATGTGGTCAATATTCGGAAAGGACTTCAAACTCAAACTCTGATGAATTTACATAAAATGATGTGATTTTGTGGTAGCAAACTTCTCCACAGTATACACAGTAGCAAGGCTGGAGTGGGACTAAGAAATGGCCTTGGACTTTTTTTCGCCCATAGATTATCTCCTAGATATCTACTGTTTTATATCTATGGCATGTCTGAAGCTGAAAACCCCAGCTGAACCGCCTGGCTCATGCCAAACTCCCTTATAAATATAAACAATTTAAAACAGGCCTTGAGTTGTGGTGTCAGACCACTCTGAAGGCTCTGATTGTGCGGGCTGCTGCGTGATCAGAGTGGACTAGTATTTTCTCCCTCTTGTTTTTTTGTATAACCGGACGCTGCTCAAGCGGCTCACATGGCGACGGGCCTGCCAGGATTCCTCCTGGTGGTCCATCCCTAAACAGTAGGGGAAATTAGTAGCAATAAAAGGTCCAGGGAGTTGGATAACTGCCAGCGGCTTCAACTTTTGAGATGTTGATCTTATAATGCACGACTGGGCAAACTCCTGCTGTGCCAGTCTCCGCTGATTTTGACCACTGTTTGATCCTGAATGATCAGATATTATCACAAATTGCTGAGCAGACATGACCCAATAACAGAGTGGTTAGGGCGCATACACTCAAAGAAAGAAAACATAAGATTTAAATAATCAAATAACATCAACCAGTCCCACTAAAATAAGTTACTTAAATTGGAAGCAAACTAAATGACTTAAATTCATTAAACCATCTTAATTAAGTGTCAAATCATACAGTTATTTTGAATTTACTAAACATAATTATGTTGAATTTACCAAAATCACTTCCCTTAAATACACTAAACAAATTTGTATTCATGTTTTAGGACTTAAATACCAGTTAAGTCAATTCACATTACCCAACTCTTCATTTTCACTGTCAACTAAATTTTATTAAACAATATTGAATATCCCTCAAAACTTTTATTACTATTTAAATGTAACAGAACCTGCTTGTCGTTATTACTAAAAGCGATTTAATATTTTCAAAACAAATACCTTAAATAAAGTATAATACAACAAATGTTTGTTTCTTTAAGTGTACCCCTTAGTTCAAATCCCGGGTGGCTGGACCTTTACTGCATATCACTCTCCTACAGTCTTTCACACATTTATTGTCTGTATCTTCTTTCAAATAAATGAAAGGCACAAAAATGCTGAAAAAAAAAATACTTGGCCAATCACAGCAAAAACGCTGATTTCTAATGCTTTTTCTTTTTGCAACCATAAGTACCGCATTCGACCATAAAGCTTATAAATTCTCATCACTTTTGGATGTGAGATTGAACAGGGAGTGCCTTTTATATAATATTGTGCTTACAGTTGAAAAGTGCCGATTACAGACGGAGGCTGCTTTTTAAGGCGATGCGAGTAGCTTTATGTCGCTGAAAGCAGCACGCAGGACGGGTGATTCTCAGGTCAAGGTGATCTTTCACGTCAAGCAAATTTTAACTTGAGTTCTATGGTTGTTCACCAGTCTGACAGCTTTCAGCGGTGCCACCGCGTTTCCTGGCTCCTCTTCATAATTGATGAGGAAGCAGGGAATATGGGATTTGATCTAGAGTGAGGACGACTTTTAGGCCCAGGACAAATGTATAGAAGTGCTCATTTGAACTCATTATCGAAAAATGGCTACGCCTCTAAGGAAGTTCTGGTGGAAAATTAGCTCAATGGCAAGCTAAATGACAATAATAAACTATTTAGGATCACTGACTCTTTAGAGATGATACAGTTATACAGCAGGGAAGATATAACACCATTATCTCCAATGGATGCAGGAGGAGGGTGTTACTGCATACTGCAGGTTCAGTTTCATACACATTGGTTCATGATTAATTAAAGTTGGCAATATACATGGTTTAATGAGGAAAAGTCATTGAAGCAGATAATTAAATTGAATGCAGCATTTTATTTTGTATAAAGATAATGTGGGTTTATAAATGTCTTTTATTCCAAGTCATGTTTGATTGCAACAGATTGGTTTGGTAAGTGTGTGCAGAGTGTAAAAACAAACAAAATAGCTCTACAAATTAGAGACTACATCAAAATGGATGTGAATATTTTTAAAATCAGGGCAGCACAAATTCAATTTAAACTAGTCCTAAAATGAACAGTGAACCGGAACTGGATGGTGTAATTTAGCCTAAACAATGGACATTAAATTATAATTATTTTTTAATTGATTGCTTCATTTTTTATGAAATGGGAAATATTGCAAAAAAGAAAGTAGCTGCCATATTTCGAAAACAAAGGTATAATATACAGCACAAAGTTATGTTAACATATCTGTCTGTCTCCTATTAAATGCTAAATATAGTGAGCTGGGTAAAACCTCCAACACAAGAACGATTAAAGTTCTTTCTCAAACTAAGCACGTCTCATTTATTTTCTGCTCTCTCTCCCCGTTTGCTTTCTTTTTTCTTCCCTCTTTCTGCAATTTGTCTCCCCTGTTCCACAGAAAGGGACACTGTGCTTCGAGCTAAAAAGCAGATAAAAAGGACCAGATCCCTGCAGACATTTTAAAAGGCTTTTTTCCCTTTAAAGTAACTTTCAGTTGTTTCACTACATTTTGATACATGTCCTAATTGCAGGTGAAGAATATTGATTTTGATGAATAGGGGCTGCAAAATATTAGTTATAGTTTAGATTTGTAAGGTGTATAATACATTATAGTGAATAAGAAGATATGAAGACATTTAAGTCTTTATTAATATATAATGCAATTATAATATCTCCTATGTAGCCTTTTATAATAGAACTATATCATAGTGTGTTATAAACCTTGTAATAAATGTTTGCTGCTTATAAATTCTATATATGTTGGCTTAGAATAAAGTGTTATGGACTTGTTAAGTCTCCTCGCTGTATCTTAAATGAATATTTTTAAATTATGAAGTACTGTGAATAGTTGTATAATTACTGACTGTCTTAGCATGCAATGCAGACAGATCTGATCATATAAAAATAAACAGTTTAGACACTTTCACAACTTTCTGTTCAGCATGTAATTAGAAAACATAACAATAAACCTTAAAAAAACATTTCTAATTACCAGTTTTCAGTTTACTTTTCAGAATTTAATCAACTAATCTCTCAAACCAAACCCATAAACAATATCTGAAAGAAAAAACAACATTAATTTTTATCATCAAGTCAACTGTCTGTGTGGAGAATGTGACAAATTTTACTACAATCAGAAAAAAGTAACAAAACGAGTAGAGCAAAAAAAAACCCTGCAAAGAAAAACTCAGGTCAAAATGGTCTTTAATCTTCTCTCGTTAGCAAAGCTCTGCTCTCTGCGGGTGATTCTACTGAAATGTGGAACATACGGCGTACTGCATGTGGTGTACTCGACCAGACATGAGACAAAAAAAAAAAAAAGAAAGAAAAGTGTCACACTGGTCCACACACCCGGAGATCAAGTGCATCTAAAAAAAGATCCTCATACGGAATCAAAATGTTTGTTCTTTATTTCTATGCTTTTGATCCATAATTCACATGCAGCCTAATTCTAAAGGATGTAAGGTCCACTGATGACATTTCAAACACTTCAGAACAAAGGAAAAAGTGTGAGTAGTACAAGTGAATCAAAAAAAAAGATATAATGTGGGTGGATCTTCACTAATTCATCACGTAGACCTGCTGTACTTTTTACTTCAGGGGCTTTGTATATTCAGTATTAAGTAGCGCTGATAGATATGAATGATGACATGTTTCTCCCATTCAATCAGAATAATGGAGTGGAATAATTTATTGTCTCATGAAAGCAACCCAGTGTTGTAGACACAAAAGAGCCTGTGTAAAAATGCAACACTGCTCACCAGCACAGAATCACACAACAGCCAAAAAATACCCCAGGAAAGCAGCTCTAGAAAGAAGATTAAACTCACCTTGGCAACCCTGTTGGCGACTTCCCGACCCACCATTAGCCCCTGGACGAACGTTCGTGCCGCAATGAAGGCCCTTGTGACCTGGGCCTTCAGTTTCCTGGGCACGTCTCCAAAGGGCTTCAGCTGATCTGTGTATTTACTGACACACTCCAGGTAGTCGTCTGTGAAGTGGTACTGGGAGTTGAGTAACTGGAACATGCGCTCCAGCAGCCTGGCCCAGAAGTCATTCAGCATCTCTTCCAGGTTGACATTGCCCCCCGTGTAGTAGCGCTTTAGCTCAGTGAACAGGTCCTGGAAAACCTCTGAGTTCTGCATATACAGCTTCCCGTACGTCCGCGTGAACATGCTGTTGAGAGACTTCTCAGAATTGTCCAGCAGCTCCAAGAAAAACTCTAGATGGATGGATGGATTTGGGAGAGGAGGGAGGGGTAGAGAGGACAAACAGCTGGGTCATTAGTCAGATATTTGCAGTATCGGATGTCTTTCTTACAATATAAACCAGACAAAAAGGCTTCAAAAGCATAAGAGCAAGGTAACATAGTGACAGTAATGTAGTTTGTACTGTGATTTAAAGTCTTATTTTATGACCCTGTCTGCGTATACAGGGGCAATGCATAGCAGCCAACAATAGGTACTTGATTATGTGAGGAGAGTCAGTCCAAAGCATTAATAATTTAATAGTAGACATCATGGGCCACAAGGACTATGAATGATTAATGTAAAGGTTCTGATTGCATACTGTAACAAAATATTCATAAATTTTAGACATAGACACTAGTATACATTATCATCCTGAGCTTCCAGCATTATATTCCCAGACACATTAGGTTCTCACTGAAACTATTTATTTGTCCACCCAGTCAGCTGGACGATGAGCCTATAATTGAATATTGTGTTACAATATGTTGAAAGACGCTTCATTCACATCAAATTATCTAAAGACTATGTTATATGTGAGGTGCTGAATTATACTATGAGACAAGCACGTTGTTTTCTTTCTATTATTATATTTGCAGTTTATATTTATTAGTTTTTTTATACACAACTTACACCATAAAGACGGCTTTTCTAAAATAAACCTTAATAAATGTATTTTAACATTCTTGAGTCGAACTGACAGCTCATTTTTCTTCATTTTTCAAGGACATATAAACTGCAAGGATACTGAAGTTATTGTGCAATAAACTTTTAATAAAAAGTCAAACATACAGACTCGTATAAATACTTAAAGGTCAACATCAACTGCAACTCCCAAGGTGCATTCTAACAAAGAAGCATCCGATCGTTGAGCTCTGGTTCAGTTGTGGGTGAATTTAGTACGTGTGGCATTATGCTTTGTCACAACTGCAGCATTTTTAGTGCTTTTTTTTTCCAATCTGATTTGCCTCAGACTGTCTTCTACTAGTCTACTTCTACATTCGCTAATGTGTATTGTGGTTTTATGCCCGTCCGCCAGACTGAAATGACTGATGGTCATTTCATGAACCTCTAAGCTTGTTACATCATCTGAGAGAGTCTATGACTTTATCTTAAGTCACACTGAGGATGTCGGTTTAATTGGAATTGGAATGTAGAATGGTGGAAAACTTCAAACAAAACTTTTATGCTGATACCCGACTATGGAACATCAGACTGTAAGCTACAGCCCACGAATTGTTAGCCTCATAGTATAATTCAGTCATATTTGCCGAAATAGGACTTAGGCTAATGATATGTGTGTTGGCTTTAGAATTTAAATATCTGTCTATTTACAATGTTCAGTGTTTAGAGGACCTGTTGTGGACCTGAAAAATTGAAGATAGCAATCATGTTTAGCAGGTTAAGATAACTAGCTTCAGGTGGAAACATCTAGTAGCTATCAGACTCTTGTACTCCATTTCATTCACAGAGAGAGTCTGGCCACTCTCTATTGATACAATTAACTCACTTGGAGGTGGGTGCTCTGTTGAAGTTTAAAACTATTGGATCCACCCAGAGCAACTGCCGTATGACGTATGCCATGCCACAGAATCTGCCAGAGCTGGCTGGAAAAAAGCTCCCTGCTTTCAAGGTATAGTTCCACATTTTTGAAAATTCGCCCATCGTCATGATTCCCATAGTCATAGACTATGACCACAACTGAAACTAACCCAGACCTCAATGCCATCGTTCTTAACCACGCCCCTTGTTTGTGACTGAACAGGTAAAAATTTGTCGAGAAAAATACATAAATATACCAAAAACCCAGATGGAGTACGAAAGGAAAATAAAAAACTGAGCAGAAGTACATAGGAGGGCAGAGCCAGGCTACCCACCTCCTAGTAAAAAAGAAAAACAAAAAAAAAAAGACTGAAAACTGAAAAGAACATTGATTTGAATTTCAGTTAAACTCAAGTGCTCTTTTTGGGGTTATTGTTTTACATTACAATTCTATAATTGGTTTGTTATCAAGTACCTTCTTCCATCTGAGCATCTGACCTCACACTCATTACTACAGCTCACAAAGACAAATAGAAAGACAAAAAAGGCAGCGTTACCTGGGGAGTCTCACTGAAGCCTAACTAATACGACCCCGTGTTTCTGAATGCACGTTCGTAAATACTGAAAAGATCATAACACGTGTCTTTGTGCACAAATGTCAAATATCCCTCCTCCCTTCTTTGTAAACAAGCACGCTGCAGACATTTCACATTTCACATGCTTGCTAATAAAGCATTCAAAGCTCTTCTCCTGGTTGTGTATTCCAGCTGGGTGACATTTGTTTGCATTGTTGATGATATTACACCCATAGACAATGGTCATATCAAGTTTAATGATACCATTTCCATTTCTGTGATTATTTGTGTGACTAAACCATAAGGAATGATAAATCAACACATGCATCCTGCCCATTTATAGCACGAAAGGGCTGTGCTGTGCAGAACAAGAAGAAATTATTTGCCTAAAACAGAACATTGATTTGCATGTAGATGTATAACCATGTGCAAACTGTCAAATCTCAGATGACAGGAATAAATACTGCCGTCAAGATGATTTAATTTCATATTTAATTCATTGATAATTGGAGTTTTTTGGAGATTTGGCAATTTTTTGGCAATTTGGAGAAACTAAAGAGTGGGTGGTAGTGAATTGTATTTAAATAATAAACATTCATGTATCGAGGGTGCAGAATGCTGTGAAATTAATTTACATTTTTGGCAATAACAACCTAAAATAACTTAGGTTAATGTTTTAGCATTTTATATTTTGGACAAAACAAATGCAACAACAATATTCTTTGTAACAGCAGAGTAAACAATGGGAAGAAAATGCAAAAATGTAAACAGAACGTCAAAATTATGATGATTTCATGATGCACTGATTATTGAGTCTTGGTGTGACCGACTTCAAAGTGTCAGAAAGAACGGCTACTTTTGCTGCTGCTGAACGTACAAACTCTGAATACTCTGACATAGCTGAAACTTTAATCCTGGACCTGCAAGATAATCCACTGTTCTGCAAAGTGGGATAAACCCCTGGTGTGAATGCTTGAGTAATATATACTGTATCAGCATATCCTTTGGTTTGACATGCTAATATTCCAGAGGTTTGCTTACCCCACCATTTAAATCGCACCTGCAAGAGCGGCTGGAGTTACAGCTCATATCAAACCCTGCTCTTTAACCAACTTGTTCAGTCAAACCTCTCCATCACCCCACTGAAGTGGCCCACTATGTCACATATAAAAACAGGTAGAGCAGTCCCTCGTCTCATATTCTAGTTTCTTGCAGCTGAATGACCTGCCATTACACCTACATTTGTTTAAATATTGAAAGCCTGCAGGGCTTTTTTTTTTACTCCTTTTTTTCCAATTAGATCTGAATCAAGGACATGTAAGCCCCTGTGTATTGTGCATGTAATATTGTATCTGAGCTGCTATTTAAACTGCACAGAATGGGAAATAATTATGACAGTACAAAATCAACACAGACTTATTTATATTAGTAACATGAAAATGATTTAATATTTATATTGAAAATATATGCATATACATTCAGAATATTTTGTAAGAGTTGAAGCTGAATTACTTTGATCAGCATCAGTTTTATGTTGAGAATGTAAATCATGCTTTTTTTCATCAGACACGCTCATGCTCATTATTCTCTCTATTCTCAGGATAATTTAGAAATTCATCTTGTCCAGGATGGCCAAGGTTTTCACATTTAGAAATTTCATCAAAAATCCATAACATTAATATTCTCCAAGACCAAGAGTACAATTACTGTCTGTGGAGGGATAAAAATAGATAAAACATTACACACTCTCAATATCCATTATATTTTAACATCCCTTTTTTAACATTTTAAGAAAAACCTTCCTCCTACACACAACTATAGGTGAAATAAGTTGAAAAAAATGGGCTAGATTTATTATCTGCAAATGTTATAAAGAATTAGCAAGTACACTGCAATTATCCCCTTGAAATAGTTAAGATGACACCCAAACTATTCTTTATTGGATCCAAATTTGATTGAATTGAGCTGAAAACTGAAATGGACTGAATCCATGTTACTGCTAATGGAAAATAATTAGGTAATATAACCTGACTTTGATAATCCAAGTAGGTTTAAAAGTCACTGGTTGCCAAGAGTGACTGCCGGCATTCAGAGCTTCTATGATTATATGCGGCTGACTAACAGAGTAATGGTTATGTCCTCTGATTTCAGTTCTAATTTTTCCATCCAAATTACACAAAATGACTGTTTTCAGTACTCCTCTTTTATTTTAGGCCTTTGCAGAACACAAAGCAGAAATAGAAGGAGTGACAAGATGGAAATCAACGCAATGTATGAGTTTAAAGAATATCTTTCTAAGTAGTTGATGATTGAAGGACTTTTAGACAGTCTTTTACACACCCTAGAGTGGGTGTAATTTATTGCTTATAGAGAAAAAAAAACAGCCCTGTTTGAATTGAAGTTGGAAAATGTCAAGAGGGAAATTACTTGGCATGCACTTTTGATAATAATAAGTGTTTTGAGTTTTTATGTGACTGGTGCAGTGCCTGTTCAAAATATGTGGGATAACGGACAGATTGCTTGACCTCCGGTATTGCTTTTCCAAGAAATGCTCATCCAAACAACTTCACACAAGACACTGCATGCGGCCTTGGGTCCTCAGCAATACATGCGCTAAGTGAAAAGTCAATTGGATGAATGGTTGTTGAGAAAATAGGAGAGCCAAACATACATATATACAGACAGACAGACAGAGACTTCTTCCATTGTAATCAGTCTAGACTAGTCACAGTGCACTGAGAGTTTCAGATAGCTACAGCCTGCCAACTCATGAAGAGTGAATTGCTCTCTGCTGGCCAAAATACATATTTGACCAGGGAATTATCTTTGAGAGTTATTGACCTTGGATAACATTCAGCTATCCAGCCTTTAGGGTCTAAATACTTGGAAACGCATCGATACAAGGGTGTATGCTTACTGACAGAATACATTTAGGAATCATCTCATATCCAAATCACTCTAGTGATGAAGGTTGAACAATGAGTTGAAAAAATCCATAAGGATGTAACTCAGCTACCATCTTTTTCATGGGTCTGCAAAGTAAAAAAAAAAAAATATATATATATAGACGTGTAAAGTATAGACGTGTGTGTGTGTGTAATCACTTCACAAACATATGTGTGAGACTACTGTATTAAAAAAAATACTGTTCAATAACCTTAGTGTTGTCTTTGTGGGCATAAGCTGTTAATATAACATGTTTAATGAATCAAAAAGCATTTTTTGCATATAGCAGCATATATACAGTAACAGTGAAAGCAGATTTTGTGATGGTTGTTAATGTAGTATACCAAAAAAAGTAGAAAAAAATGTATAAATAATAAAAAGATAAAAAAGGAAGAATAAAACACAAATAATACCAACATATAAAATCCTACTGACAAAAGTTGTCATTTGCTCAAAGGCTTAGAAATCATGTTCAGTACAGTCTTTGAAAGCAAGGAAAGGCAACATTTGATGGATGATTATAGGATATATCGTGAAATGTTTTTTTTTTTTTTATTATTTCCTAAGGTATTTATTTATTAGCACATTTATCAATAACAAAAAAAACCTTTCATATTTTTCCTGTCAAATAGTTTTTTCCCAAAAAATGTTTTCAAAAGAATGAATTATTTACTTCAGTGATATCAAACAACCTTGACTTGTGACGTCATTGTGATCTCAGGTGTTTTACAGAAGAGCGATCCTGTCACAGAAAAAACTTAGAAAATGCATGTGCAATAGATTTAAGATTATGTAAATTAGTACCATCTTATAGAATGACTAGGAAACATGATTGATGCACTCCTATGCAATTTCAGTGGTGAAACAGTATCGTTAAGCTCTGCAGTGTGCACAACGTGTGTTGCATGAAGCTGACTAAAAATATCATTTATGATTATTATAGAATTCCAGCAGATCTCATCATTCTCAAAGTCTTTATGGAACAGTTTGCCTGCTGTGCTCTAACACTGTGTCCCTTTAAATGCAATTGGAATCCATTCCTATTCAGTCAAGCATTTTCCTAAAGGAACGGCTGTATATGTGCTATAATTATATTGTATGTTTGTGTATTATTAAATTATGAAAAGCACTTTGAACAGCTTTTACATGAGATAGTGCTATACGAATACAATTTAAATTGAATTTGATTAATTTCATCATCTTCGCACACTTTGGCTTTTTACACAATGTGTGAAAGCACAATGAATAAAACACATTATATTCAGTATAAAAAGCTGTGGTAAAGTGACACAATGCATTAGTGCCAGCAATAATTGAGGTTGGACTAATTTTCATATTGCATACAAAATATACAACATGTTGGAACCCCTGAAGTAATTTTGAGTGTGGAGAATCAATTTTCTCTGAGAGCGGTACAAATTGTTCCTTTGATATCTGGCCTAATTACTGTAAATAATTATTATAATTAATAAAGGTGACCTTTCTCCTGCTCTGGTTATAATACTTCATCCACAGGAAAAAAAAAAAGAAAAAAAGGCTGCATGCAGTCACCCATTCGTTTCACTATTTAAAAACACATCTTTCTGTACTAGACTGAAAAATGGAATCTACTGTATATTTCTTAGTTTTGGTTAATTCAAACCCAATTCTAATAACAGTTGAACAGACTTGAATGACTATATCTGCATGGATATATTACGTTTTCTATCTTTCACCATAATATATTTTTTAAATGGAGTCGCTATCTAAGGACTAGAGAATGTCATATGACCATTTATATGCAAACAAAAATGTGACTCAATATTAAGTACATTCATTTAAAAATAAATAAAACTCAGTTTTCCTCATATAATCCAGATTTTGGTTCAATAAGAATATTGACAAACCTCTAAACACTTTCATAAACTCATTAGCACTCCATGACACCCATAATAATGCATAATTAAAGGCTTATATAGAACTACAGTTAAAGGGATTTCATCATCCCGTCAACATTATGTTTGATATTGACCAGAAGTTTATATTCTAATGCTACTTGACACCAGAACTGATTCTTGTCAAAGATGGGATTATATCAAAGTGGGACATGGGAAAGTCTTACTGAATCACTTCAAATGCATGTTAACATGCTTAAGTATCTGTCTAAGCTGCTTCTCTCCACTGAAGTATTTAAGGACTGTGGAGAAAGTGCAATAACTGCTACATCTGCATTGTGGAGATTTTCTCATCCCAGACAGTAGTATGCAGAAAGCCAAGTTCAACACACATACACAATATAACCAAAAGAGTAAAAGGTTGTTTAACGTCATCAAATTCTGACTTCCGAGTTGGAAGCCTCCCACAACTCATGACACAAAATGCAGACAGTTGAAACCAGGCCTCAAAGCAGCATGTTGAAGTGAAATGTGGCCAAACAGTGGAAGTACAACAATGCCGCTGCTATTGGGCCCAGAAATCTTTTTCCCCTATCCGTTATCATTGGGAAAGGAGTGACTGTAAAATGGTAGATCATTTTTTTATGAGCATCACAAACCCCATGAAACGGCTCATTTCACTATCAGCTTTTAATCCATTGGGCTTGATATCATTTGGAAAGTCTAGAGGCCATTTTGAAATAAATACAGCCACCAAGTACTGCTAGTATGGCTGTAGACTCCATCTTGTTTTACCAGATGATGGTAAAGTTGAGATCACCTACTGAAGATTAACTGTGCGTTCGGACACAACCAACAGACGTGTTTGCATCTATTTGTGCTGCCTTGGGTTAATTTTATTTCTTGCATTTACTTTGTACAACTTGTACAACCATGTCTAAAATTCACTTTATGTTCTGTCTGAGCGCACAATTCAAAAACAAATAAAAAATGTCACCAAATCTATCAGTACTGTATCATTAATACTAGGAATTTATTGGTTACCTTAAAGCCTGACAAGTAAATTGTGTTGGACTAGCACCTAACCACATCTCTGACCTTGTGAGCCCCTATGATCCAGATCCTGTTACAGACATGTTGAAGTCACTCTTACATTTAATGTAAGTAAGCTATACAGAGTAAAGTTATTTGATACTGAATAATTGTTAATCTTTATACATACTTTACAATGCTGGTAATCAAATATATTATAAATGGCCTAATTTGTGTTTGTGTGTGCATGTGTATATTTGATTGTAGGTCTCTGGTGATCCTGCTAACACACAAAATGTGAAATAAGACTATTTCACACTATCCACTATACTTTGTAGTGTGGCTTAAACCTGGCTGAACACAAGTCATTTAGAAATGGCTCCTGTTGTTATGTCACAACAAGAGTGGAATTTTATATTAACTGCCTCTTTGATACTTCCAGAATGTTTGATTGTACTTGACCTCTGAACATGGATGTGATAGTGGAGAGGGCAAGTGGACCTGACTACACAGGGCCCCCTCCAGTTGATAATGTTATATGGTGTTAAATAACATCATAAGAGAATATTGGACATTCTGGAGGAGCCCCACTATTAGAGGCATATTTTTTTGCTCATGCACTGTCATGGATAGGGGCCCACTGATATTAGGACTGTACAGGCCCCAGAATTTGGTGCTACACCCCTGCTTTTAAGGGGCGGGATGCATTGCTACTGCAGGTCTAGGTGCTTTTGGACCATAAAAAGCATGCTCATTTTAAGTAGACCACGAAAATTATAACGTTAACTGAGAAAATGGCAAAAAAGGGCTCCTTTAAAGCTGTTTTTGAAGATTTTCACTTTAAAGTGGGCTTTTATGTGAAGGCGGAGAAAGCACAAAAGTGGCACCTGTCTTTAGAAGATGCCATACGACCACGTTGCAGCATGGCCTACGAGGTCAATGCTGTTGGAGGAAACGGTGGCTGGCAAAAAGCCCTTTCGCTTGGATTGAAAGGAACTGATACCAACATCTGATGTTTATTACTTTGATGTGTAATATTACTGACAACGTTACACATAGACAAATACTTGCAGTATGTGTCAAAAGTGTGTAGGCTATAGCAAGTGTGTAACAGCAATTTTGCCATATGCCTCTGATATTCCATGCATTTTTCACACCTTGTCCACCCCTTTGCTTTGTCATCACACCTTTTAAAAATACCTTTCTTTCTGTTTCATTAGCTTCTAGTATATGTTAGCAGTATCTGCATTGTGTTCTTATGGGGAGCTGGAAAACAGACCAGTTATTATTATCTCATTGTAATTCACTATTGAAAACCTGCATGCCAGTATATCACAACAGATGCATGAAGTAACTGTATTATATTGGTCAGTTCACTCCAATATTCATTACCTGCACAGGATACAGCAGAGTATGCTTGTGTCTTCAGCCAATTATGCAGATTTTGTTTCTATTCAGTTTGTTAGCCTTAGCAGAGTGGAAAAAAACAAAAACAAAAAAACATTAAATGTGTTTTAGTTTTGTCAGCCCTTTCTAATCATAGATAATTGATATTGTGTATTGAGAACAGAAGCACTATCAAAATAAGCAGAAAAATCTTTAATATAGTGATGTTTTTCCAAAAAAAAAAGTTCACTATATTTTATGAATTCAACCACTATATGGTTGAATTCTGTTTTATATGGTGTGGTCAAGATATCAAATGGGAATGTTTACTAGTATACAGTAAAAGTTTTCTTATTGCTGTCTGATTATTTCTTCCTCATTGACCACATATAAACCAGACATTGTTGTTCATTTGTTCATATTTATCCAACTCTGCCTACTGCAGATTGCACTGGCTCATAAATTCTTGAGGTTATGGAACAAGGTGGTAAACAGGGTGCTTTGGCATATCTGTAATAAAAGTATAATTACTTATTTCTCTGTGGTGCAAAATCTGCTAAAAGATGAAAACAGAACTACAAACAGCAGCAGTGTGCAAAGCGTTATGAAGTAAATTTACTTTTAAATAACTGCAAGACTGTACAAAACAGAATGATGATTTTTGTTCCTTTCTGTATGATATACTACAATATTCCTGAAAGCATTTCTTAAAACACTTCAACAAACACCATCTTATGGACCTTAAACCTCAATGTCACTATTGAGAGTATTTGCACCTTGTTACTGTTGAAAACATTGATCATGATGCATGTATTTTGCATGAAATGTTAAAAACTGTCTGCACATGAGCACATCCAAACTGAAAATTCATACCCAATTCACTAAATATCAAGAAATATATTTATAGCCATACAGTATCTGTTGATGTTGATGCCCAGTTTCCCATTAAAGGAATGCATGGTCACAGGACCGTAATTATCACAAATAAGCATTCATCATAATTATAATGACAGGGAATGAGAGACATAAAACTAGTCAGTGGAGAACACCCACACTCACAATCAAGTGGACCATTGCAGTATTGATTTAAGCAGGGACGTGCACAGGAATCTTAAAGGGCAGTTGCTCTGACCTTAAAAAAGGGCACCCCCCCCCAAAAAAAAAAAATAAATAAATTAAAAAAAAAAAAAAATATATATATATATATATATATATATATATATATATATATATATATATATATATATTAGTGCTGTCAGTCGATTAAAATTGTAGTGCATGACTAATCAATTGAATACAGTAAGAAGAGAAGATCTGAAATCCAATGTTTTATTCGTGAACTGTGCTTCATAAATGAAACCCAAAAGTAAAGGTCCAGCACATTAAACCAGTTAGGCCAGGTGCATTATTCAGAAATGTAAAACAAATACAGTAATACAGTTAAATAAATAAAATTCTGAAATAAAATAAGGCTGTCTCAACTGTACTGATACTCATAATTAATTGCGTAAAATTTTTTAACACGTTAAATTGCGGCGTCATTAATGAATCGAATTAACACGTTAAAATGACAGCTCTGATATATATATATATATTTATTTATCAGTCAGTCAGTCATTTTCTATACCTGCTTATTCCTCATTAGGGTCACATGGTCTGCTGGAGCCTATCCCAGCGCATTATGGCGAGAGGCAGGGATACACCCCAGATGGTCACCAGCCAATCATGGGGCGCACACACACCATTCACTCACACATTCACACCTACGGGCAATTTAGAGTCACCAATTAACCTCAGCATGTTTTTGGACTGTGGGAGGAAGCTGGAGTACCTGGTGAAAACCCACGCAGACACGGGGAGAACATGCAAACTCCACACTGAAAGGTAAAAATAGAATATGAGAGAATGGAATTATCATGGGATTTTCCATCTATTAGAATTTGAAATTTCTCAAAATTACGAATTATAAAAAAAAATCATGTTGAAATCTGAAATCCTTTATATTATATTTTTCCTCAAAAGGGCAAGATCAGCCGAGGAGGGTAAAACAGCAGTTGCCCAGACAGTTGCACGTCCATGGATTTCAGTAACAAATACAACATTCTGAGTCAGTAATAGGTGCTTAAAAGCCCACAGAGCATCAGCAAATGACATTGAAATCATAGGTGGTGAATTTGAATTACATCCTTTCAGAAAACCAAAGCATTTGCAGAATTTATTTCAACTTCTCAGTAAAACAATAAACAATCAATGGTGGACGATACCAGCATGGAAACAAATATTCCAGGTGGAAACAGTCACATCTCACAAAGGTTTAAAACTTCAATAGCCAATCGAAGGGAGGGAGGAAACCAGGTCAGACTCTCACTTTCCCAATACTAATACTAATTCCAATAATTTGGGAGTAATTATAGTATGAAATTAAGAGTACAAGAATACCCAAATTTGCATCTACAGAAAGTTTAACAAATGCGTATTCACAATAAATCCAGGAAAACTAAATATTTTTTAAAAAGGCAGCCTATTTATTGTGCAATGTCAAATTTCAATAACAAAAAAGTATATTTTTGCACATTCCTTTCTGTTTGTTTGTTCTGTTGACTTGGTGTTTTCAGGTGAAGAAAAGCAAGCGTATTTCTTTTTTTGCCATATAACAAATTTTCTGGAGTCTCCACACTGGCAATCTCAGAACCCATCAGCTGCCGTCTCATGACGATTTAGACTCTGTGGGAAATAGTCAATGTTTTGTGGCTTATATCCGGATAAAAGAAATCTGGTCCAAGATTTCCTCTTCTGTGTACCGGTTATTGTTTCCACTCCACTTAGCATTAGAGTTAAGGTTAGAGTGGACTTGAAAGACAATGTCTGTGACATTGTTCCGGTTTAAAGGTTTCTCCACGCAATACACAAACACTGATACTAAACACTGATGCTAAATTACAATCTAGTCTTCTGTTATTTATGCAAATTGTAAAAAAACAAAACAACAACAACAGTTTATGTTGCTTTTCGTAATGGTTATATGTCAAATGGTCATCTGGTGGTACCCAGCCTATCAACTAATTGTATGAGGAGTACTGTTCTTTATAGAGGTTAATCTGCCTGAAATATGCTCCCTAGTAATGTCAGAGAGATTAAAAATAATAATAATAATAATCTTTCAAAAAGTCACTAAAAAAAGAAAAGAGGAATCATATATAGCTGTTTGTAGTGTGGGTTTGTAATATTCTTGCTTTTGTTTCAATTAGCCTATAGTTTAATGTTATTTTTGTTTTAATTGGAATAATAACAATAATATATTAATACAGTATAGCACTTTTCTGGTTACCCTGGCTGCTTGACATAAAATAAAACAGAGTCATTTTAATAAATTAAAATAGATTTTAAATGACACAAAACAAAGAAAACTATGATAAAGTACAATAAAACAACAAAGCTTTTTTTTAATTTAAAAACAATGGGTAGAATGAAAGTTAGCAGTTAAAAGTGAGTTTCAAGAGGTCTTGAGGGCCTCTTTGAAAGAGAGAAAGGTGGTTGATTGATGGATGTGGATGTGGGACTTTATTTTCTGAATTTCATATTCGGTTACATTTTTTTTGATGATACCATGTGACTTTAAAACTGCCTTTTTATTGTTTTTGTGTGAACCTCATGAAGACTAATAACCACTTTATGAAAGCTAATGGGGCTCCAAATGAAGAATGAAGAATAAAGAATAAAGCTACCCTAAGGACACTGGAATTATCTTCCTAAAAAAAGAACTTATACTGTATTAAGGTATACTGTCCTCAGTTGCCTTTTAAAACTGCCAAATTGAATGGATACCAACTTTAAAAGCTATTCACATTTGCTTTCTCTTATAATGCAAATGTAGGTTTAAAGCAATTGTTTGCATGAAGAATAAACATAGAATAGATATTGATTACATAGAAAGCCAGGTCGTACATGACCTCAATCATAATCAAATTCACTTTAAACTATGAGTGCAAGTTAATAGATGAGTGAATACATGAATACCAGAGGCCTCGATCCAAATGCAATATATGCACTCTACTTTGATGACGATGCATTTTCAACAGATGACATTGAGCATAATGATACTGTACAGAGCCGGGGACCAGGTGGTCGAATCCATTCTCCTCACATACATGATGCATATCATAGAGGAGCTGACAACATCAATACAGGGGGCTTGTAATTAAAAGCCCCAGTTGTAGAATATAGAGGAGCGGGAGGCAGGTTTCTCACAGCCCATCAATCACAGAATGGCAGCTCATTTAAAACATCTTTAAAATTAAAGTTGCAGCAGCCACTGCCTTTTACAAAGAGCAATTGTTTTCTGACAGCTAAGAGAATCTCTGCTGAGATCTCGGGGAGAAAGGTTGAGTGCAGAGGACTTTTATGCAGAGAGCTGACAGACTGAATTGAGAAGGAGCCCATTCTCAGCTTTCAAAGAAATAACTTTAGCTGTATGTGACGCTCTCTGATAACAGCAGAGAGGGGGCTAACGCATTTGCCTTGGATAATGGGCTTTTAGACATAATGGCACGCAGCCAGCCAGCCAAAACAGAGAAATTTCGCTATTCAGCATCTGTTGTATTAAAAGATGCTTGATGGTGTCCAAACCTACCATCTGGCTCTGTAAATAAAGGATGAGTGGATATTGATGCCAGTTTCTTCTGCATATTTGTAAGTTTGTTGCAAGATCATTTGTATCCGATAAATTGTAATAAAACAACGTTATCTGTAATCACTTTGCTGAATACTGTACACGTCAGTAATAAAGCACTGCCCCCCAAAAAGCCCCACTTCATTTAGGAAAGCAAAGGCATTATCTCCTGATCTGATATTGTGAAGATAAAGTCACTGGGCAAAGAAGTAATAATCTATAACCTACATGCAGTACACACATGGTACACAGAGATTTTACCCTGCAGGATGAGGTGAATAAGGGGAAGATGGTGCACTCTGCTTGCTCTCTTCCTTGCCCCTACATCACCAACAACCACCCACCCCCCAAACTCCACTGCAACGACTGATAAGATATTACTAGATATGGTTAGGATGAAAACCAGATATACAGACCAGAGGCACCATTAATGGCCATAGACATAGCAAAATTGAGTTCCAACCTGTAGTTATGCATGTCAGAGTTTTACACAGCTTTCTTCGAAAACCACATGCTAAGACGTTAGCCAGTTTACCTGGTACTTCATTTTCTGTCTATTTCTGTGGGCCATAGCCAAATCCACAGCAACTAACTTCGTAAGATGAGGAGTGCTGCCACCTTTTGTTCTTTCAAAGGAGAACCACTCTACACGCTAGCTGCAGCACCACCTGCCCTAACCAATTTACTGCAGGAAACACTGCATAGTCATTACAAAATATGAAGAATTCAAATACTTTCCACACAAATGTCAAGATTTGGGCATGAGCCAATCAACACTAACGAAATTCCCATATATACGCTGATTTTAAGCAGTGTAAAGGGGTTTTGGGGGTTTAGGTACTTGTGTTAGAAATGTTATATACACCAAATTATTATTCCTCTTCAAATATCTTTAAGAATTACATTTGTTCATCTATACACAAAAGTAGTATATATAAAGATCCACAGGATAGTACAATAATTATAGAACCAAGCACACAATGTAATTTCTCACCTGCAGATCTGCCATCATTAGCCTGATGCACTGAATTTTCTGTATAATCCACTGTGCAACTGTAACACCCTCGTAGCAGAGGAAGAAAAGCTGTTTTCCTCTGACAGGACAAGTCAATGAAAGCAATTAATGAGATTCTAGTTTGCAAGACATGCAGAGAAATTTTATACTACTATTACCAGAACTACATTTTTCAGATGGGGACACATGGCATATATAGTTTGCAGCATACATACAGTAAATTCATATCAATTTCAATTCTGATTCCATTTCATGATTTTGGTTCTCTATCAACCTGTAAGAGATGTTTACCCACTTACATGAACTCATTTTCGCTCAGTTATCAGATTGTACTGATACTTTTCCATTCAGAAGGTTAAATAATACATTGATATTAAAAATCGGTATTGCTTTTTTTTTTTTTTAAATTAGCTTTCCAAATTATTGACCTAAATAAGTGATCCAGATAAAGGCTTGTTTTCTCTGAAAATCACTTTCGTAAATGGATAAGCAGATCCAACAAAGCATGTTTCCTAACGTGTTCTCAAAAGGCTTTCCTGTATTGCGTGTGTGAACTTGGCATCAGCATATGAAGCAGTAAGCAGCATGATAAAGGGGGAACTAAATCATTTAGAGAGAACACTGATTTGTGATTGCCTCCAGTGCGTAAAAGACAGGGCAATGATAGTTTAGGCTCGCTGAATGATGGTTTGAACCAGGAGGGAGTTGCCTCTTAAATAAAGGACGGTGGTAAATTATACAAGAGGACTGAAGCCAAGAGGCTTTGCTTTTTGGCGTATTAATGAAATAAGGGGAGAGAAAAAGGGAGAATGGAGGTAGACTTTCTGAATGTTAAATGTTAAAAAAGAAACCAATTAATCTTGGAAAATCTGTATAATAATATGTTAATTAGTTTAATCCTTTTTGTGTGGTGGAATTGCAGCTAGCAAATTTCCTAATCCAACCCGTGTTCCAGTACATCAACATTTTCTGAAAACAAAGGCACAAAGGAGAGACCAGTAGATGACCAGAGCCACACAAGTAATGGCCAGAAAATGGGTGTGATTAACAAGAAAGCAATGGCTGACACAGGAAAATGATGAATGTAAGTGATTTGGATGGCTGTGATTAGGCTCGCCCATATAATGTGCATGTGTGGATCTTTCCCTGATCTTTGTTAAAATGAACATATAATGTCCAAGCTCCTCTGGCATGTAAGGTCGTTAAAGAAAGAAGAAATCCATTCCTATATACTTAAGTTCTGTCTCATAAGCAACAGGAAGCAGAAGAATTCCTGTTGCTGCTCCTAACAATGTTAATATATGACTGGGTTATGATTTGCCTGAGTTTGGGAATACAAAATTGCTATAATTAATAATTGTAACAAATGACAGCATGAAGTTCAGCTACCATTATTATGATGAACCTACAGAGAATTATCACCTAATGCCACAGCATTTGATATAGGCAAAAAAAAAAAAAAAAAAAAAAAAAAAACAGAAGAAACTTGTTGACCTGGGGTCTGCATAACAAATAATTACTGGAAAAACTGAAATATTAACTGGTGAAAATATCTTGTTTTTGGTACAGTTAGTTCAATATTGAGTAGAATTATCTTATTCCACTGGCAGATTATTTGATTTTTTTGTCTTGGTTTTAGTCAATTTTATGTTTTTTATAAGAAATTGTTCATCTTGTTTTCTTAAAACAAGACCATATTGACCCGACTCAGGAAAAGAAACTTAAATATAGAAATAAAATAAATGATCTGCCAGTGGAATGAGATAAATTGACTCAACATTGAACTAATTGTACCAAAAACAAGGTATCTTCACCTGTTAAGATTTCACTTTTTGCAGTGCCATGAATCCTGCTATCTGTGAGTTTTCTGGCACCACCAAACCTAACATTTCCAGGATTTCCATATCCAGCTATCCAAATGATAGATATGATATGAAATTGTGATAAAGAAATTTTGTTTAGAACCATTAAAAAAGCCATAACCATGAATAAAATATAATATTCATATAACAGAATAAGTAAAATATGTAAATACACTACATATAGTGTATTAATATCAAAAGAAGGCTTACATGTAAGTATAATTATATGACTTAAAGTGAGTATTTTATACAAACTTAACAGTCAAACATTACAAACAAAGTAATGTTTGACTGTTTCTGCTGCTGAAACACAGAGAGGAAAATGAGTTAATGATTGATGAAGCCTATCTGACCCAAATGTTGCATTTATAATCACGGGAGCCAATTAACGCTGTGGATGATTGTTCCAAGAAAAGAAAACTGCAGCTTTACTTTTTATTTCCAGTTATCACCACAGAGTTATGTCGTTTTATTCTGAGCTGCAGTGAATCAGAGTAAAATCATCCCCACTGTCAGCATCACGCTGGAGATAAAAACTAAATTTGCACAATTAAAATGCAGCTAAAATCGGTATCATGTGTTTAGTGTCATAAACAATCTGTATTTGTTGGAAGAGCTGTTTTAAAACCAGAGTGGAAATAGAAGGCAGGAACAATCAAATGTTCATTTCAGGACATTTTGTCCATTTCAGGATCCTGCTGGAACAATGACTCCTTTTTCAAATAATTTGATTGGTTAGTGGGTGCTCTGTTTAAACAATTTGATCCTATGTTTTGACTCAAATTAGTTGTTGCCATGGTGACCTACACCATGACAACACGTGAACACCAGAAAATCCAGGGTTACACCTCAAGTTAGCTGGCTAACCCCTTAATCCTGCTGTGTGATACAGGTCCCATGTTGCTCCATAACTGCTGGGTGTGTACACAATCCATTTGTTTTTTTGGCCAAAATCATTTCTTGATGATGCTGCCACGTCTGGTAAAACTGTGTTTATGCTTGAAAGTATCATATTCTTTATTCAAAGTTTTTTGCCCAAGTTAAGATAAATTCCTTGACTTTGGCACTTTAACAATCAAAAGAGTGATAAGGTTTATTGTCATAAAGGCTATAGGCTATAATGTTTTATAGTAATTTAGTCTGAATTTCACAAGTTATACTTTAATAATTGTATATTAGTGCAAAAAAATTCAATAAATATATAGGCAAATATAAAGAAAAAATTAAGTTACAGGATTTTGATTCAATTAAACATGGTATGCTTGTTGAATGTCATTAATTCATTAAAAAGATTTGTCACATCTCAAAATGGGATTTTGGAAATGGGTTACGTTCCATAAAACACAGGCAAAGAATTGTCTCTATACCAATTTGATTTAGCTGACATTTGTTTAATTTAACTTCAGGTAATGTAAATTTTGAGTTTGCAATATGGAATGAAAGGACAGTTTAAGGCAGATTTAAAGTTACACTGGGATGTTCACACTTTCTTTCACTTCTTTTCTTTCTGAAACACTATTCTTTTAATGGTACATATGTGACACACAACATTCTATGTATGTCCACAGTCATCCCCTGTCAAGGCCTTTTTGATTGAAATGATTAATAAATGTATTATTATCTGCATTTGATTTTTTTAGGGCAACAATATGTGACTTGTTTGTCCACATCTTGAATACCATTATCTGTCTTCCATATGGTTATGGGTTAGTTAACGAGGTCAATATTTCCAAAAAGAATCACCTTTAATAATTAATAGAAACCAACAACCTTCTCACTAACATCTATTACAGTAATATAACATTGACTTCCTTTGCTACTGAGACAAGACAGTTATTATTCACATGACTGACATATGCAAGAGGTTGTCTATCATGTGAATGTAAGCATAAATCACTTTAAGCTTTTGAGCGAGCAAACAGTACTGTCACTGATGTAAAGAGAGTAATAAATGATCCAATGCCTTACGAACCTGAACAGTCGGTGCACATGTTTACACAGGGAGAACAGGATTTAAAAAAAAGTGAATTCAAGTTAAAATGGGACATTGCCTGCCCTTGGCGGCAAATCTAAGGTGCCAAATCCAGTATTTGTGCCTTGCAACTCTGAGCCTCCCAGGCAAGGACATCTGTTTTCTCTTGGGAGAAGCCAATCTTAACTCTACACTCTGTTACAAAACTGATGGCACACTGCAGGGTAGGAGGGAGGCTCCGCGTTTCAACTGAAATTAGAAAAAAACGATTTGATGGACTATGATCTATGCAACATCCAGCGATAATGTATTCTTCCCTAAGTCCAGCCCACAGGTCAGCTGTCCTTAAAAATAACAAACAACTGTAATCACCACATCCTGTCTGTCACAACTGCGCTTCGCATTATGTGCAGCCGATTTATCAAAAAAGAAAAAAAAAACAGACAAGGCACTGACAGGTGTTTGGCAGAGACTTTGAAAACATCTAAAAACCGAGATAATTTAAATAATTTCAAATACCTCGGCATGACTTTTATACAGATACAGACAACTGTGATCGCAATTTGTTTACTAAATACACAAAAATGCGACTGAACTATATTAAACGTCTCTTGCACAGTAGGCATAGAGTATTACAGCATTACTGTAATCGTCCTCTCTTGGTCTGTCTGGGTTTTAACTTCAGGCTCCCTTTAAGACTCAATCTACTGAGAATGGCACAATTTCAAGAATCAAAGGTCTTATTTGTCACATTGTCATTTGTATTAAAAGAAATACCCTAGAGTTTGGAGTAAAAAAAGCTAGCCTTCAGTAAAGAATAATATTAGAAGAATAAAAAAGAATACAAGAAAGAAAGTTGAAAATATCTTATATACCGCAGGTATTAAGATGTTGAATTATATATTGGAGTATCAAAGGTCAACAATTGGACAAAATAAAACTAGTCAATCGATCGTTGCAAACAGATTTTTGAAGAAAACAAGAACATTTGTAAGGTGAAAAGTACTGTAGGTCTTAATATTTCTCAGGCTCTGAGTGTGTTTTATGTTTTACACCGTCCCCATGCACTACATTCCAGAACTAAGTGAGTTAATATGTACTAAAACTATATAATTGCTCTTAAAGTAATAAAACAAATTACTTTTTTAATCTACACTGAAGAGAGCAAAGTCTCTCAGATAAATATAACCTGCATGGTGAATTAACTTCACTGTCACTGGAGATGGTGTAATTCCCACTCAGAATTGGGCCTTTGGGGATAATTTTCCTTTAAAATCCACCTACAGTATCTACCAAGATTGGACTTTGAGGAGTTCTTGTCATTATCTCAAAGCACTAAAATAATTGTCCTTGAGGAAATTAATTACCTTTGTGCACTGCCACACTCTGTGTGGAAAGTGATTTTGAGTTAATGAAAACTGAAATGCTGTCATCTTTTCTGCTGTCCCTCATTTTTTTCAGGTTAACAAGTCAGTTGAGTTTTTGAAGGTGCACCAACACACATGCACACAAGTTTGTCATTTCTTCGCCAACATAAAACAAAACAAAACAAAACAAAAAAACAATTCTGTTTCAGAAATCCTATGAAATTGGAGTGTAAAATCATCTCGGTCACACATACTTGAAAAACAAGGAGCAGTTTCCACCATGATGAAAATGATTAATGTGAGAGGATTAATCAGTGATGGCTAATTGTATTACACTTCAAAGATTGAGATAAGATCATGAAGGATGAGACAATTCACACTCATACCTGAGGTAACTGTCAAGGCAATTAAAACAACCCATCATTTTTGTGTTCCAAAGCCTCTGTTGAACTCGAAGCTTCAGTATCATATTCAATCGGCATATACCCAGTATGGGTAAAGTTAAAGCCAGTTTGATGTTGAAATTAATGAGACATGTTGTGGTTGATAAGCTTCTGTCCGACTAAATTGCTGCATAACTGCACCAACTACCAATAATGTGATAAAGAATGCACCCTCATATGATCGCACCTGTCTATCAGCTGAAATAAATATGCACATCAGGATACTTCAGAAACATAAAAAGGGGAAAGAAGGATTTGCTCTGTTTAAAGTGCACAAGTTCTCCATCCAAATTCAGCTCCTTCAATAAACTCCTACTCCACTCTGAGGAAACAGCCGTATTGACCCGTTTTTTCCCCCCTTTTTTCCCCATATGAGTGACTGCACTACACCCACTGCCTTTGCAGGTTGATTCTCTTATTTGTTGTGAATAGGGCCCATCAGCCTGAGGCTCAGGAATGGAGGGTTGAAATCCTCCCCTTTCAGTGACTGCTGTGTCTCGTGTCTGAGCGGAAATGAAGGAGAGCCAGCCAAGTTGGCTGCAGGCGAGGGACGACTACCAGGCATAAACTAATTAGCATGTACTGTGTTGAATAGAGAACAGCGGTGCAGGTGACACTACTAAGCAAGTTTATAACAGGCATACCATGTATGATCATATAATATTAATAATCACATTAAATCCACATTGTAGCTTGAAAGTAAAGAACATTTAAACCATCTAGATGAGCAGATTATTATGAACTAAAATTAAAAAGGCAAATTTCATCAAAAGTAAATATGGGACATATTATCAAATTATGATTTCTCCTACAATGTGACATTGATATTGCTGCGGATTATGACTAACTTTCTGAACAAAGTCCAGGAAAGTAGAACTCTGCAGAAAATCTGCCCGAGGCCTCAAACTGGATGAATTGCGGATTTGGAGAGTCCCTGTGTGAGCGGCTGAAAACATGGCCTCTGTTTGTCTTTCGACAAAGGTTTTGCTAAATCAAAACCATAGAGGTCGCCTCATTCTTTGCCAGGAGTTGCTGTGACCACACCATATAATTAAATGGATGTAGAGACCTAATTGCTGTGCCACTAGAGACCGTTTTCCCCATAGACCTCTGTTATAAAAGATGTCAGAAAAAAATGACAGCAATCATATCTGCAAACAAGGTCAAACTATTTTGTTTTATTCTAATCAACCTTCCCAAAGATTAGCAAATCTATTTCTAATGGATGAAGAATTTTGGAATCCAGAGCTCCCTCTATTATATCTATTTTGTCTAGGAACAAAGCTCATTAATCAAGATTTAAAAAGTGCTACCGCCTGATGTGCATGTTTTAAGCTCCAAAACGTTAATTCAGGTAATATTCTTTTTGTAAAAATATTCAAGAATTATTCACCAAGCAAAGATAAGACAGAAGGCATTGTCATTATTTATTGAAAATTATTATCAGAACCAGCACTCTATCAGCATTCTAATTATATTTTAAGTAATAATACAGCACTTAGCATGCAATTTACAGTACATAACATTTCCAGTAAATGTGTACTAATAAGGCCCTCCCCTGCTCAAAGCTGGTCTTGAAATTAAGTGCAGGAAATAGAGCAGAAGCCCAGTTGGTGAGTGAGAGTGGGCAGCATAATCCCATGTATCCTTATGAACACTTAATTAAAATGTCATTTCATTGCTTCTCAGTTGATGGAAGGGCTCGGGTTCCTTAAATCAGCCCCCTGATGGTGTGTATTAATCATGACTTTACAGGTTTTAATGGATTTTACGGGACATAGAACATACAGAAACCTCTTAAAGAAATCATAAATTGGTTTACATATTCATGTGTTAACAACCCAGTTATGCTGCTTGTTTAGATTGCCTGGGTCCTCATGAGATGCTCCGAGCTTCCCTTTCTTCTTCTCCATCTGTAAACATTTATGTCCCACTGATGTACCTTTCAAAACAGTTTTGTTTCCGGAGACCTGCCCTGTGTTTTTCTCATTCACAGAACATGCTGCAGCGTGCTGAGCAGCCCCACGTCTACTACTCTCTATTGGAGATCATGTGGTCCGGGTCTTACTCCATCCTGGTTGCATCTGGGAGCCACCTCATCTTCTAATAGGATCTATAGATCCTATTCTATTATGCTTTTTAATGCTGTTTTCTATAATTTCTTCCCCATTCAGATGCATTGTATTCCATCCACATGCACAACATCTATTGCAAGTCTTTCTGTCCTGACAGAGGGCCCCCTTGGGCCAAACATATAAAATTGATTTGACTTTTAAATGTAAAAATGTATGAATCTTTATATTTTGTTTTCCTCCAACCATTTTATTCCATCAATAAATGATTCATTCAATCTTCAAATGTATTACCGATCAAACACGCCTCCTGATGCATGTCGATCCAGAGTGACCGCTGATGATTCGTCCATAATTTATCTTGAAGTCCACGTTTTTTTCTCCCCCCCGAAACAGATCTTGATCGACCTTTGCAGAGGACCATGATTCATTTTCACTCATATTCAAGCCTCGGTGCTGGCACAAAGCATGATGTGATGAAAGAATCCAAAAGGCCAAATCATGTTTAAGTGGCATTTTGATGACATTTCTTTGGCCTGTTTAACCTTTGGTGAGTTTCATTTTTCTTGCGCATTACATCTTATCCATGCAGACCCATTTCTTATTCCCAACACCACCAAACATTTTTTATGACTTCCCCCCAAACTTCCAAAGATCCTGCCTGCACCAGATATCACAAATGCATCAATCTAGCTGCAAAGAAAAAAAAATATCTGATCGTGATTTTTAGCAAACACAGTAAGAGCCAGAAAAAAAAAACAACTACAAGAATGGACTGTATTGAAATTGCGTGCTTGTTAGTATTACAAGCGATTGGAAATAGCTGTAAGTGAGTTAGACTAGGATACAAGCTACAAACACAATGTAAGCCTGCTAACTCCACAGGGGGAAAAAGAGGGATAAGCATTCTGGCATTTGGTTTGGCTCAGCGCAAGGCACTGACGAGTTCTGATGGATGCTTTTGTTTCGCCTGTTTTCGAAGGTTCATCGCCTAGATACTCTGTTTTTAACATTAAAGTATGATTAATTTCTTGTTTGGAGGTAGGGGAAATGTTTTTACAAGTACCATAAAGACAAATGTGGTGATGTCTGGTGAGCGGTATATATTTTATGAGCTTGGTATGTGTCTGTGTGTAGAAGATTGCCAGAGAGCAGCACTTGTTTATCAATTTTGAGAAGTTGAGTCATTGTCAGCAGCCAAGAAGGAGGCGCTGAATCCAAGAGATAAGGTAGGTAACAATGGCCTCAAATCTGCAACCAGAACGAGAGCGTTTCTTTTTGTAGGAGCTGAGATTAAAATAAACTTAAAACATTTTATATTTGACTCACAAATAAACTCAGATCTAGAAATCTACTCGTCATATATTCCCACTGCACACGCTGTCGAGAACTATAATCCTTACCACTCAGCACACGAGACGCCGTATAAAAGATGAACCTCTTCTTTATCGTCTGCCTCAGCGATTGCCTGCTCCGGGAGGGACTCCGTCTCCCTCTGTGAGGTACGGACCTTTTTCTTGGCTCAAGCAAATGCTGCAAACCATTCACAGCAGCTAGTTGGCATGTTTTTGAAGTTAATGAGGCTTGAAGAGTTTTAGAAATGAGAAAAGTAGAGCACATTCTCACACCTCACTTCTACAGCAAAATGGACAATGTTCCGTTTCTGCACAAGGTCGTACTTTCTTTCAGATTTAATTAGACAGCGTGCATATTGAAATAAACGCTGTAAGGCAGAAATATGAAGCCAAGAGAAATTTAAAATCTGCATTTAATCATATTAAAGGGTGTTCCCAAATTCTAGTCCAAAAGCTTTCTGAGATAGTCTTCAATCTGCCACGGAAAGGATAAGTACATGAAGAAAATGATCAGATAGACAAAAGATAGAATTAAATAACCCGGTACTCTTAAGGCAAAGGAAGTTTATTAAGCTCACTTCATACACATTTGTATTTCAAAGTGCAAGAAATGGGCAAATGAAAGGATGTAGACAAATAGACTAAATAAAGTAAATACTAATTAAACTGCACATTGATATTAAGGCAGTATATAGATCAATGCTTGGATTCACGCTTTCACTCAATGTATTATAATTATTAATATCTCTCAGTGATTGATATAAGTAAATATCCTTGACTAGTTGGTTATTGGTCCCTTATACAAGGGTGGTACCCAATTATTGATCCATAATAATTACATTTTTACTTTAAAAATTGATAATTATCTTTATTATTAATTATTGTTAATAACTACACTGGCTCCTTATGAATCCCAACAAATAATAAATGGCCTTAAGATTGACCCCTGGGGGATACCACAGGTCAAGGACATTGGTGTGGAGGTAAAGTTCCCGTCTCAAGTATGATCTGAGCCCTGATATTATCAACAGTGTTAAAGGCTGCACTAATGAACAATAACACTAACTCAGGTTTTTCCTGTGTCTAAATTAAGGCGTATGACATTTAAAACTTTAATGAAAGCTGTTTTAGTGTTGTGATAACAACGGAACCCCGACTGTCATCACAATTCACACATAATGTTAAAGTGGTTAGTTGACTAGTATTTCAATGATTTTGCCAACAAATTGGATATGGGCTGGTGGTAGTTCAGGATGAATATTCTGAGGTCGTCTGACATACCTGCAGTTATTATGGTTCAAAGACCACACCTCTACGAAATATTCAACTAACAAGCTAAATGAGACCAAGCTGCCAACCAAGAAATGAGATACAGCAAAACCACCGTTAATTTACAAGAAAGAGATCAAACTCCACACACTCACAGAGCTGACAAATCAACAGATGTATCGACTTGAATAAATATGGTAATTATAATCACACAGAATTTTATGGAAAACAACATTCGTATGCCTCTTAGCAATAGGCATTAAAAAAATAAATGTGAAGCTGTAGTATTATTTGATAGACTTTTTGATGGTATAATCAGACCACTAAGTTTAAAGAGACAAATGTTGGCCTTTAAAACAATAGTAAAACAAAGTGAAGTCCCACAAGGCTCACTGAAATACTGGTACAGAACTGCAGTTACACTGAGCCAAAATATCACAAGAACAAAGCTCTGCCAGCATCCTCCACCCAGCATCAAGAACAGCAGAGTTTCAAGAGTAAGCTGGTTGACTGCTTATTGACTGGTTTTATTTTGTGTAAGTATTTCAATTATATAATTGCACAATTGCTGTAATAAAATCATTAGCTTTATATCAAGTGAAGAATAGCTATTTATATATTATATTATAGGTGACTATTTAATAACAATGGCAGTGATGCTCTTGCAAAATGATTAGAAATATTAAAGATAACTAATTGTATTAGTGCATTGTCAATTAAGAGGTTCATATTTCGTCTGCCTACTCATTCATTTTATTGTTCTGTGAAAATTGTGCTTCTCTGCTTTTTCCCAGACTCTTGTGTTGATTTCAAGATAAAACCCTTTGTTTAATTGACCGATTACTACCTAATCAGCATAATTCTGGACAGGCTGCAGCCGATTTACACATTTTGCAGATACCCCCACCAGGAGGGCAATGGACATGGATGAAGTGTTCAGCAGTTGGTTGAGAAAGCAGAGGTTGGATCTTTGCCAGGTTTCTGAGGTGGAAAAATTAAACCTTAGTAAAGTTCTTTGGGCATCGAGAGAGAGTTGACTATCCAGTATCACCCCAAGGTTGTGGACCTCAGTGGAGTGGGCAGCTGTGACAACACCCATTGATTTATTGAAAAAAAGTCAACATTTTGGTCCCTTAGACCATTTTTCAAGGGACTTTTTTCCTTTAATATGGATTTTCAGGGGAAATGATTCCCTGCACCACAGAAGGGACAAAACAAGCGATGTGTGTTGCCTTCCCGATAGTGACACATTCTCTGGACGTATCTCTATGTAGAGCAAAACAGAATGTGAGTTCATGTCATCAGCACAGTTTTACCAGACTAAGACATCTGCCAGAGCAAATAAAACATGAACTTGCAGATGCATCTGGTTCCCAGACCATGGGCATAGTAGTGGGGGGAAAAGTGGACCTGACTACCCAGGGCCCATGTTTTTTTTTTTTTTTTTGACAAATGAATGAACTGGGCCCTCCAGTTAATTAATTTAATATGCTGTCAGATATATTAATAATACCATGAGAGAATAAACCTTGTGTCACGAAGTACATTCTGGTGGCTACCTCTTGGAGGCGCAAAATGGTTTAGTCCAACCAGAGACAGCGGCTGGCGACAAGTGTAACAACAGTGAGCCCAGACTGAATATAGGCCAAATGCATGAAAGAAACAGTCATCAATATAATCTGACTTGATTGTACCTTAAAACCCTATCCTGGTTTATTTTTTAATATTTTTTGATAACCTGCTTCGTGCACCAGCATGGATAGGGGCGTAAAGAGTGTAAAGAGTCCAGAATTTGGTCCTACACATCTGTCCCAGTCTATAATACTATGATTAAGTTAGTATACAGAGGTAATACCCACAGCTATTACAGAATCTCTCTTCTGGTTCTAATACTTTGAAGTAGTTTTAAAGAAGGAAGGAAATTTAAAAAAGAAGATTAGCTGGGTAGAAGTTATCCATTAAAACTCCCCTCTGTAGCCTAGCGGTGTAAATTTCAACAAAGGATGGGAGCTTTGTGGCCTAAGACTCTTGAAACAGCCCACATTACTTTGTCCAGCCATTTCCTCTCTTGTGAAGGTAAAATGCATCATACTATTCTCTGATATGCAAAACTCTGTCAGCCATCTTGGAACAGCCTGAGCCTTGTTCAGTGCTTTGTAGTATTGACCTCTCACTTAAAAGAGGAGGAGGAAGCAATTCTTACACCTAGAATGTGTACTTCTCCATCTGTTGAATTTCTTGGAGCGTTATTTTTTTGTTTTGGAGACTTTTTTTAACTGCAAGTCTGATATACACTGAACAATAATGACTCACCAGTAGTGTTGCTAATGGCAAAACGTATCAGTCTTGCAATCTAATGGCACTACATGAATTGTTAAACATCAAGTAAAGTAGGTGATTTAATTAATTATAATAAATTATTGAATACCAAGTTAACAAATTTCACACTTGGCTCTATAACAAAACTTGGGGGCAAAGTTACAGTTCCTCTTTCTTGTTCAGTTAATTATATTGACAAAAGCCACTTTTGCTGAGAGCAACCCTGTGTCTTCCAAGATCTGACACATAGTTCAGAGTTAAGAGGCATTGCGGAAGTCAATTAGCAAGGCTCAGAAAATCAAAGTGATTTCCTCCCATGGATGATATTCACACCGCTGAATACCAAGGAGCAAATTGGCCGCGCACACCATTACTTTGCTGTGACCCCATGCATAAGCAGCTTTGTCTCAACCTGGCTGTTGAAGTGTCTCTCCCCATGAAATTCTCCATGCAGAGCTTTGTCACTCTAATCCATTCGGCAGAGTGTTTCCTGTGTCTGAGAGAGGTTGCAAAGGTTTAGAACGCAAACACAATCCGTATTTGTTCATTTCTGTCCTTGTAACTGCATCATTTTTAAATAAAGGTTGACTTTTGACTATAGTCAAGGGCAAGGCAGCAACCATGGTCAGAGACTACACAGTTTTTTGGTCAAATATTTGCTCACTCCGAGAATGTTATTTTGATGTATGTGAATGTTAGAGCTTTAGTCTTCTAAACTAAGAATTCATAAATGCAAGGAGATGTTTATTTTCTATTGATGCAGATTCCTCAATTCCCAGTGTTTAATTTATTTTGGAGTTAAATTGACAGTTTTTGTCTCACAGGATTCTACCTTTCTGTAAATTAGATTGCAGAGTAATCAGAACTTGTCCACTTGACTCTAAATACACCTTTTTATGAATTCCTAGGTTGCAGACTAAAGCTCTAACATTTGCATTAATTTTAATTCTATTTTGATTAAGATAAATGTTTAAAAGGCTACAATTAAACAGGAAAATGTGCTCTGAACAAATCTGTCATTTAACAAGGCTGTTAAATAAAAGAAAAATATGGTTTTGCTTAAAATGCATATTAAGGATTACACAAATTTTATGTTGCTGAAGACAAAAATAAGCCATAGATTTGGGCTATGAGCCACGAGTATGAGCACACAGGTTATTTTCTTGTTACACTGAACCAACAATTAATACACACTGGGCAATTACCTGTTATTACATTATTTCCTTATATTACATTATTTCCAAAAGCATAAGTAAATAACCTCTTCTTAACAATAGATTGTTGCTATCTGTCTTTTAATATCCGATTACTAAACACCTTTGCTTGATTAAACACACGCATTGTCCAAAATGTAAATGATTCACTCTTTCATTTTAATGGGCATATCCTGAAACATGTTCATTATGTGTATGTGAGGTTATAACCTTTCCAAAAAGTTCGTCATTGAATTTAAAATTATTCACCTGCTTAACATACAAAATAAAGGACAACCTAATGCATTCATGACTCTTGGGATATGCAGGTATATTATAGCTACCCAAGGTACTGAAACATAGTCCCATTCTGCAGCAGTAAGACCAAACACATTAGGCTGGATGTCAAGCTTCTCTGACATATTTCATTATCTGGTTTTAAAATGTACGTATCCATCACAATAATCAACCTGCAAAATTTCATGACAAATTAATGATACACCGGCAGAAAAGACAAGCACACATTGAAGCATAAAGCATTTCACGCAGAGAAAATCAGTAATGCAAGAACAATCACTGGCCTTCCTTTAAGGCCTCCTGATGTCAAATCTCTCCCGCTGCAATTTATATGCCAGGCATGACATGCCAATTACTCACTGTCACATCTCAAGTGAATGCTAAACTAAAAATTATGCCAACCTCATGACCACCACATTCAGTCAATTTTAAATGATGCATGAAAATCACAACAAACAATGGAATGGAGGCGATCTACTGTGGGGGGCTGGGGGGGCATTTTTCATCAGTCTCAATCGAGGCATGATCCCAGCTGTAGCCTGAGCAAACTCAATATCCCCAGGATGGGATTTTCCGTAAGTGAGTTTTCACAGTGTATATGTTTCAATATCTGACACAAAGTTTAAATCGAATAAATATATCGAAAAGAAGTATCACGTTGCACCAGGCCCTTGGATTTCCTCCTCGTTTTTTTTTTTTTTTTCAGCGGCTTGTGGAAAGGTATACCTCTTATAGCCTCTCCTTGAAGCTCACCAGTGGGACAGTTAACAGCGTGCAGGCCATGCAGAGCCATCCATCCTGAAGTGCGAAAGTGACACAGGGCTGCAGTCTGTGCCAGATGATGGAGGCTGCCACCAACTCTCAGATAAAGTACTGCTGGACAGACCCCATTCCCGCTTCCCTCAGAGAATTACAGCCTTCCTGTCATACACTTCAGATAACACAGGGACACCAAAACAGAGGTTATTTATTTATGAGCACTTCCAGGAACTGTACGTCCACATGGTTTTAGATTTCATTAGAAATGGACATGAGACTGTCACAGGGGTTTCAGCTTCATTACTGGACTGTTGGGGTTAAATCAATGCATGCCCTGTCCTCACCAGTGTCCTGCCCCAGTGTAATTTAGTGTCATCTCCTGTGTAATGAAGGTTTTGTATCATGAAGCGGTTACCATGTCCTGCCCTGTTCTTGGTGTCCTGTATGTTTGTTTTATGTCCTTTACCCGCGGGTGTCTGGTTAGGTGTCATGTATGTTTTTAGGAAAGCAAAGTTATTTTTTTTTTTTTACACATTTTAAAGAAACGTAAAAGCAGGTTTGTTGAATTTTCCAACATTCTAGCCAAGCTAGAGCCAAGCTGGAGTTGATTATATGTCAAATAACTGATGTGACAGAAAAATGATCCTAGCTTTCAGCTAAAACTCTCTATTTCTCTATTTGGCATAGAGATAAAGTTGCAATATTGCAAGAAATACTGTTTATTTCAAAGACACACTTTTACTTTAATTGTAGATAATATCTAATAACTCATACAATGAGGTTATTCTTTCATATCTACACTTTATATATACATATATGTGGTAATATTTTTCCCAATTAAATAAATAAATCCTCCACTTCTTACTATAACTGAAGTGGGGAAAAATATATAATGTCAACCATATATAATGTATTGTTTTTAGAATATCCTTTGATTAATATCGAAAAGGTCTCATATGATACAAATAGCCACTTTCATGGTTTTCTTTACATAGATAAAGCAAGGGTATGTATAAACATTGTCCCATATATGAAACAACCAGGTTCAATTCAATGCAGGTTAAGGATCAAAAAGGCTGGTTGGATAATGTTGTCTGGGCTCCTCACGGCTAATGGAGCTAGTGGGAGGAGGCAGTGGCTGGACAGACCAAACACATGAAGTAGTGTCTCCTGTGGAGAGCATTAGCCAACTATCATATTGTTAGCCTCATAGCATAATTGCCTAGATCTAAGACTTAGGCAAATATTGTATGAGGTAACAATATGTCCTGTTGCCAAAAGAGACAGTACCTGAATCTGTATTATGTTGCTCATATAGGGGGTAATTAATACTTGGCTTCTGGGGGCTTTACTAATTTTATTTATTTTTTTGATTAACAGGATGTTTTGTATGTTAGCCTAGTAACTTAGCCAGGCTAGCTATATTAGCTTTGCTCATCAAGCTTCACTGGGCAGTTTCCTCTCTCCCTTTCTCTGCCCAGTGTGAGCGTCATTCCTAGTGCTACACACTCATGTGCTATCTTTTCTATTAGCTCTATTACCAGTGATGCAAGCACTGTTAGCTCTCATAGAAATTATGCTATGAGGCTAACAGTATGTATATGCTTCACAACATAAAATAAGATCCATATCCACCCACCCATACATTTCCAAAACACTACAGCCCGAAACAATACATCAATAAAGCAATCCATAAGAGCATTGTTATATAGGTCTTACAGCTTTGATTTGGGCTTCAAGCCTGCATATCTGATTTAACAAATGTTCCACCATCTGCATGATTTACAGCTTTTGCACTCAAATACTTTATTTGCCACAAAGCTTAACCCTAAACTGCCAATTTAGCGTGAAAATAATTGGAGGTCAACTGTTGACCCAGCTGTGTTTCTATAAGAACATCTTTTCAAGGTCCAGAGATCCCACGGGTATTCTTCTTTTCAGGAAACTGGACCACATTATTGCTGGAATGTCCGGGATCTCAATTCTCAACCCTAATCCCCAGATTATACTGTAATTCAATTTTGGATACACCATGATGGTTTTCTTCTGGTGTGTCCTGAAGCCAAAATATAAACTTTGTACACAAAGTATTTTTTAATCAAGAGGCACAATGTTCTTGATGTAGCCAAAGGAACAAACATTGGTTTTCCATACAGTAAGAGTTTCAATATTTTTTTTTTGCATTTTTTACCTAGTTACTGGATAAACATAATGGGAAAATATACATTGAAACCACCAATGAATTTCTACATATAAAAGCCTGTAAATTTTTGAAGTGTTTCTCTTCCAGCAGGTTTGTGTCCAGCTGGCTATGGCAACCAAACAGTCAACTACCATCAAAGAAATAAGTGTGTAATGCCTTAAAGGGGCCAAATCTCATCAGAATCCTGCACAGTTTATCAAGTATAACCTCTTTATTCAATTTATTCATAGTATAAATTAATAATGTGGCTATTATATTATGCACAAAGGATAATGGGACCTATAAATCAGTCCACAACCTAAGAAATAGTAGTGTTTGTGCATGGCGTAATTAAATCTGTAGCAATCATTCAAGTTTGCAGAAGCAAAACAGGGATAACTTGTTATATCCAGGACATTAAGGATGAATTATCAAAGAGAGAACAGATTGTTTGCTTTATTAAAGTATCATAATGCTCATTATGACAAAACGGGTAATTATTATTCCAGTTCTTGACTTCAGAAATGAACTAGGGCAAGTATGGTATAATGAGGACCATTGAGACTCAGTTTTGCTATAGCCATTTGATGTCGGCTATGGATTGTTGGCATTTTAAAAATTTTACTTGGTGAACACTTCAATGAACTTCAAACATGAATAATACATGTAAAGACTTAGAGTTTGTGAGTTGGGGATGTCGGAGTTAGTGTATTACCAGAGATTGTAAGAACAGTGCTGGCTTTGAATGTGCTGACTTTTAATTTAGTATTTCAGATGTAAGAAGCTCGTATTGCTTATTCACGGTCACCCTGGATGAAACTGCAAATTTGAATTTGATGAAACTCAGGAGAAAAGAAATGTCTTGTTGTTAACATTCAGCGTTGAATAGATCCCGGTTTGGAAAACGACATTCCTTTAACAAAAACCAATAGCACTGAGCGGCTGCACCACCATCTCTCTTTGAAGCAGACTGAAGGACACACAAAGAGGTTTTATTGTGAAAGAAGAGCCGATCCATCCTTTGAAGAGTGTGAAGAGTTTTTTTTTTTTCCATTTGTAGCAAACCTCCACACTTACAGAACAGTGATGAATGGACAAGACATATTTAGCTTGTCAGTTTAACAATTAATCTTCCCGAAGGTTGATGATATGTTGGTAATTAGTTTTTGGTAATATAACAATTTATTTAGATGTAATGTCTTTATAAGGTGTATTTAAACAACAGAATACATTGGATTACAGTGTATATAATGGCAAAGATTTAAACAAATAAAATTGCCAGTAAAGGCTGTTCGCGATTGAGGGAGCGCTCAAAGAATCCAAGTAGCAATGAGGATTCCAATGAGAGCTAATCCCCCCTAATTAACATGCATAAACATGAATCTTAGTTAAATCAACAATATTAAATACCATATGAAGATGATATTCAGACATCTAGCACCATGAGTGCAACAGTGATAATTTGCGACTCTACAGCTGCGTGAATTTGATTGGAAGTTACTAGTCACACAGCTGTGAATGAGCCAATGGTTGTTAAGCATACAGTACTGCAAGCAACTGATGCCAACTGATTGGCTATGCCTCATTGCTTATCAATTTACAGTTAATAGAAGATATTTGGTGCATTTTTCATGCTTTATTAACTCTTATTTGAAGAGATCCTGGCTTGAAATAAAACTGGTGATATTGCCACTGCACCAATCAGCTGGAGCTACACAGACTGACAGAAAGTTGATTAAATGGATATTATCGAAACCATTCAGCAATGCATGAATATTAAGTAAAGGAAAATAATTTGGTTTTGGCTTTGTGAACAGAAAATGTGTCTAAATTAAAGGGAAACATGAGATATTACAGAGGTGTTATAAGAGACCGGTATTACTGTTAGGGTAACGGATGGGTAACGGATCCTCATTTCTCACTGTTAAATGGGTTCGGTTTTGAAGTGTACTGTTAACTGTGACTCATTACTCTCCAATTTACCAAAGATTTTCTTTTCATCTTGCTTAAAAGAAGCCACAGTGTTACTCCCAGAACCAAAATGCTGACTAAAAATGACAAATAAATTATTTTGAGTCCCAAATACTGCTCTTGAATAGAAAAGCAGTCTTAAATGCTTCTTCAAAATCAAGTTGCATTGCACTGGCTGTGGTAGTGCACAAACACCACTGATGCACTAAACAATTAATGTGAAAGTCATCTAGCTATAATTTATTAGCAGCCCAGGAAAAACTGTGTCAGTTGTTCTGCTTGTCTATCCGACAGAAAACACTATGAATTCTTTAATTTGCCATTAAATCCTAATATAACAAAATACCCTGTTTCTGAGGCACTTCCCTTTGAGATAAAATGTTACAATGAAAGAATGGTGCGAAATGCAATGCTGGTGCTCTGTTTGTTCTCGTGTATTGGCTTACACAGTCCGCAAGAAGCTTGTGAATTTGCAGAGACCACAGATTACAGAGAATGGGGAGTTGTGCTCGAGTCAGTCTTGGTTTAAGTCGGGTGTGAATAAGGGATTGTTGAAGTGAATGAGGGGCACTGCAGCTCTCAACGTTGAGCAGAGAAGCTCTACTGGGGCAGGATCAAAGAACTCAGTCAACCAAGGATTGCTGCTCAACCCAGACTTTAGTCAACCAACCACACACACTAATCTCTTGCCTAGGTCTCGTGAGAGGAGAGAAAGGCAAGAAGGCATCAGCCAAACTGAATGTAATGAGCATCTACCATATGCAACCCATTTATGAGTGTGTCGCCAAGTTTCACAGGTATATCTAAGTGTTTAAGATTCTATGAGGAGACTGATTTTAGATAAAGCAGTGAAGCACACAATGATATTACTTAAAGGTGCCCTATTTTGCCATTTTCATGTTGTTGTTTTTTTCTATTTTTAAATAAGCATGCTCTGAAAAGGCCTCTCTGTGGTGATAGGCCTAGCGTTGTTGGAAATTTCATGCCCCTCAGAGAGCTGAGGTCAGTTGGAGAAACAAAAGTCAAGTGCATGTACTCCAGAAGGAGGGGGCGGCTACATGGATGGAGGGGTGAATATGATTAACTTCCACTATTTAATTGTAGCTGCTTCTAAATGGCTTATGTTCAGCCAGGTTTCAGCACTACAGAGGAGGCCAGACCACAACAGAATGTGTGGGTGGCCTTATTTCACAGTATGTGTGTTAGTAGGAATACCAGAGACATAAATATTTACACAAAAGCACTGAAAAGTGTTTTTTTCCCCCATGATCTTTCCCTTAATAATTCCCAGTAACATCCTTTAACAGTGGTGTATTATTGTCTTTGTATTGTATTTCTTATTAGAAATCATACAACTGAAATTATACAAAATTGACTAATTTATATTCAGTTTTAACACAATGTCTAATACAGCTAAGTGTGCACCAAAGTTTCTTCCACCACCCTCAGCAAGGACCATTATCCTGTGTCCCAGGAGGATGAGGATGATGAAGAAGTTGAATCTGATTAGTAGTCCAGATGAGGATGAAGGTGATGATGGCAGCAAAGACCCAATAAGCAGTGAGAAGATGGCTGTGATTATGTAGATGGAGACCAGACAAAAACAACAAAAAAAGAACACCCTGCGCAAAATACGTAGAGTAATCAAAGAGTTGTATATATCACTTCACTCATTTTTCTTCTCAGGACACAAATACATGATATCCATCCACACATATCTCAATAAATGTACATTTGAACACATTTTAGCTTAGAACCATAAACTGTATAAATAATGGACATAGCCTCAGTGACGTCACCAGTTGGTTTGTGGACTCGTGCTGCTTTTTATAGCCAGATGTTTCTCTACAGTGAATATATTTGGAGTGTAGAGCTATGAGGAAGCTGAGCCTTGCAGATGAAATGCTGCAGCCCCCTAGTGCCACGTCACCTGCCACTCAAAGCTGTATTTCCTCTTACTTAGAATTTAAACAAAAAGGGGAATGGGTGAGTTATAACAAAAATCCACACTGCTGTAAAGTGGGGCCTTTTACCATGGGGATCTAATAGGATTGAATCTCTTCTGAAGCCAGCTTCAAGTAGCCATTGCAAGGAAGTGCAGTTTTTGGCACTACATCGGACTTCACCACCAGAGTTTGCTCCGTGCAAAGAACTTAATGTTATATGTCCAGTTAAATGAATTAGTTTACAATGAACATTGTCCTGTCACAAAAAAGACAGGACAATAATTGTTTCTGCCTGTAGAAAACAATAACCTCAATGCATGCTTTTTTTTCTAAATACAGTGTTTAACAATTTCAAGTTTAAAGATGGTATTATATAGATTACAATTGTAAAAAAAAAATGTTTTTAAGATTATTCACGTTAATTAACCTCATTAATTCAATCTTCTCTGGAATGGAGGTACTATAGATTGAAATTAAATTGTTAAAATGTTATAACATGTACATTTCAAATTGCAAAAAGTGGTTGAGCATGTTTCCAGGCTGTATACAATTTAATTTTCACTGAAGTAGTTACATTTTAAATAAATGAAAAAAAGACCACAAATTATAGACATGTTAAAACCATGACAGTTTTGCAGCAGTTGCCACAAACCACTCTCCACTGTACAGCGGTTTCAATCTTAGATCACTTGACTGAGCATGAAGCACCTTTTATCATGGTTCATCCACCTCAATTAATCTTTAACAGAAGTGATGTAACTCTCTGCCTTCTTCATACAACCATCTCTACTCTTTCTGTCTATTTGTCTTTCTATTAGCCTTTTTCAAATTTATCTCACACATCCACAGACATTGTAGGTATTTATTAAAATACCACTTGACTGAGCATGAGGCCCCTTTTACCATGGTTCATTCACTGCAATTAATCTTTAACAGATGTGATGCAACTCTCTGCTTCTCTTATACTGTAAATCCATCTTCCCCTTTTCTATCCATCTTTGTATTACTCTCTCCAACTTCCCCTCTCAAACATGCACACATATTAAACATATTTATCAAATTTTTTGTCTTTAAATCTCATTACCTTAGATCGCCTACTGAGCCACACAGTTGCACGACTAATGTTTTCAGAGACTAATAAAACAAACCTGTTGGGAGTGTAACCATACTGAGCTCGCAAAAATTCAGAGCTGTAGCATTGCAAAGTTAGTTTGAGGTTCTTTCTCTATACAGTGCATCAATTGAATTGCAATACGACTGGACTCCAAGTCTCTCTGGGAGAATACAAAGACCACTGAGAGATGGGGGGGAAAGATTCCTCAGCCAGATGATTGGACATTCAAAATGCCCAAACTGTAATTCTAGTGTGCAACAGTCATTTATGGCTGCAGGAATACTCAATAATGCATCAAAACCCACAAGCCTCCGGGGTAGGCAGTCAGTAATCAAAAAGTAAGTTAAGGTTTTCATAATAGGGCCCTATAAATAACTGGGGACAGAAATGAGGGCATGTAAAATTGATGAGGGATGATTCAAACCCCACGAGGTGGAGGGAGCTTAACACAAGGAAAAGGAATGTGATGTTGAGTGGCCTGGCGGTATAGGCATGTGTAGTTGAATATGGAATTGCATAAGTGATTTGTGTGAGTAGTGTTACTACATACGACACAACCATTTGGTTATACGGACATCGTTCTGCAGGCGATGTCTTTGAAATGGCGTTCCTGTATTATTGTAGGAATTCCAGCCCATACAGTACTTTACTGTGCAAACAAACTGGTAATGCTCCCATCACAAATGGCTGCGGATTAAAGGTTAACATCCAAAAGGGCTGAATCTGCTTTATCCCGCAATAATTGTTTCTTTCTACTCATATTACATCTATTCCACAAAAAGGTCACATACACCAAACAAATACATGAATACACTTGTTTTTGCTCTAATATTTCATAAATTTATTGAAACCCATCCTAGTAAGCACCTTTAATGGCATATCTGGATGCTGATTAAACAGCATGATTATTGCACAGGTGTGTCTTTGGCTGGTCACAGTAAATGGTGGCAAGAACCAGTATGTTTTCAGCTTCCTGAAATTGTGTCCTTGTGACAGGGCTGGTGCATTATCATGCTACACCATGAGGGGATGGGTGGTGGATGGATTGGACAACACTGGGCCTCAGGATTTTATCACTGTATCTGTGCATTCAAATCAACATCAATAAAATGTACCCGTGTTCATTGTCCATAGTTTGTGCCAACCCATACACACTGTCTGCCATATGCCCGGTACAGTGAAAATTCATCCGTGAAGAAAACACTTCTCCAAAGTGCCAGATGTCATCGAAGGTTAGCATTGGCGCGCTCAAGTCGGTTCAGATGATCTGCAGTCAGGTCAAGACCCCGGCGAGGACGAGGTGCATGCAAATGAGCTTCTCTGAGACAGTTTCTGACAGTTTGTGCAAAAATTCCTCGGTTGTGCAAACCAACTGTTGCAGCAGCTGTCCGGGTGATCTCGCAGGTGAGATTGCTGGATATGGAGGTCTTGGGCTGGAGTAGTTATACATGGTCTGCAGTTGCAAGGCTGGTTAGATGCACTGCCAAACTCTTGGAAACAAAGGAGACAGCTCATAGTAGTGTAATGAACATCCAATTCAACATGTCCGGTAGACATTCCTGCAATCAGCATTTTGTTGTGTGATTTTTAAAGCAGCCTTTTATTGTGACCAACCAAGTTACGCCTGTGCAATAATCATGGATGTTTAATCGGCATCTTGATATGATACATCTGTCAGGTGGATGGATGATCTTGGCAAAAGGTGAAGTGCTCACTAAGATGGATTTCAACAAATCTGTGAACCAAATTTCCGGGAAATAAGCTTTTTGTATGCAAAGGACAAGTCTTAGATCTTTTATTTCTTGTGAAAAATGAGAACAAAACAAAGTGTTGTGTTTACATACTGTAGTTGTTCAGTCTATGTGACCTTTTTGTTAAATAGATGTAATATGTGGGAGTAGAAGAAACAATAATTGCAGGATAAAGCAGGTTCAGCCCTTTATATGTAAACTTTTAATTGGCAGCCAATTGATATGCAGAAATGCAAGCTTGTTTCACACCATAAAGTAATAGTATAGGCTGGAGTGTATTCCTACATTATACAGTAGCACCGCTTCAAAGACAACAACTTCAGAACAATGTCTATATAGCCATATGGTTATGTAGTAACACTATTATCTAATCACACAAATGACTTATGCAATTCAATATGCACGCTTTTGTGAAATTTGTGAATGAAATTTGAGAGAAATAAGCTTGCTTATAGAAAAAAACTGATTTTATTTAAACTGATGAAAAATGGGGGCAGAAACCAAATTGTTACATTTTTGTTTATGGTTATCCAGTTAGCCGTTTGAAACATGGCTGTTTAGAAGGTCTTTGTCATTACCTAGAGAGAACAGTGCTTGTCCCATAAATGCCTCACATGTAGGATCATGGGAGATGAGTCAATTGGATGAACTCCAGCGCCTGTTCACAACGTGCCGGATCCATCCTACAGTATGTCTTGATTGTTAATAGTAGAGAAGCTTTTCAGTTCATTTTCTAACTTAGTTGTCATCACTACAGATGTTTCTAATAGAAGTAGATGGTACTACTTCACACTGGCTCAAACTATATGCAGCACTGATCAAAATTCTGCTACGGTCGTGTCTATTTTTCACCTTGAATGTTTCAGAAAACATGTTTTATGTAGACTGCTGTTTGTCTGTAAAATGAAATCCTTTGCAACACAGCCTCCATCTTGAAAATGAGAACTGGCAGCACTTGACCCTCCTGCTGCTGCTAAAAAAGCTTGTCAATGATGGCTTTATACTCAAAGTTTATTAGTACTTGTTTCTAAATTGCACCAAATTTGACAAGGGACTTACTTGGGTCCCCAGAAATACAACCGCCAAGTATGAACATACAAACTCAATTATGTAAATGCATCCATAGGAGTACGTACTGGGATAGAATTTACACAGTGATTGTTGTTTAAATATAGAAACACATTGATCACTCTGAGCAAGCATTCAATCTATCTTCATGAATTAAACTGATAAACTAATCTTGCCAATAAAACAATAGATATTTAATCTCCCCCCACTGCAGTGCTGGTGACATGCAGGTACTGTCCTCCGTTAACTGCCAACCTGACAGATGGATCACTTAATGCTCAGCAGTGGAGAAATTTAAAAGGAATTATTTGACATGTTTTAGCCAGGTGATGTGTCCAGCAGATCCTTTCATGTCTATTTATATACTTTTATGCTGCCGGTACTGTTTTTTGAAATGTTTTGGGAGATGCAAAAGACCACAGATACTATTCTGATTTTGTTCTGTGTTCCTTCTTACTTCTGCAATACGAATAAAGACATTTCTTTTGCAGATTCGCAAAAGTCCGATAGGAAAGGCTCATTGATTTTTCAGTTACTTAGGGTCAGGCCAACAATTCATTTCTCTTTTTTTACAAATTTTATCTGATGCAAGAACCACTCATAGGAGCAGATTCAAATAGAAAAATAGTATGAGAAAATTAAGCTTTTTTTGTGGAATTCAGCAATTTTTTTCCACAATTAGAATTATCTCTTAGACTTGAACAAAAATTGAGGCATGGATCTGTCATTTGTGTCATGAATAGATAAGTTCTGCCTTTCTTCGCAGGAGAGGAACACTTGTTTGACTTTCAATCATAACATCCTTATCTTAATTAATTTGTATTTTAAATAACAAATAATATCAATGTTAAATTAATTCTTCTGCTCAGCATATTGTTATCATGATCATGGCTGCCAATTTAATGAAAGGCGATTTTGCCGCAGCAGCTTCTACATTTCAGTAGTTGCTAGGAAACTTCTCACTCTGACAGCTGCATCTGTGTCTCTGCTGTCTCTGTCCACTATCATCTTGTGTTGCAGCTGGCAGTGTAACAACACCTGTAGGCTAGAATATTCTCTCCTCTAATACCTCTGTGACTGAAAATCCCTCGGCCGCCTCCTATAATGGACCGCTTTGATTTAGAAAATGATCATTAAGCATCTAACTTCTATCTATATTTACAATGAAAAGCTGTTCTGATGACATGTCCTTGGCAGCTGGATGCATATTTTCAAATTATTTTTGGGTCTCTTCTAACGATATTCCTGAAATTGTTGTTTGTTCTGATTTCTGATGGAAGTAACTGAAGCTGCGCTGTGTGTTTTGACTCTTTGGGAACTTATTTGCAAATTAATCTTACTTCACAAGTGAAGTGGAACATGGAGGGATGTTAATGATGCAAATGATTGCATCACATGAATCCACTCATGAACAGTTGGCATTAATCAGGGTGAAACGAGCGATTTATGACTAGTTAGGGCAGTTAAGAGAGTTTGTTGAGTCAGGCTTGGCACATTTACAGGAGCAAAGCTCACTGACAAAATACAGAGAGACAACACAAAGTGAGTTTTAGTATATATAAAAAAATATAAAAAAGAAAATGTTGTAAATATGTTCTTGCATGAGGCCCGAAATTTGATGTTTACCGCCAAGGAATAGCGTGACTTGATCATTTAGGTTGACATCAGAAAAAAAGGCAGCCTATTCATAATGAAAAGCAGTCACAGACCAGGCTACACATTGACTAAGAGAATTTTACAAGGACATGAAGACGCAGCAGAAGTTTGACTGCACACCATGAAGTGGAACAGATGTACAGGACACTGAGTCGAGACAGATATGCGTTCAAGCATTCAGAAAGCCCATAACATTTTTCAATACAAGGCTACAGTAGCGCAGCTTGTTCAGAGGCTAAATGAGTAAGTTTACCACTAAGTATGATGCGGCAACACAGCAAATCTTGCTCTATGTACAAGTATGGAAGAAAGGTAGTGAAAGCACAGATAGACAGACACATGGCCAGGTTAAACTGTTGTATTAAAAAAAAACCAAAACAAAACTATGAAATAGAGGCAAATGTTTTCGCATCAGCTGCCGTAACAATCTTCAAAACCAATCTGCCCATATCTTATTAATAGCAATCGTAGTAATTATTAATCACAGCATCTGTAATCTGTTTGACATGTGCGTGTCTGGAATGTGTCTACTACAAGTGGCGGTGTCAGGAAAACCAATTTCATGTCTCAATCTCTGCATGTCAAACAGATAAAACAAACCCGTCTGGCTTACCATCAAACTTTTTATGCCTGGAGACAAACGTCGTCCTCATATTGTGGCTGCTCTCCTCGACCACATTCTCGAACTCCAGTTTGCTCTGCTGGTTGAGTTTGTCCTCCATCTCAGATGTGCAGCACGTGTATCCCTGAGGACAGACACGCAGGTGTTCACCTGAAGGAGACAGAGACACAGAGCACCGTTTTTTTACACACATCACTGCCACAGGACTCGTTTTTTTCTTTTCTTTTTTTTTTTTTTTTTTTTTTTTCAAAAGGCTGAGCTGAGTCTTTGATCAAAACTCTCCTATGATTTTGAAACTCTCATCACTTGGAGCTATCAAAGAAGGACAGACTGTAACAAATGGGGAAGGATAATATTTGCTGGTAACCTGCTATCATGTAAAATGGAGTATAACTTTGATACACAGTGCATACAGCTCATACAGGGATTTTTTTTTTTTTTTTATATATATCATAGTCCAAAGCACAGCAGTAGGTCAACTGAGGTTGTGTGAAATGGAAAGTTCAGTGCATTAAAACTCCGAACCTATATTTCAGTTCCTGGTGTGACAGCCCCTCCGCTTTGCTTGCTGCTGCTGTGCTCTGTTCAGCAGGCTGATTAGCAGGATTGGACACACAGGGCCTGACAATTTTTGTTTTTTCAGATTCTCTTCTCTCCCACACACACACACACACACACACACACACACACTTGCATTGTATAGTCCTGTGCCTCCCTACAACACTATAATGCAGCATACACTCACTTTTCTACTCCCTACATGACTCAACCGACCAATTTGTAATTTAGATTTGTTCTGTACTTTGTTTTAAATGAATGTAGTGTTGTAATATGAAATATACTACCATTTAAAAGTTTGGGGTCACTTAGAAATTTCCTTATTTTTGAAAGAAAAGCATTGTTTTTTTCAATGAAAAAATTTTTTAACTAACCAGAAATACACTCTACACACTATTATTGTGGTAAATGACTATTCCAGCTGCAAATGTCTGGTTTTTGGTGCAATATCTACATAGGTGTATAGAAGCCAGCAACTATAACTCCAGTGTTCTAATGGTACAATGTGTTTGCTTATTGCATCAGAAGGCTAATGTAATACAATTTTCTATTCATTTTACAACTCACGGTGGTAAATAAAAGTGTGACTTTTAATGGAAAGTTGTCTGGGTGACCCCAAACTTTTAAACAGTAGCGTATCTCTGTGCTCACTTACCCTACTTAGTTACTCTACTCTTACTTACTCTTACTCTGGGTATACAAACCACAACCTGCATATATTGCCCTACTCTTCTCTGTTCCTGTACATTTTGCTTATCTTGCTTGTTTGACTTTTCTATCTATCTAATAATATCTGTATATTACCACATTCCATTGTATATTTTCTCATATCACATCCATATATTCTCTGTATATTATTGATAATTTAAACCCACTTTACTGCATTTAACTATGCAAACTTCTGTTATATATTGTACTGCACTTTGCACTTGCTGCTCTTTATATATATATATATATATATATATATATATATATATTCACATGACTTTTTTCGTTCAGGATTTAGTATTAGGAGGAAAAGTAAGGAAAGTATTTGCAATCGTAAAAAACTGTCTTTTAATCAGTATTAATTCTTAATGTTTTACAGAGCCATCACCTCTTGACTCTTTTATACTTAATATGTTATTGAACCTTGTTATTCAGACATGAACTTAAGCAAAGAATGGTCCGTAAAATTCCGCAGATGTACTGAATTTGGGAGCCGGTATTGAATAATTTAAAAGGTTTCAAGAGTTCGAGTAACAGTAACAGTGAACAAAAATGTTGTATCTGAAAATATGAAACAACTTCTTCATCTACTATCTACTTGCTTTTGTAAAGAGGATTCGCTGCATGTCGATTGAGTATTTTTGAGTAATTTCGAAAACGGGGTTGCTTCTAGAACTTTGTCTCATTCTCCGTGTTATTCTGTAAAAAACGTGGGATTTACTTAGAGATCATAGAAGGGAATGAATAGGGAAGATAAAATGGAAATCTGACTACATTTAACAGCCATAATGCACAGCACCCATAATGCATGTAAGACAATCTCGTCCTTTAGAGCGTGGTGATGGCAGCATCAGCCGTCAGGTATGCTTTTTAAGACTGAGAAATTGAAATTCATTATGTTGACTTTGTTTCTTGAATTTAATGTTACATAAGACATACCACCCTGAAATGAGGCCATGTGTGGCTTGGTAGATTCTTTCTCAATAGTGACACCTTTGTGTCACAGCTTATGCATACTCGAAGCAGCAGGAGATTATTGACGGTGATGTCTTTTCCACATTATATTTCTCATAATATTACAAAAGACTCTCTATCTTTATGTTTTGCACCATATTTCCGCAAAATGCGGCATGTCCCACTCCCCTGCTGTAGCGCACACACACACACACACACACACACACACACACACACACACACACACACACACACACACACACACACACACACACACACACACACACACACACACACACACACACACACACACACACACACACACACACACACACACACACACACACACACACACACACACACACACACACACACACACACACAGGCTAGGCTTTTGAACTAATTTACAATCATGGTTAATCTGCTCCTTTGGTGAGGAAATATCATGATATGTGTGTGTGACTCATTATTATTGCAGCCAAGTTTTGGTGGTGGTAGTGATGGTGTGATGTATGTGTGTGTGTGTGTGTGTAGTTGCACTAGCCATCTCATTAGCCAGAAAGCTCATATCTGCAAGGTGTTTCTAGTCGGATAATTCGGTGTTTGTTGTGGTGGAGGTGCCAGTGCCGTCTGTTGGGGGTATAGCGGCAAAAAGGCACGGGAATGTGCTCATTCCTCAACCCGAGCCTTTCATATAAGTCATTTCATAGACCGTTAAATTCAACAGGACTTCAACGTGTAAATTGCTCGACAAATGTTACACACAGTCCCTTTGAATCAATGAAGTAAAATAACATGACGATTTATAAAGATCAATGCAAAAACAGTTTTTGACAGATTATTATATGTTTGAAATAATTATTACATACAGTATCGCACTTAATGATATTGCCATTTCTATTTATTTAAGTGTGACAGGCTTCAAAAATTTCAGGGCTAAGCCTAACGGCCCCCGCTGAGAACTGTTAGCCACATTTGACCAAAACTGCAGGGAAAGATTTTGAAAAAGTGCCTGAACCTAGATATAAGAAGTTAACAAAAAACATTCAATAAAGCAATCACTGTAAAGATGTGATACTCTACAAAGTACTGACTCCAGAGGTTTTATGTTGTACTGACTGATAAAAATTTCACTTTGATCTATTATGAATGATGTAGGTGATCCTGTGTTCCTACATGTATTCGTCGGTATAATTTGGTTTGTGGTTTCGGTCGGTCATTCTTTCACTGAACAACAACATCAAAGTACTTTTGAGGCTTAGAAAATGTAGTCGAAGAGCTGCAACAGAAAATTACACCTCAAACACACTGCTAAAGTGTGCAATTGCCAGAAAGAGGAGAAACCGAAAGCATTTGAGCATCCAAACTGACTGAAAGAATATTTTCAATTGATAAACCAACTGAAATGAAACATGCTGTCTAATTAGTTACACCCTTCAAAATACATTCCATTGAAATGTCTATTTTGTATTATGAGGAGGACATCATAGACTATTTGTCAGTGAAAGGATGAGTTCCACAAGAAAAAAAAGGTAAACAAACAAAAGACCGAGGTTGTTGTTGCTAAGAAAGCATTGGTCATAATGTGGACTTTCCAATTATTTGTCTTATGGGGAAGCAGCATCTGTGTCACTGGCAAAAGAGTTGTTGCAAAAAAGAGAAGAAGTTGTCCAAGTCTTTTGGAAAATTCATTCATTCATTCATCATCTATTCCAGCTTATTCCTCATTAGGGGTGCAGGGGTCTGCTGGAGAAAATCTCAGCGCAGCCCAGATGGTTGCCAGCCTATCGTGGGGCACACACACCACTCACACCTATGGACAATTTAGTGTCTCCAATTAACCTCAGGCATGTTTTTGGACTGTGAGACGAAGCTGGAGAACCCGGTGGAAATCCTCACAGACATGCAAACTCCACACAGAAAGGTCCCAGACCCAGGATAAAGGAGGACTTGAACCTACGACCTTCTTGCTGTGAGGCAACAGCGCTAACCCCTGCACCACCATGTCCCCCCTTTTAGAAAATGATTACATATTAGCATATGTTTTTATTAAGAGCTACTTTTTGTGTACCTGCTGCATTATTATCTCCTTTGTGCTGCTTTACATCTGGGAGGATCAGACATCAGTAGAGGTTTAAAAAAAAAACCTCTGGCCAGAGTTTCAAGAGTTTTGTTTTTTTTGTTAGCGTATCCATTAATGTTTGAGAAAGAGAGAATGGCGGTTGCTGCACCGGTGAGGTATGTGGTGCAGAATAGTTTCAGATTGTGGGACTTTTTGATGCACTGTACTACAATGCAGGCACTGGTATGCACACTGGTGCTCTGCATGCATATACAGTGAGCTATAGATGAGGGAACTCTGCATGGATAATAAAACAAGGCGGATGCAGTATGTACGTGCTGGCACTCTCAAATGTGCTTAATCCTTAATCAGTCCTTAGAGAGGCACCAGGCTACAGTAATGAGGTGCACCATCAACAGTTCAACACAAACCCATCGTCTCCAGAGTAATGCACAATCCCTGTGGCCACAGAGAGCAAACTCTAAAACAACAAAATACGTTCAAATGCAGCATTCCGTTTCTATTTGATGATTCTTTCAGATTTCTCTGTGTCATTACTAGGACAGTTTCATATTTTAGCAAAGCAGCTGCAATTCTACAAGTGTTACATTATTTACACTCTGAAAATGCAACGCTATGTGAAAAACCTTTATTCCGAGCTGTGACCATTTTAACACAAGGTGAATTTCCTCATGTATTTCATCATTGTCTTATTTCAGTTTGTTTTTTTTTACTGAGTACACCCATTTGCCTTTTCTTTAGCCAAAACATTGTTTGATCAGTTTTGCATATCTTCCCTTTAAAATATTGATGAATTCCAACATTCTCAATGCCATTTTTTTTTAGTGGCAGATTAAGGTGTAGTGGGATCGTTAGGGCTGACTTGAGGTCAGCTTTTACTGGCATGCTTCAGCCGGTTGGCAAATGTCAGACACAACAGCTCATTTCAGTCTTGTAGAGCATAACCCAAAATCTGCATGTGTAGTATTTGAGACAATGTCCAAGAAATGGTTTGGGACAAGAGTATAAGGTTTATTGTCATAATGATTGATAACTTAAGGCAAATAAGTCTTTTTCCCTGCATTAGTGAGCAATGAAACTCTGTAGTGAGTCAATTTCAGTTTGAAGTTTTCGTTGATACAACTTGTCAAAGTAGGCCACTAAAGGTTGTCTGAAAAAAGAGAAAAATCAATAAACGCAGAAGTGTCCTTAAGTGCGAATGACAGCTGAAGGGAAACCCTGGTGCTTTTTTTTATCTTCCATACATTGTGAACCACTCTTATTAATCTTTCAGTCTTTTTATTTAATAAAATACCATAAAATAGAATTTTGTAAGCATTAGGCAGGAGTATGCTTCAGTTTAGGATGTTGTGACATCATTCCTGCTCTTCTCTAGCAGCTTTCGATCTTTCTATAATACAGATACCAACAGAAATAGCAGAATAAAAATAGCTAAGATCATACAGGACAAAGCTATTTGATATTTTTACACACAAAAAAACCCTCAGCCATTTTTCTGCTGTAAGAAACAAAAACAAACAAATACCACCTTAGAGAATTTAGGAATAATCGCATCCAAATCTAGATGACATTGTGGCTCACTAGACCATATACGTCCCAAGATGGAACTTGAAACCAAGCTGTCAATACACTGCGCGCTTGTGAGATCACAGTTGTGTTCAGACTGTCAGGCTGAGTTAAACATGTAAGACTCAATACCAACAGTACCAACAAAAATGGAGACATAGATGTGGAGAGATTAGAAAGTAGAGCCAGAGGTTCCAGTTTGGGCAGTAGCTGCAAGTAGTGTTGATTTAAAAAAAAAAAAAAAAACATCACCGAAGACAAAATTAAACCTGTCATTTGAGAATCTAATACTGAAAGGTCAAATGCTGCAATGTCATAGAGACAGGAGATTCCCCAGTAAAAACAACAAAACTCATACTGGCCCTTTACTAAGACCCTCAGTTCACCTTCTGTCTGAAACAGGCGGTTTTAGCTCCTGTCCCTTCCTGATGAGCTCACTTTGCACAGAGTGACTGCATAACAACTGACTTCCAGGAACATTAGTAGAAGGGCTGAACAATTTAAAGAAAAAAAAATGAATGAAAAAAATTAAGATATTCAATTTCATTCACAATTTTCTTAAAATCAAGTTTCAGTGCACAACAACATTTACAAGCATCACAGTAACTAACTAAAGTCAACTAAATGCCATTACCCTAGTGCAAGATTAAAAACTAAAAGTCAAGAATTGGTTTCAAATGTCATATTTATTAACAAGAAACATTCTATACATAGGCTATGTCAAGTGATTGAGCGACGTCAGTTATTACAACTGAAGAACTAAAAGAACCATCAATATATTAACCTAACTTTGAGCAAAAATGTCTTAAGTTAAAGGAGTGCAAGGTCAGGTGGCAGACATGCATATAATAGTTATGTAAAGAGCAAAAACAATTGCAAGTTTGACAAACTCAAGATTGCATTGCCTGAAATTCGATCTAGAACCGTAGATCATTCAAGGGTAATTAGTTACAGGACTTAAAATCTAAACCTCTAGACTCAAAAGCTAAAATCCAAACCTAAATATGTTCCGCAATCAAGATGTAGAAAATACATAACGGCAAAGATCACTAATGAGCATGTGTGACTAGTTGACATCTGCTAGTTTGACAGAATGAATTCACAAGTATCTACGGTATCTACCCATCTTTCTATACCTGTTAAGGATTCACAGTGGTGATGAAGTTATCAGGACATTTTGTTTATATTGAGCCATCCCATTAGGAATCTCATTTGCTGAGATTGTAACATGATGATCATTCAACTTCAGATTACACGTGCCAGTGACAATTCATAGAGCCTTGCTGTTACTGTACAGCAGGAGTGTCAAACTCAATTTCATCCCGGGCCACATCAACGTTATGGTTTGAGTTTGACACCTATGCTGTACAGTATCGGACAAATTTTGTAGTGACAAATTAGAGCTGTTGGGGAAAAATGCTTTTGTTGCGAGCTTTACTGATGGCGGCAGGCGAAGAGAAGCAAGTGGGAAGTTGGGAATAGTCCCAGAGCACATCCATGGCATCTGTTAAAGCGGTTTGCCAAATCAGCACTGATACTTTTTTTTCCCCCCACTGCCGCTGAAATTATTTAAAAGTGGGTCTACACTTTTGAGTTGCACCTGTTTGGTGTGTGAAATCCATTCTGACTGAGCCTATGGATGTGTCTGGACAGAAACCTCTGTATTTAAGGTGACAACACAGAAGTACCACTCTCCTTTATAGAAGATACAACTGTTATATCAGGTGTTTCCCAGAGATGAAACCTGCTTTTGGTTCAATGTGAAACAACAAAGCTTCATTTTAAACAGTAATTCAGGCATTTCTACCCACATTCATGGTTCAAACCACTCCTAAACTGATCACAAATGCATGGATCAACACACACAACATCACAAGCATGCACACATACATTATACATTATTTACCCACAGGCTTATCCATGACTGATGCGTAAATAGTTATGCAATCTTGCTGAAAATAAGGGCTTCACTCATATATTTAACCCAGCCCATCTAATGTGCAACTGTCCTTGTAGCTGCCTCCAGCACAGATGTCAGAAGGCACTGCTGCACATCTTTTCCTTTCAGAACGAGCTGATCAGAGATTCAAATGTATGTAATTACAGAAGGCAAGATAATTAAGGACAAATGGTTATCGTCTTCGGGGATTTTACAGTGAAATGTTCCGCTGGCATTAGCTCAAATATTCCCTAATCAAAAGGAAGTGAGGCATAAGGAATATTGTTCTCCTTACAAATGAAATCACAGGTTAGTCGTTTTGTTCACTTTCTTTGATGCACAGACATGTTTGTCTCCTCTGGATCACTATCTTCATGAGCTGCAATAGAAAAAAGAAAAAAAAAGATCGAAGCGTAACATTGTAATTAGATGAAATTGCTGACAACGGTTTTAGAGGCATAGGCCAGCTCAATGCTGATAAATGGCTGGAGAAAAATTGCCTGTTTAACACATGCTATCAGCCTCAAAGACAGTTTCCTGAGCCATTATAAATGTTACTTTAAAAGATTATGAATGTGTGGCGCCTATTTCGAACCAACCAGACATTCTAATCTCCAAAATAACAACATCAGTGATATATAGGTCATTGGAAGCAAGTGGATGGACCCGGAGGTACAATCATGCAGGGATTAAAGAAGAACTGACATCATATGTTATGCTTTATTCCACAGCTGCCTTGTATTTGGACCCAGCTCCCTTTGGCTTCATATCCCTTGATGTTAAAGAACCATGTATGCTGTGCGTTTGAGGTTTCATATGTGCAGGCATATGCTGCAATCACATCTAAAGGGCAGGCGTAAAGGATGGCACATTTCTTACCCTTCTTTTCTAATAGTAGCTCATTAAAACTGGCACTGGCCCCTCCAGTTCGGCAGTCATGTGATGTTAAAGCTCAGCAACTGAAGCAGATGCCCTCGTGACAACAGATTTGCATTTAGAAGTGCTTTAGATGCCATTTGTGGAGGGCTTGTGTCTTTCCTATATTCTTTTTGCTTGGGAAAACATTTATATTATATCTGGAAACGAAATGCCTGACCACTCTACAGTGCAGCATGGATAACAGCGTACTAATGGGAGTCAGTGCTAACGAGCCATGAGCAGCTAATGTATGGGCTCCACCGGAAAGACCGGGAATCCGGTGGTGCTTTGACTGCATCTATGAGCTAATTTTGGCTACTGGTGTTGCAGCTGAGCTAGCTGCTCTAAAAGAAGAGGCTCTCCCAGTGTGTGCCAGGACACAGTTGTAGCCCTGCTGTTATTTTAACGTACTATCTGCAGGCCCATGTGTTGTGTTTACTTGTTTGCATTGCCACAGAAGGGGAATACATCTAATACGGCTGCCACATTACGTGTGAGAGGCACAAACCGGGGCTTCTGTCAGCCAGAATTCTGCTTTTTATACAAGGCACAGCCTACACAACAGTTAAGAGGATTGATGTACGAAATAGACCTCACAGTGCTGGCTATAGGTTAGGGTAAGGAACATCTCCACTTTATAATCCAAACAAGACTCATACAAGATAGTTTTAAGCAGAAAAAGGCTTTTACACACAATATGTGTAATGTTGAAAATATTATGAACACAATATGCAGGAATCTGTGACATGGACAGTACATACAATATTAAGTGTGGCGTTGGGGTTATGGTTATTTTGATTCTTCTAAATTAATTCATGTTCTTTCAACATCTGATGCATTGTTGTGCATTGCAGTTAAGAGGTCTAAATTAAAACCTTTTGCAATGATAAAATGTTTTCTGCTCTTAGAAAGAAAGAAGTGGACCATTGTATGCACAGGCATGATGACACTTCTCTATATTGTGCAAAAAGGTTATGGGACCTCATTAGTCACAGGGTGCTGAGTTGATTGGTCTCAGTCATTTTGCCACTTCATAATAAAGCTTAAAAAGGAAAAAAAAAAAAACTGAGGATAAGGCTTCAAAGCTAAAGTTAAGATCCTAAGGTTTCAACATGGTCGATCTAGATTTAATGCAATAATCAAAATGAGAAATAAAGGGTGTAAACCCATGTCCTTTGTCATAGTATTTTAGCCTTATTCTTTGTCATAGTTTAAAGTTTTCTCTGAAAGTTCAGACTAAAAGATTATATATATATATATATATATATATATATATATATATATATATATATATATATATATATATATATATATATATATATATATATATATATATATATATAAATAAAATTAAATTAACTTAAATTAACTGAGTTAATAGGGGGCGACACGGTGGAGCAGGGGTTAGCGCTGTTGCCTCACAGCAAGAAGGTCGCAGGTTCAGGTTCAAGACCTCCTTGGTCCTGGGTCTGGGACCTTTCTGTGTGGAGTTTGCATGTTCTCCCCGTGTCTGCGTGGGTTTTCACCAGGTACTCCAGCTTTCTCCCACAGTCCAAAAACATGCTGAGGTTAATTGGCCACTCTAAATTGCCCGTAGGTGTGAATGTGTGAGTGAATGGTGTGTGTGCCCCGTGATTGGCTGGCGACCATCTGGGGTGTATCCCTGCCTCTCGCCGTAACACGCTGGGATAGGCTCCAGCAGACCCCTGCGACCCTAATGAGGAATAAGCAGGTATAGAAAATGACTGACTGACTGACTAACTGAGTTAATATGGCTCCTTTGGGCAAAATAGCTCATTAGATTTATAAAATTGTGCATATAATGTGTGGTTCTCCAAAAAGGAAGTGTCATGAAACACAAAAACTCAGCTGTTCAATGTCACATCTTCTTCTACACCCAACCATTGAGTTTCATGAACATCAGCCATGACAATCAGTTTTGAAAACAATACCTCGTTGTAAAAGTAATAATATAATATGAATATACACCTTAAGGAAGCAGAATTCCTTTATTCTTGGTGGGTCTAAACAATCAATCCATTCCAAACAGGCACGTTTAATGGAAACTGGACTAGTATTTTGCACAATAAAAAAAATTAAGACATTTACAGATGCATACAGCAATATGATTCCTCCATCATTCTCTGCTTGGGAGATTTAAAATGCTAAACAGACTATTTTTTTTTTCTTCAACATGAAACATATGTTGCAGGGAAATGTGAAAGCTCCAAAATATTTCAGGGCAGCTGTGGGAAAAGAGTGGGTTCTATGCCCGTAGAGGGTCTGATGCCAGACAGTGCGATTAACTCCCAAAAGGATTCATTAGTCTACCTGGCTAAAGGGCAAACCGCATATGGACCATGCCATCTGGTACATCCCTTGACCACTCTTGCCAGCATTTATAAAGTGAGAACATTCTCGGCAAAGCTTCATGCTAAACAAGCCAACAGATCATGAAGTCAAGAGAGAAAAATGCGTTATTCACCCATGCTAAAAATTCCTAAAAGAGGTGTACTGATGCTGTAAATGAAATTAATATCTGCAGTGTGGCAGCATATATTGTACGAGCCTGGTAGGGTTTATTCCCACTTCAAAGAACTATTAAAAAGGGACTAGAAGACTATGTTTATGGGTAATGTGTGCAGGTATTCAACTAACATACGTTTTGATTAAAATCTAATGAAATAGGTTTTCATTAGGTTCTAGGATAACTTAGATTGCTGCCTGTTAGTGGAGTTTTCAACACCACAGAGCTAAGCTCAATGAGCCCCATCTTGAATGAATCACATTTATTAACATTGATCTACCAGCAGATCCCAACTCTCTGGAATATTACCTCTTCTCTGCTCTTATAGTTCAGCTGCCACAGAGCACCCGTGTGCACGAAAGACTCATTGCCTTCAAATGAGGGCACAGGGCTGCAGAAACACGTTCACACTCTTGACATTTCAATTCAGCTATTGAGTTTACCTGAGCCAAGTCTCCAACGATATCCATAATTCAATTTATTTGTGACTTAGTTTCTCCGTTTTTAGCATCGATTCCATTCAAAATCCATCACATGCTTTATAGAGATTTACTGCACATACCTCCAATTGCATTCTGTCAGAACAGTAACAGTCATGCAAAAGTCATATGTATTTTGCTATCTGTGCCATTGAACGTGGAACTCATTTGTCCACTGACAGGAATTATTACATTTTCTGATTCTGATAATCGAAAGCCAAGGCTTTCTCTAAATGACAGTTCCTGGCACTGCTGCTCCTTGTCTTTTCACTCCTCTCTCTCTCTCTTTTACTCTCTTTGGATGAAACGGTTCAGCCAAGTTCACCTTAAAGGCAGGCTGAGCTGCAGCTCCCTGAGCAAGGTTGACACCTCTATCTTTGAGATCTATTGACTCAGGTACATCTTAGGCCCCTCACACTGGGCTAGGACTCTCCTTTCTTTATTCGGGCTGCAGCACATAAGGGGCCTTTTATTCAGCTGACAAGGTCCAGATTAGAGGGCAAAAGTGAGCTCAATCACACTCACAAAGAGAATTAAGAGTTGTTGAATGATGGAATACACTATGAATACCCTATAATGTTATAATAAAGGGAAACATAGCTGATGTCAGCCTAATACTCCAAATGATATGTTCTCCTTTAAAAGGTGAATTTCAGCATAATGGTTTCCTATAATCAAAGGCATCTGGATATATTGGGACATCTCCCGCCTCTAAACATATTCAAGTTGTATTTAAAACTCAAAGCAAAAGAAGGCTATTGAATGTCAGATTATTCTTTCTTATGATGAAATACACAACATATTTCATAACCTCTGGCAATCCATTCTATTCAAAAAAATAAGTTCAGGAATAATATTAATTAAAAAAATGACTGAAAAAACTAGCCTCATACAAATGATTGCATCATTATAAAAGGTGTTCATTTTATAAATGGTGTTACATAGTTGATAAAAGTAAGGTTTGGAAGCATGTTGAAGTCAAGATTGTGGTATCTGTAGGATATGTGTGTTGCATCAAAGGAGTATTTATGAGGTTATACAATACATTTAATAAAATACAAGAAATGTCATGAATTTGGTTCCAGGTTTGAATGGTATTTATTTTTTATATTTTCCTGACATCTCAACAGACTATAAACAGAACAAAAAAAAATCATAAAAAGCTAAGCTGCTGCAAAGCATGTATAACAAATGTCTAGACAACAATGCTGTGTCTATTATGAAATGATCCTACTTGCTGGGTTTAAAAACTAATGTCCTATCAAAAATAGATGGCAAAAAGAGGATGGTAAAAAACGGCCTTCGCTGCATGCAGCTGGTGTTTGCTTCCTTTTCAAACATGTTTGGCAGTATTTAGCATAGCATAGCATTTAATATTTCTTTACTAGCAGGTCATGTTTTTAACAATGGGTAGAAGTGTTTTTGCTATTAGGTCATGAGTGTTTTTATTCTAAACTATGATCGGGTGCCTAAGCCTAAGCCATTGAAAAAAGATGCTAAAGGGGTAAAGGGGGCATTAAAAAATGTTGCCAAAGTAGTCAGCCTGATCATAGGGTTAGATATGCCTGTTTACTAATCTTGAAGTGTTGAGGATTCTTGTGGTATTCTGAGGACGACAACAATGGGTTTGTATCTGTGATATCTAGTCAACCCCCTAAAGATAGCTTACAAACCTGAGAAGGTGATATTTGATGGATAGGATGAAATAATACAAGGTGTGCGAGGTTTCTAAAGGTGTTACTGTTTGTCAACAGAAATCCACAAACTGCAAGTAAACCCAATTACTATGTTAAATCACATCTGTCTGCATGTTGCATGTTGAAAATGCATCAAGGTTGATTGATCTTACTGCTGCTGTGCCATCTGGATCTCCTCTCCATCACCCAAATCCCCCACTTTCAACTATTTCCACTGTGGCTTGAGACCCAAATTGAATATGTCCAAACAAGATGACACAGATAATTGCTCGGACCATATGTTGCCACACTTGGAAACTGCTAAAGGATTTTTTTAACTTTCAAATAACTTCCAGAGTCAAAAAAAAATGCATGACAGTAATGGTTGGATAAATATATGTTTCAGAGTGTGGCGTGAATCAGTGAGGTGAGTCTTAATGACTTGAGTAAAATCAGACATTTACTGAAGATCATGATTTTATGGAGTGTTGTCAGCCTCCATTTAGTCTGATGAACAGCCTGGGTCTTTCAAATATGATGGCAGTGTAGGTGTTAATAAATCCTTGTTGCATGTCTAAGAATGAGTAGCTTTGTCTGCAATTATCACCTGACTTCCATCAGTGTTAATAACATGGTAGGTACTGTAGATAATCAAAGTGTTCTAAGCATTATTCATATTCATCATGTGCTCTTTGATTATGCATGTCAGAGAGGTATTTTTACTATCTGCCTACGAATAGAAGATGGTGCATAACACACAATGCTTAGGCTGAATTCCCAGAAGGAAAACGTAGTTGTTTTTCCTCCCTTTTCCTCCAAATAATGTTTTCTGAATTTCTGCAAAGAGCATGAGCGCTGGAGGCATTCAATTTTGCACAATGACAGAACTGCACCGGCCAAGTTCTGTAGTGCAAACCAGTCTGCCTAAATGAGATGTTATTACTGAGTGTGAAATATGAAAAGGCAATATCTCAAATTGAAGGCAAAGGGCATGAATCTCAGACCATGATTCAAAGATGTTGCCAAGGAAAAGCTTATACCATATCACATGCTATTGTCAAGCACAATTGCAATGGAGTATACCAAGAAAAACATGCATTTTTTTTTCACAAAAAAGAAAAAAAAAATCAAAATGACATCTACTCCTCTACCTCATTAAAAAATCCTATAAATATGCAATTATTTCTCATTTCACAAGTTAAATGCCGGATACAAGATGTCTCCTACTTAGACTGTGAAGTGTGCACATTTGGGCTCTCAATCCTTCTACATAATCCCATTAGAATTGCCCTCCTTATTCATTATTATTTTGAATATTCAAATTATACTTGAAATGCTAACATTTAGCCTATTATTAATATTTACCATCCCTTTTCATCCCTGGGTATCAAATAGTACTGTTTTGTCCTGTCTAATACTGAAATGAAAGGCTCCAGTCTGGATTTAAACAAGTCCATGGCATTTTTTGATGAATTTTCCAACTGTTACAAATCACTGTAAAAATGTCCAGTTTGAGAGCAGAAAAAACTTTTACACCATGGACTTTTTTACTGGGGAAAACCAATACAGCACACACTCATGTGCCTCCAAAATGACAGACACACAGATAGGGCTGTTAAAAATTTCATTAACCCACCAGACATACAAGACAGCCAGTACCCTACTGCCCAACACACGTAGAAAGTATTAAGCATTCAATCAGTATTCTATTTTATTTTTTCTTTAGAATATTCAAATTATATTTGACTCACAAAATTTGTTCCACCAGCCCTAATGCATATGACACATATGTAAGTTGCTTACTGGACCAAAATTGCCTCTGAACTAGTTGTGATGTCACAAAATCAGCAGTACAGTATCAGTACATTTATATTAAGATTTTCAGTGAGCACATAAGAAACATTCTTGTTTAATCGGATGAATGTAAAATCGTCTGCACAGAAACTCTACACAGTGAAGCTGGCGCATCCAACTGAAAGAAAAAGAAGCAAAACTCATTTTTGAGCGGAGGGGGCCTTTACATACCAATACCTACCTTAATTATATGCAAATATTATTCGCCAACATGAGAAAAACTGAATGGAAATGAACATTGCAGGGAATTCACCAGAAATGAAAGACAGTCACGGTGATAAGAAAGAGGAGTGCTACAAGATGGATGGTAGAGATGAGAAAGATTCCCATGTTTACAACTTGCTGCCGGTTAATTATCCTGACTGGCAGACTTGGCTGACAAGCTTTTCGAAAGTTTCCTGTTTCCTAATAGAGATGATGTTCATGTAAACACAGTTTACAACGTTGGAACCTGTTATTAGAATAACATGCCAAAAATTACACTGTTAACACGAGCAATGGTCTCACACTTCGTGTTATTTTGAATACGGATCATACTATTCATATCATTTAGAATGCATATTAAATACCCAGTATTTGCCAAAAAGCCCCTTCCATTTATATGCCTTTTGACTAAATCAGGTCCCAATAACAGGCAGTCAAGCATCTTCAAATGCTCTTTGAAAACTGATAAGCATATGACCTTCTGCTCACACTCCATCTGATATACAGGTTGGAGCTTTTTATAAACCACCATTTTCCTCCTGTCTGACACTTTAATTCTGCAACTTGACTAATTTTAACTGCTTAATCTTATACAATAATGCTTTAATGAGCATCCCTGCAGTTATTTGATGATTTGCCTGCCTGTGGTATCTGAACACAATGTGTGTGCTAGCAGATCTTGCCTCTTGTGGTAAATGTCAAAGGTAAGCCACCATACACATCGAGCACTTGAACAGAGCTTATGGCCACTAGCTCCAGTCATGCATGCAGTCTATTAAAGCAGACCTGCAATATTCTGTACAGCCTCATGCCTGGGTAATGCCTGTGACCACTTTTCCAAATATAATTTATACCTGAGTGTGGGGTGAACAGTGTATGTGGAAATAAGAACATAAAAGCATACAAATTTCCAAATCACACCCATGGGAAATGGTGATACAGTACAGCTGCGTAATGTGTTTTTGAATTACTGGCTGCTTACAGTCTGTTTTTACACTACCAGTGTATTTTGTTGAAAAGGTTCAGGCACAATCACAATCATAATAAACTGTCACCTTCATGGGGAAAAATATATTTGGTAAATACCAAACTGGCTCTTGATAATATAATTTATAAATTATTCTTGTGTTAATGATGAAATTAACAATGGTTTTACGGATTCCTATGCATTATCTGGCATTGTCTACTTTACAGTACAACTCAGGTACATTGAGAACATACAAAGACCTGTCCTGGATAAACATAACAACATAGAAATACATGTAATAGAACAAAATTATTACAGGACGACAAATGTATCAGTACAGAACACAAAACAAATTAAATCAATGTGCAAAATGCAGGAAATAAACAGATTTAAATACTGAGAACAAGCCCAAGGTCACACAGATGAGTTTTCTAGTGACCCTAAATGAAGTTTAAAACTCCCTAGGTGGAATTAAGATCCACATCTTAAGATTCTACTCTAGCTTGTTCCAGGTTGAGGGGCCAGACTAGGAAAATGCCCTTTTGCCTAACTCTGTACAGACTGAGGGGTCTACAGCCTGTTATGAACCTTAGTGCTCTGTGATAGAGAGCATCCAGCAGAGGCGTTCATAAAATGAATATTCTTATAATCAAGAACCAGCAAGAAGGTGGCAGCAACAAGCCGTTTCCTGGCATTAGACGATAAGCAGGATTTGTTTTGTTTTTTTCTGGGTGATGCCTAGATATTTCTAGTAGCAACAGAGCAGCTAGTGCCTGCTCCCGGCATTATCATTGAGGGCCCTCAGGGTGACAGATACATGAGTGCCTGCAAGAGTGCCTTCGACCAGGCCTGTCTAAACAAAATACTGCACTCGGTTACAGAGCTGTGAACCCTGGTAGTGTGGCAGAGTCGCTCCTCAGGTCACCAACTACACTACAGGGTTTATCCATGTCCCCTCACAACTCAGTGGAGCCTCAATAGGGCTAATAAACACAAACAGTGGTTACACTGGTGGATAATCTCTTTGGGAAACTATGGCCCTGTTCACACAACAACAGCACATGCGATTTTTCTTTGAGGATTCCAAAGTTTATGTGTCTACACATGCAATGTCACCGAAAGTGTAACGAGCTGCAATGCTACTCCAATGAAGAAAGAAGAGTTATTTCTAACTGGATGAACCTGGGTCAAAAGATACTCGTAAAGCTATTATGGGAAACAAATATAGCCATTATCGTCAATGCTAGTTGCAATATATGATTGATAATTGACAAAATATGGACAATAAAACAGTCAGTATTGCTTTTATCTGTATGGAGTTATTTTACAAAGCCCAGCAAAACAGACACGTTCCACACAAGTTCCAGGGTGCATAGAAAACCTTCTACACAGGTTATGATTGCACCAAAGGCAGCATTGGAATGGCCCAACTTTTAGTTCCTACTACTGGTCACTAATAGAGTGACGTCATCGTTATCAACAACACTGCAACTCCACAATCAAAACCCATTGTCAGAAAATACCAGAGTAGGTAACCGACAATGCTGAAGCCATCTGCACACAAGGTGAAATCGGCATGAACATTTTTGGGAGTTACAGAATTCCATTGTCGAGCGGACAGGGCCTAGCACAAACAAAATGTAGCCGAAGTGAGCATTGTTAGCATTTAGCTTCAGGCTACAAACATTTCAGATCAGCTTACCACTATCATGTAGCAGGTAGCATGTAGCAGTAAAAGGAACAAACATGCTGCAAAACCAATTCACTGGGATACAAGGCAGGTGCTTTGTGTCCCTGGTAATGGATTGAGCATTGGTTAAAACAAATAGAAATTGATTGACCTGGTCTTTGAGGCGAGAAAGACAAAGAGGTTGAGAAGGTAGTTGTCCTCACTTTTATAGTGTGGGAGGTTCCGTCCCCAGTGTCATGGGCTTGACTGTTTATATAAGGTCTGGAGGGCATGTGGAATTAAGGCTATCATTAAATCAGACTGTAGTGACGGTCAGAGTGAGGTGGAAACAGATCACTGGTTATGTAAAATAACAATAAATTATGCTCTTGAAAATTAAATTGCTGACAATGCTGTTGCATTCATTTCTGTTGTTATTCAATAAACCGTTAACTTGAGGTAAAAAAAAATTAAAAATTAAAATAGAATATAATACAATTCTGTACAATTAGATGTTTCTGAACAGACAAGATGATATAAAGCACTTAATGCCCCTCATATTGTTATACCTGTAAAAGGGGGCTGACAAATAAATGTATCCGATGAAGTTATTTACAAAACAAAGTATATCACTGGCAATTCTAATTACAAAATTTGGTTAATAATCATAACAATGAATAATTTGGCAGAGAGGAATGGCAACAGAATAATCAGCCACACTGAACTAATGAATAGCTGTTGGCAACAGGTGTTTTTTAATCTGTCAAAATCCTCCAAATTCAACTCAAAATTAAGCAACAATGAATGATGAACACTACACTAATATCACAGCAAATAAAGTAAAGCACATACAAAAAGGAATCAGCTAAGCTGAAATGCCAGGTTTTGATCTATAATTAAGAATAAATAGATTTACTTCTAGATTTACTAAATTCCCACACTCGCTTCATGTTAGGCCCCAGCTACTTGGTAATTTTTATCTGCCGGTTAAACAAAAAAATCTCCTTCAACACGCCAATCGATTCGACCAACAAATATCTCAGACTATACAGAGAACTCAACACAAATACAGTCTGCCTAAAAGCCTGCAATACCATGCCAGGCCAGTAGTGGCCAATGAGCAAAATACCTGCATGAAAGAACATTTTGAACATATGCAATGCAACGTGGTAGTGATTCAAAAACACAAATAGTATCAAGAGCACAGACATGTCCGCCATCTTTGTTGTTTTGTCTTTTTTTGTCATGTTTTTTGACATGAATCTGAAAAAGATCTGGTTTGCCGTCATTACACTAATCTACTCGATTTGATATTTTCAAATCTCTCAACTTGTTTATATAGTTTGACAAATTGCGGGATAAATGCAGTGTTGGTGTGGTTCAGAGACCAAATTCGCTAGAAAAGTCTGATTCGTGTAGTTTGGGCCTTAGAGGCAGGCATAGAACAAAGTCAAAGCCTTACAGTCATCCTCTGGATTCATCATGCTAACCGACGCATGACTCAATCCTAAACACAACAGCTGGTGGTCTGAAGAGCCTGAGGTAAAGCCCCAGGGTGCGAGATGACCAGCCCACTCATTTACCAGTAGCTTACACAGGGGACAGGAAACAGTGGGGCTCAGAGAACCGGAGACAAAGCTGGCTCCTTTTCAGTTTCTGGCACCCTCCAGGAGCCCAAGAACACGGATGTGCCAAGAAATATCACAATGTCAGATGCTTTGTTTGACACACAGAGAAATCCATGGATGTAAAAGATGTAAGCACTGGACATAAGCTTATCATTAATCTCTATGAGCATTCCCAAAATGCTTGCAGCTCCTTTCCAACAGGCCTTGAATTAATGAAACTGAAACTACCGAGGCTGGAGATATTCTTTCTCAAGCCTCATCAACATTCTCACAATGGCGAGTCTTCAAACTGGTCCTTTCATGACATTAGGTTATATGAGCTTGTCACATTTGTCATGATGGCAAGGCTCCCTGGAGATACAATATGTGGCCCCATTTAAGTCAGCAGCGTGAGTCTAGTGAGCCCAGATCTCTTTTCTTGCAAGACTGCTCAACACCCTCATCAGATGAGAGCATAGGTGATTTAAATGAACTGTTGGTTCACCCCTGCTGTACTTTTTTAGTTCCAGATGAATTCTGATGTCACTTTGCGGCACTTTGCAAGTTGTACGCCCAACATGCTCCATTACACACCAATTTCACCGAGTACAATACCCAGCGTCATATGCAAAATACATTCAGCTATCTACCGTAATAAAATATGGCAACAATTTTTCAAGTAGATAAAGCAGTATTTTTAACTTTTAACTTTCCGTGTTCTTTCTGCAAAGCTTTTGCATTCTTCTCTCTCATAAAGTTAATGCAGATTTAAAAATAATTTTGCAGGAATCAATCATCATAAAATGCACATACGCCAGTATAATTTCGACTCACAAATCACCAAGGGGGAAGCAACAACAGTGCATATCCCAGGCTACAAAGGAAAAGAGGCTACACAGACAGAGAGAGGGAACATAGGGCAGACCTCTGAGACATTCAGGACTGTCATTATATCCCCTATGGAATTTCACAGCAAAGCCTATTATTTAATGTTATAATTAAAGCCCAGAAATCTGACCTAAGGTTAATATCGGCTCTCTACATTTTACCATTAACATAAAAATACTAACGATCTTCAATTAGTCTCTCCACCTCAAAACTGCAAATGAGATCATGCTAAAACTGGGTCATGAGCTTGTATAATTGGTATCAATTTCCTAATTTCTTACTGTAACAACATGCTTTTCTTGCATGTCCAAGCTAACAACCGCTTATCTTTGAAAAACCAATTCACAACTGGCTATCATCTTTATAATTGGTAAGCCATTATAGTCTATTCACTTGACATATGCAGTCATGCAGTTGAAAGCTCCTGCAAAGCTGCAGACATGAAGCTAATAATTGAACTTGTAGACTAGTTTAATGATTGTATAGTTTAGCTTAGCACTGTTTCCTGTTGTCCTACTGTTAACAAGTGTATACAACTGGTGGCTCATTTATTAGAAATGAAAGCCGTGGAAGCAGCACCCAACTTGGCAGACAAAGGCTTTTTTTTCTTAGTGATTCGTCCCTCTACCATTCCAGGGCAGACACGCACAAACACCTCTCAAAGCTGACAGAGAAATGCGCCAAAGAACTGTCTGTTTGTACTGTAATATAATCACAGGAACTGCGAAATCGCAGCATTTCACTAGTTTCAGTCACTTTAATGATGACCTGTCAGAGAACGGAGGGTGGGAGATAAGGTCAAACACACCTCCGGTTGTGCTCACTTTTATTTTTTGATTGATCAGGGAAAAGCCCAGCATTCTGTGATGCACACGTTACCACGGTTACCAAATGATTTCTGCATACATATAGACATATATTAAAAGAAAAAAACAAGTGTAACTATACTCTACATGCCTATACTATGTATATGGCACAATAAAAAATATTTTTCTTTCTTATATCATGATTAAACTGTTTGACTTTTTATCAGAATTGGGTTTTTTATCTGATTTTTTGGCTCATATATTTGACTTTATCTCAGATCTATAAAAATAATAAATATAAAGAAAAAAAACTCATAAAGAAATGAGTTACCTGTCAACAGAATAAGATAATTCAAGGTATTTATAGTCAATATTGGACTAATTGGTAATATTTTTTTCTGATAAGATTTCATTGCTTTCTTTTGATCCTGGTGTGGTTGTGTGATCTGCACTGGAATTTGATTGACAGCTTTCCACTGATCCAAACACACAGAGCTTAACACAACACATGTGTTTTATTAAACTGAACGAAGGAGATTGAAAGCTACTCAATAGCACACCGACTGAAGTGACATTTGATAAAAAAAAAAAAAAAAGAAAAGAAAAAAAATACAGTGGCCAGCTGTTTTGAGATATTATTGAAATGGATTACTGAAGATTATATTTTGGCATTTATATGACCGTTTTGAGTGCAGAGACACAGTAAAAAGGATTAGAGAGCAGTACCGCACATAACAAAGCTCCACAGCTGGAATCAAACTGCTGACATCGGAGTACTGCATCTTTACTATTCGGCTACTAAGTTGCCCTGTGACTCATTTTAAATATTCATGCCTTCAGTGGGGCCAAATGGGTAGATAGACTTGGGAAGTTGGAAAGTATTGATAGAAAGACGGAAATGCTGGATTTTCATAGCCTGGCTAACACCAGACCTCATATCAATCTAGAGTCAGATTCGGTCTGGGAACCATCCGTTCATTTGTTCATATTAGAGGCGTGGTTTATGAAAGCCCAGAGCTGTTTATTGGACACTACGAATATCTATCAAATGTGTCTGTACATAGCTTATAGCCAATGACATCAAAAATACCCAATGACCGATCAGATACCAGATGACAATGAAATAGTTTAAAGCTACAAGTTGCTCATTTTTCAAAAGAAACTTGGGTTTCAAATTACTAGAAACACTTTCTAAGATTGCATTAAAAGGTAAACTACCAAATGTCGCCATGTTGGATCCACAGTTTTTAACAAAATTGCTTCTGAGTTTCATCATCATCTTGCTGCACCCTCTCCATTCTGCAATAGGCTCTAGATGAGTCCTAGGTGTCCAGAATGAATTGCGGTGTGAAGTGAATTTGTGTGCAATGAAGGATGGGTCTACCCAGGCTAGGGTTTTTATGGAATTTGTTTACGAAAGTACAGCTCCCAGTCTCAACTTTTATATTACTGCTTACCTACTCTTTACCTTATGGAAGTTTACATTTTCTTTGCCTTTTTATTTTTTGTATATTTGGACTGGTCAACGAGAGTTAAATGCATTATGGTCTTCAAATATTAAATAGTCTGCTTCAGTAATTCAGTGACAAAAGGCATGTCTATATTTAGATACTGGATTAATGTCCAGAAGCCCTAAAGTTAGCCATTGATGAGCTCTGACAAAATAATGTCTACATGATGGAGCATCTGGAGTCTGGACTATTGATTTTTATACATCAACCCCCCCACATGGTTGCGTTGCACTGAAACCACCGCAGAGGCCTTTCGGTGGAACAATCTGTTTCTTTTAACACAACAACAAACAACAACAACACCCTTGTCAAGTCTGTGATGCCGGTGCCACCGACGCCGTCTGCATTTTTCAATGGTGTCTGATGTTTCCATGACAATTTCGGCACATCATGTTTCCCTCCGTTTAATCCTTGTTTACTTCCAAACCTCTGAGGGGTGGCTTATTTAGAAAAAATCACCTCAGCCATGTGTACTTGTCTGTGTCGGGAAAAACAAAAATAAAAAGTCCCCAGTGTGAAATGTATTTGCATCCTTGACACCTCGATATGATATACCCATGTGGGTTTTCCCTCAGCACACTGTGGCTCTCATCTCTCTGAGCCTTATCATTGGTGTCAAGCCTGGGACTTCTATTTAGAGACTACCCTCCAGACTCTAGAGGCAAAAAAGGGCTCTATGGGCAGAAAAGGAACGACCATAAACAAAACAGAACGCCTGGTTGTGTAACACACATAATGAATAATGGTAGGAAAACAAGCACCCTCTTGGCCAGAGGGTGGAAATAGAAGAAGTGATTAGTGTTGTCTGAGTAGTAAACATTATGTTATATGGCTTTAGGTCAATACCTCCGGGTCTCCTCTACATAAGACATTAGCAGGCAGACTACAATGCAGTCGTTAGTCGTTAGTGGCCACCTCCCTCTGGAACAGCCCCCGAGCCACCCTCACCCACCATGGCAGAAATCCTCCAGGAAAACCTTTTTTCCCAGTGAGAATGACCACATGTGACTTTTCCTTCTGTTACCTCCTGTGGCAGTCTTTTTTTTCTTTCCCCCGATGCATTTATAGAAACAAGTATAAAACGTTGCGTCACGTAGCAGTGCTTCCATCACATTCAGACGGATTACGTCCTACCTGACCTCTCCCGTGAACCGCAGCGCTACCCCCACTCACCTCGCATAGTTCCACCCAAGTCGTGATTTGACCAGATGGTTAGTCAAGGATACTCTACATGCCCTATATATATATATATATATATATATTTTTTTTTACTGGACACATGTGTTTATTTTAAATCTTATTTTCCTATGCTCTTCCTAATTCCCCACTCCTCTCCATGCTAATCCCCATATCGCATCCTTCCTTTAACTTATTGCTGTTATTTTTCTAGTTCCTCTCGAGGCTTGGGAGAAGCTCTGGGGAAAAAAAAGCGCTGTAGCAGTCTCCCATACAAGCTGGAGGCTTTTCACACTACTACAGAACACAGCATATAGGATGCAGGATGCGGAGGGTGGCTTCCGTGAAGCTCGCAGACCATACGCATTTCAGGCATGAATGCCTGCGGAGGGCTGACACATTCTTCCTGTCAGGATGACTGTCAGACTGAGGTGGGAAAATGGAGCTGGAGGACTCACAATCAAACCCAATTGTATCACGTGCCGCGTAAGGCGACCTGCCTCGTCCACTGAAAAGCATAACAGTTTCATCATTTTCTATCACAATATAGATGCAAAGCAAGAGAACGACCCAGGAAGTGAGGCTAAACTGCCACGCACACGCATGCACACACACGCACACACACATACACACTCTAATCTCCCTCACATCTCATTAACTGTTCTCTCTGAAGATGTATACAGGCTGGCAAGAGACTCATTTCCAATTTGGCAGAGCCAAGAGCATCTTAATGGGTTTCAGGAAAAAAAAAATGCCCCACAGAATTTTTATATGGATATTGGCAAAGCTGAAGCTTTTAGAGTGGTATTCCCACACATTCACTAAAGGTCTCATGTCATTCTATTATTTAGTGATTACGCATCTGGCTGAGAATACATCAAAGATTCCTTTTAATTTATTGTGCATACCTGTCGGCTTGGATGATGTCCACGTTACCGCTGTTATGTGACATTACGGCAGAAGTCAACTCATTATCACAAACATTTATATATTTGTGTGTGTATGTGTTTGTGAATATTATTACTATAGGAAATATAATCAGAATCATGTTTTAGTTATCACTATCTCCCATGTCTAAGGGCTTCTGGAAAAATCTTTTCAGTTGTGCTGATTGTCCCTGCCCCACATATAAATGACATTAGATCAGTACAAAAACCTGAACGGTTTACATACTTTTGTGACGATATGCAGAAATCAGACATTAAAAGATTAACCATCATTGGTTCGCCCCATCTTTTGTGCTATTGTACATTGTGTCAGGTAACATTCCTGACAGAAATGATGAGACAAACACTATGTGCTGGTACAGGATATTGCTTTATCGCTTGAAACCCTGAAATGCTGATTCCTGCAATGGAATCTTAAGGTAACACTATACTGATAAACTGCATTTACAACTTTCATAATGAATAAACAGTATTGTCATGTTAAATTGTGTAAAATCCAACAATATGAGCTTAGAATTACTACAAAGGCATTTTTACTGGTTATGAAACCACCTCGGATGCCTCCATGACCTCCAGCAGCAGACAATACCATGAGCAAGAAGATTTGATATTTAATTTACTCTCTGAATGTCTGTTGATAGGATACTCTCAGTAATTGTAAAAGGTAATTAGCCTGTTTGTTTTTTTTTTAAGTATGAAGAGACATTGTTTTTCAATATTATTTGAAAGAAATCATTGCACAATAATGAGAGCCAAGGGGTTATTTTGATTTTTTTTATTTTTTTTTTTATTCTTGAATAGTTGATTTGTTTAAATGGGCCAAGAATACTTTGGATGAGAATACCTAACCCTTTTGAAAAAAGAAATTGAAATTTTATATTTAGGCCAAATCGCTCAGCCTTAAGAAGCAGTAGTTGAGCGAGATAGAGTGTGAATGAAGAGAAGAGCGGCAGTAGCATTATTTTCTGTTTGCTTCCACATTGAGCCACGGTGCTGCGATTAGTGGGAATGCAGCCTTACATCTACCCAGGTGTATGAAACTCCTTAAGGTTAACTTTGCCTCACTGTCATTATATTACAATTATTAATCTCACACAGCCATGAAAAGAAACATTACATGGACATGGGTAGCTAAATTCAACAATGAATGACAAAATGAAACTTGTAGTAAATGTAAAACTGCTTTGAAAAAAAAAAAAAAAATATATATATATATATATATATATAGTTCTAATAAAGTACTTCATTAGACTTCATTGTGGAAAGGTGTTGTAAGGTTGGTTGTTTAAAGTGATGTCATCTTAACACAATGTCTCTATAATAATTTATTCCACTATTAATGCTGTTATCTTATATAAAATGTAACCCGTTACAGAATATTAATTATCTAATCTAGCCTTTGTTGCCTTTAAAAATATTCTCCCTATAGTAATTTAACCATATTTAACATTTTTATTGCATTACATTTATTTATCATCATCAATATTATGTCCATGATGAAGAGTTAGGTATTTAACTTAATGTGGAAAAATGGAAATGTCAAATTTTGCCATTCTATTCCTGTTTCATAAGGGTTTAATGTGGTGGTTTGTGGTTCTACAGCCAGTCCTATTTGCTTGAAGATGGTCTAAGATTAACACAGTGATAAGAAGTGTTTGTGTGTAAGTCAGACAGTGTGCAGCCACTTCTTTGCACCTTGTTATACACCTGCCTCCTGAATTAGAAGTGCGAAGTATTCTTTTGATTAAGTGCTGAGTCAGCTCAAATGTTGACAATAGGAGCTGTGTGGCATACTAGAGGTTCATAAGGGTTCTCACGTTAATTTAAGTAGGCCTACGCCGCAAAAAAAAAGCTCTGATATCGGGATTGTGTTTAAGGGAATTAGGGAACTGCATGCAAATCACAACCTGCAATCAGCCAAGTGAAGATCACAGTCAGAGAGAGAGAGAGAGAGCAAGAGAGAGAGGGAAAGAGAGATGCATCTTCAAGAATTCACATGAGAAAAAAAATGGTCTGTATTGTATAAAAGCTAATAACTGCTCCGTTAAGAGAAATCAAACATTGTTCTTTAAAGTTGCCACGGATGAACCCCAAAGGTAATTGTTATTCTTGAGAAAGGTATAAGACTCGGGCACCGCATTAATAGGAGCTGTAGCACATCAAGTGGTTTTGTTTCAAAGCCGTAGCAAAGAGCCTCGTCCACCCATGAGAATCCCGGCTGCTCCGTGTGAGATGTTGATATTAACAGCAAAGCCTCGGAGCAAGAGCTCCATGGCAGGGCCTGACTCGGAGCATTCAGCAGCCGTCGCGTTTAGGAACAAAGGGCTGACAATCAAGCGGCATCACCGAGCGTGACACCATAACTAATGTCTTGACACACGCGCACGGGTGATCCGTGCCGGGCCGTTCGCTGACGGCTGCGTAACACGCCGGGCGATGGATAGCACGCAGACAACTTTGGACACGAGAGCAGGGGAAATCACAAGCTCCAACCGGAGTGGTTTAATGAAGCTGTCCGGCAGCCAGTTTCAGATGTTTTTCCGATTCCTCGTATATATATATTTTTATATAGCGCCGTGCGTTTCAGTCCTATCCAACCTGCTCTTTGCAAAGAAGCGCTCGGTGGGCTTCCTGGACGCCTTTCGCTGTAGGAAAGCTACGATCTTTTGTCCTCGCTGGCCTCTGCCTTCCGCCCTGACCAAGGCCAGCTCAAGAGTCCTTAGGAGAAAAGTAGCACTCTTTTTAATCAATGATGTGACCTTTATCCGAGTCTCCCAACTCTGCCAATAGACCTTTTTTTTTCCACAGCGGCTGTATTGACATAAAATAGCAGGTAAACACATTTAATCAATTAAGTTAATTAAGGTTCCATTCCATTTAGTGTAGCAGAGCCAACATGCACAATAGCAAGCACCCTGACTGTTTGACCCGATTGGAACCTTAATTAGTATCATTTGTGTTTACCTACTATTTCATGTCAATTTAGCTGCTGTGAAAAGAAACGTGCTGAACACGCTTTACAAGCCAGGCCACTGTGTATAGAATGCCACACATACGCCTTCACAGATTCAGACAAAGAATAGCAAAAGTTATAAAGAAATGGCTGAGCCTCCCGGCGTAGTCCTTGAACCATCAATTTCGGGGGTTTCTGCTCTGACGGTTTACCAGGTTCTTTATGTTCTGGATGAGTTTTATGACTCTAGAACCCACGAGACTCGTTCAAACACCGCTGTAATAATAATAGATGGCCTGCAGAAGTTAGATAGCAGCTGGGTAAATGTGCTTATTCAAAAAAAAAAAAAAAAAAAAAAACACAAAGACAAAGATGCCTCAATCAAAAAACAAAAGAAAAAAAAAACTACTTCAATTCCATAGATTTGTTTCTACCATTCATTTTAGAAAAAAATAAACATTTGAATTAATTAAATATTTAACATGCGTGATATATAAGTTTGATTATTGAAGTTTATTTGCCAGTTCTATTTCCATATGCAAACTAACATCTGTATGAACAGGTGTTTTATTTGTCGCCTCTTAAATAATGTCGCTGAGCTCGTCGGTGGCAGAGGGCTGTCAAAAATAATTAGCTTATGCAAATTGGAGATTAAAGCCTGAAGTAGCCACCTCTGCAGAAGTACTAAACCTGTGTGTGTGTTTGCATATAGAGGCATAGCACTAGTATGACATAGCAAATAGAGAGATGAGCACTAATGCTGCTCATGCAGCTTACCACACATTTGTATTAGCATATCTAATTAGCCATAATTGAGGCTTTCTACTATACCATCTCCTGAGGGCCCAATATCTAACCTCCGTTCTATTAATGCAAAGGTTATTTGGAGACAACAATATCCAATTACGCATAGTGTACATGCACTACATGGATTGTTATTAGGATTTGATCACAGGCAGAAGGCTGAAAACATCTTGATGTATGATGCAGTCAACAGACCAGACATTAAAAATACTGCCTAGGCTCGAAATAATTGAAAGTTCAAAGTAGATGTTACATGACACAGAAAAATGAGCTCCAAGAACTTTTTGTAATCTAATAAAACTAAGCCAAACTTTGCCAAAATCATTCATAGAAAGTTATCCAACACAATCTGTTCTTGTTGTGGAAACGGGAGCCCTTCCAGTACTCCAGGCAGGGTGAGGCCAACAACAACTCTGTGGTTAAAAGCTGGAAATCTGCCTGATTTTCACTCAATATAAAAACTGTCGGATGAAACAAACACATGCATAAGCCAAGATAACGTCTCTGCATATGCAAAATGATCTAATCAAATAGTGTAATGATTCAAATATAAACTAGCTAATGAAAAATATGAAATGAACTATGTTTGCTTTTTATGCTTCAATCGGCAGTCTACCTCTATTCCCATTTATTATAGATGAAAATTCATGCCGTGCCAAAAAATAGACAAATATAAAATGGGCCAATTTCACATATTTGGTTCCATTGAACGAATCTATATTCACTCACAATCACACTGCAACCCAGAACACAACACGTCCTTCTTTAGTCGTGTGTTTCGTCACATTTCATCAGTTTATTTAAAACTGTTGCTGTTAATGGTGAAAAAAAAAAGATTATGTGTATTAATTTAATCTATGGTCTAGATCTGGAGCTCTTTTGCTTTTATAGATTTTCTCTACAGTTAATGGAGCAGATTTTCCTGGTGGTCTTACCTTCTATATTTTCAAGACAGACTAATTATGGTATTTATGTCTGAGGTCTAGCCAGTCATTAATTGATGCATTAAAAAATAATAATTAAATAAATAAAAAAGTGTGAATGGCCAATGAGGGCAATAACTTTAAAACTGAACACATTAATTTCACTTTGGGTAAAATTGGTATAATACAGCGTAATATGAGACACGCACATAGAGCGATTTACTCGAACATTCAAAAGCAACAAAACAATGAAAGTGACATCCAGCCAAAGACAATGTTAACACCAAATAAGGCGACTCTATGATCATTACTGTCTGACACCGCTAATTACCAGCACAGTATCTTCATTTTGTCTTTAAGAGGCAATAGAAGGATTAACTTTAGGCATCTGTGGTTCCCCCTCTTCCCTCTCATGAAGCAGACTATGTTTACCGACTAATCTCCTTCCCCTGCTTTGACCATAAATGTGATTACCACCACACAAGAGATAATAAAACCCCATATCTCTGCTGTACCAAAGAGCATGAATTAAAACCTAAGCTTTAGCCTTGAGGAATAACAGCAAAAAAAAATGAAAATAAAAAATCCACAGCAAAAGGAGTATTTGGTGCTGAGTACATACAGCCCCCTACTGGTAAACAGCACTCACTATTTAGACAAATACAACACAACAAGCTCCATGGTCTTTCTGTTGAATGTGAGCAACAGGTTTTGCTGCCAGTTTCTGGTGTGATTGTTGCAGGTCTCTGTTCAGGCTGCAAATGATGTTGGCTTCAAATGGGTGGAAGACGGTGACATGCTGAAGCCTCTCATGTGGTGCTCTATTGCTTCTGTTAAACGGTTCCCTCTTTAATATATTTACAACCGGTGAAGTCACCTCTGGACGGACATCTTTGGCAGTGGAGAGTGCTAAGAAGTGGCGGATTAGGCTATTACTCAGTTTTACAGCGTGCTGTCAATGTGGCTCCTAAAATGTAAAGAAGATTGAGAGTGCAGCCACTTGGGACAGACAGGCTGCTTATAGAGCAACATGGCTGTTTGCACAGATGGATCATGTGGATATGTAAATCCAGGGTCTGGGGTGCAGCTACTTTAAAAGAAAAAAAAGGAAAGGCAGATGATGAAATGAAAGGCAGCTCCATGTGGCTCGTGATTAGGCAGCATTATGTGGGGAAAAAAGAGGAGAATATGCCTTTAAATTGGCAGTTTGAATCACATTGAAACACACAGACACAGACTGGGTATAGGTTTAGTTGAGGCAAAGTCTACCACATGCACCACTCTGCACTAACAGGCTGATTCTACCGCCTGCATGGAGGCTGATTGAAGCTCAGATGCTCAGATAACATAGTTCAGGTGATGTGATGGGATCATCCTGAGATGTTTTTTTTTTTTTTGATTTGCAGGGAAAAAAAAAAACAAGACGTGCTGGTTCGTCAGTGTTCCCTACCTGATATTTCCTGATGAGGCACATTGACAAGGCTGAATCCTTTAGCGGTATATGCTTGTCTAACCTCGCTACAGCTCCGCGCTTTGCTTTCACCACCGAATGACAGGGACAGCACCGACAGAGTACATAAGGCGACTTCCAGTCTCCACATCGCACACATCAGTGAGAATCCTCGGTAATGTTTCACGGATGGGGGGGATTGCGCGTGTGGGGAGGGGGGGATACGAGCTCCAAATTAAAAAAATAATAATAATAATAAAAAAGATCGAAAGATTTCACCGGTGATGTCAGATGTTCATTGAACAAAAAAAGAAGAATTAAAAAAAAAGATCCCCCTCACTTTAGATTCTGGTACATCCACCTCATTGCAAAAAAAAAGAAAGAAGAAAGGAAAAAAAAAAAGCTTTGTCTTTTTTTTCCTTCTGGTAGAAAAAAAAGAAGAGGGTCCCGGTGAGTCCGATCGCTCCCGGCTTTTGAACAAAATCCGTTTCCGAAGAGAACAGTTGCTACCTGGTGCTCTGTGCCAGCAACTTCTTCCCGCACACACGGCAGCTCCTGTGTGATGTGTCGGCGCGAGCGGATGAGCGGAATGAAACGGAGACGCGCTGCACGGCGAGCGGAGCGCACGAGGGCAGGGCAAAACACGGAGTGGAGTCGCTGCGACTTCAGCGGCTCGCATCCAGGGGCGCGCACTGTCCTCCGCCTGTGCGCATCCGTGGTAATGCGCACGGCGGCGAACACATGTTGGAGCTGGAGCTGGTGCGGGGCGAGGCAGACCTACGCGTTTTTTTTTCTTTTCCTTGTAGATTTCGTCGCAAAAACTCACAGAACCTTCCGCTGACAGCACAATGCTTTCTGATGACAATGACCCATTAGAGGTAATAGGATGCAGCTTATTATTGGCGCACACAGGTGCACACACACACAGACACACGCACTAAATTGATTTTTTTCCCTCTACAATTTATGTGCCATTTTGTCTAAATGGAACTCATGTAACTTTGTCATTCTTTTGTCATATGACAATATTAAGCCCTATTATAGTATTCTCATATATAAAGCCAAGATATTTAAATAGGGCAGTGGTGTTTAACGAACCTTTCAGGGGCTGTTGCGCCACTTCTGGTGCCACAGGCAACAACAAAAACATCATTCTCATTGTTCAGTTATCATCATTGTCCTCCATGTCCAAGGGCTTCTGGAAAATTCCTTGAAAATATTATTTTTTCCAGAAGCCCTTGGACATAGACAGTGATGATGACTAAACAAACACCATAAGCACTCATGTAACTTTCACTGCATTGATGCGGTATAATGAGCTCAGCCCGCAGTAATGTTCACGTAACTGCAGTGTCACAGCCCAAACTGTCCTACCCTCCATCACTAATCAAAACTAGCAATGCAGGAGCTTGGCTTTAAATTGTTATGATTGTGGGTCACCCCATATTTAAAAAAATAAGTCTGGATATGCCACTGGTTGCTATTTATGAAGATAATCTTATCTAGTTTTAGTTAACCGTGAAAAACATTGTACCATGTTACCAACAGTAGCACAGAACTGATTTATTAGCCTGCCGATTTTTACAAAAAAATATAGATGTCTTGTTAGAGTGAAGAAAACTCTGCTGAAGAAGGAAATATTTTCTTCCTATGATGAAGAAATCCATGAAGAAAAGTGTCTCGTTGTGAATTCGAAGATTTCCTCCTGAGAATGTAATGTAATATCCAAACAATCTCGCTGCGTTTTTGGAAGCTGCAGTCTACAGCTGGGTTTGTGAAAATCTACTTTTAAAAATGCATTTTAGTTATAGTTATAATTTGGGGTTGTGAAATGTAAAAGAGAAAAGTAGTTTCGCTGAGCTAGACTGTAGAATAGTATGAGTATATATATATATATATATATATATATATATATATGTGTGTGTGTGTGTGTGTGTGTGTGTGTGTGTGTGTGGTGTGTGTGTTTGTCTATATAGCTACATATAGATTTATATAATGTATAATGTACTGGATGGGATTGTGAGTTTATGGACATGGTGCTATCTATCCAAGAGCTCTGTCTTGTTTGATTTGTATCCAAGAAAGGTGTCGTTTAGAACATGAAAGACCTACAGTGTCTGCTATGGTAAGGAAAAAGAATTCTCAATATCTCATGATAAGCATTTGACATTTTCCCCTTTATTAGATAGCAGACAGTAGAGTCGTGACAGGAAATAAGTGGAGAAGAAAAGAAGAGATGATATGCAAGAAAGGTCCCTGTCTGCAATCAAACTGAGGACGTTGCAATTATATCTTTGACCCCCGAGCCCCCAGGATGCCCCAGTGTCTCACTATAACAGGAGGGTTTTTTCATTATTAATACAAAGAGGATGTTGCCTTAAAGTGGAAATGTTCTCTTTACATTACATGTCCTTGTCATATCTACTGTAGCAAAAGCTATATTTGGGTGGGATTATCTGGTAACTAGTGTTACCTTTGTAACAACAAAAAAAATTAAATAAAAAAAAAGCTAAGTGGGTGAGAGTAATAATCCAATAACTGCTTCATTTTATAAACCCGGACCTGTGAATCAGCCGAAGCCGAGGCCAAGAGGTTGCACTGGAACAGGGAAATTGAATTTCACATTACGGAAGCTCGGAATGAGTTAAATTGAACGGAAGACACAGGACGGAGGTGTAATGTGGCTGAAACCTTAGTTAGTCGCTGTCAGGTGAAGTGCAGTCAGCTCCAGGAGTGAGATTTAGAGGAACCTGCTGCTGTAAGAGTTAGCTCCAAAGTGGTTTGTCAAGTGTGCATGTGTGAGTAGTTTTATTTGAGCGGTATTGTCAACATCAGCAAGTGTTTGAATTATATTACCGTCTAATGTCAACTAAAATGTTTACCTGCAGTCAAGTGTTGGAACCTTTACTCACAGACCCAGATTCTGAAGGGGAATATCTTCCTTCAGAAGATGATGGCATATTATTAAAATATGTGACATATGATGGATATTCTATAATACAAGTTGGTTCCCACCTTATAACATTGTAATATGCTAATTAGATGGGTAAATTTAATCCCTACATAAACGTTGGGTCATCTTTAATATTTCTCACAGAAAGTCTCTATCTCTTATCACTTTGAAGTTATAGCCTTTTGAAATGGAGACAAAAAAATATAAGAAAAAAAACATCTGGCACCTAATGGGTTAAAAACTCCAGAGAAATAGAGCAGGAGTCTCTTTTAAACAACGAAGACAACAATGTGCTTTTTTTTTAATAAAAAGAGTTGGGTCAGGATTTGACTGTTTACTTCACAATGATGAATCAAATCGTGTGGAGGGCATGGAGGCCTCATTTAGATGACAAGGAAATAGCGGACGAAATGGAGCTCTCTCCAATCAAAATGTCCGGTGGAAAAAAAAAATCACTCCAAATGCAATCTGTCACCTCAAAACCAAAACCAAATAGAGCAGTGATGCCCGCAAACAGACCTTCAGAACCAGAGCAGCTGCAGCCTGCACACAGACAGCGCCGCTGCGGCACTGCTGCTGCTGCTGGCGGCTTCTTTCTGCCGGGCTCGGTGCGGTCTGGTTCTCCTGTGTCAGCCACATGCACCCCTCACACAGGACGGGGGCATTTATCGATTCTACCGCCAGATAAACCCCCGCTGTCAGCACTCCAAGTGAGGAATATCCCCTCCATGACAACGCAGAGTTCCCAAAACGAGCCCGAAACACACGATCCGACAAACAAACCCCCCCCTAACTCGGTCTCGGGAGGGGAAACCGACAGCTATGATGAAAATAACAAGAGCGAATCTCTGTGTGGGGGCAGGTAACAAGAGGCAGGAGTCCCAGTTTCAACTAATGTCACAGAAAATGAGTAGGATGTAAAAAAAAAAAAAGAAGCTCTGTGTATCACTGACTCTTTGGGTTGGATAGTGTGACCTGTTCTACAGATATACACACTGAAAATAATGTTATAGTGAAAAGGTGAAATGTTACTGTTAATTAACACAGGTAATATTTAACCATTTAAAAAAAATCATAAAAAAATGTGTCTTTTACTTTGAAGGACAAAAAAAATGCATCACATTACCAGGAAATCCTGTTTTCACTCATTTTTACATGGACTGATTAAAAAAAAAAATCTTATGAACCTCTGGGGCATATTTGTTGCATCAAATCCAAATATCGCAGTGCATTCTGGGCCAAAAATAGAAGGAGACACATACACAAGAACTTGCATGGAGTTACAATATGGCAACGCTATGCAATAAGGTATTAGGGCCACTGAAAATAAAAAAAAAGAGGTATTTTTTTATTCAGTCTAGAATTATAGAATTCTGACTTCAATCTCGTAATTCTGAGGAAAAGAAGAAATCAGAGTTCTGGCTTTAATCTCAGAATAACTTTATTCTGTCTGGAACGAATAAAAAATGAAAATTTTACCCCTTCAATTTTTTTTTCCAGCAGGCCCTTATTACTCTCCTGGAGCTGCCAGTCAAACATCAGGCAGAATTTACCCGATAAAATCTACACTGAGTTGAAGTTAGCTTAAAGTTCAGTATTGATCGGCTGGTCTCTGCTGACGCATACAGCGGCTCCATTTACATCAATGACTGTCATCAGAGTTATTTTAAAGAAAAACAAAGAGCCGCAGCCTCCGTCTGCTCCTCTAAACACACACACACACACACACACACACATGCACACACACACACGCACACACACACACCTATATGTCACATATACTGTAAAAAAGAGCAATCGCTAAACAAGCCAGATGTGCTGAGGTATAAGTTTATTTTGGGTTCCTACCCAACAATAAACAGCACTGCAGAAATGAATAGAGGCTCCTTGTGTGTCATTCCACACAAGGAAGAGTGGAGTTGTTGCTTAACCAGCCAGTTTCAGTAGTTTCCATTTTAGCTCAGTTATATCAAGTTACACATATGAATGCATACACCACAGGCCAGCGATAAAACATACACGAAGGTTGACGATGAAGGAGACGAGTTTTTTGTAATGCAAAGTGGAGGATTTGCCTTTAGGAGATTAATAATTTTATAATAAACTTGAATAGAAATATGCAGCAGCTTGATTCGAACACGCAGCATAAGCCGACGGTCTCGTGTCATTGAACTGTGCACCAAGAAGATGTTTCTAGACATAACTAACACGGGTAAAACAAACCTCAGCAGAGGGTTATTGTGGCTGATGGGTTTTAAAAATAAAAAATAACACTCCTTTGCGATTTTCCAAAGGAATCATGCCTTTAATGGTCTTAGGGCGTGTGTTGCGATCCGCTGTTCAGTGGAGAAATCTGGTGTTGTGAACTGTATTTATTTATTTAATAAGCTTACTTAATACGCTGCAATGTTTTTCACGCTGTCATTAAAATACTCTCAAAGTGCAATGATGACTTTTACGGAATATAAATACGGTACGAAAAAGGCCAAGGTTGTCTCATTTCTGCCTCTGTGTTTCTCTGGTTAACTATCACTACATCTTCCTACTGCTGCATCTTTTAGGATGTACAAGAGAGCTCATCTGCTACTGGTGGCAGCATTACTCGTGGTTTCTCACTTATAGCACGATTGTAAATGCATTATTTAAACGCACGTCTTGAAAGATTTCATCAGAACTGTGTTTAAATCATGTTGATATGTTCTAAGAGACGGCGTTGCCACAATCAGCAAAGACTTTAATATTTACTTATGACCCTATTTGTGAAGTGTACATGAAATTTAAAGAGAACCATTCATAAGAAATGTGTGCAGAAACCTAAGTAAGGGCTATAAATGACTGCACAACATAGTGATCGTTTTAAAATATTTAATAATATCTGCTTTAAAATGAAACAATGTGACATGATGCGATAAAATTAAAATAAAAATGAAATCAGAATAAAAATCAATAAATATATGTGATATCATCCAAGAACAAAAGATCACTGAAACTCAATCTGGTCAAATCTGGATATTTTCTTAGTGCTGCTGAGGAAGATGGACCATTTGTGTGATCTATACAAAATGGAAAATGGAATTAATTATGCTCCATATTATTTATTTTTATACAAAGCCTTTGTTTAATAAGATTAAGCAGGAAATAGTTTTTTTTTTTGGGGGGGGGGGGGGGTGGTGCTATGACGGATCATAATGAACAACAGTGACTGGAAATGAAACATACTGTGATTATTTAGAGAAGGCTCAACTTACTTTTCTGTCTTGGATAACTGGAACTAGATTGATTTCCTCGTTTTTCTTTTTTTCCATTTGGGAAGTTTCTTGTTTTTAATGCTTAACTTTGCTCGGCGTTTGATACATTTTCCTAAAAAGGGATCATAACCAAACAGCACCAATTAAATTACATCGCATGCAACAGGACACCAGAATAAAGAAACGCCTTCCACCACAACGTTCGATTGCTGGTCGATGCCAGGCTGCTGCAGCTTCAGGTGTTCTTGGCAGGTTTTTTGGGACATTTGAGACTTTATTTTGTTTTTACCAAAATCAAGTATTGTATTTTTTTTTCCCTTTTACTGTGAATGATCAATTCAAATGATCCCAGAGTGGTTTTGCTTTATCTCCTTTTCTGTCAGCTCTGTCATTTACATATTATATGTATTCTATTTAAGCAGCAAAAGACAGTCAGGCATGAAAGTCTGAGATCAAATGTGTTTCCCTCTTCACCACTGGTTTCATCTGCACTGCACTGTAATAGCCCCAGTCAGCTAATAAGCCCTTGCTAATGAGGCCTAGAGATGATGGCCAGAAGGTGATCCCGGTTGTGGATCGATAGCTCACCGCGGGGAGTCAGCGCAGGGTTCATCATGACTCATCCACCGCAAGGGAAGCTGAGCTTTCAGTACCCAGTCCTCCTGCTTCCCAAAACCATGTTAATGATCAGAAATCTGATTTCACATTTCCACGGGATATTAATGCTTCAACGTTATATTTTAACTTTGACTAAACATGTAGCCAGCCAGACAGGTCGATGGGTATCTAGCCTATAGATAGATTGACCGATTGATCCGAATCAATAGATAGAGGAGCTACACACAAGCCACGAAGAACAAAGGACACACACAGCAGAAGACAGTAGCTTACACACAGGCTTCTCATAGATCCATAGATGCTTTGAGATAGGAAAAGAAGTATTTTAAACAATCAATGGAAACACACCCGCAACTGATGATATTGTCTCTCTCTGAAGATCATCTATGGTCAATGCTATTATATCTTTCATTCATCAAAAAGAAAGAAAAGTCCAGTTTGCATTCCTGAATCACCATTCACTGTATTGTCCCTTTACCATTTACTGTATATATAGACATATGTTGATTTGCACCTGCTCTCCAATTTAAAACTAAAAAGAAATAAAAATACTAATTAAAACATATTTATGAATATTATGTTGCTGCTAAATTTTGTTTAGTCGATTTTATCATCTTCTTTAGGAGACATTTGTCTCGGTCAATCAAGGGCTTAACAATTAATCTCAAATAATTACTATATTGTAAATCATTGTATATCATTACCAATAAGCCATAATCCTCAAAATTACAAGAAATATAAGTTTGAAATATTTCACACTATGTGTAATGACCTGTCTAAAATGATACAAAAAATATACAAATTTTTGATGATATTCCAATTATTTGAGATGCACATGATACAGCACAACTAATTAATTGTCCTGATCAGACAAATATTGTGTAGGTTTGACAGGGTCAAATACTTAAAAAAATCAATAAAAGTCAATTCTGCCTATAAATATAAAAACATAAAAAACACACAATTCAATGTATTAATGGAAACAAGAAAGACAAAGGTATTCTGCCATGGTGCTTATAATTGTTTGGTCGTACTTCACGGCTGTAAATGACTGCATGGTTGGACAGTATATGCTTTCTATACTCTGCCATGTCATGGCTCGTGTGTGAGGCACGCTGAAAGCAGATGAGGAATAAGGTCACTTTGTTCACATTAGCATAGCAAGCAAGGGGATGAATAATTAATCATGTATATTTATAATTCATGGATGTTTAAGACAAATATGTGCAATTACAGTAAAGAAGTAAAACTATTTCTCAGAGGCGAGACCTTCGCTCTTTGATGTCTGAACCGAAAACAGAAATATCCAGACAAACAAAGCGAGGAAGCATTGAGAACACACGACTATACCATCAGGGACATTTAAACACAGCTGTCACCCACTGAGCCTCGCATCAGGGGGTGTTTCAACAAAAGAAACCTTTTGATGACATAATCATGTTTTTTGTGTTTTGCATGGAGACAAATACGACATCTTTCCGTCCTTGTTTGACGCCACTTCTAAAGGAATGTGTTGTGGTAGCGGGAGATTAAGCAGAGCACCCTTGTCCCCATTCAATATTCTACAGCTTCTCTTTAGGTGATATCAGCATTCCCAGACCCCTGTAATCCAGGATATAATATACCTCTGACGTGTCCCACCGTCTCCTTCCTGCTCCGTGTGTCTGGGGGAGCCAGGAGACATCCTAATCATGCGCCCAAATCACCTCAGCAGGCTCATTTTTAAGTGATGAAGCAGCAATTGTATTTCAGGCTCCTCGCCCTATCGCTCTATCTGAACCGAGATAAGCGAAGAAATCCGAGCCTTTAAAAGTCAGCGCAGAAGATGAACAGCCACGGTTACAGAAAACCATAGGAGAGAAGAAAAGAAGCTAAAAATGCTAATATTTGTCTGTAAACTTACACCTCAACGCTGAAGGCTTTGTTCTGATTTAACGGTGGGTGTGAATTTGTCGATGAAGCCTCTCTCTGCACATAACAGCAACCCCTTCAGGTGCAAGGCTCGCATAAAGGGTTTGAGAGATGAACGCCTAGTGAATGAAAGTGCTATTAAATGTTGTGAAGAGGGGAGCCAAAAAAATAAATAAAGAAATGTCATGAATTTTCATCACGTTTTAAACCTATGGCCATATTCAAAGAGCTCTCATAATAAATCCATGACCATAGCACTGTCAGAAAATGACATACGCTCTATATGTGGACCAATTAAACAGTCTGGTTGATTTTCACACGTCTTGGCAATAACTGTAACAAAGCAATGTACACTGGCGAATGAGAAGCGAATTTAAAGAGAATCAAATATATGCCAAGAAGTCTGTGCTCGCTAATGATTTCGAATGTGAAGACACGATCGATAAACTGCATGCCGGCTCAAATGTTAAATCACAGTATGCCGATTCCTTAATCATTTTCACATGGAACATGGAAAAGGTCAGGTCAGAGAAGCGTCAATCCATTGTTGGCAGGAATTGTTTATATTAAACAAACTTAAAAAAAAAAAAAAATTTCATTGTACTTTCTGCTTTAGACGTTTGTTAAGTGGACCAAATGGCCAAACTTATCCACAACAGAGGATTTAGGCATTTTGAATAACCTACATAGAAAAGCAAAGCGTTCTGTTAATATTCGATTTGAATGCAAACATAAATACAGACCATATTCAAGGGGAAAAAAAGTATTTATTTTAGATACTTATACAAATCATTTTTTCCCTCTGAATATCTGTATTCATATTTACATTCAAATTGAATATGGCAGTTTAACATAATGTGATGTAAGTGGAAAGTTTGTTTCCTTTGACTCTTAACAGAACACTTCGTTTTTTCACGCATATCCATTTAAGCCTTGATGATTTATTCAACCTATTGCAGTGTGAACCATTTTTATGTATCATACATAATTCAAAATAGTTTCAGGTGGTTGTTTTTCAGGGATGAATTGAGCTAATTAATGACGTCCTAAGGCTCAGTAATTAGGGATATGAATCTCATTGTAAATAGGGTCTGATGACTTACAGGGAGTATAGTTAACGAAAAGTAATCCTAACATCAAAATGAGATGCTTCTATGAGCTAATGATCTGTTGTCCAAGATGTTGGATATTACACAGGGCATGTTGATTGCAAGCAGAGTAATTGGAAATGTTCTGTAATTCTGTAGTTTTTAATGGTACTAGAAACATCTGAGTTACAGTAGGAAGCAGCTCTCCAAACTTTACACATCAAGCTAAGTTTACTCCTCATGAAAAATATTTGCCCTTGTGTAACGTCTTCTCTTGTTAAATAAGCATTGTAAAAAAAATAACCCTGGTAGTCTCATCAGAATTAGTCTTGGGCCTAGTACCATAAATTATGGAATAGTAGCTGTTTCAATTACAAAATAATAGCTGAGTTTCAACAGCCTGGTCTTCTTTAAAATGCCAGATGCAGATGCTTATTTTGATAAATAACGGCCCATTCCAAATAAAGTCTAATTTATTAAAAAAAAAAAAAGTCATGAAGACATGACTAGCACAAGATAAAGGAGGAAATGGCGGACAAACAATCAAGAGACATTTAACTACAGTAATCTTATGTTTGAAAAATGTAAGTTATATGGTGGTAAAACTGGTTTAATAAAAGGAATTTGAGCATATTACCATATTTTTCCAGTTTTGCTGAGCAAGATGTTTGTCAGGAAGGAATTAATGTCCTCTTCCAAATTGCTGCCTGATCTCAAATAAATACCTGATCTGTTAAGTGATTGAAACAAATAAACTTGCCGGCTATTGATAAATTATGATAAGCAATTTTCTCAAGACAAAGGATAGAAAAGTATATTTTTAAGTTAACTACATTATATCTAAAACTATGACTTCTTTACAAAACTGTATTCAAAGTGGTAGATAATGTTCAATATTTAGTACAAACGGCAGTGTTTGCCTCCAGTAAAAACAAAAAAAGCAGATGACTTTTATTTTGAAAATCCGCTATATATTAGCCACTAGGTAATGTTTTTATAGATTTGCTTTTAGTTACTTTTGGAAGTGTTTATTAATTTAAATGTAATGCCGCCTAGTAGATTGTAAAACCTATTCAAATGGAGAGAAATGTTGGTTTGGGGGAGGACCAGAATATAGAGGATGACTGTAGCCGTGTGTATGTGTTCAGGCCTTATTCTCAATTATCATGAGTTAAGCCTGTTGACTTTGATTGCTTTGTATTCATTAATTTTAGTGAGACACTTTCTGTTGTTACAAATAAATCGTTTTACTCGTTAAACGAGAGTCTGCCTCTGCCTCCTATCACCTTCCAAGCCATTGCATTCAGGCTTCCTCACTGTGTTGCGTTTATAGTCAATAGGATTATAGGATTCAACAACATAGGTGAGATGTACATGATTCCTAAGCATCATCCCTAGTGACACAGTGATAGGCTCTGCATGCACAGCAACAATTGAACAATTTAATCCAAATGAAATGATTAATCATGGATGCAAAAAGGTGCCATATGTACATTTCAAAGAGGTTATTTCCTCAAACTAGACAGAAGACATGAGAGTAAACCATGCCTACTCTTTGTGTTGACTCAAGATGGACAATATTAAATAAGAAAAGTTTACCTACTGGAGAAAACATAACATACACAGGATGCTTCATTATAATATTGCGTTAAATTCCATCATCACCTAGTGCATGAACTTTTGTGCTTTTCCTTATATGGATAGAGGCATTTCCACCATAAATTGAAGCGGAAAAGGCACAAACTAGCGCATACAAATTCACAAGAACTCAAGGAAATACGGCATGCTGTCAAAAATGCTGCAGCCATAATGTAAAAACTAATGCAACTACATTGAACTACAATTACCACGGTAACCACCGGGCAGGAAACAGCACTCCATCACCAGTTATTTCGCACACAAGTGTTTGAAAATGTTGGGGGAAATGTGTGAGAGGGAATTACCACGCGTAAATGCCAAATATGCTCTCGACTGTCAAAATTCGCCATGGCCGCTGAAGTCTTAACACAGATGCCAGTATAAAGTTGGCAGGTTCATTATTTCTTTAATGATAGTTTTCAGATTTTTTTTTCCTCCTAATACAAGACTCACGTGCATATACGTTAAATGAGTTATAGGTTGCTTACTGACTGTGAAGCAGTGCCATTTCACAGCAGCGGAGTCCTTGTCGTATATGAGGCTTCAGCAGTCTAAGCAGTAAAGTGGGTTATTTTTCTGGCAGTCCAGTTTAGGTTTATTGCTCGCGTTTTGTCCCGTCAACAAACCTACATGGAACTAGCAGAAAGTGTCCCGTTGCTGAGCAAGGTAAGCGTGTTGCCGAAGGCAAGGCCAGGCCAGACAAGCTTATTTGTATAGCACATTTTCCAAAATGAGGCAATTCAAAGTGCTTTACATAAAACATTAAAAGCATCAAGGCAAAAAAAAACACCACAAAATCATATTTAAATACAATTAAACACAGTCATTAGGGAGGTAAAATAGAAGAAAATTAAGCTAAATTAGAATAGGACAAAAAGTATGAGAAAAACAATTACAGTACCGTGCCAAAAATGAGTGATTATTTGGTTTAATAAAAGGCAACGGCAAACAGAAACCTCTTCATTCTTGATTTAAAAGAACCCAGAGTTGCAGCAGACCTGCGGTTTTCTTTTGAATCCGCTCCAGATATGTGGGGCATAGAAAACTGAAGCCTGCACCTCCAGGTTTAGTTTGGACTCTGGGGACAGAAAGCTGACCTGTCCCGGACCACCTGAGAGATGAGGATGGTTCATAATGTAGCAGCGGTTCAGAAATATACTTTGACCCTGAACCGTTCAGAGCTTTATAAACCAACAGCAGGATTTTTATGTCAGTTCTTTGACAGACAGGGAGCCGATGTGAGGACCTTCAGAACTGGAGTGACGTGATCCACTTTCTTGGTCTTAGCAGGGCAGCGTTCTGGATCAGTGGCAGCTGACTGATCGACCTGCAAAAACACTGTTACAGTAGACATGTCTGCTCAGGATAAAAGCGTGGACAAGTTTTTCCAGCCCTTTAGTCCTGATTCTTTAGGTAATACTAGACTGACTTTGTAATTGTTTTAACGCGACTGTTTAAATTCAGGCTTCAGTCGACAGGACGACAAACTTTAGAATGCTTTTCTTTTTTAAAGCCATGTATTTAGTCGTATGTATGTTACAGTTGCTCTATGAGGGTATGATATGGAGAAGTAGGGGAGGGATAATTAAAGCAACCTTGGGTATATTCCATGTGTACTCAGATATGATGAGCCTTGAGCAAAACAGAAAGACAGACTTCTGCACTCTATTTTGGTGGACGTGTACTTCTGGGAAAAATGGGGCAGATGTTTGACACGCTGTACCACAGCGTCTGTGTTGGACTGAGGCAACAACTGTTCTTGAAGTAATAAAATCCTTGAATAATGAAGATAACCACGTCACAACACAGCATCGAAACAGGAAATCCATACTGCTGTACTGTTCTGAGCCGAAACTCAACCCGATACCCCAAAATGGTCCCACAAGTGAAAAATCGTGTCAAAATGGGCCAAAATGGACCGCTTCAGAAGTCGGTTTAGTTAAAACTACAGTACTTTCAATCAAAAAATAAAGAAACAAAGGAAATAATCAGTATAATGCTATTATATTATAATAGTAAATCAAAATAAAAGTGACTCCCACCACTGATAAGGAAATGACAAGTTTCCTTTTATATTATATTTACTAGTTGAAAGGTAGCTGGATGCATTGCTGGACGCTTAAGACAAATTGCTGACATTTCCATCCGTCAAGCAGGACTAACGGCGCATTTCCTGCCTGAAGGCAAAACATTGCATCTTGCCGATTTACATACATTTGCTTTTGAAGTTAGGATACATCCGTTTGACAGTTCTCTGATTTTCACAAAACCAGGTAAATCATCGGAATCATCGAGGTGATCAGTGATGACAATAGGAGGATGATTTCAAAGTGTACGCGTATGTGAACACACACACACGCAGACTAGCACTAACCAGAACCCCCTACATAAGCCCTTGACCTTTACCTCTGAAATGCAGCATTAAAATTCATAGGCCACGCAACACTATCTCCACTGTTTATCTTCATGACAGAAAGACAGTATTTTTCCCACTTTAAACACCTTGTTTCATTACTGATTACAGTCATAAACACAGTGTTCCTCAAAACAAATAATATACTGTGCATGAATATTAAACAGGTCTCGGACAATAAAATATATATTAGTTCATTGACCATCGGTACTTGAGGTATTAGCCACTGTTTTCCGCTGCGTATGGACCAACACCACGTGGACATGAATAAAGCTGTTGTTCCTGGTAACCAGTCAGACGGATAAATGAATTTACACCGAAATGGCAGGCCAGCGTGAATTCTTACACAGTGTAAATGTTCATAAATGCTACCGAGCTTAACTGCGGTTATTCATCATAAAATGATTTTCTGTCTGTACATTTATTTATGTGTTTTAATAATGGATAAAGGAAAATGTGTCAGAATGAGATATGGTCCTATAGGTGCCAAATCTTTAAGCTGCCTTTTTAACACCTTGGGCTTGATTCAGACCTTAAGTTAAGCCAGGCAAGACTAATAAAGCTACTTCTTTGCGCTGTACGACAATAATTCCTGGAGCAGCAGCAGCAGGAGAGGATGCACAGCCTTCTTCTAGATGCGCAGCATATTCATCGCTTAATCGCTTAGGTGACACAATTAATCACTTAAGGTGCCAAATATGGTTACCCCGATCTACAGCCACGAGACTCGCACTTGGGGGTGACACTGATGGAAGGTACAGTCTCAGAATGAAGCGATAACTCGGTAAACCACGTCTCCGTGGACCTGAATGACTCAGGCGTGGAAGTGTCTTTTGGGAGACTTTGCATAATCAGGTGCGAAATCGCCTGAGGGTGGTGAAACTTCTCCCAGGAAGCAACAGGGTGAGCAAAACTACACTCTGTTGGATATGTTATATTTTCAAAAAGGAGCTCTGGTGTGAGGATACAGTTTGGAAAAGATGTGAGGCAACCTCTGGCAATATCTTGCTCGGGGAATCCTGTTCTTTTAATATATCTCCCGACTAGTTTATTTATAATATCAGGAGGACTGTGCCAGTTGATACTTTGACATTTGATTCGTCTCCTTGGACACCATTATAGGCTCAGTCCACTCTGGTCAAACCGCCCTGGGATTTCAGCCTAAGCTGAATCCACACCTTTATATTACTCACTGCTCTATTTCACTTTACTGAACTTTACTTGTTGTAGAAGCTCTGCTCACCATCATACTGCTTTAGTCAAGCTACTGGTCAGAACCATATGCTTCAAACAGCTCATTTTAATTTTTTTAATTAAAGGTACAGCATGTGAATCAAGTGGCATTCAGCAGCATCTAGGGCAACAGACCAGGCAGAAATCAAGGATTCAACGATTCTTTATTGTCAATCAACACATGTACATATGATGAACGAAATTTGGTTCCCTAGTCCCAGGGGCAGCCTGATGTTCAGTAATAAAAAATATAAAATATAGAATAAAAATAAAATGTATAATAAATAAAGACTAGAAATAGTATATACAATAATAATATATGTGTACATATATATATATATATATATGTATGTACAATGCTATGGTCCAGTGTGCAAAACAGATGCATTCTGTGCAAGAGCGCAATGTCAGTATTGTCTGTGGAAGGAGGGGGGTTGGAATGTAATAATCATGTTTTAATTAGTATATAATTTAATCAGTCATGGCACCAGAGATTCTCCTAAACTGTTACGGATTTTTGGTTGGTTGCAATCTACAACCTCGCCACTAGATGCCACCAGAAAGTGCATACTGCACCATTAAAAATAGTGTTTCTGTGACATTAACATCTAATTTAATAAGGCAGAAGCTGCTTAAATATTCAGTGGAACGTCCTACTGAATTCTTTAAGACAAAAAAACGAAGTATTCGCATATTATTTCAAAGATTAGTTCTTGGCTATTTTGCAACTGAAAGGTTTTAATAATTCAGCATCAGTTTCCATTTGTAGCTTCAATGATAAGCAAGTGTTACGATTGTCTTTCAGACGCTGTAGTGGTCTCATTTATTAAAGCTAGAGTGAAGATATTAGTGTTATTTGAAACAACCGAATGCATCCACTAGTACCAACCATGTAATGATAGCTTGTTGGGAAGCGGATTAAATAACACTCCAAAGTTAGGTTATGTGTTGTAGAGGGACAAAAAAGATTCCTGTGAGATTGATATATCCTATATAAATATATTTTATATGCTTAACATTTCATTCTACAGTCATCCTTTCTTTTCAGTCTTTTAGGCAGTCACCCTGTCCCTCAAGCTTCTCAGCCGCACATTTTAAGGGGCACTTTGCTGGGATTATTCACTGTTTCTGTCAGTCTGATCTCTGTGCCCTACATGAATTCTCTCTCGCGCTTTCTCAGGTTTTTGACAATCAAACACTTCACTTTTCATATTCCACTTTTCAGGTGAACTACAAATGTTTGTAATATGCTTTTCAAAACATTCTGAGAGTTATAGACTAAACAACTCTAAATAAAATCTAATCAAAATTAGAAATAACCACCCACCCAAACCACCTCAAACATGTGAAGCAAAAGTGAAAGATATTAAGATGATGAGAGCTATAAGTAAAACATAAATCTATTATACCCACCTGATGTCTGGGGATAATGTTTCATTACCGGACTCGTCTCTTGTTCTTTATTTAGTCTCCTTTGAAAAAAGGGTTTATTCTTGCAGCTCCTTTCCAGTGACAACAGTGGCCTTTCCTACTCTGTGAAGCTTAGAATGAAAAAAAATGACTTGCATCAGAAGAGCTCTAGATTTCACTGACCTTTAGAAATGCAACAGGGGGAAGAAAGTACCCAGCCTTCATCTTCAAATGTACCTTTTTGAGCTTTTAGAGAAGCTTGGGCAGTTTGTCAACAGAAGTAGTTCAGTAACATCATGGTCAAAAATACTGTTGCTTTACATTGTAACACTACAGTTCAAAAATTGCCTAAATTTGGAAAACAATGGTTACCAATAAGCACAAAGCTCATTTTTTAAACTGCATATGAGATGGAAGCTCTAAGGTCAGAGCTCTTTCAATATAAGGACACTAAGAACAATACTGTGTTAAATCTGTTCAGAATAAAAAGAAATAAATAAAAACATTCTACTGCAATTGCAAAACATGAAGCTGGGGAGGCCACACTTTTTTACTCAGACTACTCTGACCTTTCACAGTGAAGCACACAAATAAGGTAAATGAGTTACCCTTGTTTGTCACAAAAGGCATCACAGAGGTTGTGATTGCCTGTTTTGAAAGCGAAAGAATAATAACACAATGAATCACCTGCTACGCAGAATCCTTGCTGAAGCCGTATTGGATTTTCTTTTTAGATAGGTATTATAAGCAACAGTAAAACTCCCCAAACATCTGCCTAAATATGACTTCAAATATTTAAAAAATAAAGGCTAAAACATCCCTGTGGTCCAATGAGAAGTGCAAAGCAGCACATCTGCGACTGAAAAATGAAACCAATTCGAGGGTGACAAAACCCCAAGATCCACACCTGCGTCCAAGTCTGGTAACTTCTGGCTTCAATGGAAACAAGATGGTGGCAGTCAAAATGACAAACTCAAGGCCTCGAAACAGGAGTCCAGAATCCTACGGGTGATGTCACAGCGGCTACATCCATTATTTTTATACAGGCTATGTGGAAAACTGAAGAGGTGGATTAAATGTGTCCTTTCTGCCAAGACAATTATCTCCCTCACCAGTAAAGATATCACAAGACAGGGACTATTTCCAAAAAGTAATGGTATAAAATAAGACAAAGCTTGCTGGAAAACTCCCATGTGTATTAGTAATTCTCAAGATTGTGTTACAGGACCCTAATAGAGGGCGCCAGACTCATAAATCTACAGGACCATCACTCACTGGCCGGCTAATCCAATTTCTTCAGTTTAATGTTTGGTGTGTCACCACAGTTATCAGTGGACACCATCTTGTCTACACAAGCTGTATTTAGGCAGAGACAAGGCAAACAAACACAGAGCTGCAAATAGATATAAGTTGCTCTAATGCTTTTAGTCTGGAAAATAGGCAGAGGGCTGAGGTTTTCACAAGCAACGGAGAGCTCCAGAGAATCCGGGTAGAATTCTAAAATTTTTACATGACCCATTTGCAAACATATTGCAAATCTGTGGCAACATCATGTTTCATAAATAATCCAAATTTACACCTCATTTGGCACTAATATTTAACACAGAATATCTATTAATGTGATAAAAGCTTATTTTAAAATGTGTTAAAAAAACGTGTTGAAATGAGCATGAGTAATTGTGTTTTTTATTTATTTATTTTTTTTACTTTGTTTTGCAACTAAAATGGCATTTATGGTATTTTAATCAATATCACTGGGACATTTCACTGACACCATCCCCATGTGAATGCATTGATTGCTCATAAACTGTCTGTCTGAGACTGTTCAGAGATTATTGTAATATATGACAGAATGCTGCTTAACCTTTTTGAGTCATGACCCCACTAGAATGATCAGGTTGGTGTTAGCGAGCCCACCGCCCCAAAATATCACTGGGACATTTATGTCACAGCACCCTGATGCAAACACATTGAACGCCCATAAAGTCTCTGCCAGAGACTGTTCAGGGATCACTGTAATATAACACATGGAAGCTGCAAAACACACGAGGACATGCTGTCATTTGGATTTTTCAAATAATATACAAACCAAATAACAACACATTGACCACAAAAAAGTTTAGGCTTAAGACTCAAAAAATAAATGTGCAGATACTGAAACAAATTAAGATAATATACGTTAAATTTAAATAATTATACAATGAAGAGAGGTGGAAAATATACACATGTGTGAAACTGTATTACATGCCAGCATTCACCCATCTACACACGGTCACACAAGTATAACATAAGATGAGTGATAGGAGTGATATAATGCTCCCTCAAGCTTCTCCCCGGAGCTCTAGAAAGAACAGGACGTTTTGTGTCTGTCTCATTAATATTCATGAGCCTCTCCTCTGATTGTCTGAGTTGAATGGCTGTGAATGGGGGGGATGATAACATCACAACTTCATGGAAGTCCCGGTGGCTCGTTTTAAAGCACAGTTTTTGAATACCGGCTGTGTGTATATCTCTGCGGACTGAAACTTGGGAAATTATTTATTTCACCTAGAGACCTTCTTGCGATCAAAAAGCAATTAAAATCTCACTTAATACAAAGTGGAACCTTTAAAAGAGTAAATAGCTTATCCGATACAGTTGTCATTCCACAATTACAGTCTAAACAGGTTAGTTAAAAAAAGAGGAAATTTGGCAAACAATATTGAATAGATGTGATTAATCTGTACAGCTGGAGATTCTATCGCTTTAAATAAATGTTTAAATAGGCCTTTGCACAGATGGGCTGTGGATTGTGTCCCAATCACTTACACTGAAAGTCCATTATAAAGGGATCTTTAAATTGTCAGTGTGAGCAGGACGAACAATAGCAGCAAAAAAGGAAAACGTGTCAATGTTCATTTGGCCACCTGACTACTGTTTTAGAACTGACTTGGAAAATGGTGAACTGGTCCTTTAAACATAACTTGAGAGGCTGACTGCAGTAGGTGCAACTTTGTCGACAATATTAAGCAAACTTTAATGGCTTGTACAAATCACGTTTTTTAACTGTAGTATAGGCAACACCTGGCTGTTAGGTCCCATATTGTAGATATGTTGGGGACTTTTGTTTATTCATTTATGGATCCATGCAACATGTTGTAAAATAATACTAAAATCACATCTAGTAAACATTTTGTTCATCCAAAGTATACCCTATTTATACATAGTATTTATCAATGAAAGTGCCTTTGAGATATACTGTGATGTTTTGAGTTAGACACCCCATTTAAGACAGAATGATGAGGCAGAGACAACATTTAATAAAATAAGTGAATATATTATATGCAGTCAAATAATCCTAAATTGCATTTTCTCAGTGTGTGCACTCCAGTGAGTATCAATCAACCAATCAATCAATCAATCAATGAAACGTGTGTGTGTTTATTCATTTTAAGAACAGCTTTCAATGAACTCTTCAAGTGGAATTAATGAGGCTTCAACCACTTTAATCCCCTTAACTCTTTACCTTGAGTTAATTCTGCCTCATGAAGCCTCTTCTCCACCTGATGATGAGTGAGTGATTCCTGCTGCTGTCATAAATAACACTCAGCCCTCCTGGATGACATCCAAGCCGACTTCATATCAGCAATAGTTCCCGAAACCTCCTCCTCTGCAAAGATTCATCATTTTCTATTGCTCATTCTCCTCCATCCCGCATTGCTCCTGCTTCACCCCATTAGCCCCTGTCGCACCATACTTTTAGTTCCAGGATTATCAATCAGTTCTTTTTTTTCTCAACTATGAAGTCACTCTGATGCTGCAGTATTTCCTGATGGACAAATATTAAATATACCATCTGTTGACGTGATATAAGTATTTTCAACAGTGCTGCTGTGGAGATTGTGGATTCAAAAATTAGTGGAAGAACAGATGTGACCTAAAGTTTACCAGCAACGATTTTATAACCATCCAAAGCAAAACTTGTAACCATCCTCATCCTTATTTTATGAGCCATACAGGACAATATAATATGTTCTAAATGATGAAATTCTATCAGGCATTCATATGCATATGCAAAAGGTGAATTATTTTATCATCTTCTCCAAAGCTGGAGAAAGGCTGAACATCATAAACACAAGAGCCAGAAAAAAAAAATTGGAGAATGTTGTTGTCGTTAGCTGATTTTTGTTCTTCTTTTTTTTTGGCCACTTAGGTGCAGTGGTAATAAACTGTAAACTATCGCCTCTTAAAGGGGCCCTACTATATATATATATATATATATACACACACACACACACACACACACACACACACACACACACACACACACACACACACACACACACACACACACACACACACACACACACACACACACACACACACACACACAATTCTTCAGTGCTTGAGTATAACTATTTAACTCTAACTCTGGTGTTCCTGCTAACACACCAACTGTTAAATAAGGCTTATTGTGTTGAGGTCTGGCCTCCTCTGTGGCATCACTGAAACCTGGCTGAGCATAAAGCAATTTAGAAGTGGCTCCTGTTGTGATGTCATAACAGGAGTGGAAGTTAATACCTGACCAACCCTGTATCCATGCAGCCGCACCCTCCTTTCGATCGACCCCAGCTCTCTGATGGGCGTTATCTTTCCGACACAGCTAGGAAAATCACAACAGAGTGAGAGTTCCAGTGGGGAGAGGGGAAACAAGGTTTTTGAGTCTATGAGAAGGCAGACTGTATGAGTGCTACAAGTCTAACTAGTTGCTTTTTACCATTAAGGCCAGCTCTTATTGACATGTATAGCAATCTGGTCATACTTATGGTATGGTCCAGATGCTCTTTTATTGTCCTAAACACTGACCAAGTATATTTAATATGTAATGTGCTACAGCCTGAAATGCAGTCAGACGCATCACTTTATCAGTATTCCGGAAGTCTAAGTCGAGTAAATGACAAATTATTGGTTGACACAGAATACAAATTTATTATGACTTATTTGTTCCTATTGTAAGGATCATTTAAAATAGAAAAAAGAAAAGATGTACACCATCTGCGCACACATGCATCAATATGTCCACCTTTCACTCTTAATAAAATTAAGGATATGCCTTTTTATATACCTGTCACTATGGTGACCCTTGATATCGCAGCTCCTCTTTTTTCATTCACTGCACATAAGCTTAACTCAGAGTGAAGATACTCACTTCTGAAACTGCCAAGTGAGTTTCCCATCTCAGAGTTCAGAGTTAGCCTCAGATTTTGTTTTCTGCTTTCTGCTTTCTGGAACAGGGCCCAGCTTCCAGGAAAGAATCATCACAGCATGTTTTTGTCAACATTGCATTCAACTGATAGCATAGTTTTGCTTCAATTTCACAGTATTAGCACATCTAATTGTCTTGAAAACAACCAACATTTTCCAAATTATATTGTATCATCCATCCAAATGACGCAAGACAGACAAGAATACAATCTATTATTACACAGAAACATTTCAACGACAAAATGCTCACATGATTTGACCTTTAAAGCTATATTGCAGAACTTTTGTTTGCCCTTCTGGCAGTTTCAGAATCTAGAAGAGCTGCAGGATTAAATCATGTCATGCCACATCAAAGTTAGGAGATATAGAACCAGAATTAGCCGGTTTGGACCAGAGAAAGTCTCTGGTACAGAGGCTAGGGCTAGTATGGATTCATCCAGCTAGCTGGGCTGTCCCCACAGACACCAGATTTAAAAAAAAAAAAAAAAAAAAAAAAAAAAAACTCTGTATACTAGGAAGTACAGAGAGATTTATGTGGCGGTGATATGCTTAATCAGCATTGTGTAAAGTCATTTGGCAAGAGCTTGAATGTAATGGGCCTTCATTTATATGTATATAAAAGTAACGCACTATAGCTTTAAGAAAGGAGACCATGTTTAAGACCTGCAGCATATGTTCCTCAGGCCTTTGGAAAGTAATTATTACACTGTCGTTGTGAATCACACAGTGAAGACCGAAATAATGGATTTCACTGATTAATTATGGTGAAAGAAACTTAATTGCTTGAGTGCTTCCTTTCAGTGGAGTCAGAAGTTAGGATCTTTTCATTGCAAATGGACTGATAGAAAGATTCACCTCCTGATTCAAATAATGAAACATTCTGCAAACGAGGTGAATGTAGTCCATCCAAGTTATCTTCATTTGGTAAGTATTGAACGTTTTTTGGTCTCATTTCACCATCATTTTTTAGCTGTAAAGGGGCGTATGAGGTGTCAAACATGAAATTAAGATTTGATCTCCGTGTGCACTAAATATTGTTTATACCCCACTTTACAAGATTTATAAGTAATGCATTACTACATAGGAAAAACATGAATATTGGTTTTGCTCTACACTGAAATGACTCCAGTGTGTGCCATTTGAAAGAATCAATTGTTCAGCACAGATACGGCTGATATAAAACATGGACTAAACCCTGGTCATTGACATACAAAGCATCATCAAGTATGCTCAGTGTCCTGATCTGTTCCCCGGGCCTCAGGAGGTGTTCTGCTCATCGACAGTTTTCCTGCAGAGAGGAGGTCTGTATGTATGAGCCCTGTTGAAGGATAGTGAATGTGGCCTTAAATTAACTGGATATTGATTCAGTGCCGAGCAGTCCCCAAGCTTGCTATTTGAAGGCAGATAGTTTAGCTGCCCACTCCTCTGGATTCAGACCGAAAAACAGTCCTGGGTTAGAACAATGCAGGAGGTTGCGTTGGTGGTGTGTGTGTGTGTGTGTGTGTGTGTGTGTGTGTGTGTGTGTGTGTGTGTGTGTGTGTGTGTGTGTGTGTGTGTGTGTTTCTTCTTGTGCCAGCGAGCTAAGGAACACGATCCAGTCCGGTTTGAGTAACAAATCGATAAATATGCATGCTTATCAAATGCCAAAAAATGCTGCACATCAGCTCATAGCACTCACAGACTAGATTTTACAAGTCTGGAAAGTTATTAGAGTGGCAACTACTTCATTGATCGTTGTAATGATTGCGATGCAAACGGCAGAAATGCTGCTTAATAATATGTAATGAAATAACCAGGAATGTGCAATTGCTTTCACAGTGTGTGACTGGCCAACGCGACACCTCGTCAGATGAAAAAGTTGAGCCTGGTAGAACTTTTTTGCTGAACAACCATGCTTTATTTCCCCTGTTCAAATGAATATGAATATTGTTTTCATACAGGACTAATGTTGGTCTGAATGTGGCCTTAAGGCTGATTTATGGTTCTGTGTTGAATCGATGCAGAGCCTATGCCATAGCTTACACACATGCCCTGTGCTGCTGTGAGCATTCATGCACAAATAGTTGACTAGTTCCTTTTTGACTTCTTGTAAGAAAGAGTGGGGAATGACCCACTGGATTTGGAGCTAATAAATGTTGAACAACTGGAAGTTTTACAAGGCGGATAAGAGTCAACATGTCAGAGGATATTCATGTGTCACTAGGGAGGCACACATCGGGCTACAGGCAAGCAAAAGCATAAATCAACCTTTAGACAATTTTCATTTGATCAGCCTGGAATTTCTCCCAATTAAGAAGCCAGCTACAACAAAAAGGTGACAGAGAAACCACCAGTGTTGTACCTGAACAACAAAGGAACATACTGTATTACAGCCTGATGAACGAACTGCGAATGAGTTCATTCTGGCGTCTGTTTGTTCAATAAACCTTTGTTCAATAGGGTGCCAGATTTCTTTAGTGTTCCAGGAGTGAAACCCAGCTAAACACGCTGTAAAGCGCCCCTAATATTTAGCAGAAAAACGTTAAATCTGGCAAACAACACTAACCACCAGTGCACCAGATAGACGCAACACATATTCGTCATGTGAAAATTTGAAAAAGCTCTATGACAAAGTCTGTGAGGATGGGAATAACCTCACGTTTTTGTGCAAACTTTGCTTCTTGAACTTCTTTCATGAAGAAAATCCGCACTTCAGTCACATCGACAGCAAACTTAAAACTTTAAAAAGACCTGGGAGAAGGTTTTTCCTCATGTTTTTGAGAATATACTGTAGGGGTGAACGCTCCAGCTAGTGTGGACTGAACAGACAGCAACGATGGGGAAATACTATTCCCTAGAAGGGAATGTGAGCCCTGGTTATATAAGGATTCAAAATTGGACATGAATATGAAATCTAACACATAATCTCAGTGTTTTAGTGTTAAAAACAATAGAATAATTGCTGTCTGTGGATCTATATGGGCTGTGGCAATGATTTTAAAAAATAATAGCTCACAGCAACATATTGAAAAAAAAGATGAACTAGTTCATTTTTTGGAACTATGAACAAAAATATTAATTATTAAAAAAAAGAACTGAACGAACTAGTTCCTTTTGAAATTTGTGAACTGAACTTTGAACTAGTTAATGTAGGAAATGATCTTTCTCAACACTGGAAACCACTACTGTAAGACCAGATCATACTCCAGGGTATCCTAGAAATATATTTAATACCACCATAATTGCAACACTCATGTCCTGTTGCATTAAGAATTTTCACTCTAGAACACAACGAAACCTCAAGTGTGTGCATTATAAGCTCCCTCCATCCATCCTCATCCCATTCCTGCAGTGTGACTTATATGCGCAATGCATACTGAACTCAAAGTATACATTTGGGTGAATACATAAGCAGTATATAAATATAATTTATAAGCGACATGGTCGGCACTGTGCAGTATATTATAAATTATCAATGTGGACATCGGGGGTCATTATCCTTTTTCCGTCTCTTTGATTCTTGCTTTGAACAGAACAACTGGGAAAACATTGTGACATTCATTGTGTAAAATTGCTATAATGTAACATGTATATCAAAACTGTCTCCAAAAACCTGGTAATTGGGTTTCTGCTGAGCGGGCTATGGATGAGTTCTGCAGTGACAGCAGCCATTATGTTGTGTACAGAGAGCACCAGGCTGGCTGTAGGCCTCCAGGGAGATATGTCAGAGCCTTTTAGTGGAAGAGAAGAGTGATGGAGTACCCCACTCTCATGTACCTCCCACTCAATGAACAGCCAGACCACTTAAAGAATGCCAGTGATTGGCAGCCCAAATCTACAAACTGCTTATTGTGCTGCAAAAATGTATGAATAATACATGCACGGCAAAGGGTAAGTTGCAATGTCTTAAAATGAACCTGCGTAGCTACTGTATACACCTTTGAGGTCAATAAATATTCTGTTGGTGCTGCTTTTATAGTGATTCTTTTATGGATCTGTGGTTTGTCTTTTTGTGGTTGGCCACTTTTGTTTGTGGCTATGGTAATAAAGTGGCAGTTGCAGCAGCTGCATTTGCACCAAGGTGAAAAAAAAGCTGAGAAAAAAAATATTGAACGATATAAATTTAAAAAGAACATAAAGAGGCCATTCGTGAATGTTTCTAAATTGCTGAATTCTCCGTATCCAAAAAGTACAAGACGGTTTTGCAAAGATTAGACCCCCGAATTTGTGTTTTACAATTTTCTGAGTTTCTTTTAAAGGGCATGCACTTTTCTGGGTTTTATTTGAAGTTTCGATAGGCCTAATATGATTTATGTATGGTTTAAAGTATCAAAAACCATCTCATTATAGATAATCATAAATTCATAGAAGTACAAATGAGCTGTTTTGAGGAAAGCTTTCTGAAGTTCTGAGTTTCTGATGATATGTGCGTATCACTGTGGACTGAGTATTTAACATTTAGACCTTTTCTATAGTCAAACAAGCAATTAAAATACCAATTTACATGATATGGGACCTTTAAAGATCCCATGCAGACATGTATACGGATATATATAACTTACTTTAAATAATAATTTGTGTCTGATATGTGTCTTGATTGTTAACATCTTTAAATGATATCTGTTTCTACTCTATAATCTATATGCAATTAATTTTGGAAGTTTTCCTGAGGGACATAAGATGTATCCCACATCACTGTAAAGTATATTTTCAGTTTTTGTGCATTGGAGGCTTCTGAAAATGTGAGAATAAAAATACTGAAGTATCTACTGTGTCTTAATTTAGCTACAGGCTATGTTTTTCAGCTTTTATCCATACACCAAGGAGCAGCAGCCCAGTCTGTAGGTTTTTGAATTGCCTTATACACTGTGTATTTATGTCACCCACAAGAGGTGAGTGGAACACACTCGTATGACATTGTATTCGCCACAAATCAACCTAATTGTACCCTTTCGTGATGACAGGGCACTCAGCTCAGAGGGATTTTTACTGTTTCAATGTGGCATTTCCACATTGTATATCATTTAAACAGAAAGTGATGGGAGGTGAAGAAAAAAAATGCTTTCATATGTGTTGCCTGACTAGCTACTAGCATGCAAAACAGCAGCATAGCACACACAGCTGATTAGTATGCCAGTAAAACTCTTAAGGTCATTAGAACAGATAAACACATGCGGCACATTTGCGGATTGATTAATGCCAAATTGTCTGCTTTCTCTCAGGGTAGAGACAGCTGTGAAATGTTCCACAACAGGCCCGAGTCGCATAATATTTAAATGCCATGACAAAGAAAACCAAACTGCAGTGGTATTCGGCAAGAGGAGCAGGCTTTAGGCTGACAAGATTAGCTTCTTTGTTATCTGCCTCCTACTTCACTCTCTGCATCATGTTGCCTCCAGTCAAGTCAGATTTATTTATAAAGTACATTTAAAACAACAGCTGACCAAAGTGCTGTATAATCAAAATATCAACAACAACAAAAAAACAACATATAAAACAATAAAATAAAAACACAAAGAAGACCAGGATTTTAAAATAGGATTATACACATATTGGAATAGATTATTCCTGAGGATGCTGTACCCAAATATAAACTTAAACCACCCTTTTGAGAGTCCACATGTAATCTGCCCACCACATTAAGACCACAGTGACACATATGCAAAGATGCAATAGAATGTATAAAAATGTGCTAATCCTCTTGTAAATTGCATTAAAGAAATCCCTGTCTCTCCATCCTACCACTTCCCCACATATGTGGTGGCTGTTTCTCTCTCACATGTTTTTTTTTTTAAACACAGAAGCCTATTTTCAATACTAAAGGGCAGCAGGAGACAACGTTCCCCTGTATTTTCTGGCATTGATTAAATTGTTGACAGTGGAAAGTGAGTGGGAAGATGAGGGGAGGGGAATCACATGTGCTGCAGGTCTAGACCTCTTAATCTCTGCATGCAGCTCAGATCGTTTTCAACAGATAGTATTTAGAACAATTCCAACTCTATTCCCTGACAGACGGTTGATAGTGGATCATTCTGAAAAGCTACAGAATACATGTAATATGTATGATTTCTGTCTCGGGCATGAAAGAGGGGAATGTTACAAAATCATCCATCACCTGAGGCTTTGCTCAGGCTTCGCTAAATAAAAAGGCATATTACAGTTTTCTCTGCATTGTCAGTGGTTAGACAAGTCAAGGCTATTTACACATTTTAATGGGCATTTCTGATATTTAGACATGGTGTGCATGAATAAAAAGGAGAAGAGAGACCTTTTCCTTTCCTGGCTGATGAGGAGTGCTACCTTTGTTTAGTTCTGTTCAATGATTTTCCTGACATCCTTTATGACATTTTCAACCCATGGAATTGTTGTTACTGTCAATGTTGCCACCAGCATTGATGTCATTTGTCACAGTACAGTCATATAATTCTGTCCACAGCTCAAAAAACATGTTTAAGTCTGCAGTACCTCATTAATGTATTTAAGTGTTTAAGTAGGACAGCACGGAAATAACTTTGTAATCTATTGGTCTGTTTAGGTAAAACACAAAATATGATTTATGTAAGGTACTTTCTTGGAATATTAATAGAGTAAAAGATCCAGTAAAAGGGAGGAAATGTTTGTCTTATCAAAAATCTCAACATGGCGTTTATCCAAGAAATTCACCTGGTTAAATCAGAGGTAGGCTCACAAGCCAGTCTCTTAATGCTTCACACAAATCACTAATCTCACTAATACTGTCCCATGTTTAAAAAACACTCAATCCACAGAGAAATGTACACAGCTTGTATTCAGAAACTGTACCTTAAAACAAGCAGTCATGACTTATGTGAAGTTGTGATGTCACAACTATTGAGTCACCACCAGCACCTCCACAGCCATTTAGAGAGGAGGAGGGGAGACTTATACTGAGAAGAGTAGAACTATACTGAGATGATATTTGCTACTTAAAATCGCGTTAGGGATGTCAGTGTCAAAGGCATCGGCAAAAACGGCATCTGAAAGTGTATAATATGGGACATTTAAGCAGATTAGCAGTTAACTACCCAACCCAAAAAAAGAGAGATTTTAGGGATCAAGTAATAGTTAACAACTTAGACATACAGCTTTTCTGCAGTAATGGACTTAAATAAAGTGTGGAAAGTTGATCCAAACATTTCCTACAAATGAGACATTAAATTATGCCAATTTTAATAAAAACTGAAAAATCAAGGTGGTCTAAAACTTTCGATCAGTGGTCTATGTACACATTTCTTTTCATGAAGTGAGTAAAATACCAGGGGCCATTATTGTGGGACATACAGTGATATGTGGGTAGACTTTAACCTTTAACCAGATTCAAACTAGTGTCCTAGAACAACCAACACCTAAGGCTAGACTGGAAATTCATCTACTCAGAGGAAAAGTATAGATTTAGTGAACATGTAGAGATTAATTAACCTTAAAAATGAGTAAGCGTTTTACTCTAATAAGCATAAACCCCACTCAAGACTAAATTATTTTGGTTTTTAGTATCTACATGTATGATAGAATTAATTGTCACCTGTTAAATTAATGTCTTGCTCTCACAGATCAAGCAACGGAACTTGACTCTGAAAAAAAGCGAGTGGAGACTTAATACATCTCTATATCAAAACCCAATATTTGACTAAATATTGTCTCATGACCTTAAGAGCGTTTTTAAACTAATATTGGATCCACAGAGATTATACAGTCTGGAAAGCATCTAAACCATTTATAAGTGGTAAGATTATAGCATATACTATTAAAAGAAAATAGAGACCACTGAGAAGTAGAGAAAATTGGAATCGCAGTTAAAGTGAAAAAGAAAAGTCCTGGGCAAATAGTTATAGCGAGTTATTACTTTAAAAGTATGTGCAACAAAAAGTTTGAATATGCTTTGATTGGAAACATTTATTTTGTGAAAATGAGGAAAAAATTGGGCAAACAACTGGCCAGATAGATAAAAAAGAAGTTATACCTACACCTAGTAATATAATATAATGTCAATGAAAACTTTTATCCAAAACTCTGTATTTGACAGATATATTCAGACACAGAGTGAATGCACTTTTTTTTTCTAAAATCAAATTTTGCAAGATGTCTTTTCTGGAAAGAGGTTATTGAATAATTGGTTGGATATCTTCCTTAGCAGAAGCCCGTAACTTTCTCTACTGGGAGACAGATCAGAGTTACCAACAGGAATATCTAAAGCAGAATATGATTTAGCACTGACTGCAGCCAGGATTATTTTCTGTTACTGAAAGAGTCAGACCCGACTGGAATTTACTGACCGGGTTAAGCTGATGACAACAAAAGAATTTTTTAACCAGGGATTGGATTTTTTTTGTGAATTGAATAAAAGATTTAATTTAAGGTGCCTATTTGGGGCATGTAAGGGAAGCGAGACTACTATTTCTTTTAAAACCCCTCATAGGTGCATATATATATACATATTGTAAGTGTGTCACTGTAATTTTGAATTCATGCTACATTTTCAATTGGTGAGCTACACGGGGGGTTCACTTGCCTTTCACTCAACGCATGCTGTGATCTGTCATCTTTTTAGGCAGACTGTGGAGGGGAGTTTGACATGTCGCTGGAACTGTCCACCAGAAGGTAGATAAGGTGGTGTGCAGTGCAACTGAGAATACATCCAACCAGAGATTTATTTGCTGCTGAATTAACAGTGTTCCAGAAATGCTTATGATGATAATTCTAAAAATACATTTCAACTCAGTTTCCCCCTATTGAAAAGGAACTTACAAGTGGTGCAGAGGCACGCATTCATAGCAGTGCTATAGTTAATGCTGCACAGAGGGAAAGTATCATATTGTGTATATTTCTGGGCTGCATTGTGTATTCTCTCACATTGAGTCTTTATATATCATGAGCCCTGCTGGATGATGTTGTGGAGTGGTTTTGTGTATTTTTATGTCTTGGATTGCTATTGTTTTTTTTTTCCTCCTCTTTCTTTTTTTATTGTGTTTTTCCCCTTTCTTAGTGTCTTTTTTTTATTGTGTATGTTGTGTTTTGTGCAGACACTGCAATCCAGTTTACCTCTAGGATAATTATAAGCCTTTCTGCTGAAAGAGCTGCTCTGATTGTTCATACAGGCTAGGTAGTGGCTGGTTTGTGACTCATTTTTAGAAAAGGACTTATGTCCACATGTACACTGGTGCAAAATCTGAAAAGCTTTTTTGTGGTATAAGACTTGTCTCATGGCTCATCACAGTAATAACTTCAGATCTCAAAACCCACCGGACATATTAGTAATTACCCTGTCTGAGGATATCCACCCATTTAAACCTTGCCTTTACAGGGAAGTGCGCTGAACATCAGCTCCACTGACCTACTGGCAAAACGCATTGACCTCTATCTACGGGTGCCAGCCACAAATATTTGTCCTTCAAGAAATTACACAAACAGATAAAAGCGGCTCACAAAATTTCTATTTGCTGCAGCTCTAGTGAAGATGTTACACCGACCGTTCACTTCCATGATCCCATCACCGTTTCCATTATGACATCATTGGATCAGTCAATAATGTGTTCTGACCTCCAGCCATTCTCAAGCATGAGGCAGATTAGCAGTGGAGCCCCGACAATACAACACTGCTGGAAGACTCATGTCTGTGTTGAGGCGTAGATGCTTAAAGGACTGCAAGATAAACATTATGGCCCAGAACATTGCACAGTTCAGATGATGAATTTCATTTTTTAAAAATTGTTTTTGATAGTGAAGATGCAATTTAACATAGTTCAGGTTTATAAATTATTCGACTACAGTTGGTGACTTGTTCCAAAGTTGACAGGACATTATGGAGAAAGCTGATTCAGATGTGGGAAATGGTATTTTACAGTTGCCATTCATCATTTCCCTATAGTTACGTTGTTACTGTCTCATCTTTGAATATACCTGGAAATAAGCTCTGGGTCTAGACTGTTGATACATTTGAAAAGTAATTTGAGAAAACAACAATGAGTAATGCTCTCAAAGCTAAGGAGATTATCCTGTCAGTATTTGACAGTGATGCCACAGGACAGGCTTTTTGTCCATTATTTTTAGTGGCTGATTGGATAAGGATGTGAGGTGTCTGACTGTAGATGGTGATGCTTGAGTGCGTACGGTTACACAATACGAAAAAAGGGAAAAGAGAGAGAAAATCATAGAGTGTATAAATAACTGGGCTGTCTGTGTGGGCATGTAGTGCCTAATTAATTTGAATTTCTTTACATGTTTAAAGAATTTGAGTAGTGGATATGATAATAGTCTTAACTAGAAATGATTTCTCTCCACCAATTCTTCATTCCATTGTTAATGGGTCTTGATTGTTCCTAAATGTGGGTATGGGTATGTATAATGGAAGTAAAGAAATAATTGATTCTAAAAATAAATGATAAATGAAAATGATAAAGACATTCAATACAATGATTATGTTGTAGCCACTAATGGACATCATTCAAGTAGAAGATCTTTGCTGCCTTGCTAGGTGATTTGGCTGGTGCATATATGACTGGGTCATCTGCATAAAGCTATGGCAGCCTAAAAAGCAGTAGACCAATGATTAAACCTTGGGGAATGGATTGGTTAAAACAGATAACCTTTCTTGGCCAACTTCCACACACTGCTCTCACTTTTGAGGCTATGACTCAAATCCATCAACTGGCTGTTTAAAAGAAAAAATCTGCATTCCTCCCTCTAAGAAACACTTTACATTTTCAATGAAAAAACATGTAAAGGTATTTTGAAAAACGAACACATATTAATCACACTCTATGATGCCCTGCTGACCCATACTGCATGTCACTACACAATTTGAACAGAAATACAAATGGCCACAGCATCCACAGTAGCTTTGTAAACACCTGCAAGGCATCTACTGCTAGAAATACAGAAAGAGAAGCTACATGATGGAAGCGAATGATAAAATGTTATTTGGCCCTGTGAATGGAAAATTTACATTTAGAGGAGACAGAGATGTTGATAGGAGCACTGTTTTGTGCAATTTCTGCTGTAAGGAATTTCCGCACCATCAGAATAGTTCAAGTCTGAAATATCACCTCATTGCAAAGCAAGGGGCTTAAAGGTTGGAGCTAGCTTAAAATCAGCCCCTGATGCTACCGCGAGCAACATGATAAATATATGCAATTACTTTCAATTCATTAATCACAAAGAATGTTTTATTAATAACATTTTTTATCACTTGTCAACACTAATTTTGTTGTTAATTTCACTAGTTTATGAAGGATATATCTATACTTTTACAGCAGCGATTCTAATGCTGCTTCTTCATTTACTTTATACATTTATAATAATGTATGCACTGTGTTTGTGTTTTATAAACATGAATAATGTCTGCTTTTAATTGTATGCTTAATGCATCTTCTTTTATGTTCAATGTAATTTATGAATTATGTATTTTCTGTGTGTGAGCATTGAAAATAATACTTCAAATGAATCATTTGTTATTGTTATTACAATTATTATTATCATCATCATTATCTGGATGAAGAATACAATTTAAGTGAACACAACTTTTAAAAGAGGAAAATCCAATGTTGATTCCACTCCACATGAGAGCTGTGATTCTGGAGAGGATAGACCATAGGCTTCGATCTTAATCAAGTGTTGGGAGAGATGCGGAGATGCCATCTGGTGGTCCACTTTAAGCCAAGCTGTTAAGAAAAATGTGTTCTCTCTACATGAAGCACAGACCCTGAAAGCACTGCGAGCCTCTCATCACAACGCAATAGGCTCCTCTCCCACATTTAAAGCTGGCATGCTGCTTTGGTGTCTGATAACTTGTACGCAGTTCATATTTTGATGTAGTCGATGTGATTTTTTTACAAATGTTTTAGTAAAACATGATTCTCCTCACCCTGTGAAACACAATGGCCTGTGAAATCTAAATCCTGCAATCCTGTTTAATATAGAATATTCATATTTACACCTGTAAATAGCAGAGCCAACTGCATCACATATTGTACATAGACATCCTCTTCTATAATTATTTGTATACTTTTTTGTTATTTTATTTATACTATTTTGATTTTTTAATGTTTTGTATTTTATTTTGAAAGGAAGAAGTTCTCCAATTTCACTCTACAATGTAAAGCAACAATAAAGGGCATTCTCTGAAGTGTTTTCCGAGTCTAAATTATCAAAGTGTGCGTCTGTTTTTTTTATTTCTTTCTTGATTTTACCTCAGGTGCCTGTCATCAATATGATCAACCCATCACACTTTCTCATTTAAGGGAATGGGAAGGTGCCAAACATTTTGGACCAGATCTGCATATAGCTGTATCTGACTAGCATGTATTTTAAGAAAATGTTTAAATTGAGTATATACAAACAGAAATTCTACATTTCACAGCACACTGTGATTCTGTGGCATTCGTTGTGCATCTTGGGATTGTGTGTGCCTTCCTACAGCGTTAGTGACAGTTATCTATGGGCCGACACAATGCCCTCCCAAGGGCAGAGCCAGATTGTTCTCAGGGACGCTCGTCTTGATGAACAGAATTATGCTCCACAGATTCCTTCCAGATTGTACACTCCTCCGTTGTAATTTTCTTGAGAAGCGTGACTTGAGCACACCGGGTTGCTGTCCTGGGGTGGCAGGCTGCTGTTTTGCTGATGAGTTACTTTACAGTGTTCACACTGAGCAATTGCCCTCAGTTTACCTCTGTGATGGGAGCTCTCTGTTCAGCTCTCACATGCCGAGCATCTGTGAATGAGTGGTTCGGGCTCACTTCCAGGAAGTGCTCTGTTCCAGAAAAAGAAGAAAGCCTACATCCCGACTGCATGTATTATCTCATAAAAATGGAAGAAAAAAAATAGCAAAGGGTTTTTAAGCTTTATTACCGCATTGGGCGTTTATCGAGCATTCATGCTGTTACACCCCCCCCCCCCCCCCCCCCTACACTGACACATAGCATTACATGTTTGATTGGTTTTAGACTGCTCCCCAAAGTGTATTACTAATTAGAGACATGTACTTTGAGGCATGGCAAACTTCCCAGATAGTCCTCATACTCAATGTTTTAGCAAATTGAGCAACTCTGACTCACATGAATATGATAGATATATATGGTTTATGTGAAATATTTCAAAATACACTTCAGCTACTACATCTATTGACTACAGTTAATAAGAACAATTACCCTTTATGGTACTTAAATAGATGCCCACCTCTTTTCCAGTCAGAGTTCAGCAATAGAACAAAAGAAAATTACCACATTAAAAAAAAACAGTAAATCAGGCTGACAGAAATTCATGCACATTATGATTTAGCTGCCAAACTGTCAAAGAACACTTGTGGAGGAAGTCATGCTTGTTAAACGAACATTCTTACTGTACTTAAAAACACAACTTTGCCTTAAAACATTTATGCAAAACATGTTCAGTATACGGGTCAATATAAGAGAAAACTTAACAACAAGATAAGTATTAGTAAGCTTGTTATTGGAATGGAATAACATCATCTTCAAAATGTTTGTAAAACTGGATAATTCACTTATACATCTATGCACGCCAACAATAAAACAAGTTCAATGATAACGGGTTAACCGCCACCCCTCCCATGGTGATAAACATCTCAAAGCAATTAACAAATCAATACATCAAAGCACATAAAAAATTATGACATATCAAAAGCTATATCTCAACTATTACATCATATTTTCCATGCCAATATACGGTAATACGATTAAAGAGAAGCGTAAATTCTTCCACAAAAACACTATTAACACCATCCTCTAAAATATGAACTACAATAAGTAAAACATGTACTCTGATCTGCACAAGTGGGCCAGTGGGGTAAAAATGTTATGTTCAGAAAATACAGTGTCTAAGAGCCTAAAAAGATTGATCCACTTCATTTTAAGATGCACGTTTTTAACAGTTCGTTTATGCATTTTATTTTTTAGATGTGGCCCTCATTTTACTATTAGAGCACTCATTTATATTATCCGTCTATAATAGAAATTTAGATTCCGTCACGTTGTGTAACACCTCACATCAACTGTATTCACGCAGCAATATTAAACCTTAATGGAACACATTTTAAATATTTTTATATATATATATTTATATATAATTAACCATGTATTGTATAATGCAGTGTCAAAACATATTAGAGTACTACTTTTGTTATTGCTCCCATAAGGCTTCGTGTAGCTTTAACAGAGTCAGTGGCATTGTGTTAATTAAAAATTCCATCTGCTCAGGAGGCTCTGTGTCTTCTCCATGATGTAAAGCAGCCATTCTATAATATCCACTGTGTAATCTCACAATGGAAGTAGAGACTGGGCTCAATCAATTTAACTCATGAATTGCTGTCAAAAGTGTTACGAGCTGTAACAATGTAATGTGTTCCTCTTCTTCCATAACATTAGTGTTTTTTTTGTTTTGCTGTGTGAGAGATCAATCTACTATGGGTAATAATAAAAAAAAAAAAGTCTATGTGAATGTTTTGTTGCTCTGCGCTAGGTCAAGGGAGTGAAATGAAAGCTGTTGATGCACCTATAACTCACTTTTATCCAGTGACAACTTCCAGACACAGAGGCTGGCACCACTGATTGAAAGAGCTCACCAAGACCTCAATGTTTCAACGCCCGACGTTCCAAACATGAAAAGTGCTTATGTGTCATAGTAATGAGATAGCTCTCATCACTTTAGTGTTTAATGAAGGATTCCATCTGCACAGATCCAGAGTTACAAAATAGAACCAAATATCTAATTTTCCCAACCCATTTACTATTTTACTTATTTGTTTATTGGAACCATATGGAAGTGATAGATTGTTTTTAAAACATTGCAACATCATGTTGTTAACTTTACATGCACATTGTGTGTAGATTAGATTATATTCAACTTTATTGTCATTGCATGTCACAAATACAAAGCAATAAAATGCAGATAGCAATGAACCAGAACTGCTTCAGTAGTCATTTAAATAGCTATGGTACAATTAATTTTTGATTATTCCCCTTTTAATCAACGGTTTCAATTTTCAACATTTTTTTTTGTTTTTAATTTCAAATTCTGTATTTTTAATCTCATTTGTTTTAATTCATTTTTCGATTCTCCCTTTTGTTCAACTGTTTTTAAATTGTATCTTGAAGCTTTTAATGTTTTATGTGAAGCACTTTGAATTACCTTGTTGTTTAAATCTGCTATACAAATAAACTTGCCTTGTCTCACATTATATAAGGATTATATATAGTGTGCTAGTTTGTGCAAGTGTGTGTGTTCCATTGATGAAAAAGCATCCACAAAATGCTTTAGTGTAATTAGTCAGCCTGTCTACACAAGATGCATCCCTAAATATTCTATAAACAAACTGTGACCTCAGGCTCTGTAGCAGAAGCAACTACTTTTGAATAAATACAGTCAACTCTTTTGGAATAAACACCACGGTCAAGATTACCAGTTAAAACGCTGTTACAAGAAGTTTTATTATCTAATCGAATACCAAAAAAAAAAATCTATACTCTGGTTCTGCTAAGAAAGCCTGAAAAGAAAGAAGCCAGGCAGAGAGACAGCTCAGTGTGGCACCAAGACAGGCGGTTAATTCACTTCAATCCAATCTTAAAAGTGACCACACCTGGACTACCACCACACACACCACACAACACCATCTCACGCACTGGCTGCCACCAGGAAGCCTTACAGAGAGACAGAGGACCAATATTAATTATACAAATATAAAATATTAAACAGTTTGACCACAACAAAAACAACCAGTAAAATACACTAATGAATAATCGGTGCTTGACTGGAATAAGAAAGCAGACAAACATTAACTGAAGCACAAAAACAGTAAACAATTTCACATTCTTTGCATTATTGATATATCTCAATCAATACCTGCAATTTAAGTTCACACAACCCAAGCAGCCATAGGGATGTGTGTCCTCTGGAAACAGTTCCATGAGTCAATGCAAAATAAAAGGATCATGCCTCACAGCATATAAATTATTTAATTAGTTGTTGAATTTGCTTAACTAAGGTAGTTTGTATTTTACTGGTAGCGCAGTGTTAAATCATCTTTCCTGAAGGAGGTACCGAGGCAAAAGATAACATTTTCCTATCTAAACCTCACACTTAAAACACTTTAAAAAGTGCATGACTCGACTGGGCCGTTTCAAGCTCCAGCACCTGGAGCCTGTCTGTACATCGCATGGATCCTACCACTTGCACAATGAATATATATAAAAAGTTGTGAAAGTCTGGTGTTCGTGTGCGAAAGAATGCAGCACGAGATGACGCTCACTGGGATTGAGACTGTAATTCTACTAGAACTATGCAATGCTACCTCCGGTCATCCCCACAGCTGGATGCACCACATCTGTCTCAGCCGCGCACACAGTGACTGCTGATGTCTTTTTTGTTCTGCTAATGTGTGTGTAGGGTTGCCAACTTCCACCAGTAGGACCAAATGGCTGCAAATGGATAGAGGGGGTTGTGTTTTAACTGATGCTGTCCTGGTTCACCTGGAAGCTGCAATGGATCCTGTATTTCTATTATTCTAATTAATGTCATACTCAACTATTTTTATGTTTTAAATGTATTGTTTCCATCCTGTGTGCACATCGTCTATTGCATGTCGATTCGTCCTCTGTTATTCCTGAGGTTTTTTCCCTCTTTTTTTCCCTGTTAAGGTTTTTTCCTTGTATGACATGAGGGTCTCAGGACATGGGATGTTGTGATGCTGTTGTACAAACTGTACCCATTGAGGAAAATCTGTGATTTGTGATTTTTAGCTTTACAAATAAAACTGACTTGACTTGTTTTCTCCTGTTTCAATGTGCTCTGTAAAAGATAAAACGTTAGGACATTCACTCTATAATTATTAGTTTTAACACACAATACCATTTCAGTTATTTATCATTTATTGTAGTGTCTAGTTTTTATTTTAATTTCAGTCAATGTTACCACTAATAACCGTGGTTCACACAAGCACCTATTTTTAGGGATAAATGTGACAAAAATACAAGGTCTGACATTATGGTGTTAGATGTAAATCGTGTCCCGGTTAAGATGCAGAATGTCTACCTTTAGCCTGAGCCATTTTCTTGCACTTGGCCTCTTTTTTGGCATTGTTGGAGTTTGTTGTTTGTCCTGGCTGCTTGTTGAAATGAGGAATAATGGGGTAAGTGCTCTCTGGTTTAAAGAGTAAAGTTAACGTTCGCTGAACTCCATCTTCTATCTCCTTTGGGGTTTTACGGCCGTTGGCAAACCAACGTAAATGTGCATTACTGCGACTAACTGGATGTGGTCAACACATGAATTCCAGACTTTTCAGAATGTTGGTATCCAAGTATTTTTTTCTTTGTCAGTCTTTTTTTTTGCAAGCAAACTTATCACAGACCCATGAACAGTGTTTGACGTTTGTAGGAAATTATAGTGATGTGCAACTCTGGACATATAGAGAGACGTGTTACCAATTATTGTAGTAGGATATCAGTCAGATTTCTGGGGGAAATTCAGAGCAAGATGTAGGTATAGGTATATTCATGATATACCTATGTATTCAATGTAAATGTATCCTTGCTGAAAGGATGAGTGTGAAAATTGAGGCTAAAACTTATTGCATCTGTGAATTTTGCTACACATATTTTAGTAATGAAAATCACTTTATAATGAACACCCTTTTTGTCAGAAGGGGATATTCAACATTAAACATGCATGCTCAACTCTTTATGCTTCATGGATACATAGATAGATGTATTCACATTTTTTTTTTTTATTCTGAGAGTCCCCTTGACAATTTCAATATGAGAAGGCCAGTGTGCAGTGTGCTTTGGGCCTCTTGTGCAAAATGAGAGGTCAAGTATGGATGGTAAATGGTGAGTAAGTTGAAGCGATGAGAGCGGCGGTACGGAGAAATGTTCCATATTGACCCAGTAATTGGGAATGTGCCATGAAATGAGTTTCTGAGCTTGGTGATGTTTAATTTAAAGCAAAGCAAACATGATGCCAAAGCTCATTTCTAGGCTTTATCATAAACAACACTGCAGTGAACTCTTTCCAGTGAGGAGAAGCTGAAGCAAACAATTTGATCTGTGCAATGTGTGTTTGATTTTTGCTTAATTATTAATATAAAGCAGGCATGTCAAACATACGACCCGTGGGCCGGATCCGGCCCGTTGGATGATATAATCCGACCCAGCATAAATTTCTGAGTATGTCAAAAAAAGAAGCGAGTCTCTAGCTCATTTCTATCAAAAGTAATGATTTTTTAAAATAAATACAAATTAAATGCTCCCTCCGGCCGCTAGAGGGCAGTAAATGTGTAAAAGAGCTCACGTCCAGCATGCGGCACAGACACGAGTTAGTCACAGTAAATAAACATTCGCAACGTAAAGTGTCCAAGTAAAAATAAACCGGCAATCTTGCTTCACCATTCACCACACCCTTCCCAAAATGGCACTGTCAAAAAAATGAAAAGTGGATACGGAGTGCAGAGGTTTCCAGGAGAAATGGACTGAGAATTATTTATTCACAGAAGTGAATGCAAAACCAGTGTGCTTGGTATGTAATCAGCAAGTTGCAGTGTTCAAAGAGTTTAATATTTGGCGTCACTATGAAACTCATCATAAAGGCAAGTATGACCACTTGAAAGGAGAAATAAGGAAAGACGAGATAAACAAATTGGTCGCTGGTTTGAAGAAACAGCAGTCTGCTTTTACACGCAGCCGCGATATCGCTGACGGGGCTGTAAGAGAAAGTTACATTATTGCCAACGAGCTGGTGAATACAAATCATTAAAAATCTGATTAAGATTAATCTGGTTTCATATTAAAGACAATTAATATGTTGCAGTATATTCTCAGCTTCAGTAGGCCCAGCCTAGTAGTTTGATCTGATGTAATCTAATCTTATTGCCCATGCGCTGCTAGAACTTTTATTTTGTATTTCTTTTTATTTATTTATTTATTTCAAAGCAGTATGACAATTAAGACAAAAATATTCTTTTCATAGCTCCAACTTGAGTTTGTTTAGTGTGGTGAGTTGGTTCAGGTGTAAAACTGCATTCATTCAACTGTTAAAATAAACCAGTTTTTTTCCATTGTTTCTGAATAACTGTGTTTAGAAAAGATCTCTTATCATCCGTGATTATAATATGTAGGGTAGGCTACAAATGTAGGCCGAATGATAAAGCAGAGTACTGAAAAACAAAGCTAAATATTTGGAGTTGACATTCTTTTACTGATCCGGCCCACCTGAGAACAGAAAGTCTGGATCCGGCCTGAGTTTGACATGCCTGATATAGAGGCTCTTACAGGAAATATTATATAGGACTTGTTATAGGAATTGTTGTAGCACCTTTTAACAACATGGTTTAAGTAACTGAACAATTAGCAAAGCAAATCTGTTGACTAGAGCTTGTTATAATGCAGAGGCTGCTGTTACGGATTATCTGACAAAATTTGTTCACCGCAGACAGTGTTTTAGCTCAGCTGATGCTACAAGCTACCATAGCACAATGCTCAGAGAGCAGCAATTTAATTGCAAGCTAAATTGTTCATTGTTTTTCTAAATGGTAAATGGACTGCATTAGTATAGCACCTTTCCAGTCTTCTGACCACTCAAAGTACTTCACACCGCAAGTGTTCATTCACCCATTCACAGGCATTCATAAACTGATGCAGTGGCTGCCATGCAAGGTCCCCCCCCACCCCCATCAGGAGTATCTAATCATTCACACACAGTCACACACCGTCGGCACAGCCATCAGGCACAATTTGGGGTTAAAGCATCTTGCCCAAGGACACATTGACGTGCTGCTGGAGGAGCCAGGAATCAAATCGCCGATCCGGTGACCAGCGGATGACATACCCCTGAGCCACATCCATCCCTCGATAAAAACATATAAAACTAGCTACAATAGGAAGTTTGATTGAAGTTTGTTGAGAAAACTGGTAACTCCCTTAATGTGTCTTATTACCTTCACCCAGGAGGTTATGTTTTAGCTAGCATTTGTCTGTTTGGTAGCAAAATACCTTAAAATGTATTAGCCAGATTTTCAGTAAATTTTCAGGATATGTTGGGAATGGTACCATGAATAAATGATTAAATCCTGGTGTCTGGATTATTTTGAATTTTTTTTGTTGTTTTGTAACATTGCTGTAAATGGACCTTCAAGCAGGTGCTCTTATTTGGGGCCACCTGGTCGTAATATCTTGCACCTGCATCGCTTTTTTTACTTAGTACACTATGCCAGTGACACTAAGAGAGGACTTAGAGGACCCAGAAAACATTGTTCGGTGGGAGTCACAATATTCTTGATGGTCTGTGCTCTCAGATTGCTTTTCTAGTTCTATGTTTTTTGATTTGGCGATGAATTGTCTTATTTAATACATGAGCCAGGAGTTACATTGATTGAACATAATCAAAATTTAAATTGCAGTGAGATATTCCCCCAAATTGGTTAGCCTTGTATTGAAACAGATAGATAGGACATTACAGTCCACCAAGGGTAAGAGCTAAAAACATAGCCAGGAGGTAGTTTTATATTCATGGACTGCTTGCCAGTGCTGTCATTATCCGGCACACCATCACTAGCGTTTCAATAAATAACGGAAGAGTGCACAGTATAAGCCTTCTAATATAGTGGTAGTGTTGTTGATTCATGAAAGTGCTTCACTTTCATACCATGGTCTATAGTAGCGGCACATTGATAGATCTTAGTCCATGGGTGGACGAGTCCCAGAGAAGGAGCACACAGATGCTTCTTTTAATCAATTTTTATGAAGTGCAAAGACTAGCATTTGTACACAATATGTAACTTCATCACAGTTATGATATAAAAAAAGACTTTTTTTAAGAGTAGACTGGCTGTCATCCAGTCAGTCAGTCATTTTCTACATCTGCTTATTCCTCACTAGGGTCACAGGGGGTTGCCAATCCCAGCGTATTGCAGGCAGGAGGCAGGGATACATTCCAGACAGGTCGCCAGTCTATCGTGAGGAACACACACCTATAGGCAATTTATAGTCTCCAATTAAACTAAGCATGTCTTTGTCTGTGGCAGGAAGCCAGAGAACTTGGATAAAACTGACACAGATATGGGAAGACCATGCAAACTCCACACAGAAAGGTCCCAGCCCAACCTTCTTATTTTGAGGTAATAGTGCTACCCACCGCCCGACCGTATCTCCCGGCTGTAATACAGATGGAGTAAAATTTTACAACTGATTTATTGCATAATTATCCATTTAGATTGCCAGTTAACACAACAGATGTTAATAATGTATATTTAGCTTTGTTTTAATTCACATTCCCAATGTTATGGTCTTGAGAGCAGTTCAACCTGCCCACTGGTAATTGCACAGGATTTACACACATCCGCAATTATAATTTCATGATGCCAAATACTGATCATCATTATTGTCACCTACAATTTGGGAAGTAAATTTTAAGTGTAAGTAAATTACAAATGCTGTACATCCAACAATTTATATTCGCATACACGTGAGAGGGGAAAAAAGGAGGGGAAAAAAGCTTCATAGTCTTCAGTTGTCTTATGTTTTATGCTTTTATGTTTTTACATTGCCTTGCTGCAAAATGGATTTCATATTGTGAAACATTGAATATCTGAACTTGCACAAGTTTCTTTGGTAGGAAGCAGAACCCTAGATATTTGCTAGGAGACAGCCTCTCTTAGAGATATTTTCAAAAGAATCCTCAAAGCATGTTGACAGATATTCTATGGTCATAGATCAATATTTAACCCGTAAGCCACAGATTCTCCATGTTGAAAAACAAGAACTGCTCATCATTCATCTAACACAATCTCTAAAATGTAGCAAGGGGCTTAATGAGGTGATGATTTCTGACCTGGATTTAATTGAAATTGTCTAACTATTCTGTAAGCATTATGCTATCATGACTTTGTGAGACTCGGGTAGAGACTCTGCATGGAGGAACTTCAAATTATATCACCAGCCTCCAAGAAAACAGATAGCATTCATTGTCAATGGAAAGACGGGGGGAAAGAGAGAACTGTGAAACCGAGGTGTAACCCAGGAACCTATTTCATTGCTGGATAGTGAAAATGGAAATTAGTTGCAAAAAGTACTTATTTAAGTGGTGAGTTTATAAAGCATATTTAAGGTATTTTTTTTCTGGTGATGGAAAACCATTTGCATTTGAAAAAACAGAGCCATTTCCTCTAGTTGTGGGTGAAAATGAGGAAATAATTTACAAAAACAGAAAAGACATTCTTAAAATGAACAAACAATCACCTGTTTGATTGGGTACTCCCTGAAGTGCACACACTAAACCTATGATTCAGGATGATAAATGCATTTTTTTAACAGAGATTTTTGCATCAGCAGATGCAGTCTGGGTCTAGAGATCTGCCATATATTTTCGATAAATACTAATTTCAAGTGACAGATGTCAGCAGTTTCAACTCCATGTAACAATGGCTACAATATCCGCTGCTGTTTTTTAGACCGTAAAACAACAAAGAAAATGGATTTGTTTTTGTTTTTTTTCATACTGCTGTGGCCACAATGAGGGTAATTGTTATTGCAGGTGTGCAAGTTTAAAACAGTCATAGGTAGTTAGTATTCAGGAAGTAAGTAATGTAATGTAATGAGAGGACATGCTCCTCCATGGTAGCAGCTAGTTAGCATGCTGCTGCTCTCCCTTCACTACACAAGCAGGCAATCAACCAGTGACAGTGCTTGGTCTCTTCCTCTTCTGATTACTGTAGCAGTGGTTGGAATTCACATGAAATCCATAAATGTTGCAGTTCTACTGGAAAGTGCTTGGTCTACCCTGCATTCTTCAATTCTGTGACGTACTACAACAGTCTCAAAAGGGTCAACGCAAATTGAGATTCACAAATACATTTAAATCATTTTAAAATTCTAAGTTGTCAATCCGCCAATGAATTTAAGGATTATAAATCTTATTAAGCCACGCAAATGGGGATGTTTGAGTAAAATTCTGACAATGTATGTGTGCATTTGTTTAAAAGTGATGATACATGAGTTGTAAATTAGAGGCATTGGTTTACGAATTTTGACACATAAATCAGGTCATTTATTTAAATGAGTTAGAGATGCAAATCACTGTCACAATGTAATCCACACAAATAGATGGAGATTCGCTAATATATATTTCCATTAAAAATTGCTAAATTGGCATAGAAATGATGATATACTGTACAAGTGGTAGATTATGGGCACAGATACAGATACACAGATAGAAATCACTCAGCATTTATTCGTCCATTGTGTTTTATGCCTTTGTGAATACTAATAAGACCCATACAGGTGGCATTCTGATGAATGAGGAGGTCATGAAAAAGCCCAGCATAGGCCACACATTATGACCGGGTCGATTGGTTGATCACAAGCGTGAAATTGCTGTCACAGATCAATGGCCAACTAATCTAGAGAAGGGACGGAATCAAATCGAAGGGCCTTTGATCAATGATGATTAATTTTCAGCAACATTCACATTTCCTGAATAAGACACCTGATTGTGTGCAATTTAGAAATGATTTGTTTCCATTTCAGATGATAAGCAGGTGGATGAACGGCTTCACAATTCCTTATCAATGACGCCATCCTAAATGTGATTGATTGGTGAAGTTAAATACATTAGAAAGTTGTATCACATCACAGGTCAGTAGTTCTCATGGATGCTTGTTCCAGAGCAACAAATAAATGAGGACATGAATTAATTGATCAGTTATAGCTTCAAGATGAATGGATGGATATGTTTCTGTCAGCATTTGAACTATGGTTCACCTGAGGGATCTATTAAAAATGCTAATGGGAAGCCATAGAAGAGATATTGAGCTGCTCATAATTGCTGCTCTCAATCACCTTTGCTGATAATTAAATAGAACACTGTATATTTAGTGAGTAAAGAAGAAATGTCTGTGGATTTCAGTTTTTTTTCATATTCTATTGAGTCAACCTGTGGACTTGTTGACAAAGGGGAAAATATAATCACCAATGCAACAAAGGAAATTGCTAACGAATTAGTAATAGAAAAAGTACTTTTGGACACTTAGCAAATCAGACTGTGGAATCGAGAGATAAAGATGGTTTGGATGAAAACAATGTTAGTCAACATCAATCAATAGTCCCTTATTTCATCTTTATTAGCAGTGTTAATGAAAATAAAATACTTGACATTGTTGAAAACCCCAAGAATAAAATGAAAATTGTAATTGTTGTCATAATTCATACTGTGAACATGTGCATAAACATGACCTTAAAATATTTGTATTCATTGCATGTCCTCCACATTTTAGCCTAGGCTACATTTATAGTAAATTACAGGCTAGCATACCTGTTGCATGCATCTGTAGGCTACTTCACTATTTTTTTTTCATTCTCTTAGAACATCACAATTTCACCTTTCCTCCTCTTTGCCTGGTCATCCTCTGCCTTTCTTGCTAGAAGAAATGCTAAATTTGATTGATGCAGCCTCTTACATTGCATCCTCCAATCCAACTAAAAATAGACCTGCAGTCGCAGTAACATCACAACAGTGTTTACTTTCGCGTTTAACGAGTCAAATATATGAGTGTCTCTGTCATGTGAGACCACTAATGTCGTGATAATTAGGTGGGCTTTATGTATTTGGTTTTTTTTGGCTTTGTGTTAACATTTTTAGTTGCTTAATTGTAGCCTAAGGGGAAAATTAAAATGAAAATTCAAGATCATGAGATTGGTGTCCTCAATGGTGGCTATGGCCTCTGTATAGTGAAACCCTTAACATACATCTGCAACCAATCCTTACTTGCATTTTCTCCAACAAAATGAAAACAGCCAATGTAATTTTCATAAGGCATCAAATATCAACTCACAAACTACAAACCAACCTCCCTGTTTCTCCAAAATCACTGAAAAAATGTGTGTGCAAAAGCTTGACAGCTTCATAGACACAACCTACAAAGTAACCAACCACAAATGTGGTTTAGAACAAACAGGCTCACCTTCGAGGCAATAATACCTTTTGATCAAATTGAGCTTAGTTTACTTGTGAAAACATGGAGAGATATGGGGTCAGTGTAACTGCTCACACATATTTAAAGTTACCTAGAGGACAGATCAGTATGTACACATTAATAATGTTGATTTAGCTCTGTTAAAGGGCATGTATGGAGTTCCACAAGGCTATGTGCTACTTTTGCAATTGTAAAGTTTATTTTCAACAGAGACTCTCCTTGTCCGCTTTGCTGTACACTAGTCCTGCATTACCAGATCAGTAGGATTTCTAAAAGCAAAATAGCCGCTTTGACAGTGGTGACAACAGCTGAACATACATCAAGAACATGCCCCTCCCCTTTCTTCCTTTTCCTTCATAGTGAAATAACTTCTTATTCCAATGTCACCACTCCAATATGAAGGTCCACCCCAAGTGTTTTTTTTAAATTCCTGAATGTTTCCACCCAGTTTTAGCAATGGAATCTGTGAGATTATTTTCATTCTCTAATTGAGTGAAGCATTAAGGGAATGGCCCATGAGTCTACCTCTGAGTCAATCCGGTCAGTTTTTTGGATAAACACCATATCGGTCTGTTCAGGTTTTAGATAAGAGAAACATTTTCTCCTTTTTTACTGGGTCTTTTCTTGATTAATATTCCAAGAAAGTACCTTATATGAACCATGTTTTGTGCTTTACCTAAAGGGGCCTTAAACAGTGAAAGACCAATAGATCAAGACAATGTTTCTGTGCTATCCTACTTATACAGACATTAAAGAGGCACTGCACACTTAAACATGGTTTTTGAGCTGTGAACAGAATTATATGACTGTACTGAGATGAAACACATCAACGCTGATGGTAATATTGACACTGACAGTGACTTCATTGGTTGAAATGTCATAAAGGATGTCAGGAAAATCATTGAACATAAATAAAAAAAGGTAGCTTTCCTCATTATCCATAAAGGGAAAAGGTCTCTCTTCTCCTTTTTATTCATCAGATACACCATTCTCTAAATATCAGAAATGCCTACTGAAATGTGTAAATAGTCTTGACTAACCTTTATTGCCTTTCATATTTTCTTTTTCAGAAAGAAATTATAAATGTTTTCACCCATTTTAAGCAACAAAACCTGGGAGATTGTCTCTAGTTAAGCAAAGCATTTTGAAACTGACTGCAAATTGCAAATTTTTAGCATACAGCATTCAGGCAATTTTCAAAATAAAACAGACTTGCAGAAAATGCAGACTTCCACCTACTTACCCATGGTAGAAGGAACAAATCAACGACAATTCTACATCACGTAGGCACAGTAACCTTTTATTTGTCATTTGTTCTCACCACAGATGTGCTCTGTGGATCCACGGTCAGGAGCTGAATTCTGGGCCCTCTACACTCTTATATCAGTGGGCCCCTATCCATACCAATGCATGACGCTTGGAGCAAAGAAAATAATTTAAAAATAAACAAGAATAAAAAGGGGTTTAAGATACAATCAGTTCAGATTATATTGATGACTGGTTGGTTTGGTCTGTCTGTAGTAGACTCTTTTGCACCATATTATATTATGACTAGAAGGCCCAAATCATTCCTTCATTAATAAAATAAATAAATCAATAAAATTAGGCCCTCTCTCCCTCTCTCTAATCAGGCCCTTGGTAGTCCCCCCCCCCCCCCCCCCCATTACCACCACACTCATGACAATGGTGTATGTCCATCTGCTGTTTGGTGCAGCAGCAGAAACAGTAGTGTGGGTTTATCTGAGCTCTTTGACTGAAAACCGCTTCCTCTATTGCTGAAATCAACATTGATGAGAGCTGATCAGACAAAACAAGATACGGTTACTGAAAACTATCACTGATGTAATAAAGAGCTCTTTGGGCTTCTCTTCTATTTGAAAGCCCTCTTCAACTAAATGCCTGTCCTCACATATTATCATGATATGTTCTTTTTTGTTTGTCAACATAACAAATGAGATTGAAATCCATTTTAAAAGGACTGAATCAATGCACTAGATTGATAACCTAACCATGCAGGGTTTACGGTCTGACTGATACAGGTACAATGAGCATTATGTGTTTGTCACCATCACCTCTATACTCTGATGTTGTTAAGGGCAGCTGAAATTGCTGCAACATCAAATCCTCCTGACCTGACTGTTAAGCTTTGTAAGAGGTAGTTGGGGGTCGGAGTGTGCTGTGCTGTGGAGAGACTACCAGGAGTAGGAGATCAGATTACCAACATATGGCATCCCCTCTTTTATTGTATTGGGATGCCATTATCTGAGATGCATGTTTCATTACCCCAGCAAGGGTTTGTGAAAGTGATTTTCGAAGCTAGAGATGTTATTCTTCTTTTAGGTTTGAATCAATCAATGAATTTTGAAACTGTACATGGGAGGGGACAATTAAAGCAGGGGTTAGGAGATGTTTTATTCATATAAAAAGACTTTGGGCCCTATTTAGACAATGCCAACACTTGGTAAGTACTCGATGATATGTGTACAGATAAGATAGTATATTCATTAGTATCCAGAATCCTTCCATCTGTCACATCCTGATAACATCATCATCATCATCAATTCAGCAGTGTTTTGTCCTCCTCATTGCTTTGCTTCTGTTTGTTTTTCCACACCAAAAGAAAGAGCTAAAACACCCAATTAACCATGTATTTCCTTGATTTGACTTGATCCTTATGATTATCAACCATTAGAAGCCTAGAAGTTACAACATGTAACATTTACACCTGTAATTCATCCATTAAATGACACGGTTGGTTTGTAATAATGCATAATTAATAATGGCTCACGTAAACAATTTAAACTGTTCTAAAATTGAGATTCAACTTCTCATGTCATCAGGAAAGCCTCCTCTTTAAACATCGGATACAGAATGTAAAACTTTACAGGAATGTAAAACTTTACATTCCTAGTTACTTTCAAGTTCCATGTTGTATTAATGCAGTGATGTGTGTCAGTTGGTGTTCCTACTGTTTTGGACTGTTTCTGTATTGTTTGCCGATTTGTTTTCCTATGGTTGGCTCTGTGTTGTCTGAGACTCTGGGATGTTTGTCGATCATTGTTTGTATTGTTACTATGATTCCTAATACACTGCACTGCACTTGTCAATGACAGTTGTTTTGAAATGCGCTTTATAAATAAATCTGAGTTGAGATGAAGGTATTGACAATTTAAAATTCCATATGAAGACTAATCTCACACCAAAAATATAACACAGATGAGTTTTTTTTTTTAGTTTCATGGCCATGTTTTTTTTCCCCATCTACAAGACAAAGCTGCTGAGCATGAGGCACCTGGAGGAAACTATCAGTTACAGGTGTGTTTCAGCATTTTGACAGTTTAATCTCAATAGGGTCCTAAACCTTCACTGGAAATTAATAAAAAAAAATAAATAAAAAAAAACAGACAATAAAGCTGCAGATGAAAGGAACCTGCCAACATGGTAATAGTTGGATTTGTGCTGACATAACATATATGTCTGCTCCATTGCCAATAAAAGTGTGCAAGTGTGTATAACGAATTGCATTTCACTTTCACAAGTTTAATTGATGTTTTACTAACCACTCCAGCAGGACACAGTTAATCTGTAGCCTACATCTCTTTCAGCATTGATATGCAACAGAGTGCTGTGTGTGCATAAGGGGTCATAAGGGGTGTATGATTTTTTTTGACGTATGATACATGTCAGAATTTGAAAAAATATAGGTTTGACTCATAAAATAATCAGAACTACATATAAAAAGTAAAAAAAAGAAATAAAATATAATAATAATAATATCAAATAAACAAAAAAATAGCAAATATATGCTGTGGCCTATATCTCCCCAGCTTCAATAGGCAATATATATATATATATATATACACACACACACTACTAACACACACAGAGGGATGAAAACAACAAAATAACAGAAATAATAAAAAAAATAATATGCAACATAAGTCAGGAGCACCTAGAAATGTTTGTGCAAGTTTTGGGTGAGTTGACTGTAGCCTCCTGCCAAGTGTAAAATAAATCCTTCATAAATCCATTCATTTCAATTTTGATATAAAGGTAGGCCAAAGAGTATAGAATCTGTGCATCTGCGAATGATGTAAGGATTTGTTGGATATACAGGGGCGTGGATTTAAATATGTCTAACAAAAGACTGATTATAAATGACCAAAACAATTCACGGAATGACCTGTAATTGACCTTGGTGATTCATTAAAGCTGATGTGTTCTCCTGTGAGCAGGATACAGCTCATTTACCCTGCCTGTGAAATATTGGTGGAGGAAAGTACATGAGCGGGCTGAAACAAAAACCACAATACTGACCATGACAGCACTACCATGAACTTTTGTATTGTGTGACAGATCATTTAAATTGGTGAAGCGTGATATGGGGCAGCAGATCCTTTCTTCAATTTGTTATTACATTTCTGACAAGTTCATAAAGTGTCTATGAGAAGTTCACACAGAGGACGGGAGAAGTTAGGGGTGTGTACTCCAATATAATAAAAGATTAAAGAGCAAACTCATTACCAATTCATCATGGACTTTTATTAGACATTTGTGGTGACCCTGTATACTGAGCAGTGGGGTAATAGTTCAGGGTATTGCCATCTGAATAAAATTAGAAATATGTATCTGTTGAATATGCTGGAAGACTTATTTAGTGTTGTTTTTTCTCTTTTTGCAAGAAAATTATTCATAGATCTCAGACATTTTTCATATGCAGCGAACCACAGTTGTAATTATTAATAAGATTAAAATTGGTGCATTTAATTGGGTTTTGTATTGTGCAATACTGAGACATTGTTGATTATATTAAATACACATGGGTTTTTATCTGCTATAACTCCACATCTGCTGTGTGGAAAAGGCCTATTGTCTTTAAATTGCACAAAACAGACTCCAATAAAAGAATGTGTTACATAAGCCTGTCATGCAGGAGTCTTACAGTATGTGCTGAATTAGGAAGTGCCCAGAAGCCCCAGATGTTACATTTTTCACAAACAAGGTTTGAGGTCGGTGATCTTTTCGTATCACAAATATCTATATTGCCGATCCTAAAACTGCACTGCACTGCCTGCACTGCACTGCCTGCACTGCACTGCCTGCACTGGAATCACCTGGACTACAACAAGAAATCTAAGATCAGTAAAACTTCAATATCAGCCTACGTTGGGGCCGTCTCCTTCTGTACTGACTGGAGATTTAACACACAGCCATGGTGGAGGTTAACCTCAGAAAACACACACATACACATACCACATGCCAATAAACAAGATATGAACTTGACTGTTCGATAAATTTGATTTTTTCAGATGTGGTCAGAACAGTGGATGCTGATTGGTAAGTAATCCACACCACAGGTGTGACCCTGCGGAGCAGTTGAAACAAAATCAGAGAGCAGATTTTTCAGAGAAATTAGAGGCATATGTACCACACATGAAATATAACACCCTTTTTGACCCATTTGAGCCCAGATTTTTTTCACATTTCATATTTTTCACAATTCATATACATCAGTTGAGCCACTAACAATCATGCTATGCATCTAATATTTCCATTTTGTACTTGTTTCTTTGCAGAAAATAGCATTTTCATGGATGTTATGGTTGTTGCTTGCACAAATATGCCCATAAGCAAAAAGGTATTCATCCCATGTACAAATTAATTTTTTCTGGGATTATTCTAGAGGTTTGAATAATTAAATAGATCTATACATGTCAGGGTTGAAAATCACAATAATCTTAAAAAAAAAAAGACCTCTTTCTGGGAGAGTTTTGTCTTCACCATATTTTCAGCACCATCTGATTTTAAGGGGAAATATTGAGACTTTCAGCATGTGGAGCCTGAAGAATCTCACACGATGCTAGAAGCGAGGACTCTACTAGGGCTGCACACTCCAATCTAATGTTAATGTACAACGCCGGTTGGAGGTGTGCTACTCAGAGATCTCCCTCAGATATCATTAGCTGCTGCGCTGTGATGAAGAAGCAAGAATCATATCATGTAATCCCCTCCTGAGACACTATTAATTAATAAGAGCTTTGCTAAAGAGGGCCTCCTTCACTTAGGTTCTCTGAGATTTCTTTACAGGAAATCGATTTGTGTCTCTCCTGCTGCCAATGTGTCTGGCGGACATCTTTTACAGTACAACCATCACACCATGAGCAGTCGCTGTGTCTGCCGGTGGAACATGCTGGGCCTGATGACACCTTCAGTGTAAGGGATCATATTACCTGCACAGTCCCCGCTTCCTGCTGGAGTTGCAAGGCAGTACATGGGAAGGTGGTTGGAGTATTTATAGAGGTGGAGTCCCTAAATTCTATGTACTCGTGTTACTGTAATTGACGAAGCATTTTTTTGTGTCCTTGCAGCCTTTTTTGTTTTTTTTTTAATATTTTTATTTATACTTAAAGCTCTAGTGCAAAAGTTTCTGTCTCCACCTGCTGGCTGTGAAGTGTAATGACAAGCAAAAACCTACCTCAACTTAATGATTAATTTCACTTGCAGAATGTGATCCATTTAGTGTGATAGCACATGGAGAGTGTTGAAGAGCCGTAAGATCACATTAATTTATCGACTATCCAAGGTAGCAGATGGCTCCCTAGAAGTATCCTGACCTTTACTGGGTCACTTTCTCCTTCTGTTAGTAATTTAAATCTTTTTTTTATTGTACTCATTTTTATGTAAGCTACTGGATGCCTTAATTTGTATTAATTTCCCTTTGGGATCAATAAAGTATTATTCTGTCTGTCTATCTGTATTTGGTGGAAGTCTCAGCCAGCCAGCAGGGAGAGTGTTGGTACCAACACAGGACTAACCTGATGGTGATAGGCTGCACCTGCATCATGTGAACTCCTTTCACACTACACCTTTAAGTGCACACACTTGGGGTTAATGTACTTCACTACATTTTAAATGACTTCCGTTGCATAGTAAAAAATATTGATCCAGGCTCTGAGATGTTACCGTTTGCCATTTGCAATGTTTTCCAACACAGTGCTCGGGTCCGAATCCCCCTCTCCTGAACCTTGACAATTGCAATTAGTTTCCTCTTCTCAGACAGAGCTGGATTCCACCAGGATCCAACACTCCCCTTGATCAGGGAAACCCAATCACTGCCAGACAATCCAGCTCCAGTTGGTAATAAAAACTGTTTACCAAGTGTGACCTCTGCCCAGACAAAACTGGTTGATTCAGTGAGCATCTTTCAACATTTTCAAGCACTTCTTTTCAAGGCATGCTATGCTGATTATTGGAAAAGTTACAGAGATTCGAGCCAATTATTAATTTTAGCAGATCATTGCAGGTGAAGCTATTAATATTTGATGCACTCGTGCAGAGATAAAACACTTCATCTCATAAGTGACACACAATAAGTGGCTTCAATTATACTAAATACAAAGTAGCAAAAGGTGCATTTCCCCCCCAGACAATAAGCAGGTTGACTACTCTGTGCTGAGCTGTTGACTGATCGAGCACCCTGCAGATAGATGCATCATACAGTGTTCTGCATGTCATTAAGCTCTCATTTCTGGTTTTAACCCTTCTGGCACCACTGTCGACTTCAGTTGACAAGAGGCTGCACTGAATAAAACAGCAGATTTTGTCAAATAGGGTTAGAATTTTTCCTTATTTACATATTGTTTCCATATGGTAATGCATCTATTTTAACATATTAGGAAAAACAAATGATTGAATCCACGTTCAATTTTCATTTGGTGAATTTTTTCCTAATTCTGAATAAAAGACAACCTTCGATTGTGAGAAAATAATGTTTGCATGTCAAATGTCCATAAGCATAAGGAAATCCTGGTCATGTGAACTCATAAATTGTATGTCCTTCAAAATAAAAGCCCCCTTTACACACTTAACTTTAAAAGCATAGATATTATATGACAGCTTTTTGGAAAATTTTGAAGTAGAAGTATTGCCATTGTTGCCATATGCCAACACTATGCAATAGAGGATTAAAATATGACATTTCATGAATATTATATAATCCAAGTTGGCTCCCGCCCTTTGACGTCTTAATATGCTAAGTAGATGGGTAAATTATATCCCTACATAAACTTTGGGTGGTCCTTAATATTTCTCTAATTTACAGAAACTCTCCAGCTCATATCACTATTAAGTTATAGCCTTTTGAAACTAAGACGTCAAAATCAAACATTTTAGAAAAAAATACTTTGGCTCCTAAAGGGTTAAAGACAGTTGCGCGTCACCATGGCTGACATGAAGTCCTGTGGGCCTTCATGTCTACGCTGAGCTATGGAGCAGGACCAATGAGGAGGATCTGAGACTTTAGAAGGCACCACAGAACAACTTGATAGCGTACTGCATTGAAAGTTGACTAATTAACTGGGATGATCCACAGAACGCTGCTTTGAAATGCACTACAAAGGTCCTTTGTAGGAGGATGTGATGAACAAGGCTGAGATGGATTTATTTGACATGGAAATTAACTTAGTTCAAGATAAGTCACCAATCAACAGTAACAGTTTCCTAGTCCTGTCCTGTTGTTGCTCTAAATACATACAAATCAATGTCAATATCTTCGTCAACCTGACACATAACCTTTGCGAGCCTTGTCACAGTTGCATAATTCACAAGCATTAAGTAAAATCAATAATATTACTCATTGTTTTGCTGGTAGTAATCATCTGTTTCATGCACTATGCATGGCTGACTGTAAAATGTGCTTATGAAGGTGTTATTCTTTATGTTTCTGTTCGATTCTGACACAGTCTTTGGAATCGATTCATGTCAACATGCTCTCTGTTGATGCTAATGAACAATCCGTGAACACGAGTACTTACAGCTGGGGAACGCAGCAGTGGCTTTAGTTTTTGAAGTGGCTGACTGGTGGACAGTTTTTAATGGATGCCCTGCTAACTCTGACGTGACATTATTGACTTTAGCTGCCTGCTAAATGGATTGATTTAGCCTGCCACTGAACGGAGCTATCTTTAAGGTACTTGTGTCTTACTGTACATTTAAGAGAAAAACACATTTGGCTCTTTCTCTTGTAAAGTCAATGGAATCCTTTGCCGTGAGGGAGGACTGAATCTCCTTGGTTTTAAAGTAAAAAGAAAAAAATCTCCTCTCATTCAGGAAATGTGAGTTGCTGACACAAACAGTTAATGTTAGTTGCAGTAAAATTAAAATTAAATACTTTAAATGATTAAATGTAATCTAAATAAATTGCATTTGTACATTATGTACATTAAAAGTAGTAGGCTACATTTATGTATTGGTGGCTATACCCAATATTTTTACAGCATAGTCAAAGCTCAGTTTTTAATAAGGCTTTGTTTATTCTCTGGTGTCCTGCATTATGGCTCTGGTGAACATGTTCAGTCTCTGTAAAAGGGCAAATCTTTGCATAATTGACCTAAAGCATGAAAAGTGGAAGGCATTTAATGTGCTATAAGTGACAATTTGCCTGAAAGATGGAAGGATACAGCTAAAAAAAGACTAAATGGAAGAAGACCAGGACATTAAGGGGGTAAAGTGGCTTACAGAATATTGTCAGCAAAACATTATATATCTGCTTGCGGGGACTCATTTCTGAATGTGACCAGTACAATCAGTTATTGTCAGTAATGTTTTGTAGTGCCGCTGGAAGGATGCAGCTGTCAGTTTACCCTGTGACACCACTGCTCTGTTAACATGTATCACTCGGAGATTAAACGAATTGCAATGCAGGGATGCAGTAGCAGAGCTGACAGCGTGTGACAGCCGAACATCAGTTTACACGCAGTTTGAAGGGCGAAGGGCTTGCTGTCTCTTTGTTGAACTCCCCTCGGTGTCTCATGGATTCTCCGGCGATATCCCAGACGCCATTGATCAAATTTCAATTAGCAAAACTCAGAGCAATGATTTATCTTCGCGGCATTGTCCCCAACCTTCCAGAAATTACAGGGCTGTGTCCTTATGGGAGAAACTCAATTAAAAACTCAAAATACACAATCATCAAATCTTGTTTCATTGTGTTTGTTAAAACCGCCTGTAGTGGACAAACCTCGCTATTTTTTTCTAAACACTGAACGGCAAAGAACTACTTCAATTGATGAAACTGGAGTAACTGTTTCTTTAGCCTCTATTTCAGGGCCAATCCAAGTGATTTTACTCTTGCATGGGTGCCTGATTTGATATGTTCAAGTGTGGAAACGCAAGGGGCATTTCAAGTCTGTGTGGTTTTACTGGCATCTGAACAAGTTAAAGGTTGAGTCATACAGTACACACAATAAGCTGCAAAGGCAAATTATAGCTGCTAAATATTAATATAACATTTTCCTTCTCACTGTATCACGTGTGAAATATGGACCTTTCTAAACGTCTGCGCTTATTAAACATCGTAACACTAATATGCATTCAAGTCAGAGATGAAACCTTAATGAACCTCACGGGTATGCTGACGTTTTTTTTTTTTTGTTTTTTTTTTCTGTATTATTATACAGTCATATTCCACGGCATCTCCTCAGTGAATAATTATACCATTTTCATGTTAGGTGTCCCATTAACAATCTTTTATTTTTAATAGCTTCAAAGCACCAAGGGGACCTTGAAGGAAAATAGCGGCACTTGAAGTTTAAGAAAAGCTTTTATTCAAAACATTTCATCTAGGACATTTAAATATCAGATTTCCTATAAGGGGCCACAGTGAACGTAGGAGATAGCTATCTCTCCGAGGGGCTTCAATGGAATGAAGTAATCTAAATGCAATTGTCCTCTAACACAGCACACTTTAAAACGGGACCTTCATTTGGTTTAAAGAAATGTTGCGGGTGCCAGGATGATCAATAACCCCATTAACAGAACAGAAGCAAAGGAAAACACACATCCCGGGCTACCTTTAGGGGGCTCCTTCTAAAGGTGCTAGTCTGGGAATTTGAATGGAAAAATGTGTCCATTTTAATGAGCATGTGCCTGTGAACTTCTGAGCCTAAGTGTGTCAAAGTATTACCTGCCTAATGAAACGATCCATACATCTTGACATGCTGTTATGACAGATGGAAAATCAAAACGTCAGGAAAAGAAATTGTTTATAATTTCACAGAGAAATTGCCCTGGTTGGTGTATACTTCACATCTTGTGGAAGGTATACAATTACCGCAACTTATAAATAGTGCATTATTATATTCTAGTCTCTGGTATTATATGCTGCTGTGCTATTTTTCCACAATAGTATGACGTGGTCCAGGAAAAAAGTTTCATGACATATAGGCTAGAAAAACACTGTCCTAGGGATGGACACTGAAAACTCGCTTTAGGCGATTAAAGCTGTGGTATGTGGTGTTTATTGTCATCATTACATGATTATAGGCTACTTAAAGTTAACTCCTACACTAACTCTTGTCCTTGCTCCGGAACAACAACACATAAACATCATATAAATCATTATATAAATATTTAAACCAAGAGTTATCATGATCAATTATTTTATATGCATTCTACATCTAGACTATAGAGCTCAGCGGTGCCTCGGTAATGAATAACTATTATTACTCAACAGAAAATATTGACATACCAATCCTTTAACAACAGGATGCTAGAAGCTCTGTGAAGTTGTAGTTGGCACAGCAGTTGCTTCACTTAAAAGCGAACAAGGGTCACAGTGAAAACAGAACCTGCTGAACATCATCTTGAAATCTGCCTGTTTGCATGCTGATATGTGCTGTTGATGAAATCATTCATGTAGTAGACGACTTTAAATTTGGACCTCACCATGGGGCTACATGAAAAGCCAGCTTTTGTAATTAATCACAACCAGATGAACTACCAAAGATGTCTACCTCATGGTGGCACTAGAGGAGAAGTCAGGAGGCCACATTGAGTATTGGGTCTCTGCGGAGACTGTGAACCTGAACCAGCCTGAATAACAGTTTTGGCCTATATTGCTGCAAATAGAATAGGAATGTTTGAAGGATCCCAAATAACCGTTCTTAAAACCCTGCTAAATCACAATCTTTATAGAAAAAATATAATGCCAACTTATTGTCATTATATGTCGGGATAATACTCAGCTGGCTAGAAGAGAGTGTGTGTTATTGACAGAAACAGAGTTTATAGTGTTAATATAACACCATAGCGAACAAGAGACAAAAAGTAATTGCAGAATCTCTTGCTTTCTGTTTGAAATCATCTATCTGGCATCATAGCTGTAGCGGATGATAACCACACACATTTCTTGGTCAACTATTTTATATTTATTTATTCACAAAGGTCACAAAAAGGAACAATCTATACTTGAATCTATAATGCAAAGCTGACAGAGCTACTAGTCGTTTATACTCTAAGGTAAATGTGTAATATAAATTAATCAGTAATATATTCACTTTACAACACAGTGACAACTACATCTGTCAGGACAGTGTTTCCACACTTTGCATCACTTATGCTTTGGAAGTCATCAGAGATATTAAAGCTGCTGCTGAAGGCAAAGGGTTTATTCTCATTAAGAACAGTATGAGGTCTGTTCAAGTTGTGCTTTACCTAAAGAGTCACTCAAAGTTGAAAGACTGCTGCAAGCGGTAACGTGTGTTTAGTGCTATGCTAATCAGCTACAGCTAATAATAGAATGAACGACGAGAAGGAAAAGTCCAACTGATTTTCCATTATCAAATTGTTTTAATGAAAGGAGAAAACTCCTATCATTAGTGAGAGATTATGCAAGAAATACTGAAGTACTCTGATAAATCAGCTTAAAAACTCAATTAGCTCCCAGTGAACGCTAAAAATTCCATTTTGTTCACATTAGCCTGTTAGCTTCATAAGAAACATGCTGCTGTCAGGACAGCTTTTGTACAAAAAAAAAAAAATACATGACAACTTAATCACTATATACTTTATAACAGATCCACATGATGTTGCCAACAATTGAAATGAAGATAGCAATTAAAGTATGACACATATGCTTTATACATCCAACCATACTGTATGACTCATGATTTCTCTATGGTATAAAAAACATCTCGCCCACTGCATTAAAACAACATGATGCAAGTTAGTTATGTTTCCTGAAACCTTATTTATCAATGCAAATTACTTGCATATGAAGGGAATTTGTTTGAGAATGCGTTATACACACGCAAATGACTAGTACCTTACTTGAGTTGAATGAACTCTCAGATGTCGCTATGGATAAAAGAGTCTGCTAAATGAAATTGTAAATTGCTAACACACACACACACGGCTCTGAAACCAACTAAACTTTCATCTACTCCTGTATGGATTTATGCCCTCAATCATAACCTCGGTTCACCGATTTTTTAAGAATGTGTAGAGGAAGAACTCATGCAATTTTTAGGGGGTTATTTTATTATTATTATATTTTTCAGTGTTATATTTTAAGTATTTCATACACAACTGTACAACATTATACTCTCCAACCCATTCATGATGGGAAGAGGAGTCAAAGCATCTGTCAAAGCAGAGTAGGCTCATTAGTAGGTAGACCAGCAGATAAAAGGTTTTCATTTAAATGTAAATCAGAAGGGTAACAAATCTATTATAGTCATTTGGAAAAGGAATGCTCTTTTTGCCTCCTATTCCCATCTTATTCCCAGTCAGTGTGTTTTTTACTACTTTTCATTCCGGCCAAGGAGATAACAATGTCTAAAAGCTTCAGTGACAACAAATTACATCTGGACACTGTGGACAATGCTCTGAAGTCTGGTTTATTTGAAATTCATATTTTAATAAGCATCTGTGTGGCTGTAGACAGACCTGTTATTCATCAGTCGAGGCCCAACAGCTCAGTTCCTTTAAAGTGTCATTCTGTGTGCAATCCATTTTTCTGCCCTGCACATCTTAATAACTTTTTCTTTCAATTGGGTTTGGGTAGTTTTCTGTTATTTGGGATATTTAAAGTGATTATATAAGACATTGGCTCCTGGTTGCTCCTGCATTCTTAATTATCCATTATGTTTTGATTAATTAATTAATCAAAATGTCAGAGACAATTTCCCAGAGCCTTAGTTATTTTATTCTTGAATTGCTTGCCTTGAGGAGTTAGTAGGGCTGATTATATCAGATAATATTACCTGAGATGCGATGAGCTTGGCTCATCTATTTCTGTGGTAACATTAAAGAGAGTTGAAACACTACAGATAGTTTGGTTGCTGACATATTTGTAAGATGACATGAATTAACGTTAGTCAGAAAAGATCAAGGGGAGAAGTTGGGGTGGATTATTTCCAGGGTGTGAGGGGTCTGCAGGGATTCTCCCTGCCCATTTGCTGACTCGGGAGGTGTAGCCTACAGATCCTTGATGGCGGGCAAGTCAGCGCCGATAATCTTTTCTGCAGGCCCGACTGTCAGTTGTAATCTGTTCTGTTCCTGGCCGATCCAAACCAAACAGTGATGGTGCTGCAGAGAACAGACTCAACGACTGCAGTGGAAAAAAACGCATCGGCAGCTCCTGAGGCAGGTATTTCCTGAGCCGGTATAGGTAGTAAATCCTCTGCCTGGCCTTTTGATGACCGTGTTGATGTTGGGCTACTTCATCAGGGATCACAGAAACCTGAAGGATTCCAAAAACGACACATTGCTGTCAAGTTGTGGGGGAGGGGGGTCCTCCTGAATCCATAACACTGCTCCACATCGCATCTCAACACTTTTGAGCATGATCAGCTCTAGGTTACTGCACCAGAAGGGCCAGCTGTCTATATGTAGATTCCTCTTTCTCAGATAAAGCAGATGAATGTTGTGTCAGCTCTAAATTTGAATAATGATTGAATAGACAGGCCTTCTGAGGTGCAGTTGTTGGGGGAGAAGAGCAGTGGGGAGCGCATACATCCCTGAGGGATGCCAGTGCAGACTATCCAAGCACTGGATGCCATTTCTCCAAGCCTCACCTGCTGCTTATGGTCTTGTCAGGAAGTTTGCAATCCAACTGACAGGTGGAGGCTGGCACAGTGAGCTGGGTGATTTTGATGAAGACTTCTGGATTAATGGTGTTTGTTAAGGCCGTACTATACATTAACATTATCCACATGTTGATTATTATATGAATATTGTGTTTTGAAGGATTTTGTATTTCAGGAATAATTTAATAGCAGAACAATTGCAATTTAGATTTAAATAAGGTTATCTGAGGTAATATTCATGTTGTCAGGAAATTACTTTTGTTTAAGCTATATCTTTGCATTGGTCCTGCCTGAGCTTACATGATTCTAGGTAATTGGGGCACATGTTTGAGGCACTATGTGCACATGGGAGACAGATGTGGAGCAACAGTTTTCTGATCGTAACCAGGCTTGGTAATATTTCATTGATTTAAATGTTTTATTCAAGATTTGGTCTGCTTTAAACTATTTAGCAGTATAGGTTGAAACATTGACTGCTAAAATAAATGTGCTCTTGGAAAAATGGACACAGGGAAAACACTGAGGGAAACAAGAAACTTTGCATCTTACAGAAGATTTAGTCACAATAGTGTTGAACACCAAGATGAAGGATCCTGTTCCTCGCATACATCCTTGGAATCAATTCCAATTCCAAGATGAAATACTGCAGGCAAACTGCAGGGGGGCACCAGTCATCATGATCATGATCACGGATGTCAAAGTGACAGCCTGTAGTCAATCTAACCAGTGCAGTCAACATAGGCCTACAACTCCAGTTTTGACTTGCCGGGCCATCTTATCACGGACGTTGCACAAAACGTTATGTTTTGCCTCCAGGTGTAGGTTTGAGAGAAGATGAACCAGGTAGAGATCAGAGAATCCAAAAGGTTGCACGGGGAACAGAGAGATATGCATCCTTTAATATTGTGTAGTGGTGGTCCGTGTGCTTTTATCCCTGTTGGGCCACTTAATATGCCGTTTGTATTTTATGAGAAGGGAGTCTGGATGTTTTCGCTCCATGCTGGTTATCTGTTCAGCCAGGTGTTGTAAGGCTTCGCTAATGCAGGCTTGTGGTGGGATGTAAACACCAACCAGAATAAAGGCGGGAAGCACCTGTGGTGAACAAAACTGTTTGCAGTTGATGAAAATATTCTCCCGTTGAGAAGTGCATATTTTTTCCTTGACACCGGCATCTGTACGCCAACCCTCATTTATGTAGAAACGGATTCCACCTCCCCTCGTTACCAGTTAACTTGTCCATTATGCGGCCTGCTCGGCGGAGCTGGAGGCATGGCAGATGCAGAACGCTGTCAGGGATAGACTCACCCAGCCAGAGAAACACAGGGCAGCAGATTGAGAAAAACATCCCTGTTTGTTCTATTTAAGCAAAGTGACACTCCTTATTCAGATAATAATGAAAAGAATTTGTGAGCAGACGAAAAAAAATACTGAATTGTATCTTCCTTATGATGCTGAAAGATCAAGTGATTATTTTGACATGTGAGCAAAAGTGTTAAATATAATTATGTATTTGTTTAATTCATACACTACTGTTCAAATGTTCAGTGTCATCGAGACAATTTTGTGTTTTACATGAAAAGTCACACTTTTATTTACCACCATCAGTTGTAAAATGAATAGAAAATGTAAAGACATGAAATAATCTTTTCTTTCATCTATTAAGTCAAGTTTATATTCCTGCATACGTTGCTACACCGTAGCTATGGCGTCAACGCAGACCCCTACGCCGTAGGCTGACACACACCTCCAAAAAACCTGACTGAGCGTCATGTCGACGCGGAATGCAAGGGCTGTGATTGGTCAATTCAGCCGTGGTAGTCTACAAGTCGACTCCACAAACAGGTTCTCTGTTGCTCCCGCTAAAACATTTGCAATAAAAGCATTTTCTCTCTGTTATCAATGAGCCACAAACACACATGCTGCATTCCGGTTGTCTCAAGGAGTATTAGGATCAAGAAAAAAAAAAAAAAGTCTGGTACATACATTCCGGTGTTATTTGGGTGTGTGCTTTGTTTGCATGTTTTTTTCTGTTTTCTGCCGAATTCTTTTGTTTTTTTGCCGTTTTGTCGTATGGTCACTACTGTGAAGAGGAAGTAATGATTCTGCAGACCAACGTGTTCCCTCTACGCAGAAGTTTTACGTAGAGGTCTGCGGCGTAGCTACGTACACAGAAGTAGCAAGTTTTAGCCTTCTGATGCAATAAGAAACACGTTGCACCATTAAAACACTGGAGTGATAGTTGCTGGAAAAGGGCCTCTATACACCTATATTGCGCCAAAAAACAGACATTTGCAGCTAGAATAGTAATTTACCACACTAGCAACATATAGAGTGTATTTCTGATTAGTTTAAAGTTATCTTCATTGAAAAAACACTGCTTTTCTTTCAAAAATAAGGACATTTCTTAGTGACCCCAAACTCTTAAACAGTAGTGTAGACCTATAGTTTTAATGCAGACAGAAAACAGCCAAGTATTTGAAACTTTATATATATATATATATATATATATATATATAATATTGATATTTAAAATAAAAAGGTTCACTAATTTAGATATCTTTAAATAATAATGACTATTCATTTATACCTTTATACCTTCAAGAAGACTCATGAAATAGAATAATCGTCATTGTTAAAAGAAACAATGTGGCTTAATCAGCATATGTTGAGATCATCTGGGTGGAATTCATAGGCTGCAGAAGTCTGTTATGAAGTTAAAGACATACAGAAAAACAACAGCATTAATTTATCCAAATTGTTTGGACTGTATCTATATTTTTTTGCTTTTGGCCATTGCCACTTATTCAGGAATGATCAATGATCGCTTTATAAAAGCCGCTAGTGCCAGTTGAGCTATAGACTTTAATGTCGGCTGCTACTCATGTAGCCTCCAGTATGTACTTCACCACTTCTTCACCCTTTCAAAGATATATTGCGTTTGGGTGAGTGTTTGAGAGAGAAAACGCACAAAGAAATGCAATTTCCATACTTTGTCAAACAAACGACCATCTGGCAAAGCTATTTCAGTCATGATTTAAACAAATGTGGTCCTGTATGTGTTTATAAAATATGGCAATCAAAACGTGCCGATTGTTTCTTATCCCTAGGTGGATTCTGATTCCCATCGCCATTCACAGCTGTTTTTGAAGTATGTCTGTTTTCCCTTTCTTACGTGCCATCATTTAGTTAGAGCTAATCTTTCAATAGAAGTGGAATTATTTAAAATGTACACATACACAGAGGAGATCTTTGAAGTACCAGAAAAGCAACATTCAACCTGCAGTAATAGGGGGAATATCAGATCGTGAGGAAAAAAAAACAACATTGTCACATTAAAAATAACATATTTACTCTTAAGCCTTAAGGAATTGTGATTACCATGATAAAAACCTGGTAAACAAGATGAAGTAATGAAGCTTCCTTTTCATATTAACTCAAGAAATCAATCAAAACCTGTGATGCCAATAGGAAATAATGATTTAGTTGAGCTGATGAATCCCATTGAAGCAGAAAATAATCTTACACTGCAGTAAGGAAGGTGCTGCACCAACTATTGAATTGTGTATGTGGATGACGAGATATTAATAACATTAGAAAACTTGTACCATCTTTAATTTTTCAATTGGAAGGAAAGGCATAAACATACAAGGAACCATTATTAGAAACATGATTAACATTTGTACCTTATGGGTAATTACAGAAGAGATCCAATTATTAAACATGAAATAATGTCAGTTGATGTTACTACAGGAGCACTTCATAAAAACGCTCGCTCCTCTTAATTCTTCAACCTCATCCCTTTTTACAAACATATACGGCACATAATATTGTCACAGGACTATAACGAATTGTCTCATACATATTCAAATATGAAATAAAACAGTGCCTAGAATCTTAACAGCAGGAATACAATCTATATAAAGTGAATCCATTATAAGTGAATGTATGCATCATCGCTCAGACACTGGGCCGTCTGCTGAAGTGCTCCACCACTGACACACCTTTGCTTGTCATTAAGCCAAAGGGGTTCTAGCAGGGATGTGGAGTGTGACTTCCAATTAGTTTTCAGGAGATTTATTCATGGAACTGTTGAAAATGTGTTAAAGAATGTTAACAAAGTAATGGCTTTGAAATGACTGCCACACTGCAACGCTACATATAGCATAAGCTGAGCTCTGATGAGTTCTGTGTCAGCCCTAATGTAAAAGGAAAAGCTTAAAAGCTTCATTTGGCTGATGTTTTTTTTTTACTTTTAATACTTTTAATGAAACAAACTGAGTATTTCCTCTATTTTATGTGAACTAGCTAACTTTTTCTTTTTTTTTTCTTTGTAATATAGATTTCTGTGCGAACAGTCAAACTCCCCCAACAAGTCCTTGAATTTTCCAGGCACTCCTGAACAGCAGGACGACATCAATGGGCTACGCCTTATAAAAACCAGTACAGATCAATGAAAAAAAAAAAATCAATACTTTTCAAGTGATTAGCTTTGATTGAGGATTATTTCGACTTAAGCACACAAATGACTTGTTTGGTTAAGGGGTGGTTTGGGGTTATGTTACTAAATAAAAGGGTCAGCGACCTTCATCACCATAGTTACAACAATAATCACATGGTTAAGAGATGATCGGGGACAATCAGGTCTTGTTATGTTTGTGTGTTGGGACAATTTAGCAGTGATAAATTATAACCGTAAAACATGTATTTGAGTTGATAAATCTATTTGTGTGTCGGCTAGAAATCTACATACAGTAAGATTCTAATCATAAGTCAAACCAGCCACAACCAGCTCATGGATATTCTACCACCCCCATCCACACATACACACACCAGCTTATAAGCATAATGGATGAATACTGTAGGCTATGATAACTCTAATACAGAGCTATTTTAAGAGCAAGTGAAAGGTTTGCCCAGTTGGCTGCCACTGTGAGGATACCATGACAGTTACAGGCAGACAGTGTTTCATGATGAATGTATTCATGTATTTGAACAGGCTGGATAATTATGTCAGATAATGACAGATAATGATCACTTTAACCTTGAAACTTGAAGGGCTTACTCTTCAACATTACTTCCGGGTGTAATGTGGCCCTCGACTATGCTCAGTAGCCCACAAGGTCCCACAGACTTTACATTGTGGTGATTTCATGGACTTCAGAAAGTTTTTCAAACAGAAAGTCTGTTGATTGAAAATTTAGAATAGAAATACTGACCCTGTGTGTGTGAGATCTCAGTCAAACGTAACTGGCCAGTACGATTTACATAACTAATGATGACCACTCATATACTACCGTTCAGCAGTTTGGGGTCACCCAGACAATTTTTTTTTTCTGAAAAGTCACACTTTTATTTACCACCATGAGTTGTAAAATAAATAGAAAATATAGCCAAGATATTGACCAGGTTAGAAATAATGATTTGTATTTAAAATATCTTTTTCTTTCAAACGTTGCTTTCCATTTAATAGCTCCTCTAGCCAGCTAAACTGGTGTTTCTAATTATCCATTAACCTTCTGATGCAACTAGCAAACACATTGTACCATTAGAACACTGGAGTGATAGTTGCTGGAAATGGGGCTCTATATACCTATGTAGGTTGCACCAAAAACTAGACATTTGCAGCTAGAATAGTAATAGAATTTACCACATCAGCAATGTATAGAGTGAATTTTCTGATTAGTTTAAACTTATCTTCATTGAAAAAAGTGCTTTTCTTTCAAAAATCAGGAAATTTCTAAGTGACCGCAGACAATTGAACAGTGGGCAAAAATATTCTTTTGAACACTTTGATGAGAAGACATCATGTTTATAATTATGTTGCTTTATTCAGATTCTGAATTGTGATTGACATCAAAAATTCGACTGGAAGAATCAAATCATCAGATGTGGTTGTGAAGTTGTTTGTTTCACCAAACACCAAAAGATTTCTTGGCTGTCTGCAGTGCTGCAAGTTGATTTCCCAAAAATGTTAAACTATTATTTTCTGATTAACAAAAGAAACCTTTCAGAGTTTCTGATGGTCCTATTGCATATGACATCATCACTTAAAAAGCTGCTGCCGCTGACCACATCTGACATTCTTAAACGAGCCAGGCCCATTCTCATTTAGAAATGTGTACATGTCTCTGCTGCGCTGTTTAAAACTGTGGAATTATTACATCCCCGCACTTAAGCGTACGCTCTCATGAATATATTTTCACACTCCTTGTGCAAACACAATCAAAGAAAGTCCATCGGTCCATGTGGGATCGATTTGCTGTATTTTAAACTTGTGATGTTGAAGGCTGCTTTGCCTTGTGAGTGCATGAGGCAACATTGCTCATTTGTAGCATGACCCTGGCTGCGACTGCAGAATCCGTGCTGATTGTAAATTATATTGATGCATGTGAACATGAGCAGCGGAGAGGCACCAGACGCTGCCATAGCTTTCCTGTGCGGTGGTAGAAATTGCACTGCTAATTGACACTCCCCATTTATGAATTTCCACCTGGATGCTTGTTTTAACGAATAAATGTGCGATCGCTGAATCAAGGAAACGAGAGCCACATGCTATGTGCCAGAGAAAGCTAAATATTTATAGTAATAGGGAGCCCCATTAATAGATTGCGGTTTAAGATTACAGCATCCGAAACATCAAGGAATTTGAAACTGCAGTGAAACAGAGAGGCAGCGGTGGAAAACGCAACCTTCACAGTGCAGGGTAACAATAAGAGTGGGCTGAATAGAAACTAATTTAAGATCAGGTCAGTGTATAAACAGCACACAAGGGGATAAAGGTTTGGTGAGCGAACGTCCGTGGCAGAAGTCATGTTGTGTGTGTGTGCGCTCTGGTACGGTGCACAAGGTTGGTTCAATGTCCGGAGCATGGGAACAATTGTTTACTTTGTTTGTGGAACTACAGTTTTTTAGATAAAATGCTTCACTGTGAGAGTCTTTCAAAAAAGGAAAAAACATGGTGAAAGATCAGTGAAACCAATTCCGTCGGAATCTAGATTATTTAGTTACATTATCGGAAGAAATACACATTTGATTCATTCAATAAACCTGGAAGGTGGTAAAAATAGTGGTTTCTCTTTATAAATGAATTAGGCCTCCATGTTTTGGGGCACAAGGTTACAGCATGCTATAGGTAAGTTGGGTACAATTTGTATATTTCATTTTTTTTAAAACAGAAAAAGATTCAACCATGTTCTAAAAATAAACAATAGGCTTAGTCATATATTTCCCATCTTTTCCCGTATAGTACTGTGTATTGAATTTGACATTTTCCACTTAAGTCAATATAATACTTCATACAAATGTGAAAAAACTACTACTTGACTTGACATTTGATGTTTTTTTCCCAGTTTGGGCAGCTCATCTCTGCTGAAAACCTTGCACCTACCTATAAATTATTAAGATCATGTGCTTGCGCTACAGGTTTTTTAAAATAAGTCTAAGTATACTTCATCATTAGAACACATTTCTTTGCTGAACTTTATTCTATGAAATTTATTTTTCCTGGAGCTGCACCAAACCATAAACTTCACAGACATCATCAGTTGACGTTTTTTTGATTTATTTCATTGTTAAAATGGGTTTAAACATTTAAGTAGCGCCATCAATAACGAGCCGTAAAAAAATGTACCCTTATGCACAGAATCATTTAGCGATGTCAGTCATTTTACATATTTAATCGCATCCGGAGTGTGCAATGCATCATGTGTGACATCACAGATGTCTATGTTTACTTTACTTTATTGTCTCAAAATTTAATATGGGACGTAGTGAATAAATTCAGTTGAAATATTTCTCGTCCTAAATTTTGCCCTTTAGTTATTAAATGTTTTGTGTTAGTACATGATAAATTCATCTATAATTTGTCATTTTTTTATAATTCTATACCCGCTTATTCCTCATTAGGGTCACGGGGGTCCGCTGGAGCCAATCCCATTTTATATAATTAGTCTTTAGGAAAATCTAGTTGAAACTCTCAGGACTGTAAAACACACCAGGAAATGTGTAGGCATTATATGACCGGATGCACCATATGAACGACTTCGAAGATGAAGACACGCTTGTTGAGATAAACCAACATCTACGGTAAACTTTTTTTTTTTGCTGCAGTAATTGTTTGGAAAGTGTGTAGACTCACCGTGGCATTCTGTTGACATTGTTGATTCTGAGAGGGGCTCTTTCTGGGCTCGAGGGGTGGACACCGTGCCAGCAGCAGAACCTTGGGACCCGTGTGGCTGACGTGATGGAGAGCCACATTTAGCCAGGCTTTGTTTGAGTGTGCATCTGCAACTGTGTGTGTGTGTGTGTGCGGGTGTGTGTGAGAGAGAGAGAGAGAGAAAGAGAGAATTGACGTGAAACAGAGCAAGTGTGAGGGAGAGCTCAGAGGAATACTCACTCATTAGGGCTGCGCGGAGGGGTGAGGGTGTGACAGGAATGAATATATCATTGCCTGCCCTTTGGTCAGCAGCCATCAGAAGTATAACAGATGGAACTGATGAACTGTTTCCATAGAGTTTGGGCACTTTACAAGCTGCAGTGTCCAATTATCTTTCTTCATGTGCTGCATACTACAAAGAGTGCATGATTTACAACAAATTTGCCATCGCTCCCTCAGTGAAGAAATAAAAAAATCTTATTTCTTGAATTATATTTCTTTGCACAGCCTCTACATTCATGAATATCCGCTCATCCGTCATGACTTTTTTGATCTAATGGTTTTGATATTTGCATCACAGCACTGGAAGTGTCTGTTTAAAGAGTGAACAAGACACAGCTGGACGGTTTAGACCAGAGGTGTCAAACTCAATTTAGTTCATGGGCAACATACGGCGCAATTTTATCTGAAGTGGGCCAGACCAGCCGGAGTAGAATAAACAAACAAAATATAAATAACAGCGAGAAATGTCTCCTCCTTTTTATGTAAAGAATTACATTACAAATATACACACTATTTACTACTATTAAGCTACAAAACAGGAGAGATGACTAGTGAACTTCCAAAAATATGAAGTCACAGTTATTCTATATTGAAATAAATTCAATTTTAACAAGTGAAAATATCGTGTTTGGTACAATTAGTCCTATATTGAGCAGAATTACCTTGAAATATATTACTCCATTAGAAGACTTTTATTTCATGTTTTTATTTTCTTGAGTTTGGTCCAATTTTGTCTTGTTTTCATATAAATAAAATTAAATTGTTTGACTTTTTAAATTTAATATGAGCTAAATTATCTGTTAATTCAAGACAATTCTTCTCAATATTGGACTAATTGTATTAAATACAAAATATTTTCCAATGATAAGATTTCTTTCTTTTGCAGTGCACCAAACAATATTTAGTTTTTTAAGCAGCAGGTGACGTTCTCTCCTACTTCACAAACTACTCACAAATCAAAACCGTAAACATTTTTTTTCTCTTGAGCCCTGAAGGATTCTCACTGACTTCTCATTTCTGTGAAGAAATAGGAACTGGTCCATTTTTGTCAAACTTCATACAATGGGCCGAATCTGACCCTTTAGGAGGCCGGTTCTGGCCCCCGGGCCGGATGTTTGAGGTTAGAGGTGCTCTAATTGTACGTCTCAATGATTTTTATTGAATTGTACATGAGTATATTACATCACAGGGTTAACTTAATTCTGTTTAATATGTGATTGTTACTTGTGGTGTTTTATCTGCGGGGTCTATCAGGTGTCCTGTTCCAAGTGTGACTGATCAGCCAGTGATAAGAATCAGGTGATATGGGCTCATAATATTTCACATATCCAACAGGGTGGAATAAAGCGTCATAAAATTGTATGTCTATACTCGACTGAATTGATGTGCTGACATCATGGCTGACAAATGTGAAAGTGTGTCAATTCTGGTTTCAGCTTGCTCGCTGATTAGAAACTGACTGACTGATGTACGGGTCAATGAAGGAAAACTCTCTCAAAATGCTCTCCCAAAGCCAATCTATTTCTATAATTAGAAATGACAGTCATTACATACAGTATGTTATCTGGATTTGGTGTGAACATCCACATTGTGTCAAGAAATATGTTGCCAGGTAACAACAACCAGCCCCTTTATTAACAGTTAGACGACACAGTAAAAAAAAAGATTTAATGGAAATGTCTCTGCTGCCGTTTTAAGGATTTTTAATACGCGCGCACAGACACGTATATTTAAAAGATCAGTTAATAGCATTGGGCAGAGAAGTACTTAAGAATGAAAAATGTTTCTCATCATATCAACATTTTGTTAAATAAAACTGCTTTTTAAAGCCTTGAGCCTTATGTTCCATGTCAAACGCTCAGTTGTTAATTATTGTAAAATTTTTCAAAATTCGCTGGCAAACAGACACGTACAGACTCAATAAGAATAAGCTCCCAGTAACCTTGACAATTGATGCATGTTGCCTCAGGCTTTCAGGGAATTGCTAAGTAGTTAAATATGTTAATTTTTCCTAATAAGGATGACATAAGTAAACCTTCCCATTAGACATGTGAGACTGGTGGTCTTACATGGGATTGCACATTTTTCCAGAACAAGCTCTGATCTATTAATCATGGTTATTTTAATGAGGTGCACAGTCTCTAAGCTATGAGGAGAGAAAAAAAAGAACACAAAGACAAATATAGGATTTCATGATGTGGAGCTATGTTGTACATCACTGTCCCATCTGTGTGAGTTTTTCTGCTGCTCCAACAAACAAATATTCAAGATACATACAGTTTAATATGTACAATTGAGGTCAACATTCCCTAGAAGTCTTTAAAGACAAACCCCTAAAAGAAACAAGTACAGTAACACCAACATTATATTTTTGGTAGCATCATTTGCTGAGATATGATTAGTAATCATGCATATCGAGCAACAGGTTCAGATATTAATAATAATACTGAAATGTTCATTTATTCATTGTTGTCGCTTCCCGACCAAACAAATGTTGCCTTTATGCAATATATAGTGAGAGTATGTTATAGAGTTATGTTACTTTCAAAAGATAAAAAAAAAGTGTATATAAATATATATGGATACAAGACAACCTTGAAATTATGTTCTATGTGCTACTCCAAAACAGCGAATATGTCCAGGGGTTACTCAGTATACAATAACTGGAAAAAAATGGAACGAGACACTGCTATACAAAGATATAAATTATATTCACAATGAAGGGAATAAAAGCATTCAATTGAGGGCCTAACCACAGGCTATTATGGCAAATTGATTGCATTTATATAGAGCCTTTCTAGTCTTTTTGACCACTTGAAGCACTTTACACTACAAGTGTTCATTCACCCATTCATACATTGATACCTGTGGCTACCATACAATGTGCCGACCATACATCAGGAGAATCATCTACACAGCATCAGGGGAAAATCATCCCCAAGGACATATTGAGGAGCCTGGGAATCAGACAGACGACTGTTCTACCTGTGAGGCACACGTTGGGTTTCTATCCGCTCTTTCTTTTTTGCAATTTTATAACTTATAAAATAAATATAATACTTAAAAAAAACATCAGGAATTTGAAAAAGGTTTTTAGGCTTGGATGGGGTAGATTTGTCAGTGTATCGACAAAATGAAAATTCAGCTTTTGGCTCAGCTCTTTCACCCGGTGACGCCTTCAGACACTACCAATTCAAACTAAAACTACAACACACTTGCAAGAAGGTTACACTACCACTCAGTACCCTCCATTTCATGTTTAACAGAATGCCCCACAAGAAAACATGCCTCCTAATTCTACTAAAATCACATTTATACACCTTTTTCCAACTTAAAAAAACACACATGCAGAAGCAGAAGTAAATAAAATACCTTGCTAGTCTGTAACCCAGTCCAGTCTTCCAGCAAGAGATATGGAGGTGACTGAAATCAAGATTTATAAAGACTGTTAATATATTACAGGGACTACAACGTGAAGAATCTAACAAACCTACACAATCTTTCATTTCACAAACATTTCACTATTGAAATCATGCTTAATATTTTCGAAAGGAAACCTACCAAATCAAACATCAAACAAAAGCTGCCCTCACCTGATCTTTCTCTCTCAGGTGTGTCAGGCCCAGGTGAACGGCCGGCCCCTGTTTGAAGACTCTGCCCTTTCCCCTGGGTCCTAGAGCTAGATTTATTATAACATTCCCTTCTCCACATAAAATCAACAACTACATTTGAGGTTTTCAGTGAGTTTAACTTCTTGATTTGTTTTTCAGTTTAAATGGTGAACTTTTAAAAATGTGTTCTTTCCACTCAATTAGAACAAAATTATTTTGGGAAAATATTGATCTATAGATACCCTATTCATCTGAACTTCAGGCAGCAATACCCCTTTCAAGACAACAATTTTAGGCCCAACATTGATTTTTGCAGACGATTTAACATGATACATGTCTTAATGCTGCTCATTTTTTTATTTTACATAAAGATAAGGTAGCGGTACTTATACTCCTCATGTTTCCCTTGTATAATTGTATTGATTTTTGTTGCAACACAAAATAATACAGAGAGAATAACGATCAGTTTGGCTGATGGAGGAATATTGATCATATACTAACATTTCCCTCATAATTGTGTGGTAGACTGACACCACAGTTTCTCTTCTTTAGAAAAGGGGAAACAATGTTTCATTTGCTTCTTAACTACACCAAACAGGGAATAATAAAAATTCCATGAGTCCATCTAACCCAGCTGTCAAATCCACATCTTGGTGCAGCATGTTGGTCAAAAGGGTCAGGGAGCCACGATTCTAATTTGTTGATACATTACAGAAACCCCTGGCCTCATTAGTCCACCTCCAGACAGGCAATAAGCCTCACCTCCAAAATAACAATGACAGACATTTGACAAATGGAGCGTTGCTGTCATCAAACTTTCACAATGAGGAAGTTTAAAGATGCAGCACCTCTAGATAAATGCCTGACCCAAAGCTCCAAAGTCTGCTAACCTAAAAAAAAAAAAAAGCAGGAAAGCAGAGGTGCCCTGGGCAAAATTTTGGATGGTGCATCGCAGCCAGTTGGAGATTTTACTTTATTTTAGAAACACAAGGAAATTAATAAGTCACAAAACAAATTACAAATACAATATAAATAAGGTATTACGAAGAATAGGATATTAAAGAGACTAGCACAGACATTAAAATGAATTATAAATACAAAATAAATAACATTATTGCACATAAAACTATATTACAGAAGCCCAGATAAATATGCGTGCATAGTTCTACAGCCTAACTCATCTTGCTTTTCTTGCAGCAAAGTCTTCTGACATTTTAGGACAGCTATCGTGAGACCATATGATTTATCTGTCTATAAAAGCAAGAAGCGTCTGTGAGTCTGTGGCTCGCGTATCTCTCTGTTTGTCAGATCAGCCTCAGCTTTCTGGTATAGCTTGTGCATGGTACGATGGTGTGTATCTTTTTTGGTGGATTTTTTTGGACAGATATTCAAAACATCATTATTATCATTAAAAGTTAAGATTACTGGTATGCTGTGGTGGTGTAGGGGAGGAGCGGTTGCTATATTGTGTTTATTTCTTAAGCAGCCGATTACAGTTCAAGTCCCAGCTGGAGCGGTCCTTTACCGCATGTCTCCCCCTTTCTCTCCCCCATTACATCCTGTCTGGTTACTGTAAAATAAAGCAGTTTATGTCATAAACAAATCTTCGAAAAAAAAAAAAAGTTAAAACCCCATACACTTCAGTATCATAGCATTATCCTTCAGCATTTCTTTCTTTACAGTGTAAAGCTTCATATTACAGTGCTCCTCCTCATGTTGTATCCCAGCACATTCATTAGTCAAGTCAAGTCAATTTTTTTGTATAGCCCAAAATCACAAATCACAGATTCACCCCAATGGGTTTTACAGTTTGTACAATAGCAACACAAAATCCCCTGTCCTTAGACCCTCACATCATACAAGGAAAAACTCAACTCAAAACTCTATAAGGAAAAATGTTGAGTTATTGCAGTGTCATTACAATTCAAAGCTCCGTTGTCACATTCTTCTTGCACCAATTATGCAAGTGACATAAGAAAAGTAGTGTAACTTTGCTCAAAAATCACATGCCAAGTCATTAGCCGGATCAGGTGCTAATTTATTCCTCATGCTAACACAAGCTACTGTGGGTGGCAGCCTTTTACTCCACGATGCATTCATAGACCCTCAGAAAATCCCAGCACTATCACCTAACAGAACAAAATCTGAGCCTATACTAATTTATTTAGAAACACATTTAGCAGTAACATACCCAGGTTGTTACATTATACAGGAAAAAGTAAGTAAGAAATATATCATAAGTCAGTTTTACTTGACCTCGCCTTTTTCTTACAATAACTATATTTGCATATTTCACCTTGTCTCAATGTATGTCTATGACTCTTTCTATTAAAACTATGCAACAGACCAAGAGACCCTCATTTGGCCAAACATAAAAAATGTACTTAAGCTTCCACTTTTCTATATAGATACTTCCTACGGGCACTGCACTAGTTATAATGACGGAAAGTCCCCTGAGATGTTCTTGAACCATAGTAGATATCAGCTAGGTTGTAACATGAGGAGCGGCATGATTCTCTGGAGGTACCCACATATTGGAGTAAATTTCTCTCAGCTTCTTCTCATAGAGGAAGGTCAAGAGTTCCATGTTTGTCATGTTCTTTTCTTATTTTTTTCTTTGATGGCAAATTTTTAATTTCCTCAGTGAGTTCCGCTGCCATCTGTATCTGTCTGCTGTGGGTTAGAGCAGTACTCAGGGGTTTGACATTGCTCTAGCATCGCTTCCACTGACATGTCAGGGAAGTTAAGGAGCACTCCAAATTTGTAATTTACCTCTCCCATGGTTATGGAATCTCTCATCGAGTGAAAAAAAGGCTGTATCCACTACCACATCAAAGGTGGTTTCCATTTTTTGAAGTGCAGCACCAATAGGCTCATCTGGAGCCTCATAGCCAAAGTGCCTTTTTTGTGGTTCTCAACCACTTGAGTTTGAGTACAGTCTCCACTTTCATCTCCTCACACATCTCCTTTACAGTTGTCTGTTCATCACAAAATGTAGTGTTTCTGGAGCAGGTGAGGGAGGTGTAGCAAGTGCACAGCCACATCTAGTTGCATGGAGAGTGACTGCATCAGTTTTGTCACATTCTGGATCCTGATGAGGATGTCATACCAAATGCAAATAGAAAGGTGTGCAGGAACTCTGTAGATTTATCTATGGATCTGCCCCCTACACGACCAAACCCAACCACAAATGGTCAATGAAAATCCACATGAAAACTGATACAATGAAATTATCAATGGACCTTACAGTGCGTCATAGTGACCACAAAAACTATAAATAGCATAGATAGTAATATAATACCAAATTATTAGAAAAAATAAATGTTATGGGTAGAATAGGTTAGAGGAAGAGACTGAAATCAAGGTCAGGAAGAATGTGGTCAAGCAGAAATAATATAAACGTTATTTATTATAGTTACAATGTTTGCATTCAGCATATGGGTCAAAATATGCAAGTGCAATTTATCTTAATAAGGATGACATACTTCATCTTGATTTTCATCTCAATGACAGCGTTGCGGACAGGTAGAGCGATAGGTGCAGTTTGTTGGCTGATAGACCTTTAACGAAGGCGTACCCACCGATAATGAGGTAATTGCTGCAGCAGCTGTGTGCAAACCGCAAATCACCTCTCCCAAGTGCCACTGTGCACAGGGAATTGCCTTAGATGATGTGGTTTAATTCTAAACCATTGAGGGATTTTTTTTTTGCTTGTTTTTTTTTTTTAAATCAGGACTTTTGCATGGAATACCTTTGCAAACGTAGTTATTCTTTTAAGATTAACTCTATGTCTATCTTAATAAGGAGATCATGTTTCAGGAGGATATCCCATTTTTGGGGGTAGGCTGAGTATAGTCTGAATACTTTCCTTTAATATTTAAAGAACTCAATAGCATCTGGCGAGATCTTAGCTGCATCATCTGTACCACCATGAGTAGGTATCACATGGGACAAAAAAGGCTGTTGATTTCTGTTGAAGCAGCATAGCATGAACACCTTTGTGCTTTCCCTTCTTGTTGGAACCAATGTCATAGCACTGTCCTCTTCAGTTTTCAAAGAATATTTTAAGTTCCTCCAGTCAACTTTCCAACATTGACTGGACACTACCACAGGAAAGCCCATGAAATTGGTGGTATAACTTCAAGTATCATAACCCTGACAGTGACAGAGAGCTGTTCCTAATGGCTCAGATCAGGAAAACTATCTAAAACTAGAAAAGCACTCTGAGAGCACAGACCTCCACCAAGCATATTGATACTTCCACCCAATATTGGTGTAATATACTATGCAAGTGCAAGATATCACCACCAGGTGGCCCCAAATGAGTGCCTGGTTAAAGGCCCATTTACGTCAACGGTACCAAACAGAAAATTCATAGCGATGAACAAACAAGAATTTCTTCCAGATTGTTACCAAAATTGAATCATGCATTCATGGTACCTGAAAATTTGACAAAAAGCTGTCCAGACCTTTTTGAGTTATCTTGCTGAAAATCAGTCAAACACTGGTGAAAACATAATCTCCTTGGCGGAGGTAATAATGGAGAAATACTTTGATATTTTAATAATCACCTTTATTGTTTTCCCAGTATTTTGACACTTAATTTTGGATTCTTTTACCTCGGTAATGTGTGTGACTGCCAGCTTCACTTTCCACCCAACAACATACTGCTTCACTCCTGGTTCAAATGTGGCCATAAGCTTCACTTCTTATAAAATCCCCTCTCAAAAAACTGCCATTGTGTGGTTCGTCAGATGTGGACCCCCATAAAGCCATGTCGCTTTTAGCTCAGGACTGAATTATTGCCACTTCAGAGCACCTGTTTTTCTCAGTCTCGGCAAGTGCCATCTCCTATCGCTTATCTATTGTTAACGTCTTCGCAAGATGGTTCACCAATACCTTTCATGGTGTGTTTTGTGCTTCTGGATATCCTCATAGGGCTTGAGCAGGTGGCTTGCAATTTTCCAATCCTGTAGTCCTTCTCTATTCAATTTAAAATCTCTCTGAGAAAACATTTTGCAGCAGAAGTAGTACAAACTCATTCTTTTTCGAGTACTTTATAGCCGGCTTCTTTATTTTTTTTTTCCACTGGCTATAGACTATTGAAATAGTCATTGTGAAACTGTTTTTTATTTAATACGGTCCTCTGAGAACAAACCGTTCTTACCTTATCAGTTAATACAGATGGCCAGTCACTAGGGTCTGTTGGATTGTTGCGACATTGTAAGGTGCTGCGGTGAAGAAGGTGTCTGCAGGTGGTCCAGGATTTGCAGGAGTGGGATTAAAATACTTCAAAAGTGCATTTGAAAAGAGGGGAGTGTATATGTGAGTTGGGTGTTACATTATATTAATACAAAAGCTCCTGATGGTAGCCCCAGCAAATAATAGCACTCAGACCATGTTATAACCTATAGCTCTAACAATTCTATACCATACTGACACAGAGAAAATACAGGACACCAAACCCAGGCAAGAAAATACGAGAGGATATCTGGAGAGCCTGTACACGCTAGGGGGATGATGGCAGCTAAACAGGGGAAATGCTGGGCTTGAAACACACATAGACTGTTTCTAAATACAAACAGACGAGCGAACAATAGCAAACATTACTATCTTACAAAGCACGCTACAAACACTCTGCTCCGAGGGTGACTACTATGCAGCAGATAAACTATTCATTCATCACATTACCTCTGGCTTTTCCCCATTTTTCCTGCTCTTCTCTCCTTTGTTCTTCCCCGAGCAACAGAGGGCTTTGGTCTTTTTGACATGATGTATTTGAATTAGGCTACTGATGTTATATGTAATCTATTTCGCGGTTAGTGTCACTCACTTGTTCAAATAACTTGCCCATCCCTTTCTATAAAAAGAAAAAAAAAATGGTAAAAGTAAAAAAGAAATTGAATTGTTTTTCTTCCTTCACGGACAGATGCCTATACTTCCTATGCCACAGGCCTGATCCGAATTCAGAACAATTGAATTATTTTCAGGACGAGGAAGGCTTGATTTACGGATGTGTTTTGGCAATGAAGCAACATTCAAAATAACCTTTCTTTAGATTTAACACCAACATTACTCCTTTTGCAGTTCATACTTTAAATTGTGGTTGAAATATAGACATCTAGATAATCTGTTGGTCTTCTTTTTAACATTACCAGTGTCACTTATTGCTTAAGGGTTAGTTTTAATTATTTTCAGTGACTTTTAATTACAGTCAGATCATAAAAATGGATAATCGTGTAGGATGTTTGTTTTTCTCTATGTTTGTGTAGGGGTGCAAAAAGAGTAGTAAGTCAAAACGAGGTGTCAATTATTAATGCACCACCAGGCTTGTCGGAGATTGACTAACCTATCTGTCTTTCTATCTGTCCGTCGAGCCAGTGTAGCTATACTGTACATGAAACTATCCACCTAATGATAGTAAACCCTCCTCTGTTCTATTCCCAAAGAACTCTGCACCATACACTGCTAGAGTTTATGAAAATATCTCCGCCACGGATGCACATGGTGTACAGTAGGCAGACGAGCAATGGCTGCATCTGGCTTCTTGAGCTCATGCCAGTCAGCCTTTGCCTTCACTGTCCCTCCAATGTCTCATCTTTGTCGAGACAGCGTTGCCGTCTCTCTTTGTAAGAAGCGAATGGGTCATTACCATTTTATGGCGGTGTCATCCCTCTTCAGTTTAAAAGTCAGTGACTGTTTTCACTCCAACAGATGATTCGTTACAAGAGTGGGAACCATTACTGTGGAGACTTTGAGACTTGTCATTTTAACAGAAATAATTTATGAGGTCTTTCTTAATGGATACATCCATGGTTTCCTGGGATAATTAAATATTCCTGTCTCGCTATAACTGTCATAAAATCTGAATCTCCTTCATATTGTACACATTCCGTAGCAATCTAGTAAGAAATGAATTATATTTTAGGGATTGCATTAGTCTCAGTCAATTATATTAACATACATGCACTCGTCCGCAGGACTATTCTTGCTAAAATCAGCACAAACACATAACACTGATTGCAGCTCCCACAAATAGTTGATTAATCAATTAGATGATCAACTGAATATTAATCACCAAGTGTTTTAGTGAGCAATAAACTGCTTTGAGTCATTTTGTAGAAAAAATACGACAATATATTCTCATGTTAGTGTTCTTGCCTGAACATCTTGGGTTGGTGAGCAGGACAAAGCAATCAACAGAATAATCAAAATGATTTCATTTGCAGCTTCTGTCGTAATTATTTATCGTCTGCAGCCACTTAAGTCTTTGCATCGACCGACTTGATGTGCAAATCGGTTTTGTGTTCAATTTGAATTCTTAAAGAAAGTCATGCAACAAAGTTGACTAAATCTTCACTTATATAACAACAGTCAATAAAGGGAATAAACAGAATGGTGTGAGGGGGAAAAAAGGGGGGAAAAAACTCCATCAATCTAAAAAATGAGCCTGGAAAACACTCTGTATAAAAGAAAGTGAGAGATAAAGGAGAAAAATGTAAGAATGTTTTTATTATTTCTTCAAGCAATTTGTCTCATTAGACAGGCCTGGATTTAAAGTTGTAGAAAGAGTGTTGCCAGTGACAGTCTCACAGGGATTACTTATATAGAGACATGTTGACTGAAAGCTTGTTTAGTTTTAGTTTTCTCCAGTGTTTCTTACTGCTTTTATGCCATCAATAATATTTCAACATAAGCCTATTTGTCATGGGATACATGATTTTTTTTTCTTGCTGCCTTGAAATTCCATGTGCTCTGCCTCAGGAGATGTGACACTGTGCTCATTAAAATGAATCTCATTACATTTAATAATACATACAGTACAATAGATGCAATTAATATAATTCAGCTTGTGTCATAGCATTGTCTTAACACTGTCTTAACACTGAAAGACTTTTCAGTTTCACTGTACAAAACAGGCTTTAACTTTTTACCTTAAGATAGTGCTCTGGCTGTAAATTCTGTCATTGTTTTAAATAAATACTGTAAATCTAATATACTAGCTTGGATTCATTCCCCCTAACTGTAGAAATATTCATTTAAAAATGCATAATCGTGTACTTTTAAACACTGCACAAGATTAACTGCAGAGGGTAGTTTTCATTCAGTTTCTAAAGTGCACTTGATTTTGGTTAAAAATTGAATTTTAACTACAGTATTTTGTTCTTACTGGGGATGAAACAAGGCTGTCAAAATCCATTCCAAAGGTTTCTGTCAGAACATAGTGACACAATGACACTTCCCTTCATAGTAGTTACATGAGACACGAGGACACACTACAAGATATTATGGGAAACCATCAAAGGAAAAGGCTGTATCTTCATATTGCAGAGCTATTCAGCTGTCAAACGTAGCTAAACCGCTTCAGTAATTTCATAGTATTCCCGTTTTATGTCACATCAAGTGTGCAATTTTCAGCTGCATTAAGGAAAAGAATAAGCAAAACGAGGTAACAGAAGTATCAGATCAGACTCAAGACTTGGCTCGTGCTTGACAGCAGTATACCTTATCAGGCCGCGCAATTCAGTCTGACAGAGCTATATCTGACTCTTTGAATGTCAGTAACGGAGTTAAGAAGAGTGTCATATTATATATTCATATATCATGTATCATCATTACTGAACTTGTATAGGATCATGTGTCTAAGATGTTAAATATGCCATGTTTTTGTTGCCATAATAAAATATATGATTCGGTTCTCCCTGTAGGCTGAAAAATGTGGTTTTTCCTTTGACATCAAACTAGTTATTAAAAGTACAGTCCTTGTGTGGATGGAATGGTTAGAAAAACGTGTGTATTCCAATACACAACTTCCAATATTGAGGACACACTTGAACTCATTTACATTTGGAGGCGAGAAGAAGCTTCCGATAAAAAAAAAGCATCTGAACATCTGTATCTGTTGATAAACTAATCATAGTAGCAGTTCCCATGACCCGATGTTACTTGTTGCTTTGTTGTTGCTTTCGATCAGGGTTTGTAGGAGTTGCAGGAAAAAAAAGTATCAACAAAATTGGTACCAAATTTTAAGCGTGGAGACAAACAGAGGATCACTGAAAAAGTAGATAGGACTATTTTGGAGAGAGGAGCAGAGGAGAGCAGGGAGTGAAGTCGCCAATGAGAAGCTTCTAGTGCAGGGGTTCTCAAAGTAGAGTCGAGGGACCCCCGGGGGTCCAAGGTCTATTTTGTTTTGTCTGTGTTTTTTAATTTATACAACTTATTTCAGATGTTCTAAATAGAAACAATGCTGAATATGCATTGTTAAAGTCATCTAAATATGACCATATAAAATATAAACACGCACTTCAAGCAAAATGGATGGCAGAAAGATTTTATTCATTACGCCCAACCTAATTTATACTGAGTGTAATTGGAGTTGACAAAATACTCATTTCCATGTGGATGAGGGTTAATGTGTGAATTGTTCATAATCAACTGTTCATTTCTTAGACGCTCTGAACTCACACTCACTATCTTACATTTTTCTGCACTCATTAAGGCTCCTATGTAATCAGGGTATGTCCCAAATACCTTTTATGGGGTTTTGGCAGCAATTATTTTATGTTAGTAAATATTCAAAGCTTTACCACAGCTTCTCTACAGCTTTAAAAAAATGAATTCCTCACGTAAACCACTATTTTTCAAAAGTCCATGACATAGAGTCTTCATCATAAGCTATAATTTGGCTGTTACTGTAATTATTTATTATGCCAATTATTTATCATATTCATGGTATTTTCTTTTTATTGAAAAAAAAAATTGGCTACAAGAACACTTAAATCAGTGGCTAATGAAACAAAAAATAAGGTATTTGTTAGTGTAGAATTTTACATGAAATCTAAAATAATTAGCATTGGTTCAGTTGCCTTAGGATTTGAACAAAAAGATAGTGTAGGCCTTATTAGAAGCTGAAAGTAAAAAATGAAATAATGAAATAAGGCCTTTGTCATTGCATACCTTCATATAATTTCTTAAATAATTAATGGTATTGCTTCTATTTCCATAGGACTAACATGAATAAAAACAATGTGTAGGTTTAAGTCATTTTAATGAAATACAATTAAACAATAAATAAAGGAAATGGGTTGCTCATGAGAACACTGAAGAAATAAGGCCTTTGTCATTGCAGACTTTTACATAAAACCTGAAATAATTAATGGGTTAGGTTTTGCTGGAACAAAAAGCAAAGAGTAGGGCTGACTCATTTCCAGCTTAATAGAAGCACAATACATATGAAAAAAAAGTCATGCCTTCACTTCCAGAGTTCATTGATCATCTAAATGAACCATATCCGATCAAAGCAGAAACATTCATTAGAGACTAATGAAAATAGCTTCTGAAGTCTAAGCCTTACCCCAACTAGCATATGAAGATCTTTGTATTATAGGAACATATTAGCATCTCAACTCAGACCAATGTGGCCACAATTTTTGGGAACGGGGGTATTTTCTTGATTTGCTTAGGATGAATCCAGCTTTACAAAAGATGTGCTCTGAAAGGGTTGAAATGGCACAGGTGAACGAAGACTATTCTAACAAACCGTGTTTTGTCTCCACCACTCAAGAGGACCAAAATCTTTGACAACTGATTTTGCTGTCAGTTACCATGGCAACTATGATTGATGCATTGAAGCGTTCGCGTCAATACTTTATATGTAATATTGTACTTTTGATTGATATCAAATATGTTATATAATTATTACATTATGGCACTTCAGTCATATAATAAGGACAAAATCCTTGTCTTGTTTCAGCAGAACTTGGTGATGGCAGCTATTGAGCTGTTTTATCAGATTCTCCAAGGTGCTATTGGACAACATCTATGTGTTTATCTAGGGTCCAAGCATCGGGCTTAATATGCACACATGGACATCTTGATCAGGGTTCAATTTCCCTGCATAGACAGTGGTCAACAGATGAGCTCAGGAGTACAGAACGGACTTGGAATGAGGCTACGACCATTCCTCATTGAGAGGAACCAGCCTGGCTGTTTCAAGAACCTGAGCGATGCCCTCAGAGCTTTCTTTTTCAAGTAATCCATTTACTACAAAGAGAAAGACCTGAGGGCATCGTTCAAACCCAAGATTAATCACCGATCCGTCCAAGGATGGTTGAATGGAAAGACCCTTGGGTAAACTCATAACACCAGTGAAAACTACATCTTTTAGCTGCTGAGGAGTGCTGAAGAACTCCCAGGAGGAGCTCCGGAGAGTTTAGGGTGTAGAAATAAAACTGCTAGAATTACTACGTTTGTGTAAAATGTGAAATGCAGATAAAAATGATGGCTTGAGTGATTCCTTTGTAACCTCTTTATTGCAACTTCTTTGTGGGATGGACAGGAAAAAAAAAAACTAATTACAGAGTTGTGCTCTCATTGTAAACATACTTTAGAGGATGGAAGCCATCCAATTTGAGGGATCTCGCTCCAGTCTGACATGCTGTCCTCTTGGTAACTGCACTGCTGACAAGGCATAACAATACACCTTAAACCTAAAATGCCATGAAGGATTCATGTCTCAACCAGTAAATTCCCCTCTGCTTTGATGGATCACACCAGCCCAGATAGCTCAGACAGATTCTAACTGAGTTTTCCTATTACGAATCAAGCACTTGGGGTCATGTAGGAAAAAAAATAAATAAAAACAACTTCTGGGAGTAACTCTTAACTTCTTGTCGCCATTTTATTTTCAATAACAACTTGAGGCAGACTGCCTCGCTTCAGATTAGACTTTTACACTCTAAAGTTTTGTTTTTTTTATGCTTACTTCTGAACCCGGACCTGTGAAACTTGTTTGGTCATTTCGTTTAGGGACATTCTGCTCCTACATTGAATTGCCCTTTGTGCTTCTGCATCAATATTCTTGCTAATTAAGATTTAGGGCTGTGTTGTCCCCTGTTGAGTATTTTGTCACCACATTGTAAGTGATCCGCATTGATTTTATTTTCACATTTCTTTTTTAATTGCATGGCTTGTTTCCCCAGTGTAAACGAGCCTCCCCACATCACCCAGATCATATGTTTTAATCCTGTTCTTCCGTATAAGCTGAGATTCCATTTCATGTCTCAGTGTGGTTGCAGTCCTTTTTGTTTGCCTTTTGGTATTAACCAACACACAGACATTTATATACGTTCAGTATGTGAATGAAACCACTCATACACAAATGAGCAAATAAGCAGCATCCATATCCAGCACGAAACAGAATGAGGCAATAGCTGTTCATGGTCATTTGTTTTTGTGCCAAATAGTCATTAATGGTTAATGTATAAACTGACACCATTTATTTCCAATGAAAGATGTCATGCAGCAAAATGTGGAAGGGCTCTAGGTCAGCAATGTGGATGCTTTATTTCAATCATGTGTCTCAACAATGAAAGCTGTAGCAATATTAACCTACAGGGAATATTTTGAGTAACAAGGGCTGCAACAATTAGTCATCTAATCGTTTAGTAGTTGGACAGAAAATTAATTGCCAAATTATTTTCATTATAAACAACATTTTAGCCATCAACTATGAATATTTTCTAGTTTCTTTAGCCTTCTGTGGGAGTCAACAGAATATCTTTGGGATGTGATATTTTTGGGCTTTGGGAAAAAAAAAACCTACACATTTTTTCACTCCATTCTCTCAAGTTAAAGAACAAACAACTATTGTATTGTTTACTCTAGAAAATACTCAGTAGTAGTAATCAACAATGAAAAGTAATATTTTAGTTAGTGTAGTTTTAGCTATTGAAAAGTTGTCTATAAATGTACAGCTCTAGCTATGAAAATTGCTTTAAAACTCACCTGGTTTGAAATGCACTCAAATTCACATCTGGGTTTAGGCAAAAATAAGATGATTATTCAACAGATTAGGACTCATTGAAATTAATAGTGTCCTTTGTCATATTATGCAGAATCACTTTGAACACAGCCTTAGTTAAAATATTTCAGAATTAAAGGACAATTGCAACAATGGAATAATCCATCCTCCATCAACTAAAAAAATCATCTCCTTCGAATGGTATTTCAATAGCACTCAAGGTGGTCTGTAACAATGTTTCCTTGTTATACTTACACATTGGTTGGCAAAAATATCTCTGTTTGTTATTTCAGTCATGGTAAAGCACCAAATTACTTTTCATTTCTTTTTCCATTTCTAGAGTTATAGTCGATACAAAGCCTCACACATCTGCATAGGACCATCAAAATGCTTTACTAATACTACTAAATAAATCACAGTCAGTTGGACTTAGTTGCCTTGTTTTGAGCCAGGAAAAACTTTGGAGTGTTCACCACGCTGCCATGTTCCATTAGAGAAAAAGTAAAACGAAGGATGGGTGAAAGATTGAAATGGAAATTAAGTTTTATGATTGCTGTTGGCTTAAAACAGATGGCAGTGAGATATGCCCAGATATAATCCCCACCAACAGAGCTGCAGGAACATAGAACAAATTGAAGACAAGTACAGCTCGGAAAAAAAAAAAAATTGTTTATAAGTTGATGGCTTTCTTACCATGACAGATGCATTATGTCTAGCTAGGAGGAAGACAAGTATGTCTGTTGCATGGACTGTGATTGCATTTCTTATTTTTTTTAAAAGATGATACTGATGATATAAGAAGACAGATATAGTGCATGTTTACAGTACAATAAAACAATATGTAACTATAAATACGTTTCAGGCAGCTTTTTATAACTCCTGTCATGAATTTATCATGAGGTACTACTGTGAGTAAAATGTGGTTATTTTGTTTCATAATAAAAGGTCCAGTGTGTAAGATTTTGCATCATAAGCATCTAGTGGAATGGATTTGGCAGAAATGGAATATAATATTCACAAATATGCTTTAATCAGAATTAAGAATTGTGTTTTTGCTACGTTAGATTTAGGTATTTTCATGTACATGGGAAACGGGTTTCCCTCGACGTAGCCCGCCATTTCGCATCGCCATGTCTCTACAGTAGCCGAGAAAGGATAAAACCAATCAATATGGCTGTAGAGACCGTTTTTCACCTGTTTTTTTCTTCAGCAAAACATGTGCACATTGATTTAACAAGTTGTTCTGTCCTTTAAGACTCGAGTGGTGTAAGGTCACGCTATTTTTCGTGAAAACATTCTTGAGAGTTTTGGGTCTTCTGAGAAAATATTGAAATAAAAAGGATTCATATGCAGGGCCTGTTGATGTGAAGAGAAACTATGTGATTATTTGAACAAAATACTTCAACAACAACAATTTATTAACACAAAGCAAGGAGTATTGGATGGATACAGGGTACCTGTAAAAATTAAAAAATAATAGATTCCTTCTAAATTAATAATAATAATAAAAATAATGAAAGAGTGAAAGCAACCTTTTCTTAACCCATTTAAGCATATGAGCCTTTAAGCCTATGATTTTCATTTCATACTATAAATCTAAATGTTACTCATACAGCTTTTTTCTAATTTTTCTAATGACATGATCATGATAGTAGACACTTTAGACAATGGGATATGTATAGATGTTTTTAATCATTCAAGTTTATATTTCCCCAAAAAAGAATTTTGTGCTTGGCAGCAGCAACTATAATAGTGATTAAAAGGATATTTTCTGCAAAGCAAAGAGTACAAAATGGAAAAAATAGGTACATAACATGAATATTAGTGACTCATAATTATATTAATGAAAACTTAAAGAAATGGGCTTACATGGGTTAAACACAGCTACATTGACCATAGTAGTTTAGGTAGGAAGATCTATGGCAGTAGACGGTGATGCAGGCCTTTTTTTACACTTGACGTCATATGGCTGAATCTGAGGTAATCCGTTGTTTTTCCATCTGTCTCAATGGAAGTAGTAAATATAGCGCTCCTTGGTGAGTGGGCTCTTCAGCTGCTTTGGTCATTACCTTTCTACGGCGCAGGGAGCTGTCTGGTAAATGGCTTTATAATGGCTCTTTGCTTCCACTGTGATCTCCCTGCCCATTTTCCGGAATTTCGGATGCTTTATGGAGCAAAGAGCCACGTGACTCAAAACTACAATTGGTCTAACAATAACACTAAACCTTTTTTTTTTTTTAGTATCTCACTTTAAGGCTCTTAGTCTGCTGTATGTGACTGGTATCCATTTGTTGCATAAGGCATTTGTACTCAGTATTTTTTCTGCAAAAGTAGTGTTACTTACAATAAAATATATAGGAAAAACATTCTGTAACTCAATAAATAAATAAAAAAAAAATACAAAGCCTCATTTCATTTCCCACACATAACATTGTGACTGTCGCCTGTGTCTACCCTTCCCCTGACTCACCTGATTTGCCACCACAGGTGAGCCTCTGACCTCTTGCTCACCTTCCTTCGACGTAAATAACCTTTTTTTATGAGTTTGCAGCCATAAAGCATTGAAAATGATGGACTGCTGGAAATGTTCCCATAAAATAAAATGACAAATCAGTATTCGGGTTTAGACAATGCACGGCTCTTTAAAGGTCATAACACAAGAACATCATAATGGAGAAATGATGAATGTTCACGACAATCACGATTTTTGTCATGTATTTGGTCTTTTATGTTTACCATTTTAAGTGTGTGTGTCACAGCTCTTTGCAAGACCACAGGCGTGTAGTAAAGATAATAGGAGTAAACATGAAAGAATAATTATTATTTCAAAATATGTTCTTTTTTTTACTCTCCGGTGCTCACACTGTGACTACATCCTGTAGCTGTTTAAAAATAGAAAAACTAAAAGACAGACAGAGTTGTAAGCATTTTTTTTTAACTCACTTGAATATTAATTGTCATTCTTTAAAGAAAGGGTGTAATGGGTGTCATCTGTAAGCAGAGCCAGCAGGAGCTTATAACTTCCAAATCACAGTAAGCTGTTTTTTTTTTTTTTAAGTTCTGAAGACTTTGAAGTACATGATGAGATGGTGCTGCAGACTGAATTCCAGATTGACTTATTATCATTCAGAGGTTATTTTATAGCACTCAATACTGTACCGTCTCACACCGCCTTGTAATATACGCTTAAAGCTGCGGATGTTTTTTTTTCCCTCCATATTGCAGAAATTTATACGATTCAACAGTTTAAAGTACTGGATTTATTCATGACAATTGAAGCTCCTTCTAATTCAGACTTCTCATGTCAGGGCACAAAACATCATCAGTTTGCCGGCAGCTTCCTTCTGAAGGATTACCCACGTAATTAATATTTTATGTCCTGACATTGAGTTCCCCCACATCTGTGTTCTTATATTATGAAAATATCCCATGATGGTGCACCTCAGGTTTTTAATGAAGTATTACTCGTTGACGGGAACATTATCCGGGCTTAAAATAGGTATGTGCTGTTTTGACACAGAGCAGCTGGAATGACGGAATCTTTTTTTTTTTTTTCAGCAATAGCTGTATTTTCGTCAGCCCCGACTCACGTGGAATAGATTATCATGCGCAGCACTAATGTTTGCTGTGTGGCAGCACGCATGCAGCCAAAGTGTGAGCAGAGCACTGACAGTTTAAGTACAACGCTGTGATTGAAAGGGCGCAGGATGTTGCAGTGAGAGGGAAAAAAATATTACAATATTGATTTCGAACCGCATTTCTACCCCACAGTAGGCACACTTTTATTCTTGTTTAAATCCCTTCTTTAGTGGGGCCTTTTTTGTAAATTATATACTTAATTACTACTGTATATTAAAAACTCTAACGCAGTTTATTTCTTACAGTCATTTGTTAGACCCTTGCGGTCCTCCTCGGTTCCATATTGGTAGGTTCTAGTAGCGTAAAAAGAAGGTTCCACCATCCTCTGCATTTAAGACTTTTGTGGCCCAAAGTCATTTATTAGCAACATTGATAGGGATTGTGGATATTGTGATAATCAGTATTGTTCTGGTTTTGTTGTTTAGCACAGTGGCTCTCAAAGTTTTTCCACATTAAGGACACTTAAACTCACAAACTAGACCATGGACCCCATCTGATAAAATTAGTGCTTTTAGATGTTTTATAACAGAAAATGTAGAAAACCCAAGGCCCAAAAATAACCAAAACTGCCATGATCAAAAATAAAAAACAAACAAACAAATGACTCAGTTCATGTATGAATATGCCACCAAATGCCCATATGTATTTGATTTTCCATTTAATTAATTCATAAAATACATGTATTTGTGTATTATGTTCCCATATGGTTGATTTTCCTTTTTACTTATTAATTTTAAAATGTATTCATTTCTTTATTCATTCCTCTCATTCATTTTCATCTCAATATAATAAATGGAAAATCAAATTTGAAATTAAATGAATCCACATGCAAAGGAAAAATAATACACACACAATAGGAAACAGCCATGTTCTTTTAATATGAAAAAAAATATATCCCTGCTTACAAGCATACACAACGATATTAAAAGTCTTTTTTTAAAAAGTATACTAAATTAGCAGTCCATTGCTTTGTAGCTGACCAAGAGTGATTGTCTGTACGTATGTTTAAATAATATAATTGAAAAGAATTATAGTGAAAACAAATTATTCCCATTTTTTCTAGGGACCCCCACAAGTCCCCGGACCCCACTTTGAGAACCTCTGGCCCAGTAGATGTGAAGCTTATGCAATATACAATATGATCTCAACACATATGTACTGAATTCCATTTTCTAAATTTCTACTTTGATGTAATCTAATTATATAGTAATACTGGAACTAATATAATAGTATAAGTAATACATGGTTACAGTTATTAGCTCATTTATCTCAATAGATAAAGTTACAGCCGACACACCTGTTTACATTTTGAATTTTTCATTGCTGCGATCGGGTCTACTTACTCTTCACTAAGCAGTGCTCTATCCAAGGTCATCCAGAGCCAACTCCTCAACACACATTTCACTTTGAATGCGATTATTGGTGGAAAGGCACCAAGCCAAGCATTCCTCTTCATTACCTTGTCCTGGTTATTCACTTGGCAGCTATGAGTGAATAATATTGTCCACATTCTCAAGACGTTTTAACCCTGTAACTGAATTAAAAATTGCGACATAAGTATTTTAATCCATGATTTACATGATATTAATTTGACGCTTTTGCTTTTTTTTTCTTAATTTGAGGAGAATCGGAATGTGTACTTTATTGAGTGGAAAACTTCCTACCCTCAGACATTCTTGGTGGTGACAGAACAGCTTCTGGTGATTTTTTTTTTTTTATCATTGCTTGTATTGTATCCCTGCTTGTCTCACAAGTCTAGACTAAAACAAATTTCATGGAAGACGTTTTCAAATATAGATGCAGCTAAAGCCAATATCAACCATTCTGCTTTAGTCTCAACTTTCCCTTTTACTGTAATGAAGTCGGACGGTGGTGTTTTATATCCAAAAGCCATAAGCAAACCCATTTTAAAGGACTTGATTTATTCTACTGCTGTTTAAGACAATCAATAGACACTATCAGATAAACGGATATTACTGGCATGTGTCTAAACTGAATTATAAGGGTTTTGTAGCTCATTGATTTCGGACTTATGGCATTTTTGAATAATGCTGTTGAGGAAGTCAAAACATTTCTTTATCCCTCTTAGACCAGCAGTGTTTAATAAAATATGAATTGAGGATACATAACCATCTGCTGTAGTTGACATTACAATGGTTTACGGCTTCAAATAAAGCTTTTATAATGTAATTATGCTCACTCAATCAACACCATTACCGCATTAATTGACTCAGAGTCTGTTCTGTGCACATTGACTTATCGTGACTCAATTACGGAATGTGAAGCAGAAGTCTACATCAAGTTATTGAGATACTATTTTTACTTTTAAGTACACATTCAATCTTCTGGTTGCATGGTGCAATTTCTGTCACTCTGTGAGCTTCATGGATTTATTTCTGCTTCTTTTTTGGCTTTGCTATGCAAGCTCATAGGCATCGTTGGCTTTAATGAAATATGAGCCCGAGTTCTTCGTGTAGGCAGAAGATGTTTACCGATTTCTAATGAAATTGATGCACATTTTCTTATAATCTAGTCAGAGACAAAAGTGCAGAGAAAAAAAAAAAAAAGTAATGTGAGAAGAAAGTGAGATCAGTCGAGGTTAAAACACGCAAGTGCTGTTTTTAAAATCTAAGAGTTCATACTGTCAACCTCACACCTAGAGTGTTTATGCGTAGTTTACAGGGGTTATGCTCGTCTGGTTCCTTTTTTGAATAAACTCTGGAATTGATTGTTTGTTTTTTTTTCATGGTATTCTCAGTGAGCACATATCAGCCACCCACACATGCAGGTGGAGATGAAATACAAATTCTCCTCTGCAGAAAAACCACAGACACTTAATTGTTATATCACATAGGATGTTATGTGCTGATTTCATATGATTTTTTTAACAGCAGCTGATGCATGTTAATTTAGTGATGAAATATGCTTTTCTTGCTTCTATTGCATGAATAACTAGTTCATATAAAATTCCTTTTCATGTCTTTGACCTGATAATGTTCTCCTGAAACCACATATAAACGATCTGGTCATTTCACTTTTCTATTTTCTCTATATATTTTTTGTTCTTCTCTATTTTCCCTCCATATTTAAATGGGTTTTAATTGTCTAATGCTCTTCCAAGTGTTTTTTTTCTTTTCAGAACTTAACATGGAGAAGCAGCTTTCAGTTTCTATTCCACACAGATCTGGAACAAACTCCCAGAGAACTGCAGGCCTGCTGCAACTCTCACTGCTTTTAAGTCAGAGCTGAAGACTTTTCTGTTTGCTGCTGCCTATTGGTCATTTCTTAATTATTTCCCACTGCACTGTAACTTTGTTTTGTTTTAATTCCCCTTCCCCTTCTCAACTGTTCAACTGTAATCAATTTCTTTATTTTAAATCTTAATTATTTTAATTAATTTTAAATTGTCCCCTTTTAATCAACTGTTTTTTAATTGTATCTTGATGTTTTTAATGTCTAATGTAAAGTATTTGTTGAAATGTGCTATACAACTTGCCTTGCCTTTAAAGATGAATGTTTTAATGTGTATTTTATGTTTGTTGCAAAGCACTTTGAGTTGCATTCATGCATAAAAGGTGCTATAAAGTTTATTATTATTATTTCATTATTATTTTATTATGACGAATGCAGCTAATTATTAACGTGAGGTAATGTGACATCGGACATCTGTAGAGCCGTAGGTCTCAGTGTCAGTTCTTGAGAGAGAATATCAGATAATGTAGCACTACACTGATGAACAGGAATAACAAGCAACTTTGCTCAAAATGTGCCTCGCAGTATCTAGCAGCCATATAAGTATGGAGAATCCATTCTGCTGATAAGGTTTTTCTCACAGAGAACAGTTCATCACAATATTGACACATATTGAAAATCTGTACAAGAGGTACAAATGAACGCATGAGTGGTAGACGTGTGGGTGGTGTTTAGTCTAATGAGTTAAATAAATCAGATTATTTTGTAGAAACAACACGTACAGCGTGAACGTGGCATATGTATTCAGTCATTTTCTGTTAGTATGTGTATTTATATATCTGACAGTATACAGTATATCTGGCAGCCTGTTCAACATGTTCTTTGGCAAGTGATGTGGCCTGGAGTTTAAATAACTAAAACTAGTACGGTGCAAGTGAGTGGTGGGAGTTATTAATGCAACTCGGGAAGGCTGAGTTATAGAGTGCGGCAGGATTAAAACCGTAAATGAGTTAGTATTGTAGCACTTCCAGTTCCCTTCATTCCAGGTTTTTGTGGTTAAAACAAACTTACATCTACATTATGTAATTTTCCCATTGAAAATGCAGATTATAATGTCATATTTTTATGATGCCATCTGAATCTTGAGTTATTAAAAAGGCAAGCTAAGGACAGTAGCATTTCCCACGATCCCATGCTACGTCGTGAAATCTTCAACTCTTGCTTTGTTATTATTCAGCTTGAGCTGAAGATTACATATCGTAGGTTTAAGCCATTCTTACCTTTTATTCTGTGACATAACATTTTTTCACCATGTTCTGCTGCACTATCACTTTCTACCAAGCAAAATACAGCGAAGGCCTGCATAATGTTAAAATAGTTTTAAACACACACGCACAGAAACACACTTGGGAAAAAGCTCTGCAGAATATAAGACACATTGACTTAGAAATATTAAGAAAAACAATGCAAATGGCTATTTATGAACAGAAGATAATAAATTGCATTTTGCATATTGATTGGTTGCTTATCTAATATGCAACCGGCATTTCAAATTGTCCTTGAACTGTCTCGCAAATAAAAATGAAATCATATAGTTGGAACAATAAAAATTTACTGAACTTTGCCTCCCCTTCCATCTGTAGGACACAGACAAAGAGGCTGACGCATTCTAATGCCTCCTCTGCTTTTCTTCTCAGGTCCATCATTATCATATCGAATTTGCATCAACTCCTCACTGTCCCAGAGCAGGAGCAACATCTTTTTTACCATTCAATGCATGTTCTCTCGCAAGCAAATCCGTCCATTAATCTCTGCCCACTAACTCGGAGGTGTCATTACTTATCTGCCTTTGTAGGTGGATTTCATTCCATCCACGCAAACCTTCAGTGTGTATGAAAAAAAACAAACACCATTGAACGAACGATAAGATTTATCTTTCATGATAAAACATCATCGTTAAAGCTTATTATCTATCAAAATATGCTAATGGCGTAATTGTTTGCACAATAATTTGCAAAAACTTGATTGAACTGTGAACCACTCCTCCTCCATTTCCACTGTACACTGAATGTACAAATGTACAAACACCACACTATAATATCAAGAGGGAAAAGCTGTGAGTCTTTGAGTATGATTATTACCACATAATAAAGTATGATAATGTTTTGCACACTTTAATTATTTATATAAAAATTAGGGGGATCGAATCAACACAATAGTCATATTGATTGGACTCAATTTACATTTTCATCCACATCAAAAGAAACTCTGACAACACCACTCTAAATGCAATAAGAAAGGCAAAACAAGATCAATGCAGCATATTTCCCCACAGGTCAAATGCATGTTGCTCCCTCTCTTCGGTTCTTTGAGCTGCGCAGCTCAGATTCAAGGAGTTACATTAAAATGCAATGCTAATTGAAGATCTCCCAAATGACTGTCAGTACAGAGGAAGCACTCAGCGTTATCCCAGCCCTACATCCTGTTGTGATAATGTTTCAGGCCTCTACAGGGACAACTCACACCAGCCCGGCCCCAGGGAAGAAAGGGCAGTGGGGGTGAGGAAGACACAATGAGGCTGAACAACAAGGATGCAGCTAAAGCAACAATTAAATGAATTTACTTTCTTTTCTTTATTGTTTGTGTTTGTATGTGCATGTTTGTGTATCTCTCTGCTATCGGTAACAAATTGCGACTTTCTTTTATAGATTTTATTCACATTTAGCAGATATGCACGCCGACAGTGATGATAGAAAGGTGAAAATAGCTAGGTGATAGATAGGTGAAAATAGCTGTTGGCTATTTTCTAGACATTGTAAATATATATATATATATATATATATATATATATATATATATATATATATATATATATATATATATATATATGGAACAAATTGTCATGGACTCACTCACTTCTGTCTGGAACATTAATAATAAACTAAATTATAGTATAGAGATGTCATTTTCTTTAGATTTCTTTCATTTTGTTGTAAATGCATGAAGGGAATAAAAAGCAGAAAAGAAAGGCAACAGGTAGGAAGGTCAGAGTGGCTACACACAATTAAATGGATAAAGTATAGAAAAACACACATATGTATGCATGATTGTAATATACAATATATAAATGATGGTCATAGCAACTTGTGTAGAGTAAGAGGAGACTTTTACCCCTCCTTTTTCAATGTTAAGCGGTTCCCAGTGCTGTATCGGCAAACCCTGCAGCGATTAGAATACCAAAGACCCAAATGATTCACGAATGCAGTCTCTGCAGTAAGTATAACATTACTACCATAGCTCTCATTCATTGTGTAAAAGAGCTAATATAATACAGTACAGAAAGTACTTTGGCTATGCAGACATATCAGGTTGATGCTACCAGTAAACACAGCGGAGGGGAGATGGAGTATGAAGCTTACCGGTACAGTAAACACTGATACATGGCGTTATTGTTGAAGTAGGACTGTGAAATGGGTTTAAACATGGTGGCTTTTTAAGGCTTAACGCAACATTCTTCATATGCATGAGATGGTCTTGAAAAGCCTTTGAGCAACAAAGAGAAAAGAACATATTTAAGAGCTCATTTGGCTCAATTTTATATTTTATGTATGACGTAGAGTGAAATTCACACAATGCAGGAATATTTAGAACAACTGTGAAGAGAATAATTAAAATGTTAATTACTCATTATACATTAAGCTCCATCTTCAATAGCAATATATATATATATATTGCAGTATAGCAAATATATTCCTAAGCGATTCCTAAGCGAACGCATATGGACATATAGAAAAAAAATAAAAAACACAGTTTTAATGTAAGTAGATTTATTAGTTTGTTTTTTTTTTTATTTTATACTAAATCAAATCATAAAATTAAACTAAATCAATCATAAAATCAAACAGCATATTTGGATGGTGCACAAGTACTTTTAATTGTTCCTGCTCACAGCAACACTGTCCCATTTAGACCCAAGAGGAAATTATCCAAATGTTATATATTCTATTGTTTGGACTTTAAGCACAAATCTATTGGTTTTCAATTCAACATGCTATCTGGAAAATAATGAAAAGCGGATTAGCTGTTGATATTGCTGCTGTTGATAATGGTGATGATAATTGAAAAGTGAATATTCCAAGCAGCATCACATCACTCTTCTAAAACCAGACTCGTGGAAAAGGACAAATGGGAAATATTAAACAATGTGAAGGCAAATCAGATTGTTGTCACCCTCCATTTCATTCTGCCTACTATCCCCACTGTTCTAACCCAATACCAAGCCATCAAAAAGGCCAAAAAAAAAAAAGAAAAACCATAATGTATGCACATGCAGAGTTATAGCAGCACCTACTGGTAGCCATGAATAAATGCAATAGATAATTTCCTCGGCTGTGATAAGGTGATATATTCATAGAAAAACTTGCCACAAATAAAATGAAATGCAGTTAATCTCTGTTTGTATTGCTACATTCCTGTTTTTTGGAGTTCATCTTCATTGTTAGACTCATTCCCTCTCTAAGATAAGACGGTGCAAACACTGACAGCCGCAGGAATGAAGAAGACAGACATGGCATGAATATTGGTGGAAAAGACATTGTGCATAAAAATAAGATTCAACAAAAAGAAGATATAAAAGTGGAAGAATTTATTTCTAAATTCCAGATAACAATTGTAAACAGTGTGTCACACATTATAGTGACAATGGAGTGTGTGTGTGTGTGTGTGTGTGTGTGTGTGTGTGTGTGTGTGTGTATATATTCCCTTGGACAATTAAAACATACACATATCAAACATATTATACATATTCTGAATGTGCATGATCAGAAGAGCAATGTCTTAAGGGACTTTGTGTAAATACAACAGAATTTCAATAACTCACACAAACTGCAATATTGTTTGAATTTCCAAGTTGCTCGTACTTGGGCTGATATACTGACAATAATCTTATTCCTCATCAAATCAGTCGTGGATCTGTACAAACCCTCCTTCCTGTAATACAGATGGTGCGCATCAATCTGTTTTCTCAAGTGTGTCTCTCCTCACTTTCAAGATCAATTAGCATCACATGTGCAGGGACAGTGGAGTATTATTTCCCTCAGGGTTTTGAAACGGCGCGTCTGCTGACACAGAAGACAGAGCTGCGGTCACAGGCTCATTGAAATGCAATGACGGTGATGACAGAAAGAGTTGTTTTTTGTTTTTTTTTTTACTGAAAATGAGTATGTAAGAGATATGACAACTTCTGGTACTTCTGCAATTGCCACGTAAAAAGGTGAACGAAAAACTTTGACACTTTCAATCTAACTCTCAGATGTGCAGAAACTAGATCATCACAGCCTGCCGTACCCAAAAATTCGACATAATGTGGATTTACACTGCTCCCTCAAGCACCACGGTGGAGCTCCAGAGCACACAGGTTGTATTTGGTCTGTCTTGTAAATGTTCATGAGCCTCTCTTCTAATTTTCACTTGGAAGACTGAAAAAAAAAGCGGTTGTGCCAATGGGGACAGGTGGGTGTGACAGAGTATATGTAGTCGTAGTTATATAACCCCTAGAACTTATCGGGAGTAAAAAGAGAAGAAAAAAACACATGAAAGTGGCTATTTGCATGATATGGGACCTTTAATAGCGATCTCATTAAATCTACTGCAGCCTCTTACACCTCTGCACCTCATTTTACTTCAAAATGTTGTGATTCCATTAACGCCCTTGTTCCCAGTATAGGGCGTCTCCTTGGACACTTGGCAGGAAATTGGATTGGAGCGAGCATGTGCTATAATACAAGATGAAGCCTAAACCCACCAAGTTCTCCTTAATCTTTTCTTTCATTTTTTTTTTTTAAATTTCAAACATGTAAAAGAATACCAAAAAGAAGAAGAAAAAACTTTCTGAAATTGTCACAGGCTGTCCTTCGTCACCACAGTAAAGGCCAAGAGCATGTGAAGACCTGTCCTTGAAACACACACTGTGATGTTTTGCATAATTCTATAAGACTGCTGCTATCTGCACAGGGCTGGGCGGAGAATGTAAAAAAGAGTGAAGAGGACTTACTGTAGAGGCACACTGCTTTACATATCTGTAACCATATAAACAGTTTTTTTTTTACACATTTGCCATTTAAATGCTCCCTCACAAGTTAATGGGTTACATGGCTTTTTGAAAATATTTTACATACCATGACAGCCGTGATATCAGCCTTCTGTCTGAATCGAGAAGAGGGGAATATGCTCTGAAAGTGTGACTGGATGCACTGCAAATAACAGTGCAAGTATTAATTCAGGCATTTATTATCTAAAAACATGAAATATTTTAAAAAGTAATATATTTAATACATGATTGTGCATTAATACTGCATGTTTTGACACATGAGAGGCTGATTCTAGTGATTTTAGACTTAATGTTAAAATTGAGTTACTTTAAGACCAAGTAAGGTAGTTTTACATTCTAGTCGGCACTGAGAAGTTTTAATTGAGAAAATAAAACAGTGCAATCCACACCATTAAAAACGTGACTTCCCATTTACCTTCAATTGACTTTCTTCATTGACTTTGAGGAAACTTAATTACAGGCTGTAGCCTCACTCTGCTTTTATTTATAGTGTTTTAAAAAGTTCTATTGCATTTCACACTCACACTTCACATCAGGCTACTACACTTTCCCTGGTGGTCACCTGCATGCTGATGGAATCGCGCATCGTTGCGCACCAGGAAAACCACCAGAAGGGCGCATCTGGTCCCTTCTGGTTTCACTTCACCTCGGAAAAAGTTCGAAGTGGGCGGAGACCTTCCTCGATGTAGCCAATAGGCGGAGTCTGTGAGCGATGATGGAAGCGCCGGTGACAAACTGGACGTCAATTAACGCGGAACTTTCACCGGTGGAGGAACTTTACGCAGCAGCGCAAAGCAGGTCCTTATTTCATCTTTTTGCTCATATGTGTCGACATTAATTCAACTTATTGCTGTTTCCTCTTATCAGTGCGAAATAACCGATGCATTTTTCTTTTTTTTTTTAGAGTCGTGTGTCTGGTTCTCTCCTGCAGAAGCTACAGATGGAGTGGCGTCAGCAGACCAGCGTCAGCTGTGCAGACGCCTTCAGCGAGGCTCAGCGTTGGATAGAGGTTCATTTAAAACCCATCTTATTTTTTATTGTCTGCTCACACGTATGTGAAACACAAAGGTCATTTAACTTTCTTTTTATGGGACTGTAACTGTTTGGTGCAGTCAAATTTCAGCCTTGCAAAGCTGACCTTTCTTCTTAAACTAAAAAAAAAAAGTATTTATTATTTATCTTAAACACACTGCTAAAACACAACTCTTATCAAGTAAAACAATATCTTCTTTTTGGTACAATTAAGCAGAAATATCTTATTCTACATTATTCCATGAAATGGTTTATTTGACCAAAAATCAGGATAAACTTAAAATACCTAGAGGAATAAGATAATTCAAATAACTTTATTCAATATTGGACTAGGTGTACCAACACAAAAATATATTCATGAGATGAGTTCAGTGTTTGCATTGTATTTTGGATCAATAAGAGATCTTCTCACTAACTGCGGATAGTCTTGTAAATGACTCATAAACCTCCACTGAGGCATCATTGCTGTTCGAGTTCAGATGCAAAACACCTTGATGATACTCTGGTAAGAGTCCTGACACACAGAGGCCGTATCTTGCACAGATAAAATAATTTGACTGCAGGACTCCCTCATTGTCAGAAGGGAAAGCAACGTGGGGAAGGAAGGCAGATAATTACTGTGATGCTTTAAAACCAGGGGTAAACTCTGCATTTCAGCCGCTTTGCTTTGATTAGTCAGCGAGCTCGTTGCACACTTCTCGTGGTGTGATCAGCACACATCGTAAGCTGGATTTGTCTCGCACGCAGTGTTTATGGAGGATGTGGTTTTTTTAAAGCGGTATGACGCCTAAACCCTGTCAGACTCTTGTACCTGTCCGCGAATTCAACACATCTTAATGTCAACTGCGTGCAGAACGGATCACAATGAGACCTCTGTCCGTCACTTTCTTGGCAATTCACCCAAGCTGGTCGCCCTCCCCTCTGTCTATTCGGGAGCAGCCCCAATCAATCTTAAGCAGGTGTTAGCACAGATTCCAGCAAGGACACCTGCGTTTCCTTCATTGTTCATGTCATTGTTTGATCCTCGCTGGATTTTTGAAAAGCTCAGGATTGCAAACGAGGAGGTCAGGAAGAGAGGTTGGCAAGCAAGCTTTAAAATGTATTTAAAGACCATTGGATGTTTATTGAAGGGACCAATTAAGGCTTGATGCTGTAGCACAGCCGGTACCTTCACCACATGATGTTTTTTTTACACTGAATTGTTGTATGATTCCACTGAGAAGCATCCGTTCCACGCCCGATGCCCAGTTTTACCAAAAACTAATTGTGATTGTGGATTCCTAGAGGGACTAATTAGTGAGAAGAATAATAGCCTTTCGGGGCCCTCTGTTAGTTATGGAGCTGAGCTTTAATAGCCCCATTTTTATGTCCTCATTACAACCCCCCCCCCCCCCCACCCCCCACCCTGCCTCGTGCTTGCTTCTGCCATTTAAAACCATTAAGGTTATGTTGTATTATTTGTTTTGACTTAAAACATCCTTTGAATATTTTTTTTTTTTTTTTTTTTTTTTTTTAAGGAATGATTTTTTTTTTTTTTTTTATTACTTGTTCTCATCAAGTATATATATGCTGCTTTTGCGCAGCAGTTGATGGGTTTTGGGCAGAGCGGCACCCAGCTCGCTTAATTTTAAGAGTTTTACTCTCGAACTACAACAAAAGGGAAATGCTATTCTTTTTGGAATAAAAGATTACTTTAACCAGGACCTTGTTTTTCTATATATTTTACCAGGAGTGCATGAAATCAACTTTTGCTGTGGTGATTTAAATGGTTTTAACGCTACAGCTTAGGGAATGTTATTTTACATTTATTTGACACTGTTCTTTGGGTTACTACTACTACTTAGTCAGCATTTATGATTTAGTGGGGACATATTGGAGCTTTTATAGATGGGCCCGTCTGACCAATACTGCAATTTTGAGGCTTTAAGGACAATGGCATATATAATTTCATTGTCTTAAAATTTTATATTTTAAATTATAATAAAGGTATTCTATGAGTAGACTATTTTGGAGATGAAAACATTGACATTTCTACCCTGACATTTGTTGCTTAACTGATGTGTTGATGTCAACATCTGCCAATATAGTTAACCATGTCCAACACTTTTTTATATTCATTTTTAGTATAAAATCCTATTTTTAATTGCCACTTTGCTAGTTGATGTGTTCCTCAGTTGGCTGTTTGCATTCACAGACAACCCACTCAAATGTGTCATAAATAAATACTGAAGCATCTCATCCATGTTGGCTACTGTAGCTGAATAGCTGACATGTAGCTTAAAATAACGTGTTTTTTGGGGGGCCTAAATGTTAAGACACTACCTTGGCACTTACATGTGTGTATTGGAAATCAACATCTAACTGGAAACTGGTTATGATTATACTATGTGTTTTTTTTTTTTTTCTTTTGTTTTTTAGGAAGTGACGGGAAAACCTTTTGGTTGCAACAACTTCCGCGCTGCTCTGGAGAATGGAGTGCTGCTGGTCGAGTGAGTATAATGGTTTGGCATCTAATTTGTTGTTGGACGAGAACATAAAGGTAAATGCCATTTTAACTAAATGAATTTGGAATTCTGTGTTTAAAAAAAATAATAAAATAAAATAACTGGATCACTTAATTCAAGAGCGGATATTCCCTGCTCGGATCCATTCGGGTATTAGGCATGTTGAGAAACGCACGCACGCCTGAGGCCGGCGGCAATATAAGCAGGACCCTACCCGAATGTATGATTTGGCTGGAGCCCAACTGGAATTCCAGGTTGTGCTTCCACTCTGCCTTTGTTGGTGGTGGCATACCTTTATTTCTCTTTTATTCTATGTGATGTATAATGTGGAATTTTAAAGTCATGATTATTGGGCCCTACTTCATTTTTAGTTTTCTTTATGGACTGCTCCTGATGCAGCACAGACAATGTGTTAAACTACAATATGTTGACCCTGTTTGGTAATGTATTGTGTTCTCTTATAGCCTGATAAACAAGTTAAAACCGGGCATCATCAAGAGAGTGAACAGGCTTTCTACTCCCATTGCTGGCCTGGTGAGTGTCTGCTCTGCAAAGCTCAACAATTGTTTTTTTTTTTTGTATAATGCAAGGAAGTACAAAGCACTTGCCAGCCAGGAAGTCACTTTTTGTGGTTTCCTGTTATAGTCGCTGAGAGATGATGCCACCACAACGTGAATGATCATGAAACTGTATTACAGTATGGCAACCCAACTGCTGAAAATGTAAAGTTTATTTTTTGTGTGTGTTTTAATGAAACGTAAATGCAGATTTTTACTTTTGCTCCAGGCTGTTTCTCAATGGCTTCGTACAAGCATAATCGCTAAAACTGCCCAAAGCAAGAGCAGGGAAAGATCAATTGCTGCCTCCCATCAGGGGCCAATAAATAGACAGAGCCCAAACAGTGGGTGCTTTGAGCGGTAGTGAAGTCGGAGATGCCGATACAGCAGATAGTTTGACAGCCTAAAGGATCGCAGCGGTGGTTTTGCATGTTAACCTGTTACGTATACTGACATTTTCCTAAGTACACTATACAGCAGGTGTCCGTATCGATTTGCCGTCTTTTCAAGAATCCATTTGAATGCGTCTAGAGATGGTATCATAGATTCTCTGGCTGTGAACTTTGTCCTTCTGCTGTCTCTTTGATCTTGATCCCCCAGGATAATGTGAATGTTTTCCTGAAAGCCTGCGGGAAACTGGGACTAAATGAGTCGCAGCTGTTTCACCCAGGGGACCTGCAGGACCTGTCCACTCGCGTGACACTCAGGTGCTTGTCTTTCAGCTGCAGTGTCTCCTCAATGGTGTATATCCGAACAGAAGCCTTTACATCAGCTGTTTCACAGCTTAAACGCAACACCCGCTTTGTAGTGAAATACATTAAAATACAGTCTGTAATTGTCTTTTTTTTTTTTTTTTTTAAGATTAGCTGTCTTGAGTACATTTTATCTTAAAGTGTTTATATACTGGAGCAGGATGTGCTCAGAAAAGGTTTCGACTTCATGTATCTCATAGCTGTTTTGCATTTATAAAGCCGTGAGTTTTGTTTGACTAGCTGCTGCTTTATATGCGTTGATAGCCTGTTCTCTATAATTGCTGATATACAGCTGATTAGTAGAACATTGCAAATGAGAAGGGCTGAGATATCACTGTAGGGTTCTTTGTTTATTTTTGTAACACCTCTTCATCTTTCAGTCTCCTGAAAGACGTGACATACATGGCAGTGATGAATTGCAGCACTATGAGAATCCCACTTGTTGGATAATCATTAGTCTCTTCTGTTATTTTAGGCGAGACGAAGGCAACAGAAGACTCAAAAATGTAAGTAACATAGCTTTGCAAAGTTTTGTCAGGGGATCTACTTACTAAAGTTACCTCTATCATCTTACACGTTTTAGAATTTAAGAGGCAACTTGTTTCCCTTTTATTTCACCAAGTAATGTTAAGACGGAACTTCCTTTACCAACATGGGAACCGATCATTAAAAAAAATCAAATTTGTATCAATGCAACTACTGTACTGGTAGTTGCATTGATATGAATTTTATTTTTTTAGCTGTAGCTAACTGTAGCTCACTGATTCTGATGCCAAAGGTCAACCAGCATTAGCATCATTAATATGGATGATGGTCAAGGGGATATTTTATTAAACATTTTTTTTTATTTGGGAGTCACCCTAATAAATTGGCAATAACCTCAAGTAGTCTGTGCTGAAATCTAGTTATTTTTCATCCACTTTGTCTTATGCGCATAAATTGGCCTCTCCTGATTGGAATATGTGAGCTTTTGTCTGAAGGGAACATGTGAGTATATGTGCACGCTTGTGTGCACTGCTGGTATTTTACATGTTTCTCAGTTCATGAGCTTGTTTGTTTATCGGGGTAGCCTCATTTGAATCACACAATAGCTGACAACTTGGACCCAGTAATGAGGCTGTTTCTGTTGGAACACTCTTTCTTTGAGTTGGTTGTAGCATTTTTTTCCTTTTTTGAATTAACCAATTAGGGTCAATTTGTGTCCATTGAAATCCACAGATTCATGCAGGTTCCCTCTCTGTTTAGGTTATGAGTCGACCGGCGTAAGCCTTCAGTTCTTGACACATGACATTTACACCTTTTTATAGTGATTTTAAGGAATAATACAACATGATTAAAGTTGTAGGTGCCAAATAATGAAAGGCATCCACCGTGTGATCTGTCACATGCAGCGTTAATGCTTATTCCAAGAGCTAGATTGGGGAATAATGATCTTCTTCTGTCCTTATGTTTAACAGAAATGAGCCTTATATACTATACTTAAATAGCATAGTTAGGCACAGCAGTGGTTTGAGGTATGTGGTCATTAACCAAAGTATTGGGCACATTTTGACCAGATGGTGGCACTAGATGAAAAGTGAAGGAGTCATCAAAGTGATTATACAATTCATCCTGAGGGAGGCGTGCCTGCGTGTCGGGATGGAGTTCCTACTGAATCTCATTAGGTTTCCCTTCAACATTTGTAAGGATGAAATAACGCAGACTGTTAAAGATGTCTAATCACCAGGGCCCAGTTGCTGAAAAGGTTTCTCTTTATCTCTCTGATATTATCTGGATATACACACACACACTATCAACATGATACAACTGTGGTTGTTTAACCAATTATAAAATATTACATTCTGTTTGTGAAATCTGCCTGATGGAATCGGGAGGTTTAATCCATGTTTTTTCCTGCTAAACTAAGATTGGATTATATGATCTAATCTGATTTCAGAATGTTTTTTTTTCCTGTTTTTGAACAACCCATTATCAAGATTTAATCCATTCCGATTAGCTGTAATTTAAATGATTTCTGAGCAACCTGGGCCCAGGAAAGGCAGGGAATCTACAGTTTTCAGTAGAGACCTAATTAATATTCACAACCTGTAGCTACAACTTGGAACAAAGATGAGTAGCATAATATATGAAATGTTAATTAAATGTATCTTGACACGTTCATTTAAAAGCTGTAGCCCCTACTGTACTTTACAAGCCATTGACTCCAAATACCGAAGGTCAGCATTCAGAACAATTAGGTTGATCTGATGGAAATGTTGATATGAATTATAGTTCAGCTGGCAGTTTTTAAATTGATGTAAGGGGATCAGTCGCCACTTTGTGGAACTAGAAAAAGACACAGCGCGCTGACGGCCCTGCAGTGTTTTCACAGTCGTGTCTTTTCATTTAAACATCCTTCGGTTGTCCAAACACTGGCTGCAGAGAGCGCCTTGCAGAGCACAGCCGAACTGTTAAATTTATCACTAGTGTAAATAATGTTTATTAGCTCCATCTGATCTAATCTGCCATCTGTCAATTTAACCAGAGACTGTGACGGTCGGGTAAAAACAAGAAGCCTGATACGTTTTCTATCCGTGATGGTTTGCTAATGATGGTCGGAAAAGATCAAAGATGATCTGATGACAGATATCCCAGCATCTGAGTTTAAACAAATCTGGTTCTTAAAGTATAACCCTCTATCAGATGTGTGTACACAATGTCATGTCAAACCATTCAATATTTGTTCAGACCACAAATGACCACAAATTTCAACCTTGAACATGTAGATCATTGCGTGGCAATCCATCAAATACTATATTATAGAGATGTCGCCATTCTGAAGAAGGTGACATTATGCACCCATCTAATATAAAGTATTGTATTATTAATAGCAGTAATTTCATACTACTAACCTTTTATGAAGTGCATAATCTATAACATTAATGGTAATTTCAGTGGCAGTTCTAAATACAGCAGCGGCAATATATCCGATCTAAAAAGAGAAAGGAATGTACACAAACCAAGCAGGATTTAAGAGGGGTTATGGGAAATAAACACAATGTGTAATTCTGAAACACTTTACAACTTTCCTTTGCACTTCCACTAAATTTGATGTCTAAAGAACCACATCCTGTTTAAAACTCTGCCAACCATATTGTGACTCCCACCCAACTTTCTTGTCTATACTTACTGAATAAATGCACCATTGTGGAATGAAAAGTCACTTGGTGTCTCTGGGGTAGTGTGCAAAGAAAACAAGCTATGCAGGTGCAACATTTTAGCACCAGGTGGCCCCAAATGACGGTTTGAAGTTCCATTCCAATATTGCCAAAAAATTCTAAATGATCCGGAAACCAGGATTTCTTCTGTATCATTACTGAAATGGAGTCATCTGTTCATGGTACCATTCCCAACATTTGCTGAATATTTAAAAATAATCCGGCCAAAATTTTTTTAAAGTATTTTGCTGACAAACGCTGGCCAAAACATAACTTCCTTGGCAGAAGTAACTACACAACTATACTTACTTTAAAAAGATGGTTATTAGAGTAATGGACTTCACCTGTGCCCAGGAGAAAAGGGGACACATAATTTGCAGTGTTTCTTTCCGTCAAGCTTGTCGTACCTAGCAACAGCAACTAAGGGGGATGGGCCGTAGAAAATATTGTATCTGTTTAGCAGTAAAGTAGCCACTGCAGCCTCCATACAGAGGTGTTTTATTGCTCAAAATTCTGATATTTTTTTCCCATCCAACTCGCACTGTGTTTTGATATATTTAGAAAATTCAACCTACTCTCAAGATCCTACTGAGATTTTTTAAATTTGTATCTGACTGCTCTATGATGATTTTGTTAAGATACAGACTGAGAAATTGTGACACTTAGTGTTGTAGATATGCCTTTTCAACACATGCTGCTGCTCTGCCGGGGAGAAAAGCAGCCTGTCAAAAAAGTTCCCCTCGCCTCTAGGCAAATGAGAAATAAATCGTGCCAAAAATGCTTTGCTCACTAAAATAATAAAGCCCTACAAGCCAGGAAGAAGCTCATATTTCACAGGACTTTACTCACTCTCTTTACTGATGGTTGTCAGATATGTCTGACTGTCAACAGTATTCAGTACCATGGCTGATTTTAAGGTGTTATGTAAAGGCCAAGGTGTCTTGCCTCCACTGTTTTTGTAATGGGCGAATCTGTGAAAATTTTAAATACAAGTCACCTAGTTTGCTGCTTGTCACACTTACTTTATAACTTTTTTTTTATTATTTTGCCAGAGTCACCATAATCTCACAATCCTCTTCACACAACCCAGATTCGCTTTCTTTCCCAAAAAGCAGAGAGCAGAGCTGCATTCTCTTAGGTCATTGTCAGCATGCTTCCCTCTCCCATTCGACTGAAAACATGATGGCACCAGGCAAAGATTGAAGTGTTGTCAAACCTGCCATATGAGGAGAGGCACAGCAGCATTTCACTGTGACCCACTTATTCTCCTGTGTATCTTTCACTGGGTACAGTAAGTCATTGTTGCTCGTTTTTAAAGTTACTATTTTCCCTGGTGCCAATCCTCGGTTTCAACCTGCAGAATTGGAAAGTAAATTTTCCATTGAATGGTCTCTCGTTTGTTGTCGGACCAGATTGGGTTGGTGTTGTCCTAGCCTTACTTGGACAGGTAAAAACCAGTGTCCTGTGTCTGCTCCACATGTTTCTGTCTTTTCTTGTTTAGGTTCTGATTACAATCTACTGGTTGGGTCGCAAGGCTCATTTAGATGCGTTCTACAGTGGTCCTCAGCTTAACTTCAAGGCCTTTGAAGGACTGTTAGGGTTGGCTTTATCCAAGGTAGGGTCCTCTTCCAGGCTTTCTTTAAAATATATATACACAGTGGTGGTGTATTTTACTCCACTACATTAACCCTTCTCAATCAGGCTCTAGATGAGGGCAGCAATGTATTTGTGAAAGACGGCGGGTACAGAGACTGTTACCCAGAGAGGGAAGAATTTCGGCGCGTGCGGCCAAGCTATAAGAGGGAGAACTCTGCGGACAGCATCGACTTGCCGAATTCCCGGGCTCTCCGCACCAACAGTGAAGGTATGTTTCTGGCACTTCCTTTCTTTTTTTGTGCGTTAATACAATCTCCTTATACTGAATAGTTAGACCACACTGCCTAAGCTGTGGGGATAAAAGATACGGGGATAATCACGGTTACGATGTCATCCGTCTGCCATGCTTGGGCTCAGACGTCATTGATGGATTGTGGCAAGTTCCACATATTGGTGATGAAACGGTGTGTGTGTGTGGAGAGTAAAATACGTGCCCCAGTGCTCAGTAAAGACTTGCCTGTGAAGATCGTCATTCTCTAAAGGATCCCATCTCACATTATGTTGGATTTTCTTATTTTTTCTATAATCTCAGCTCAGTCGATAAGTCGATGTAATTTCAAACTCTTATTTTCCAGACTCTTGTTTTTCCATCTTTTATTTCTATGTCTCTCTTGTCTGCAGGTTGTGGAAGTGACGCAGAAGCCGAGCAGGTGTTCAGGATGGAGGCAACGCGATGTTCTGCCCAGCAAAGCAAGAGCTATGTCCCAGCACCACTCCTCCGGAGAAAACAAGGACGAGAGGAGAACAGCGCTAGTCCACTCGCCAGGTACCATCTGCAAATGAGTCGGCTACACTGAAAGCTCACAAGCTGCTACTAATTTACTTAACCACAGCTGACTTGACAGTAATGGGCTGCAGTTGATATTTTGCCTTTTACTGTTTGGTATGCATAATACCATCAAGTATGGTATGGTGGAAAAAAAAAACCAAAACAAGCCTACAGCTATATAAGGCTGTACTTCATTGTGCATGGAGTTAAATGTTAACATGCTCACAATGACAGTGGTAACATGCTGATGTTACCATGTTGAACATCTTAGTTTGCTGTGTCGGCATGCTGACAATGGCGAAATGCTCAAAACCACAAATAACCTGCTGATGTAAGTAGAGGGAAAGTCAGGGGATCATCAGAGTGTTTGGGATTCTTCCTCAGGGCCACATGGATATCTGTATTAAATTCCATGACAATTCCTTAATTAGGTCTTGATATATTTGACTAAAAGGGAAACTGCTGGTGGTGCTAGAGGAAGTCGGGGGATCTCTACACTCAGTTGTATTCATCCTCTGGGGATTATGGATGTCCAAAATGTCAGGGCATTCTATCTGATAGGTGTTGACATATTTCAGTCCGAACCAGACAACTGACAAGCAGACCTACCAATGGTACTGACATTTCTATCCCGATGCTGCAAAGCATGGTTGGAAAATGATGCGGTGAGGGTGGAAGCGGATTTAAAGATTTATCCTCAATAATAATGACAGGTATTTTTATAGTTGCGATGTATTTTCTTCATTGGTTTGAGTCAAATCAGTAGAAAGCCTGCTCTGCTGTCAGCCAATTTAGAGTTTCATTTTCCTACTTTACAGTTGAGTACTTTGTCCTTCACAATAAGCCCTAGTGAATCCAACTTGGTATAGACAGGCATGTCTTCACAGACACAGCCCTCACTAGAATACAAAAAGGCTCCCACAAAACACTGAAGGTGGTAATTATTTCCACATTATTGTGGTTTTTAATCCTTATATTATTTCTTACCAGCTAAAGTCAGAACTACTTTGACAATGCAGATTGAATGAGCAATGCTTTATATTCATCAATCACACAAAATGCTTTCTTTTAGTGCTTGACAAGTTTCTGTTTTGAACACCATCAAACAAGTCTGTCTTCTTGTCAAAATGATTGAAGCTCCTTTTTTTTCTGAAGCATATATTTTTGTGGGCGGCATAGTTATTACAAATGTTGAAGTATAATCAAAATTGGCCAATGTCAATCTTTGACGTTCCTCCAAAAAAAAAAAAAAAATGACTTAATCGATTATTTCTAGTCACCATAGTAACAGCGATTCTGAAGACCATGACGGGGCGAGCCCAGACTTCAGATGGATCACCGGAAGGGCTACATTTTGGTCAGCAATCCTCTATTCCCTCTGACTAAACAGACATTCATCACTCCCAGGTCAGATATATGCTGCTAAACAGGCAGTAATGTTTTTCTGATATCTATATAATATTTGATATGGGAGGTCTTGGCAGTAAGCTCCCTGCTCATCCTATTAGGCGGTTCAGCATGGAGCTGATATCTCAGGATGTCTGCGCTCTGCCTGGCTCTGCTAACACGCAACAACACTGCCTACTCGCCTGCTTGAAGAGCCTTGTGTAACCCAACTCTTCAAAACGGAAAATGGGGGGAAAAAAAGGCTGAATTTTATGCATTAATCATCATCACACTCCTGCCTTACCATTTGGAGCAGTTTGGCACCATCACAGCTTGGTATTATTTATTTATCCAAAAGCTATACCTACAAGATCCATGAGCTGTGAATAAACAGGCATGGTATTACCACTCTCTGCTGCAGCAATGGGGATGCCCCATTCTCCCCACCACCCCACCTCACTTTGTCTTCACCTGAGTGGGCCGTCAATGAGCTTCTCCCGCAAGCTCTGTGTGACGAGGACTCTGAGGAAGAGCACACCGAGGCAGACCCTGTGCTAGATGACTTGTTCGCTCGGCGAGTACAGCAGACCCTCCATCAGACATCTGTTAATCCCAACTATGACCTCTTCCTGCCCCGATATTGGACACCCGAAGAGGAGATCCATGTCCGCAGGATCTACCTCGGCTCCCAGAGAAGACCTTGGTATCGTAAAATGCAAGGCTTAAGGTCTGTTAGCTGTGTTTAGTGCTAACGTGCAAGTTTAAAAGCAGATCCGATTTTTAACTAAGGAGTCAAAGATGAAACTGCAGCTTAATGTGGACAGTTGTTGATGCATTGTGTACACCCTTATGTCTAGTCTGTAAGTCACATGGTATTAGCTAGTAACAAGGCAGCTAAAATAAGTTAAAACTGCTGAACCCACCATCTTCCATATTTTTGATCGTGCTCCTATTTATTTTTGTGAAATCATGTACTCATTCAGTGCATCTTCTCTTCCTTTTCCTTGGCTGTAGCCATAAAGCATTGGATTCATCTGAGCAAGAGTTTGACTATGGCCTCATTTCATGGCTTATGACATCTACCGCTGCGCGAAACATCGCTGCCACACCTGAAGAGCGTCAAAACCATCACTAAGAATCCCTCTCTCCAAGCCTCAACAAGCATTCCACACCTGGAGATCCATAGCAGACACACTTCTGATTCCCAAACCAAACAAATGCACACATTGTACATGCTAATGCAAGCTCTCATGCTCATAGTATAGCAAGGTGGCATCTGATATTTTTTATGTATTTTTTTTTTTTTGCATCTGCAGAACTGATTTCCTTGATTTGGATGGGATAAGCAAAGTTGGCTCGTGTTTTTAGAGAAAGCTACATGCAAATGAAGTGTGCTTTGTGTTTCTTCTGTTACTGATGTTTCCTACATGTTAAATGATCTGGCATTCACTCTGGCACCTTTTTTTTTTTTTTTTTAAATGGCCCTGATGTGAGGATTTTTTGACAGAATCCTGTTGAGTGACTCATTAGTTCATAATGGCTAAATGGATAACTCATAGGTTGTGTCATGTTTTGATAGCCATAACAGACTCGTGTGATTCATCACACCTTGTGTCAGCACTAATGTTTTCCAGATTACTGCGTGTGAATGATTTGGTATAGAACATAAAATAAAAGTAAAATATTGTGCAGCATACGAGTTGTTGCATTGAATGTTTTTTTTTTTCCCTGCCAAAATCATCTGTGTGGGTGAGTGTACATTCTTGGGTTTTTCTATCAATGGTAGTTTTGAATTGGAACCGACATTGAAGCAACATGTGCTGTATCCATTAAATGGCCTTTTTTTCTTTTTTTAATCAATTTATGATGCTAATGCTGTTTTCCCTTTTTTTGTTATAGCCAGAGCTTGATTTGCAAGTATGCAGTTGGTTACTTGGTTTGTTATACCACCTGCCTTTATTTGGCTGCTTAATAGCACCCAACAGTCTTTGTGTCTGTTTCTTTGGTTCTGTAGAGCAAGTCAAATCCAGGTCAAACCTGGGAGATCAGTTCAGGTCAACCCTGGCTGGATTTGGTAAGTACTAAAATGTAGGTTTTGAGCACACAATTGGAGAGAAGGCGCTTGACATAATTGCTCTGTTGCAGCTTCGTATCGGTGTGCTTCGCTTGCATTCAGCTTACCTACAAAGAAAATTATGCTGCAGCTATAATTTGCTTGTTCCTGAAGATGGAGCACTCGGTATACCACCCACTATTAATTTTCTGGGCAGAGACATGTCAGTGGAAATTCGTGACAAATTACAGGATTGTTTGTAATCACGGTCTTGGTTCCTCCCATCAAATTATGTCAGAGTTTTGATATACCGCCTGCTTAATGCTGCTGTAAGTTATTTAAATGTCACGTTTGACATCCTCTGTTGCCTGCAGCAGTGCTATAACTTGTTACAAGTCATGGCTGTTGTGTTATCCAGACAGCAACATCTGTCGCCGTTTATACTGCTGCATTACTTGACTTGCATGGTACTCTGCTCCTCACACTTGGCTAAGGATTCTGTTGCTTAGATGCAGAATGTGGTGTGTTGCAGCCGTTAGCGCTATGGCACACTGGCCTGTGTGTGTGTGTGTGTGTAAAAAGCTGGCATGGAGCAAATGCAGCCACTCGGTATAAAATGGCTTATTTTGTATGCTTACTCTGCTATGCAGTGTTTTAAATGCTCTCATGCAACATCGAGCTGCAGGGTTAGCCACTTATTGTTTTTAAATACCGTCTTTTGGTGCCATCTGTATCCTGCATTATTAAATTCCATGTCCACCCTCTTTGTCTGCACAGGAGCAAATCACTTAGTGATATCCCGATGGTATACCCTGTGCGCAAAGTTCCTGCTGGGAAAACCGTTTACAATGTGAGCCAGGGCTCCAGCACGGCAAGGGACTGGAGTCAAGAAAACAAGCGAAGGATCAGCGTTGCTGCAAAGGACAGCGAAGCTCAGTGGCAGGATGTAAGTTGAAAGAAATTTTCATTTTTTTTAAATGTTTTACTATGATGGATCAAAAGAGAATGAGCCTTGCAACATAAATGACATCACTGTATATGAAACAATTTTTTGTCATGTTTGCATATACGTTTGTGTCAGGACTTGACAAAGTGGAAGAATCTGCGTAGGAGCTCCAAATCTGACTTCCACAGGAAGTCCCAAGACCGAGAGCACGTCATTAACCAGATGACCAACGGGGCTGCTTTTAGGAATGAGACACAGGGTGCAAGGATGAAGAGGTAGGATTTTACCACATGGGCTAGTAAATGATATGCAAACGATTGAACCACCTTCGGCTACGCCTCTGTTATATATGAAGGGTATGCAAGGCTGCTGCCTTAACTTAATAAGTGATCAGTATGCCACACTGAGCTTGTGTAATATGACACATCTCTCCCCCATCTTTTCTGCTTCCTTCATTACATCGGCTCCTCTTCCCTTACATGCCGATTTCCCCAGAGACCAGCAGTCCCCGCGCAGGCACAACCCCGGCCCCCGTCCTTACTCCACCTCTCCTCCATCAAAAGCGTCTACCTCTGATCTCCGTCCGCACACCCGGGCTCTGTTGGCGCGCAGCTACGCCACCGAGGCCCCCTTTATCCCTACAGCTCCATATAGCCACCATAGCTTGGCTCACGCGCAGGTAAGTTCACAGTTCAGTTCTGTTTTTAATGTCCCTTTCCTCGGTTAACATTTACTTGGCAGGGCAGTAGTGAGAGTGTCAGAAATTATTCAAGAAGTTTAGTTATCTGAAATAACATTGCATTGTTGCATTGTCACCCCCCATGTACCTCACTGAACTTTTAACTCCCTACACCACCGTCAGATTCCTCATGTTGGCCGACCAGGGGCTTTTAACACTGCAACTTAGCTATTTTAAACACGGAGGTGACTGTGCTTTCACAGTTGTAGTTTCTATATTTTGGAACAGCCCCTTCCATCTGACCCACCCCTTCTGTTACCACATTCAAATCCCTGCTCAAAACAAACCTTTACAGAAAAGCATTCGCACCACCATGACATATTGCTCTTGTTTTATTTGTTTTTTTGTGTACATGTGAAACACTTTGATCAATTGCAAGTTTTTAAATCTGGTTTATAAATTAAATTTTTTTGATTGTTGATCTGAACATGGTAGATATGTACCAAGTGATGACTCGTTTCTCCTCAGGCATCTTCAGTTGAAGCGATGTCTGCCTCTGATGGAAACTTATTGAGAGAAGAGAGTTCTGCCTCTTTGGCGTCAGATGGAGCAGGAGTAACCACACCTTCTCAGGACTGTCCTTACAGCTCTCAGACTCAAGTCAAAGCCCAGGGCAGCCTGGCTCCATCCCAGCCTGCATCTGAACCGGTTCAGCCAGAGAACGTTTTCACAGCCCAAATCTCCACTGTGGTCACAACAGCACCACTGAGTGATAGCACAAAATCGGCTGGCAGCAGGGATCCCGCTGCAGCTGTGACAAGTCACAGAGAACTTCCTGTCTCCACCAATGTTAAGGTTCCCACTTTGTGTCCTGATGTAGTTAATAAGGCAGCTGCTGATGCTGCAGAAGACAAGCAGAAGTCAGAAGAAGAGGGCCAAAAGACTTCTGCAGAGCAAGGCAGGGGCCAGCAGGCTGCAGGCCTCTACAAGTATTTGTCGAGGACGGCGTCGTGGTCCGGCTCAGCCAGCCTCCCCCGCGGCTACCGGCGGTCTGACGGCTCGGCTCGCCTATCCACAGTCATCACAGCCAGACCCTTTGGGACCAAGCAGTCCAGGGTGTCCTCACTGCCAAGATTATACAACGTGAGTTTTCGTTGTTGCTTCTTTAATCAAAAAGGCACAGCGAGTGGTTTCTGCCGGTATCTCATGGCATGGCTGCAGATTGCAACAAATTGCTCATTGAATCAAAAAAGGTGGCCGTGAATCTTGCGAAAAATGCGACAGGCTCTTAGAGGCAGCATTAAGTTTGTCCATTCTGTTACTGTAGAATCCTGGCGGACTACATGAATAAAAAAAACTGCTCAAACTAAAGTAATAAAGACTTTATTACCTTAGTAAGAATTATTTGGCTTGAAAAATAGACTAATTAAAACGTATATTAGAATATCATATTCCCTTTCTGCCACGTCCGTTCCACTAGATGCTGTTAAATCTTACACATTCGACCTTTAAAGAAGTTTAACAGGGCCTTGTGGAGGTTTTCAACACGTTTGTTTATATTCAGTTATTCACAATGCATCCTTTATCCTTGAGATGTAATGTGTTGGATACATGTCCTCCCCCATAAAGCATTATCTAAACCATTTTTTATACTGTGTTGACTAAATAATTTTTTGGTGGCTTGCAGCCATACCCTTCTCTGCCTTTGTTGCCACCTTAGTGCATGCCATTAGATTAACTGACATCCACTGTCAGTCAATATAATAGCATAAAACCGGAGGTAGGAATTTATATGGAATGCCATATGTGTAATCTACTCACAATAAATTAGGGATATTATTTACATGAGTGCTTTTTCTATTTGGTCTGAATTTTAATGAATGAGTAAAAGTTCTGTTTGATATTACCAATAATGAATGAGAAGAAACACCATGACTTTTCATGACTTTTATATTTGTTAGCCCAAAATTTGTTTGAAATCTAATAAATCCAGTGTTGCGTGTGTGTGTGTATATGTGTATGTATATATGTATATGTATGTATATGTGTGTGTGTGTGTGTATATATGTGTATATATGTGTGTGTGTATGTGTATGTGTGTGTATGTATATATGTGTATGTATATATGTATATATGTATGTGTGTATGTGTGTATGTGTATATGTGTGTATGTATATGTGTGTGTGTGTATATATATATATATATATATATATATATACACACACACACACACGCACTTAAAACGTTCAGTCAATTATGCCATCCATACATTGTCCCGTCCTCACTCTGAAACACTAATGGATTTTCTTTACCAACCCCCAAAATTATTCAATAATCAATCCCTATGATTTACTGCGTTATTTACAGTTCCAACAGTGCAAACAGTGAAAATACAAATTACCATGCAGTAGAGTTGGTGAAAGTGTAGTAGGTTTAAAATAGGAGCTCTCACTTACTGATTTTGTTTTACAGTCTAGACAGTGTACACAGACAGGAAGGTGCTCTGGGGCTTGTTAAGTCAGCCACATAGGCCGAGTTAACGCAAGCATTTCCTGTGTGTGGGTGGGTGGGCTGGTGTATGTATATTATAGGTGAGTGAGCTTGTGTTACTGTGGTTTTCTTGGATTGCTTTCCTCATTAATAATAGAAATGGTGCTGCACCATTGTTAAGTGTCAACTCGCTACAAGATGAAATGTTTTTACTCTCGCTGTGCATGGCTGTAGCCTTCGCTTCCAAGAGGCAGCATTCTGAATCAGTCTAATCTTAACACGGTCATGTTTTTATCATGGAGAATAAATGACGCAATTCAATCTTGCAAATGTATTCATTTTTTTCCCCCCTCTTTTCTTGCTTGTAGGTAGACGATAACCAGGGTCTGCTGTTTAATAGTGAGAAAGGTGGATCTCTCTCTCCACCTGGCAGATCCCTGCTCAAAAGGCAGGCTGCGACTGGCCACCTGAGGGGTCAATACCAGGCTTCAATCAGACAGAAGAAAGCTAACCAAGCAAAGCAGGCTGGTAAACAACACGGGGATGAGGGGAAAGGCGCCGGTCTTTCAAGCAAGGCGACCTCCCAGAACAACGGCTGGCACCATCAGCCCTACACCCAAAACCAGCCTCTGCCCCAGCATCTAAACCCTCAGTCCCAACAGGACAAAAGAGCGACTCTGTCATCTAATGCCAGTGTAAACCCCTCAAAGGTATGTTCTAGTATTGTTCAGCACATTTGTCCTATGTGTTAAAACAGCTGTGGAACCATAAACTGTTGGATAGAACAACTTTAGTTTGTAATCAGCTTCAGATGTTTGTTCATACGTTAGTTTGCTGCCTATAGAGCAATGGAAAACCCAAATTTACTGGACAGTCTTAATGGATCCATGTAGAAAGATGGACTTTAACATCCTTAAAAAGGAACAATCATAATTAAAATCAATTATTGAAATTGTCGGTTATTTTGACTATTAATATTATAAATTCTGTCCACAAAGATGGAATTTATTGCAGGGTCATTGTGACGATTGCACTAGTTTACCTAATAAAGTGGTGTATCTCTTACTATACTACTACAGCAGGCCTCTGAAGTCTCTAGTTTCCACCAGGAAGCACAGGACATTGGATCAATTGGTGTCATCTTTACGCGTGTGTGTGTGTGTTTCAGGTGGATCACAGTGACATGAGAGTTAGTCTTACTCTTAAACCAAATAGTCGACCGGACTTTGGTTTCCAGACACACTGGGACTCCACCGGAGCAAGAGTGAAGTTCATTCAACCTGGTAAGACTTTTTTTTTCTGTATTTAACTCTGGTTGTTGTAGAACTGAGAACAAAGTGTTCACTTGGTAACATACCACTGAAACCAGGACATTTAAACAAGACATTTAAATGGCCGAGTTGTTGCTTCCTTGCGCCCACGCAATGTTTTCAGCTCCTCCAGGAAAGTGATTTGTTGTCATAGCCTGCACTTGAAAGAGAACAGTAATGCAAAACACTGACAGTTCACAGTGTGTACAAACAAAGTGTGTACAAAGTGTAACAGAAAAACTAAAAAATTTAGTTGCAAACATGTAAATGGGTAGAGTGCAGTAATGTTTGTTTTTAGAGCCACTGGGGGGGGATTTCCAGAATGCAAAAGAAGATTTTAATACTAGCATTCATGATCAAGGAAATTGGATCTTAATTTTGGTTCACTGTACACACATAAGAGACTAAACAAATGATAGAATGTAGCCAGTGATTTAAAAGGTAATCATGAATATTTAAACAAATGGGAGAAGGGTATCACTTAACCGCAGCTACTGTATATCGTTGTGGCTCACTGCCCTTGTTCTTTTCAGCTTGGCCCAGCAACCTTCTTCTAAGTAGGAGCTAAGCAAATTTCTGAAGCCAAAATATACATGATTGTTCAAAATTTTGGGGTCACCCAGACAATGTTGTGTTTTCCATGAAAAGTCACACTTTTATGTACCACCAGAGTTTAAAAAATAAATAGAAAATATAGTCAAAACATTGACATGGTTAGAAATAATGACTTGTATTTGAAATATTTTTTCCTTCAAACTCTGCTTTAGTCCAAGGAAGGTCAGTTTTATAGCTTCTCTAACCAGCTAAACTGTTTTCAGCTGTGCCAACATGATTGCAAAAGGGTTTTCCATTAGCCTTCTGATGCAATGAGCAAACACATTGTACCATTACGCACCAGAACACTGGAGTGATAGTTGTTGGAAATGGGCCTCTATACACCTATGTAGATATTGCACCAAAAAACAGACATTTGCGGCTAGAATAGTCATTTACCAGATTAGCAATGTGTAGAGTGTATTTCTGATTAGTTTAGTTATCTTCATCGAAGAAAAACAGTGCCTTTCCTTTAAAAATAAGTAAATTTCTAAGTGACCTCGAACTGTGTGTGTGTATATATTATAAAAATAAAAATGTGTTTTGCTGTCTGGCTTGTCCCTCGCTCCTCAGGCAGCCCGGCAGAGCTCTGCCATCTGTGTGTGGACGACGAGATCGTGGCTGTCGATGGAGTCTCTGTGACACACATGAGCTACAACCAGTGGGAGGATAAAATGACATTTGCCCTGCAAACCGGCAGTCTGACTATGGATATTCGACGCTATGGCAACAAGGGTAAGATAATGAACCAAAAAAAAGGGGTGGTTATGCCTTTCTCTACCTCCTGAAGTCGTCTAATGTTTGCAGTCAATTAACAACTAATTAATAACCAGAGTTCACAAAGGTTACTCTGCGATGCAAATGAGGTGACGCCTGGTATTTTCATTAGACTGGCGCAGCAATGAAGGGAGTCGTCACCACCAGGCCGGCGAGAGCGGGATGACCCTCAATCTAACTACTGCGGCGCCCGTTCTAATAGGTTACCTTGATCACCATGCCAACGGTGCTGCCTCTGCAGAAACTGCAGTAGCAAATTTGTCCAAATTGAACGGGCACACAGACGATGTGAGCAACGTTTTTATTATTTTTTTTTCCTCAGTCTGATATGGACTCACAACCTCACGGTTCTAATAGATGGTTTATGGGTACTACTCATCGGGTAAATCTTGATGTCCTTATCACCTGTGCAGGTTATACAAGGTAAAGTCATGGATGGAGAGCTTGCTGACAACTGCAGCACAACCATAAGTAAAGGTAATGGCAATGGTAAAGTTAATCATTTAAAGGACTACACCGCTGTAAGAAATGACTCTTCGCATACAGTATACACTTTTGTAATGTGTTTTTTTTTTTTTTAAACCTTATTCCTCCTTCCCATCCTGTAGATTATATTTCTAGGAAAAATCAAAAAAGGAGGAGGGAATTTTTCAAACAGAAAGGTAATCTATAGGTGGATCTCAAATTTCTCATATTTGCTTTGGTGGCTGGTGCTTCACGCAGTTGCTTTTGAGATATTGAGTTGAGTCACTTGTAATTGGAAAAAAAAAGATCCTGGGCACCATCAATAAGAACTGCAACATTTTGATCATAGTGGACTCTCCTTAAGTCTAAAAGGATATCAAAGGATTGTTTTATTATTATTTTTTTTTTTATAAGAATGTACTCACAAATCACTGATACTGGAGGAAAACAAACTATGTAATATAGTGGTCATTGTGATACTTCTTTTGATCAAAGCAGCCTCAAACTGAAAAAGAATGAAAGGGTAACATTCTAAACATTCAGCATTTCTCCCCACAAAAAAAGCCATTAGTGTAAACTGGAGCGACCAAAAAAAAAAAAAAAAAAACAGTGCATCTCTTTATGCAGCTCTTAGCACAACTTGACCTAGCAATCAAAGAGGTGATGGCTCTTAAAATCTATAATGTACCGTTTGTGCAACGGATGAATCTTTTCTTAAAATTCTGTGTTTATTTTCTTACTCTGTAGGTCTGAACAATCTATCGTGTTAGATCGAAAATCACGATTTCAGGCAGCACAATCTTGAGAGCTGTTTTTTTTTTTTTTCCCCTCCCCTCCTCCAAATACAGGTTTTGATTTTCTCAACTATTTTACCCCTGTATGCCGCCTCCTTGACTTTTAACTTTTTGAAGACTTTTCTGCTCTACTTTAAATCAAGACATGGATGACTCTTAGTTCTTCAGTTGTAATGCAACTGCAGTTGCTCAAGCACTCAATGTAGTCTATGTATAGCATGTTTTTTGTTAACAAATCATTTCTTGACTTTAGCTTTTGTTTGAAACTTTATCTGAAGAAAATCGTAAATCAAAATCACAAATCTTTTCTTTAAATCGTTCAGCCCAACTCTGTTGTTGCTTTTGACTTTTCAAACTTTTCACTCTTTTTGAACATTGACTGATTTTTGTAACCGCTGTCCTTCTGTGGTTGTTGACGCTTCATCGGACGTGCGTCCCGCTCCAACGGCTTCTCCCTTCAGGCTCCGCGGGGTTCAGCTCATGGGTTTACTTATGCGGTAAATGTTTGGACGGCATGTGCTGTGATGCTTCAGGTGCAACAACATGTGGCTGGAAGGAAGCACTGTTTGTTGTGGAACATCACCAGTACCTGAACAAAGCAGATTTGTGTTTTTCTTTAATTTTTTTTCTCCTCTCTTTATTTACAATGGCATGCTTAACGATTTGCTTGTTGTCTGTGCGGTACCATTGTTTGGGACACATTAGCAGATTAGTGTGCTCATTTACAATAAGGATTTGCCCATCCTGTTGTTGTAGACCTGAAATATGCCATAGTTTTTTTGAGTGATAGACACAATCAGATTTTTAAAGCTAACTCCAGCTCTGGAATCAATGCATAGTGTAAAGTTCATGTTGCTCTTGCTGGATCTAGTATTTTGTTGCCGTTTCTGCAGTGAGATGCTGCAAAGATTTGTCAGGGGTTCAGCAGAATAAGCAAAGTCAAGCATCTAGTGTGTGAAAATCACAGAATTCATTGCATATAAATGGATCCATTCAGCTTTTTTTCTGAGCATCCTGGAGTCTTCTAATGTGTCCCCAGCCTGTAAGACCCGTATGGTTACCATTAGGATGCGCCGCATGCTGTTTCTTTTTACTGACCCTCTGTTTTCCCCCTCACAGGAGGTTCGGAATCTGCAATATCTGATGTAAGTTACAGTACAGCTTGATCAAAGGGTGTTTGCATACTGCAGCGTGATCATGTTTGAGCCGACAGTCTGTTTGTGCATCACCAGCTCCAGGTGCCGTCCCTCAGCCCCTCCTCATCCAGCTGGTCGTGGGACCGTGAAGAGGATCGGCGCCGTCAGGAGAAGTGGCAGGAAGAGCAGGAGCGCCTCCTACAGGTGAAGAAGGTTCACAGCACACCAGGAGGGGGGAAAAACACCTCTGTCAACACATCTTAATCTTTCGTTTAAAAGTTTTGAACTTGAAATGTTTGCGTGCTTGTGCCTTTTTCAACTTTTTTTTTTTCTTAAAGGAGCAATACCAGCGGGATCAGCAGAGGCTGGATGCAGAGTGGCAGAAAGCGCAACAAGATGCAATGGGGGAACAGTGCAGGAAACCAGGGGTAATGTCGTATGGTTCAGCTTTTTTTTTTTTTTCCAAGCAGCAGCCATTCATAGCTGTAGCTGCATGATCATTTACGATCTCATTTATTACCTTCAATAAAATAAAAAAACGTTATGAGGAGTTTACCCCTGTGTGCATTAAGGCTGTGGTCCGTTTGAGAGTATTATGCCTTAATTGCTACCATTTCTTAACCCAAACACATTCTAATAACCCGTTGAGCTGAAGTTTATTCTCGTCAATATCCTAGGATTTAAGCATTACCTCAACACTGATAAAGTACAAGTCTGTTTTATTTTATTGGCAGCTCTAATGTGTCTGATTAAAAACGTCTTTGCTAATTACTTTTTCTGTCTTTTAATCCTTTAATTTTAAGCTGTAAACACCCAGTGCCACATTATTTCTACAGAAAATCATTTCTTTCATTTTGACACAGAACACCCTTGAGATGACCAATGGCAGCGAGAGCCCTGCCAGCCGCCTCCGTGTGAATGGTTTCGCAAACAAAACCGGGGAAGAGCAGAGCCCTGAAGGAGATGAGCTCAAGGAAATGGCGTCGAAAGCTCAAAAAGTGCAGAATGACAAAATGAATGTGCAAGACTGGTAAAGCGTTATTCTACCCGTTGTGCAAATGAATTGAATTCCCTGTCATTACTGTTGAAAGCATGGTTGGAGGAGTTTGTTTTTTTTCTCCCCCATTTCTCCTTGTCATGATCTTTCTGCTTCGCTATTGCATGGTGTTGACTGTGCTGCCCTTTCTGCTGCTTTTGCCTGGTCTTATTGCTGCGTCTCAGGGCTGAGGGCTCCTGGGGATTTGCTCAGCTGTCTCATGCCCACAGGTCAGAATGAGCTCGGCTCAGTTTCCGCTTATTTTCAAATGCTCAGTATGAATTAGGGGCCTGATTATAATAGATTTTAATATTCAGCTTTTGGTGTAACCCCAGTGTTGTTTGATGGCTTGATTGTTTAATGTGAAAATAAGAGATAAGGACTGTCTGTTACCTACAAGTATCTTTTAATGATTTGGATCATCTATTGCTCCCATAGGGCAAAGTCCTTGTCTACCCCAACATTAGCCGGACCCCACAAACAGCCAAGAGGTCAGTCTGCCTTCTGTCATAATATTCTGATCTGTCCTGGGATTCCTTGGCTAACGACCCTCCTCCCCTAAACCTTTTAACGGTTCAGATGATCAGAGGAAAAGAAAAGAGCCGAGCATGTCAAAGGTTGAGCAAGAAAGGCAGCAGATTCTGGAGGAGATGAAGAAAAGGACTCAGCTTCTGACTGACAACAGCTGGATACGCCAGCGCAGCAGCAGCTTTTACAAGGAACCCATCTTTGTCGGGGTCCCCTTGAAGAGGTAGGATCTGTATTTTTAAAGTTTTTTTTTTTTTTTTTTTTTTTTTTTAAATATCCAACTCCGCTGCACCTTAGCTGTCTGTTTTGTTTTCGCTGTGTTATTTCCTCCTTTTGTCCTCTTACTTCTGCTTTCTGAACGTGACCTCTCGCCTGCAGGTATGAATCTCTGGATGACCTTGATGCGTTGCGGCAGTCCCCGATCTCGACCGCCGCTATGTTTAGTTACCCCCGTCCGCACTCGGTCGCTGCGGGTCACTGCGCGCCGACCAGGAACTCGTCCTCCCGCTACAGCACCGGAGCGACGTCATCCCAGAGAAACCCTCCCACGGACTCCCATCATGCCAGGTGATTCATGCGCACGGAGAGCCCGTGTCTCTTGCGCACGGTGTAGTGTGTGACTCTCATTGTCTTGTCCATGTCTATTTTGGTAACGTTAACATGTGCCGCCTCAGGATGGTCAGTGGCAGGCGGACTTGCTGTGTGTGTGAGCGTGCCCTCGGTAGTGGGGCGGCCATGGTCATTGAGGCCCTTAGCCTCTGCTTCCACCTCGCCTGTTTCCAGGTGAGAGGTCGTGAGTGGGTTAAGGTGCGGTTACATTAGCTGCAATCACTGCAGAATATTCTCTCTAATTCACTGCTATGCAGGTTAGAGTTCACCTTTTTTTTTTTTTTTTTAAAGGGGCCCTATTTTTCTGAAAAAATGGTTTTCTATTTAAAAGAACCTAGTTCGACCTGTAGTAGCAATGCAGTCTGCCTTCTCACACATTCACTCTCTCTCCATACTGAAATGCTGACTCTGTTGTTGGAAATGTTACACCCCTCCAAAAACTGGGGTCAGTTTGGGGAAACTTAAGTCAAGTGCAAGCAGTCCTGAAGGAGGAGTCCGCTATGTGCTTCCAGGGGTGGTTACTATGACCTCACTTTCCTGTTGTGACATTACAACTGGAGGCATTTCTAAATGGAGTGCTAGTCAGGTTTCAGTGTCACTGCAGAGGAGACAGAACAGAATGAGTGGGTGGTCTTATTTCACATTTTGTGTATTGGCAGGAACTCCAGAAGCCTACACTATCATTCAAAAGTTTGGGGTCACCCAGATAATTGATGTTTTCCATGAAAAGTCACACTTGTATTTACCACCATAAGTTGTAAAATGAATAGAAAATCTAGTCAAGACATTGACTCGATTAAAAATAATTATTTGTATTTGAAATAATTTTTCCTTCAAATTTTTGCTTTTGTCAAAGGAAGGTCAGTTTTACAGCTTCTCTAACCAGCTAAACTGTTTTCAGCTGTGCTAACATGATCATCCGTTAGCCTTCTGATGCATTGAGCAAACACATTGTACCATTAGAACAGTGACAGTTGCTGGAAATGGGCCTCTATACACCTATGTAGATATTGCACCAAAAGATATTTGCATCTAGAAAACTTCTTTACTACATTAGCAATGTATAGCGTGTATTTCTGATTAGTTTAAAGCTGATTAGTCTTCATTGAAAAAAAATTGTGCTTTTTGTTAAAAAATAAGGACATTTCTAAGTGACCCCAAACTTTTGTTTTTTTTCCATTATAGGGCCCCTTTAATTTTGAAGTGTGAAATCACAAGGTCTGCTAATTTCTGTTTCTCTTCCTTTTGCTGCCAGTCTTATAGAGGGCATCCGGCCTGGTGGCCTTGCCCTGGTGTGGTATTTCTGTCTCGTTTTTTTTTTTTTTTTTCTCCTGCAGAGTGGTGGAGGGGAAGAAGCCAGCCCACTGTCCTACTTGTCTTTTAGATGCTTATTTTGAAACTCACCACCTCCTGGAATTAGTTTCCCTATGTTCTTGTAGACTTAAAAACATTTCTGCAACCTTCTGCTTCATGAGTTAGACGCACATACGGTAACGCTCACAGTAGACCTATGCTGTTTTTTTCTTTGTATGCACAAAAAAAAATCTGCTTGGGTGGCAGATAATCTGGTGTAATGATTTAAAACCAAAGGCCCAGATTTTGGTCAGCTGGATTTCTTATATATAGCCTCTGATTTCTTTTTCTCACTTCCCAGTGCGTGGGCTGCCACAGACATCTTGGAGGAACAGAGAATAGAATCGAGGTTCGGATCCGAAATGGGAAGCCCTACTGTGAACCCTGCTATATGCAACTCAAATGTGAGTATTGACCATTGCAAGGCAACGACAACCACTGATTTCTCTCAGAAATACAGTGAAACCGAAATGGGAAATGGAAAAGTGAAATGGAGGGAGGAGTGATATCAGACTGTTGGGCTTCGCTGTATATTACATTTAAGTTTCTTTATACAATTTGTTATATAATTGAAAATGTTTTAGTCCAGACTCTATCATTGTTTTTCAAGTAATGCTCAATTAATTTGAGGTTTCATTAACATTTTAGACACTGCTGCCCCCTCCATGTGACGAGAATACAATACTCCACATTACAGAATGAGCAGGTGAATGGGAATCACTGTTGGAGAAAAACTACAATGAAAGCACAGCATCATCCACATTGTCAAATCATGACTCTTTGAGTCTTAATCGCTGGTAAAACTGATCTGTGATGTAAGCAAAGTAGATTCTTGTGGGCTATTTTTAATCAAGTATGGCACTTAGCTTCTCTTTCCTTTTTTCCTGCTAATTTATTTCCAAAAAAACTAAGATTTAATATAATAAAGAGTAATAGGAATAAATAGCGTTTGGATAGTGGTTTTATTTGAATGTTAGTCTTTCTGTTTGTCATCTTTCCTTGTCCATGAATGATTGATGAATTACTAAAGATGTCAGAATTTGTTTGGGGCCTATTAATAAAGACTCACATTTTTTGATTTGTACTGAAGCACTTTTCCTTGTAATCTCACAAAGTGCACTTTGGGATACATCTGATGTATGTCACATAAAATGGGCATATAAACTGAAATGTTTTTGTTTTTTTTGTAAATAAAGTGCACATAACCTCATGCATAAGGACTTTTAATTGTTGTTCATTTGTGTACCACATGGTGGCATCATTAGTCTCTCACAGAAACTTCAGTTTAACGTACTCTTTGAATGCCAAAATTTCTTCCTTTCCATGTGTATTATGACACTGAAGTGCTCCTAACTCCTGTTTTCATATTGCCAGCCTGCACTAATATAGTGGAATTGGAACACCTCCAAAGTAACTGATATCTTCTACCTTCTGTAATTTGTGAAAGACCTTTTAATTAAACAGAAATGTCTTTTTCTATTACTCTTCCAATTATTTGTATAATTGAAATGCGTCTGAATGTTTTCTCAGGAGATCTATAATTGGGCTAAATTAAACCTGCCAAGTTATTAGTACATCTATTTGTTCCCGTTTTCTGTGAAAAGGTTTCTTAGCTGAGATTCTTTATCCGTGCCACCGAACAACTACACTGATACATCTTTGTCCAAATATGTGTGTAGTGTTAAATATAGTGTTTGGTTAAACGGAGCGTGATATCACTAAATGTCCCAATATGGTTTTACTTGTGAATACAGCCTCGCTTGTAACTGCAACAATTACTAATGGGAGGGATCTATTTTTATAAACTGCAGAAGCCCCCGCAGGCTATGGACAGTTTCCCCTCTTTAAAAATAAAGGAACTGTTTCTGCTTAGAGGGTAAAACACAACTCAAACCGTTAATATAACATGAGTCTGCAGAGAAGATTTGTTCGCAATTTATACACCTCAAATTCCAAGTTAAAGCCCATTCCTTTTTACACTTAAATGCTTCCTATTAACACTGTTCGCGGTGGAGTGGCTGTTGAGCAGCCATCTGTGGATTATACTGAATAAAAGTGAAATGACTTTTTTCACATTTAGGTACCTCAACACTTTTAGTAGCGCACACCAAATTCCCTTTAATTCAATTAATTTGGGTTAAGTCCAGATATTTCGGCATAGTTTGGACAAGCTGACATTTAGCAGCAGAAGGGTGAAGGACCGGTATAGAGACAAAAAGGAAGGCCTATGTTTTAAGAGGAAGTGCAAAAAATGTCACTGTCAAAAGATGAAGGAAGTGTGATATTGCACCAACTGTGGACCAACACTTAGCATAGTGAGATGTGGGCGGTTTGAGCCACTAAAGTTTTAACATTAGTTTTGACTAATAACAGTTATATTTCCTGATGTATTGTCCCCTACTGTATAAATGCAACTGTGTGATGCATCATCCCTATGAGGAAGTTAGGAAGCAATGCAAATCATACATTTGCAAGTTCATGCAGAACTCGCTGGCTTTCTTCCAGCAATTATGAACAGACACTTTTTTGTCCTCATGCCACAAAATATCTGAAAAGTGAGGAAGCCGCGAGAAAAGTAAATAAAACTTTTATATAGGCCATTGTGGCGGCACAGAGGTTTCTACCTTTGGAAAAATCATTGTATTGAAGCTGGGAGCGCTGAGCTCTCTGCGGACAGTTAGATTGAGATGTTACACGTTGGTCATCCACTGCTCTTGGCTTGATGGATAGAATTTTTTTTTTTTTTGCAGTTCACTGTGACCTGGTCTTTTTTGAAGAGAGTTCACTTCCCCAAAGGCACGAGTAGAGACATTTTTCAGTTTCTGACATGCTCCATCTGTGTCGGACGACTCTTGTGACTCCAGCTTGACCCATTTAAATACCGCAAGTACAGTACAGCGGAAATAGCATGCGGGGTCAAACAAACAGGCGAGCTGCAGAGACAGTATTTAGAATTTAGCTTGCGAGTCCACCATGTAGCCTAAAGAGGGGGGTGTCAAACATGCGGCCCCGAGGGTCAGAACTGGCCCACAAAAGAGTCCAATCCCGGCCCCTGGATAAATGAAATGGACGCAGAGTTTGGGATTTTCCAAGAAAAAAAACAGGTTTCTATTTCTATAGAGATGTGAAGCCTTGGTGCTTTTTGTATTCACAGCAGCTTTTGGTGCTTAAAAAATAAAGTATACATATCTATTTTTAATTTCACTTATTTTCTGAAGGTCTGAGGCTGTTTAACGCCTGTTTTGTAAATGGGAGGTTCAGCTTGGAAGTTTATAGATTGTAGTTTTACAAAAAAAAAAAGAAAAGGAGAAATTTGGAGGTGTCGTCCTTCATACAAGCGGTTACTAAAGATCAGTTTTGCCGGCCCGGCCCACATGAAATCAAATTGGTTTTTATGTGGCCCGTGAACTAAAATGAGTTTGACACCTCTGCTAAAGCTTTTGCCAATGACCGATCAAATCCAGACTACACTATTTTTATTTTATAGCGTTTTCAGAGCTGTAAAATGCATAATGTGTTATAGCTGACCAGAGTGCTTTTAGTGCATTTCGGAATTTAAATCTAATTCCCTAATTCATAAGCTACATAACATCTGACCAACAAACAAGCTGACATCTGTTGAAGAATGCTGATTAATATGTTTGTGCGTCCAAACGGATGCTGCCAAACAGATGTGTGTCTTTAAGTCAAACTGACAGGTGGAAATGGGAATAAGGGCTCTGTCATGTTTTCCCATCTTGAGCATTATCAGGTCTATTTCCTAAGCGCTGAAGCTGTTTTGCTCATTTTAAGACATGATTGCTGCCGGGAGGAAAATCACGACCTTTGTTTTTGTCAAAGAATCCCGTAAAGACCCTTTACTTCCTTTGGGTATATGCATCCTCGACATTTTCTTAATTTTTTTTTTCTTTGCACGGGAGGAATTCAGAGATGCTCTCATGATTATTCCATCGACTTCAGCTGTTTTTCAGGCTAAAATTCTTACTAAAACAATTTTTCCCTCTTACGTCCTTCCCACAAAGTTTCCATTAGAGGTTCTCTGCTCCGTTGGACACATCGTTTATCATTATGCTGTGGTTAATAGTTCCCTGTCGGCGGACTCTCTCCTGCTCTCTTTAATCTTTCCGATTGTATGCCTTTCTCCAAACTATTCTTTTTCTCCAAGGTTTTAGAGAAAAGTCGTTCTCTCAGCAGTTTTCTTATATGTATCTTTGCGTTGCACTTAACTCTTTTTGAAATGCAGTAAATCTGAAACTATACACTTTTCTAACAACACAGAAGGCAGTTGGAGCTTCCCTAATGTAACTTGACACTTAAATGCCAACAAACATTGAACACATTTTTTTTTTTGCAGTCTTATGGAAAGCATTGTGAAAAAAGGGGAAATAGTCAATCATCTGCCAACTGCTGTATTTTCAACTTAACATTCGTCTGTCTATGACACAGGAAGCGATCAGGAAGACGTGGGCGTGTCTGTATCTTGCAGATATCTGGCGAGTGTCCTCAGTGGAACATCTCTGCTGAGACGTTGTCCAGAGCACACGCAGTGACAGGCAGTGACAGAGATGTCCAGCCAAACAGAACGTCCGACCTGCAGGTCTGTTTTTAATGACCCCGATTTCAACCGTGATTATATGGCCCGAATGTCAGGTTCTGGCCCCCATAGTTTACGCACAAGAGATAAACAAGGCTATTGGTTCATGACGGAAGAAAAATCCGACTTTACTTTGAAGTCGGTTTGTCAGGAAGTCTGATAACCTGAGCGTTTTTTAATGTGAGACAAGTGAGCCCTAAAAAGGCCTCTCTGCACGTTACGGTGAAGGGAAAATCCTTTAATTTATGATCGACCTATGACTGCGCCGCTTCCTCACATATCAAGATGAGAGGAGAGAGTTTTGCTGAACGGAGCAAATTAAAGTGACCCGACTGCAGGCCTTAAACGCGCAGAGTCTGACAAGTTCGGTGATGGACTTTTAATCGGCTTCCTTCCACGTCTTGCCCTTTCAGACAGCCCCTGCGAGGGAGAGGGAGGGGAGGCGCTGCACTTCTTGTGAAAAGGATGCCCGCCGCAGGGGAGGAGGATGCTCCCTCTCTCCCCCTCCGTTCCCCCCGCGGCTGATTGATTGTGACTGCCTTTTACCTTTTTGGTTTACCGGCGCAGCGCAAAGGCTCGGCTTTGTCACCGGGAGCCGCGACAATCTCCGGTCTGCCCGCTGGGCGCTGAGAAGCAGCTCAGCGGAGGCTGGCGACATTTACACCCTCCCCTCCGCCTATTAAATGTATTAAATGTAGATGGGGCAGGGGAGAGGGAGGACGGGGGAGTTTTACTGTCAGGTGCATTGAGCTTTATTCATTGAAAGAGACAGATAACTTGATCACTGGAGGATCACAGATATTAATCTCTCTGTCACCATTTTATTTATTTTTTTTTTTGGTGTCTTTTTTTTTCCTGCTCTTGGGTGATAGCAACTGCACTTGAAGGTGTGTGTGTGTGTATATATATATAATTTTTTTCCATCCTACAATATTGCTATGCAGATGTATTGCATGTCTGCCCCCATAGATTTAATTGATTTGTTGAAGAAAAGCCATTTTAACAGAGGAAGAATGACATTTTCAGAAACCCAATCTGATTTTTACCCCTCAAAACAATAATGCATTTCACTCAGCGTTTTCTTGTGGAGGAAAAATCGTGTTAGTTATATCAGATGTTTTTTTTTTTAACTGACACTTGCACACAGCTGGTTGTGAAAACAAGTCTTTACTTGATCCAAGAGTTAGTTGCTGTTTTTAACGTTTTAATTCCTCTCGACAGCTTGATTCTTCCACTAACTTTTATTGGCCCAGTGTCATTTGGAAGCTCCATACTCGGGGCACAGCTGCAGGCGGCTTTAATGATGCCCATCAGAGGTGTTATAAATGTATCTGTTCCTTTAAATAGCGCTTTTGTGATTAAAACATACAATAGTGGATTATTGTTATAGTTTTGTGTTGACTGGCCTGGTAGGCAAATGGTTACTGTCGGTCCCTCTCTATCCAATAAAGGCAAAAGTGACACAGAATCTTCAAAATAAAAATGTTGCATTGCTGTGTTTTGCTTCAATAAAGAGGATAGTAGAACAAAACCCTATCTGGTGCAAGGGTTTATGTCTTTTCATATTGCTGGGATTTCACTCTGTATGATGAAACAGACTTATGTCAGGCGGCCTTTAACAGTCTTGGGGAGTGAAGCTCTGACTAGAATTTATTATTGCTTTCATTTCCTGCCTCTTACCAGTGCAGGGATTGAATTTTACACCGCTCCCGGACACAAACTCACTGCACCGCTAATATCGCTCGGGTGTAATTGAAGAGGCAATGAGACCAAATAATGCCGCAATCCATTGTGACAATAAAAAAAATGTCAGATTGTAAAACTGAATGATGATACTGAATAAATGATTTTGGCATCAACATGCTATGGTCACAACTCAAGAGCATAGCCCAGGCTTTCAAATGATGGATTGTGGCTTTAAACCGGGTTTTAGTGGCTCTGCCAGATTTCTGCTCTGGGGAAGAGATTTGTGAAAGGGGAGGTTTTGTTTTGCTATGAAGTTTAGAGGTTTAAAAATAGTCATTTATACATCATATTCACTACGGTGAGACACGAGTGCACATATGGGCACGGCTGTTTCAGATGAACAACAATCCTGGAATCTGTGTTAATGATTCAAAGAATGTCATTATTTTACTGCTTGGGAACACAAACACTTAAGTGCTTCTATGTGGTTCGCAAACACTAACAGCAGTGATATGAGACTGTAGGTGGTCTGTTACAATATGTGTTTTGCATTAGCATTTAATGGATGCAAAACCTCTAATAGGTATCTGATAACTCTGATACCAGTGTTACAGTTTCTGATATTGCAGTGTTTAATCAGGAACTATAAATACGTTTAAAAGCGATGCTAATAGTAATCCTTGTTGGAAGATTAAAGATTACACTATGGGTAATAAGACTTAAGACCTTCCGATTACACCAGCTGCTCTGCGGAAATATACACAGTGTTTTGTGCTAAATGTAGATGTCAGCATTCTAACATACTGATTTGCTGTTTAGGGTATTTACTGAATGAACCATTTTAGTTTAGCGTGCTAATATTTACTAAAAAGTATTAAAACACAGATGATTCGTCTTGCAGGTTTTTGGTCATAAACCAAATAGTTGGACACAAAAATATTACTTATAGAGAACAAACACAGCTGGGCATATCTGCCCTGCCCACCTCCATTATAGCATGTCAGCTGTAAAGTGGGTTACTTGTTCTTTGTCAATACTGGATCGAATTGAGAAATTTCTGCCCCAGTTTCTAAAGGCCACTGCTCCTCTTCTCATGAGATATTGGTCAAACAGAGTTGCATCAATTATTATTTAGGCAACATTTAGAATACATATAGGTATGGTACGATTCTATTACAACGATAATACTTATAATACTACTATATTTTTATAACATTTACCACACAAGAGGTACTTGACCATTGATACCATAAGTGTATTCCTGCTGATAATGCCATGATACTATTACCAAATTAGGATTTGAAAGGTGTGACCAGGTGTGACAATTTTTGGAAGTTGAATGTAATTCCACCATTTAAAAATCAATACTAATCAATATCATTTTTTTACGCTACATAGCCGAATAGAAAATCCTGCCCTTCTTGCATTGGCTTTATAGCATTTGGGGGGAAAAAATCAATCAAAATCTGAATCATAATCTAAATCAAAATCTCACGTTAACTTACTTGAGTTATCATGTTACTTTAAAGCAGTAATGCTATAGTAGCGTACACAGCATCAGAGATGCTACACCTGTTGATGCTACACCCTGGCAAGCTAGCCGCGCTAACTTCAGAGGCTGATGCACCACAGCCAAAGCAGCCATGACTCACCTCCTTCCTGCCTCGTCGTCATCACGGGGCTTATCTGCTCTACACCAAAGGAAGACAACAGATAAACTGACACGATATATCTGCATCTTGCACGGGTCTGGGTTTAAACATTCCGTCCACAAGCTAAAGGCAACGCTGTTCCTTGCTATGCAACCGTCAGTGGTAGAGTTGTAAAACTTTATGATACAACATCTAAACTAGGGATGTCCCGATCCAGCTTTTTGCCCTTCCGAGCCGATACCGATACTGGTGGCCGATACCAGCCGAGCACTCGGGGGGCGCACAAGCTAAAAAATGTAATGGCGGTCTGGAGTGTTTTTATTAAAGTTTTTTCAAAGTGGGATTTTCCGACAGAATAAAGACGTCTAAATAAATGTTTTATTTGTCACATTGAATGGATATTCAACATCCTGTTATACATCTTCTGTTAGACATGCTGGTTTAACACTTTTTTTTGGTGCGTCGTTATTCCTGCATCAGGTGACACTGTTGAGTCCAGTCACTGGAGTCGTGCTCACATTTCCGCAGATTTGCAGAGATGCGTTCTGTTAAAAAAGTCAAACTCCCATGTTAAATAAAGAAAACGATGTACTAATAATTCCAGTGTGCTCGTTTCAGTGTAATCTACGTTGTTTCGGTGTCTGTGCCGTTTGCCACGGAGCAGCAAGTCTGAGCGCGTCTCTGGTTGCTATGCAACGCGAGCTGAGCTGAACAAATGTGTTTCTGGTTGGCCGATGGACACGTGGTCACGTTATCAGCATCGCTAATTCTGATTGGTTCAAACCACATGTGTTTGCTCTCACTGACCAAAATGATGTTGGCACAATGCAGCGCAGAATATACGACATTTATAATAGAAAATGTGAAAGAGCTCAGCCGGGAGCTGAAGAAACAAGAAAAAAGTTCGTAAAATGACAAAATGACATTCACGACCACAGAAGAGTCAGAGGATGATGAGAAGCAGGTTTTTTTCATATATACATGCCTGACTAAGTGACATGCATCCGTAACTGTGCCCGAAACCGATTAAAAATGGTGAGCGGCGCGCGCCACATTATTTTACACAGACTGAGTTCCAGCAAGAGTTTTTAACCACTTTCACTCCTGGTGATTCTCCTTGTGTTCTAGTTGAGCAGAATTAAACATGCTGCCTTAAGACATTTAGTTGTGTTTTTTGGAAGGTGTGGGAAATAGGGGGTGCGTCAACCAGGTAGGGATATCGATGGGGGTGCGCAGCTAAAAAAGTTTGGGCACCGCTGATGTCTGCGATGCCTCAGGTAAACTGGGAGACACTAATGCTGGTGTGCTGGAAAATGGATTTTAGCGAAACCACAGCAAAAAAAACTAGAATGGATTATCTGAATAGGTGCGCTGGAAAACCCGGACTTTTTTTAACGGATCTGATTTTTTCGTGCCGCCGCGCCGATACCGATACGCATATTTTTGCAAATATCGGCGGCCGATCCGATGCCGATATTGGATCGGGACAAGCCTAATCTAAACGCCATCTATTGGCCAAAACATGTAACAACCACATGTCCTATAATGTATAGGTAACCTACCAAGTATTACAAAATAATAATAAGCTAAATTTCTTAAAAATAAGGAATGAAATTAGTGACCTCACACATATGCACACACAGGGCCTATTTAATACTTTAAGACTTTGATGTTCACCTGAATCTCAACAGGATTTACAGCAGACATCATTCTAAACACTCAGAACTAATAACACCATGACAAGAAACAAGTTTGCCTGCTTTCAACACAGGATTTACAGCACAACATTCACCTGTTAATGACAGGATTCACAGGCTGCAAAGATCAATCAATTAAGCCAACAGTTTAATCACATAATATGTTCCTCCCTTATTTACAACAATACAGGATTTATAGTCAATTATAAATAAAATAAACCTCCCTACACCAAACTCAAATAAAAGATTAAGCCTCTAATACAAGTCTTAACAAAAGGATTGGCAGCTAGATATCCATGTCACACAAGTGAGTATTAGCAAACATATATAAAACATAAAATAAAAAATGATCTTACCTTATGCATAAATGATGTTTTTCTGGCCTTTGCAAATTCCTCCACAGATAATGAAGGTCTGAGAGAAAAACAACCAGCGCAATATAAACATTCGATGATACTGCTTAGCGTTAGCATTAGCGTTAGCATTAGCATTAGCGTTAGCATTAGCTTTAGCATTAGCGTTAGCATTAGCGTTAGCATTAGCAGCGCCGCTACATGGTCGTTCCAACTTCTTCGGCTCCTCCCTCTGATGGAGTGACAGCAAGAACGCGACTCTTCGGCGTCCTCGAGCTATTGCGTCTTCCAGGATGGCGCTGTGGCAACTTCCGGTGGCATCTCAAGTTGCCATGGCAGCTGCTGCAGGTCGAGGCACTTGCCACTCAAATGCCATGGCAACGACAGCTATTTAAGGGCCTTGCCACTGACTTGCAATGGCAACTGGGACTTTTTGAGGTTCTTGCAACTTAAGTTTTATTGATTTATTTACTAAAATAATGGTAATAAAAGTGATTGAACCATTGCAAATGTAATGTACTGTTATCAGAACACTAATAGGCTCTTTGATTAATTTATGAAATTATAATTTATGAATTTATAACCTCTCCTCTCTCTCTCTCTCCTAGGCAGCTGCCGTTAGTTTCCACATGACAATGTTACTTTTAATTTTGATAAATACATATAATTAATTATTCCTGCAAATGTAGCACAGAGCTTATGCAAGATAAGGAGACATTAAAACATGCAATTGTGTGTGTTTTAATTTGTTTACCCTGCTATTTATTGGGTGCTATGAATGTCTATCAAATGCATCTGTATGTAGATTACAGACAATTGTTTCAAAATGTTACCTGATGACATACCCGATACCTGATTACAATTAAATAGTTCAGTGCTAAAAGTTTCTAAGTTTTCAAAATAAACTTGTGGTCTAAGTTACTTAGAACACTTTCTAAGGCTGCACTGAAAGGTAAATTACTGTCTGCCGCCATGTTGGATCCACAGTTTTCAACGCTCCTGTTTCGTCATCGTCTTGCCACACCCTGCCCCGTTAAGTGATTGGCTCCCTAGAGGAGGGGAAAATTGGGTCCTTGGTGTCCAGGCTGAATTTCACAGCCAACTCAATTTGCATGCAATGAAGGATGGTTATACTCTGTAGTTCCCTCCACCTGTAGAGATTCCCAGCAGGACCCACCAGCCTCCACCATTACACCCACTTTTTTCAGTCTTCCAAGTAAAAATCAGCCAATCAGAGCAGCGGCTCATGAATATTTATGTGATCGACCAAAAAATGTCCAGGAGCTCCAGCAAGAGCACACTCTAAAACTACAATGTGTTGAATTTATATATGTATATATATATATATATATATATATATATATATATATATATATATATATATATATATATATACAGTATATACTGTATATATAATAACCTTTACACTTTGTGGGTAAAATCTATTGTGAAGACAGGCCTGCCTTGTCTTGTGTTTATTATAAATTCCTTGTTTGATTAATAAAGACTGAATGCTGATTAAAGATTTTGATAGGTGTCTCATATTACATTGCAAGCTTCCTGATGGCTAACTACTGTTTGTAAAGTGAACAGGCCTACTGGTGCACCAAGCCAAGTGGTGTCACCTTTCAAATCAGAAAACCGTTATAAATCAGTCATCATTCATGAATCAGTCTTTTTGGTTATTGATACTTTGTCACAATGTTATTTCTCAAAGCAGAGTACAGTCTTTGAAAAAGGTCTTTGAGGTCTTTGTACACTGCGCTATTTCTTCACACACATGATTACACAAAGTACTTGAGAAATCCTGTGCTGCACAACGTTGAAAAGTGCATGAAATTCAATGGAACAGCTGCTGCTGTCACAACCAGCTCTGAAGGAAGGCACATTATAGCTAAGGGCCATTGTATTTTATGTTCTGCTCACACCTGATCTAAACAGAGAAACACAGCTTGAATTAGGTATTCATTTCTCTGTGAACATAAATTGCGATGCCTCTATATCAGAGGAACATGGGGGGGAAAAAATGAATTGGAGACATGCAGGTTACAGTGAGCTACAGGCAGGCAGTGACTGCAAGAAAAGAAAATGTGAAAGATTTAGGATACAGACGGAGATGAAGAGAACTGGCACGTCAGTGTTGTCGTCGACTCTGCAAATTGGCTAATTTGGCATCTCTATCTGTCTCACTCCTGCACGCTGTGTGTGTGTGTGTGTGGGCGGGTGCATGCCCATGTGCATTTACAGCTTTTGGACACCACTGAACTTACAGAGAAAAAAAAAACGCACGTGCCAAAGCGAAATTTGTTTCGTAGGTGTTTGTATCACCAAGGAGACACAGAAATAACTATATGGCAAGCAAACTTATCATCGCCCCATGTTATAATTGTGACCAATGTGACGTCCTGTGATTTTGGACGGTTTCAGCCTGGTGTAGATGGTGTCTGGTATTAGAGGGCATCTATATCTCCCAGAGACAATGGTTTCAGCTCAAGTGTGGGGTCTTTTTTTTTGTTGAGGCGTCCTGTTTCTGAACATCACAGCATAGGAAGAGTCTCAGTCTCTCCTTCCTTTTTCCTGTCCAGATGGCAGCGTCAGCAGTCAGCAGATACCAGGTCTCTTGTGAAGCCGTTGGTAGCGTGCGTGTGCGTCCCTGTGTCTGTGCACGTTAACATTGTCTTCGCGTAACTTTGTTGAGTCTATGTAACGCAAGGGATCAAATCTCTTAATACGTTTTACAGTAATAACTTCAGTGTCCCTTGACATCAGTTGTACACGTTTGTATTTAATTTGAGTAATATAGCCCACACAAAAACCTTTTTTTTTTTTGCATTAGAGCTGATCCTAGGGATAGCTTTGTGCCCCAGGACCCCACAAGGGAGCAGACATTTGATTACTGTACGTGTCAGCCAAAGAGAAATCCCCTGCTCCTCCTTCTTCCCATCCTGCCCGGGCAAGATAACAGAGCACTTGTGTGTTGCAGAGAGGTGACGCCACTCTGCCAGATCAGCTACCGAGCGTCGTTTTCTGACAATTTGCCAGAGCACTCCTCTAATCTTCAGTGTGACCTAGATCTAAGATTCTCCCCAGGTGCCAGCACAAGAGGTGTGACTGAAGCGTTGTGTTTGCCTTGCATGAAGGGGAAAACATTTAAAAGGAGACCACATTTGAATAAGTCTTCCTCACTTTGGTTTAAAGTGTGTTTGAAGCGAACTCACAGGAGGATTTTAAATTAAGACTAGCATGACTTTTCACACCTTTCCTATGATGTCAGCCTCCACTGGGAAGACTGTGAGCTGATGCTTCAGCTACAGCATCTCTCTCTTTCTCTCTCTCTCTTTCTCAATCTCTTTTTCTTCCAGAGTTCGTAACCTCTGGATAGGATAAACGTGACATTTAACATGTTAAAGACAATTCGATGTGACTTTATTCAGGTCAGATTCTCGTCAAAGTGTTTCAGTGACATTATAGTCGACTGAGGTTATCTCTCTCTCTTTATCTCTCTTGTGGATTTGGTCTCTAATGTTTTACCTTTTCTATGAAAGAGCCCTGATAAGATGGTCTGGTAAACTGATAAAACTGAATCCCTAGGAGAAGACAAAAATAGGTTGTGTGAATATATTATAACACACGCAGTGCAACAGTGTTCTACTTTCGTTTAAAATAGTCTCGACAGATAGCCTCGAATTCAAGTTAGTGTCACAATTTATTTGCTGTAACATATTTAAAGAGAAAACAATGACGAGAGATCATAGATGGCACATAATAAAGCACATGTGAAAAAAGCATGTCACGTGTTATCTTGAAATCAGCTATATGCTCGATATAATCAAATCATATTGAGAAACATAATGAAAGTATAATACCAAAGGAGCTTCTACCTACCACAAAATCCTTCAAAAATAAAGACTTGAGAGATATTAGGAATAAACAGGAGGAGCCTCTTTAACATGACAAGCAAGCACAGCTCAGTAAAGATCAAAGTACCCAGCTCCTAACATTTCTGCCATCAAGAGTAATGGTCTTGGGCTGATTTTTAGATATCTAAACATTATATTTCCATCATATGCAATGATTTCCACAATATTAAAAATATATATATATTTTACAGTTTTGCCCAGACTCCCCTATTATTAATCTAAGCTTCATTTAACTTCACTCACTCTACAGTGTACCCTGGTGTGTGGTAATATGAAAATCTATGGGAAGAATATCTGGAATAAACTGCCAGAAGACTGCAGGTCGACTCTCTACTTTTAAATCAAGGCTGCGGAGGGAAAAAAAACATAAAATACAGCAATACAATTATTTTGCTGTTGTTTTTGAAAGGCATAAGTGATTTTAGAAAAATCTAATTGTGTTCATTTTAACTCATAATTGCAAATAGGAGGGAATGTTCATTTATACATCATTATTCTCATTTTCAATAAATGACATTACACATTTCGACTTTCTCAAATATTGCACCCTCTGTGTTGACAATTTCTTTCTTAACTAATAATATTTTGTTAAAGTATTTTGGTGAGTATCCATACTTGTATTTCCATCACCTTTCGCCTTTTACTCCACTACATTTCACCGAAGCCTTTTCATTACTTACTACAACATAAAATCACAAGAAATTTGATGGAAACCGACTGATCTTTAAATTCTTTAAGTTTTGAACTGCAGACCCTGTTTGTCCTAAATTAAATATTTGATTTACACTGTACAGAATGATGATCCTGCAGGATTTAAAAATATGATTTTAAGGCTCACACGCATGACCTGTAACATCACAAATACTTTGGAAGCCAATTGTGCTTCACTATTAATTTACACAAGTGGGACGTGGAAACCTGAAGCCTTCAGTGATGCGAGAACACAGAGAATTAACTTCATCACTCTTAACATTTCACTTTCAATACTTAAGAACATTCAATACCACATACTTAATGACATTTAATCAGGTAGCCTAATATTCTAATAGGCTTTAACTTCTACCCAAACTCATTTTCTGGTGTAAGTGGGGTTGTCACCTACTCTCCTGTAGCAGGACACAAAGAAAAGGACAAAATCTGAAAATAGAGTGAAAGTGTCAGTTTAGGAGGTTAATACATGTTTTATATATATATATAATTAATGACTGGTCCCAGTGTTTGTTGAAATAAGACATGATCATGAATCCTCCTGCTGCTGCTGAGTCAGCTCACCGAGAGAAGACGTACTCGGTGTAACTGGTCCACAGTTTGTCCTCCCCGGGGTCGTTATTGGAGCAGGTCCCGGTGGAGTTGCAGGCCACCATGTGGAAACCGGCCTCGGCCAGCCGGTCGAACGCCTGCTCCAAGAAGTTGTACTTGAGGTAGTACCTGGACGTGTACTTGTCCGGGGGTCTGTCGGGGTCCCGGCTCTCGTTCAGGGTGTCCCCGAACACCTCTTTGGCCAGGGAGATCTTGCTGCACACGGTGATCCTGGCCACCCGGCGGAACTTGGCGTCCGCCTGGATGTCCCTCCCGATGGTGTAGCTGCCCCGGTACCCGACGGTGATGTATCCGGCGTCGGCGCCGGGAGAGCCCCGCGGCGTGGCGGAGGAGGAGGAGGCGCTGGTGCCGGTGCCGGTGGTGCTGGTGCTGGTGGTGGCCGGGCTGCCGGGCTCGGTCTCCTCGGGTTCCCCGCCGCTGCCGTCCTCCGAGGCGTCCGCGAGGCGCCGCGACAGCTCCGGCATCAGGAAGAAGTCCGCTTCTTTCCGCAGCCGCCGCCTCTCCTTGAAGAACTCGGGCAGAAAGAGCTCCGAGTCCCGCAAGTAGTCCAGGATGTAGCGGAACAGGAAGCCGTCGCGGTCGAAGAAGAAGCGGCCCTTGCTGTCTTTGGGCAGGTCGCCCGGGGAGCTCTGGGTGAACTTCAGCCACAGCAGAGTGTCGGGCACCGCCGTCAGGGTCTCCAGCCGGGTCACGTACACCTGGCCGCCCACGTTCAGCTCCACGATCTCGGGGAAAGACGAGCTCCGTCCGCCGGTGTGAGCCATGTCTGTCCGCCTGTCAGTGGCCGCGGGGGTGCGGAGCGGGGCGGTGTGGTTGGTGGTTCGGGGAGTATCTTCAGCGTTCGAGCGGCTGAGTGGGAGGAGAAGGGAGGAAAAAAAAAAGGACGGCCAAACCAGAGCTGTTACTGCCCAGTGGAAAGCACATCGCGTTGCCTTCAAGGACTCCCTGTAAGCCTCAACTTCCTGCTTTGAAACTTCACGTAAACATCTTGACATCTTGCTGATATCCTAATGGTCACAGGTGGAAAAGTCAGCTTACTTACACTTTCAAGCAGCCTGCAACATTCTTCTGCCATTCCACCATTTAGGCTGATTTTTACTTCACAGGGCTACAGATTTTACAGCTTGGTATTTATTTTTTGCAGATTAGGAATTTTTTCGTACAAAGGATTCCATTATGTAACAACTCTAATGTAGTGTTAGAGATTAAAGGATAACATGCAGGCACATGCAGGAGGTTTGGGTGGTGGACCGTGGGTGTATTACAATCCCAGAATGTGTGATCCATACGTTGTGACAACTTAATAGAGGATAGTCCCATATTGTGTCATTAATAGTTCACTTTGCAGCACGAACATTTTTTTTTCTATTTGGGATAATGCCAAAAGTGTCATGTGGCGTAACCCTAAAATCTTGGTAAACTAGAATTACTACTATTCAGATATCAGTAATTTACATTTCGGATATCTAAAAGTGAATTGTAGGTATCTGCAATGACAAACCCCATACACATGAATGGCAAAAGTGACGTCATTTGTCCTAGGAAGATTGTACAATGTCAAAAATATCAAGTGGTGTAACCCTAAAAACTTGATAAAAGATAAGTTTAACTCCCTTAAAAAGGTTTTAAATAAATTTAAAAATGTTTATATGCTATCAACTAGTTATATCTTCTAGGTGGATTAAATATTTTAAATTTATCATTCTTCTTTGATTACACCATTTGACTTTCTGTGTAAAAAAAACATTCCATTTTATTTTTGTAAAAAAAAGGTTCAAATGGATTTGAAATTACATGAAACTAACATGAACACAAAATGTACATTTTGAGAGACCCGATGAATACTTTTAAAACTGTATTTCTATGTAGATTCCATGTTATATTCTTTCTGAATATGTCTTATAATTCAACAGGTTATGCTCTAATGTTTGTGAGTGGTGTTTTAACGTCAGCAGACTGAATAAGCTGGTAAAGAAGGCTGGTTCGACCATGGTGAGACGAGCTGAAACCTGACAGCCAGGAGACAGTGGCATAGTGGAGGATGAAGGACGATACCAAAGCCATCCTGGGAAAAGCACTCTCATCCCCTCTATGATGAGCTGTGGCAGATGTGCAGAGGGTTCAGCTGCAGGATTATCCCATCCAGATGCAAGAAAGTACACTCAGACGCTCATTTGGACCTGCTGCCATTAGGCTGTGGAGCAGCAGTGGAGGATGCTGACTCTTAAAACCCTGATAGTACAAAACATGCACATGTTGCGCTTGCAGGATCTACTATATATCATCTGTACTGTACTGCAATAATATTATTTTGTGTCTCATATGTTTATTCTGTTGACTCTCTGTATTTTACTCTGTGTTGTATCCTGTGCTGCTGCAACAACTGAATTTCCCCAGTGGAGATCAATAAATGTTTATCTGTTTAACTCTGAGTGCCTGTCCCTCTAAAGGTCTCTGAAAGGCCCTGAAGATAGTCTTTAAAATGTCAGAAACGATATTCTGGTGCCTACTTGAACATTGAAATTGTCTTATTCTAGCTGTGGTCATTCCACCTGTCCGTGCTGTTTTTTAATATCTTTGTAATTATTAAGGATCTCCTCCAGACAGTGTAGTAAAATATACTCTGCTCAAAATTATACTGTTTTTTTATTTCTTTTTTCCTTTAAAACAATCAAAACTGTAACTAACTGGACATAAGCTTGTGGTGTCTTCAAGTTTTCATAAGATTTGTATCAACTGTATATTACAATGGTTCTCAAAGTGGGGTCCAGGGACCCCCAGGGGTCCTAGAGGAGATGCAAGTGGTCTCCAGATAAAAAAATATGTATTCACATTTATTTTCACTATAATTACATCCATAAGTAAAACAATGACAAAATGTAAAATAAACAAATCCCTTTATTTATACCCCATTCAACATATTTGTTTCGAATTATTTGTGTATTATTTTCACTTTGCACATGAATTTATTTCATTTCAAATTTTATTTTCCGTTTCATATACTGAGGTGGGAATGCAGAGGAATATAAATTGGGGGGTGAATATATAAATAAATACATTTTAAAATTAATAAATAAAATGGAAAATCTAATAAATGAGGTGTTTTATGTGCAAAAGGAAAACACAAATAAATCAATTTAATTAATTAAATAGAAAATGTGCATTCACTGTAATATTCATTTATGAACTGAGTCATTCATTCACGTTCTAAAGCAAAAATCTTATCAGATGGGGTTTCTGGTCTAAATTTATGTGAGTTTAAGCGTCCTTGACATGAAAATGTTTGAGAACCACCGGTATACTAGACTACAATTAAACTCCAAACTCATTGTAATGTCACACCTCACTCTCATAAACCATTTCCCCTTCAGCAGATTAAAGTGAAAACAGCCTTCTAGTATCATTCTGCACAGTGAAACTCAATGATCCAAGGGAAGGAACGATTAGCAAAGCAAATTCAAATTAAAACTATAAGACTTGCTAAAGCCCTTCATAATTTATGTATCATCAAATCATTTTAGAGGCAAGTATCACACTTGCTTTATTCAAGCTGGGTTATACATTTGCGAGATATTACATTGTGAAGCATTCCCTAATAGTGGATAATAAATGTTTTTATTGCTATAATGTCTTTATGTGAGCTCACTGGCTGTGTCAAGTGAAGTGGAGCATAGGGATATCTGTAACAGGATGTTGTTGTGACAGTATGTCTTGTTCTGCCCATATCAGTATCAAAGGTCACATATCATATGACAGAGTGCGTGTTATATTTTCTGGTGTTGACCATAAATGTGGTGTTTGTGGGCCCCATTGAGTATTGGATCTATTTTCTCTGTGCAGCCACACTTCCATCTTCAATGTTACACTGTGCTCTGTGGAGATGTTAAAAGTGGATTCTGCCATCACAGTCATCAAGTATGATTATTGCTGGGCAGGGTGTCTGTTTAAGCTTAATGTCGAACTCAATGACACACACCAATACACCCTTAATTAACTAGAAGCTGCTATTGTGAAGTTATTAACCCTCATGTTGTGTTCATTTCATGTTAATAAATTTGGTGTTCCTGGGTTAAATTTGACCGTTCTATTAAGACTCATCATAAAAAATGTGATAATGCACGTGTTTTTTATCAACATAACTTCTTTTGAACATTACAAGTTTTATTTGTTATTTATGGCCTGTAGGCCTCATTGATCTGAACTTATACATCTTGAATTCGAGTTTTAAAAAAGACAGTTTCTGAATTATTTTGACTATAAGAAATAATCAGATGAAACATAATCTACTGTTTATCACTTTGGGTCAAAGGGTTTTGGGTTCAATTTCTTAATTAATTAATTAATTCTAGTCTCCCCCATTCATTTGTAATCATCGATATTTTTTGACCGGAACAAAAGTTGAATAAAACTGAAATCCTCTTTGTGGACAAAGTCATGGAATCTTAGGTAAATCTGATCAATTTAACCACATTTTTCAGAAACCAAATGTTTGGAATGGTCAAATTTGACTGGGAACACATCAGGAGGGTTAATACAAGTCCTTTATGTTTGTGTAACACTTCATAACCATGTTTATGGCTGTTTCCAGTAGCTTACATGTGTCCTGATGCTTTATGACACAGTAATAAGGTGCAAGAAGGCCATAAACAAAAGGAAGGCTCTCTGTATGGCTTGATGAAGGTCTAGTGAACAAAAAGCTTGGCTTAATGAGTTTGTTTCTTTCTTCCTATAAAAAATTAAATGTTTCTTTTTGCCAGGAGTCAGTCAGTTTGCATAAATAGACCTTAAAATTCTCCTATTGAACTGAGGGTACAAGCCCAAGACTTTTGTTCTGAAACGACTGGAGGAGTTTGCTGTTTCAATCTTTGAATTAGAGTGACATCTAGTGGGAAGAACATGAAGAAGCAGGTTGTTTTTATCCTGTGATGAGGGAGATACTGATCATATTAACAGCTCTGGAAAAAATAAGAGACCACTGCATTTGTTTTCTGAAGTCAGCATCTCTACATTCTTTGCATTATTTGAGGTCTGAAAACATTGTATCCTTTTTGTTATTTTGACCTTTTTCATTTTCTGAAAATAAATGCTCTAAATGATAATATTTTTATTTGGAATTTGGGGGAAATATTGTCAGTAGTTTATAGACTCAAACAAAAATGTTCCTTTTGCCCAAACACATACCTATAAATTCTGCAGTCGTCTCTTATTTTTTTTTTCAGATCTGTATTTGTGTTCTTGGATCAACACGCCACTGTTTACAAGCTGAAGAAGAAAATGTTCCAAAGTCATAAATGATTCACTAATTTCACAGCACAAACTGAAACCACAAACCGAGATGTAAAAAACACTCAAACAATCAAAGAACACCAACATATCATTAGTAAATAATTTTGTATTAAGTAAATTAGCCATAAACTTAAGCAGCTTTTTTGTCAGTCAATGCCATTAAAGGCTACTAACTGATGGATGTCAAACGTGTGGCCCGAGGGCCAGAATCGGCCCACTGAAGGGTCCAATCCGGCCCAATGGATGACTGTACAAAGTGTGATTAAAAAATGGACCAGTTTCTGTTTCTTCACAAAAAATTTAAGTTAGGCGAGAATCTTTCAGGGCTTAAGATGTAAAATATTTACAGTTTGTAAATGGTTTGTAAGACAGGAGATAACTTCACCTGCTTCTTAGAAAGTAAAGACTGTTCAGTGGACTGACTGATTATGGAATAACTAAGATATTAAATTGTTGAAATTACATTTTTTTTTCTTAAGTCAATTATTCTGTTTAGTTTGAAGGTGAATTGAATGTATTATTTGTGATAATTGCTCTGTATGTGGCCCATGAACTAAATTGAGTATGACAACCCTGGCTTAATCTGACACTATCAGTTCATGTATTTATTTATATTTTTTAGATTATTGGCTAAATGAGGCCTATATCTAGTATTGTGTTAAGCCCCTGACTGATACCATGATGCTGCATATTAATGCAACACATCTGTCTCCAGATTTGTAGATACATGTACAATATAACTTTTTTTTAGTGTGCCTTCATATCTCTGAAATGAAAAAATAAACTCACAAATTTAATACATAAATGCATTTTGTTAAATCTAACCTACAATTCTATTTCAATTTTCTTCATCTAGAAAATACTTATTATTATTATTATTATTATTATACTTATTATTTTCATTATAAAATATCTGAAATGCCTTTATTTAGAAGAAACATGAGTTGTTGGTTTGTTAAGGTAGCCTAAGACGTTGAGTTGCAACTAACGACTTATGATAGTCGATTAACCAAATGAATATTGAAAAGATTAATTGATTAGATGCTTGGTTCATAAAATGGTGTAAAATGTTGATCACTGTTTCCCAACGCTGAAGATTTTTTTTATGTCCAGACCAACAGTTCACAACCCAAAAATCATCAGTACTATTATAGAAGACTAAAGGAACCAGAAAATAATCAGAGAAGAGAAACTGGGACCAGAAATTCTGGACAATTAATCAACTAATCATTGCAGCTCTATTAAGATGTTTACTGGGCCGTTAAAAATATAAACTCAGTGATTGTTTAAAAGTGAACACAGCTGTGATATTGCTTTATACTACTTCATTGTGTGTGTGTGTGTGTGTGTGTGTGTGTGTGTGTGTGTGTGTGTGTGTTGCTCTATAACTACTTGTCCCTCAGTCTGAGCAGTCATGTGACCTCCAGCCTGTGACGTGAGGCGGCCTCTGATATGACGCCCAGTCAAACACTGTCAGTCTGTCGTTAACTGGAGTGTGACCTCTTCAGCGCTGTCACTGTGCTCTCGTCACCATCGGTCCATCATCCCCTCACTCAGCTCCCCTCAGTGACCCTTTCCCTGCCCCCATCTGACACAAAGATAGAGACGAGAGACAGAAAGACTTCTCTTCTTTTCTATAACAGGGAAACTGCTTTTTCTTCCTCTTTTTTTTCCTGCTAGACACACTAATGGCTTCTATTAATCTGCTTCTTTATCCCATCTTCATTCATTCAAAACTGAATCTTGTAAAATATCATAAGAAAATAAAACATAATAAATTGAATGTTAGTCTCCTTCAGAATAACAAACAGTAAAAAACTACCTGATGAACGACTGAGTACCCAAACATTGTTATATTAAAAAACTAATTTGCTAAATGATTGACAGTGCGCGGGAGTTCTTTTCTCTTTTACTGTTCCAGTCGCCTTCAGAATAAAATAAAATAACATACAACATTTTTTTGTTTGTTTTTTATTGAATCTATGGTTTTTTATTTTATTTTCTTATTTTTCTTTTTTTGTCCTTGTGGACTCAAAAATCATTATATTACCTCATACTAGGTCCCAAACACATATTTTAACTTATCTTCCTCCCACTTTCCCATGTTCCACCTTTACTCCATGGCATAGCTAACCCACTTATACTACATTGCAAAAAATACTTTATTTTTCTTTATTAATATTGTTTTGCTATTTAAATGACCCTCCACAAATTGTTTAATTTAATTTATCCATGCTGCTGTAGTTATTTGTGCGTATTTTGTTTGCTTCAAATATAAAGGACTTTGAGTAACATAATATGTATGAATAGTACTATACAACTAAAGACTATTATTATTATTATTATTATTACTATTATTATTAGTCATATTATCATGTCATTTCCTGATGCCAACTAAAAGAGAAACTATTATTAAGTTAGAAACTAGAACATAATTATAATTTTGTTGTATTTATGTGAATGAAGGAATTAATGGATATAAATGAACAGATCAGTTTTAGGGAAACTGTTCAGACTGTCATTAAATAGTCTCAAACCTCAACAATAATCATGCAGCCAAACTAATTGTTTCTGAACATTACAAGTACATAAAAAGGTATTTTTGTTTGTTACAATAAAAAATGCAGGTGTAATAAGTAGAATAAATGATGGCTGAATTCCATTTAGTGGCTTCACTTTCAAGGTTTTTTTTGTGTGTGTGTGTGCTGGCTCACTGTCACACAGTAAGATGGCTCACTGGCCATTAATGTAATTAGTAATGTGATTTTCCTATTATGACAAGTCAAAATGCCTGCTCTGAAAAGACATTGATTTTCCATTTGTTTGCATTAAAATCTATTCATTACCTTCTCCTCCCACACACACACACACACACACACACACACACATTGCATAATCCCTTCATGACATACAGTATCTCTCTTCATGGCTCCACCTCCAACTCATGCTCTGCCATCAGGGAAGTATAAGAATTTTCATGTGTGTGTGTGTGTGGCTAACTGTGTGTTTCCTTATGTACAGTTGATACATGTTATACGTGTACCTGTATGAGTCTTGTTGCTTATGCATATTTTCTACCTACTGTGACTGGACTGCGTGTATGTGTGTGTGTGTGTATGCATGTGTTCTTGCCACCTTCTCTCAGGGTTAAGTCTGCACCCCCTATGCTCCTCAATCAGCTCTAATGGACCCTCTGGCTCCGACTCAACCAGGGAACTGATTGTGATAGGCTACTAAAGACACACACACACACACACACACACACACACACACACACACACACACACACGCACACACACAGGACAGGGCGGGGCTGACGTGCGTCGTGATGAGCTAAGAGGTACGACGACCCTCCTAACATTCTCTTCCTGTCTTTGTCCTCTGTTTCTTCCCTTACTGCTCAGCCATCACACTTTACCTCCTGCATTGGTGCAAAGCTGCAGTTGTCAATAAGTATATTCATTTTTTAAAAAATTATTCAACATTGTGAGGCCTTTAAACAAAAGCTTCACTTAAATTCTGTTAAAGTATGAGATGGTTTCATCCGAATTATCACATCTTCTGTTTTTTCCCTCCATCTCCTGTCAGAGACCCTTATGTATGCATGTGTGTGTCAAAATGGTTCACATGGGTCCCATCCAACCTCCCTCTCGCTTTCAGCATCTTCATTCTGAGAGTGAACAGGTCCCCTGGGGCTAATGTGTGCTTTTGAATGTGTGTGTTTGCGTGTGTGGCCGCTACATTATTCTCATTATTCTCTTTATATGGGATAAAAAAAAAATTCCATCCATCCATCGTCTTTAGAAAAGAGATGGGCTGAGGGGAACATGTTGTATAGCAGGGCAGCCCTCTGACGAATGAAGACACACTAACATTTAGATATACTGCTGTTGCAGTACAGTTTTTTTTCTCAGATTTTACAACAGAGTTTCAATTTTCCAAACTCACGTAATGATATATAATCTAATTTTGGCCCCAAAATGTCACAGAACACATAATATGACAAGATCTGTAGATCTGTACATCTAGGAATAAGCATTGAAACCTAATGGAGGACCAGACATTAGAGAATTCAGAGCTGGGGACCAGTATTTGGGCGTCCAGAGGGTTGGATGTGAAAAGTGGTGAAATATGGTCTCAGCACCTCACAGGGATTGTTATAGACTAGGTCAATTACAAATGATAAGTATAATCAAGAAGTCTGTGTAGTTGTGACATCACAACTTCATGGCCATCCAGGCGTCTCATTTAAAGGGACAGATTTTGACCTCGGGCTGGGTGTATTCCTTTGTGGACTGAACATTTTGAAACATGGAACAGTGTTTAAACAGCACATAGAACCTTCTTATAATAAGAAAAATTAATAATAAATTCAAATTCTTCACTGGCACGTGTACTTATGATGGCACGTGACGATGGCACACTATACTCTAGCGGACTGGCGGTATATGACACGCTTTGGCGCGACACCAGGGTTGATCGATGATCCATACGTGAAGGGTTGTATGGACCAATGTGATTTTCATTGATCCATTGGAGCCGACCGCTTGTACCATAAAATCTGGTCTCAGGGGATACATGCTCGGCTCATGGCTCGAATTCCAATATATATATCAGTGAAGCTGATTCATGGCTCTGACTCATTAAGAAATGCAGGTTTTTGCGGTGAACTCCAGACGGTGTGTACCTGCGGCCGGCACTGGGTGGAACAAAGCTGCCTCCGTAATTAGGTTGCCGCAGCTGATTCAATTAGAGCAGCGGCTACATTCATTTTGCTAAAGATGCTCCTTGGGCTGCTTGGAGGGACTAATGGAGGAGATGGACAGATATGTGGGAAACAATCGGATGAGACATTATCTAGCATCATTTGTTTTGTATGCACCGAAGTATTAAAAAAAAGCTGCATATTTGCTGTTTTCTCCACGACGTCCACTTCAATGCAACACCAGTATTAAATCTCACTCAACCCGATTCCACATCACTTCCGAATCTCCACCCTTCACTCCCCCCTTTTTCCATGTTTCAATTAGCTTCCTTCTAATTCAATTAAAGGGGACATTACTTCAGAAAGACATAAATAGTGGCCGGCCGTCGTGACGCGGCGCCTCAGCCTCAGATGAGATACGAGCTGGCTTGTCTGAGAAACACCAAGCACACTTACGTATGTTTTCTGGGGATATTATGGGGATTACAAATGCTGTTTTATCAGTAAAGTATTTCAAACGTGGAATCCGACATTACCTTCATGCAACTCAACAGCATATTTTTTAAAGGCCGTCCATACCAGGTAAATGCAAATCTTTCAAATTTGACTGTGCAAATTCAGGTCGTGTTTTAAGTCTAAAAAAATGACACCAAAAACAAGTAACGTTGCCAGCGAACAGTCAGACATAAATGTTCACCTTGCTTTGACTCAGCTCTCTTAAGTTATGCCTGACTCCAGCGCATCAGATCACTATCTGGATGGACCGCCTGCTCTCTGTAATCTCATCCCCCACATGTCCACGTCGAGGGGGAAGTGCTCTATTGAGACTCTGATTCCCAGAATTCACGTTTATCTCTAAAGGTTTGGTTCCGGAGAACAGGTCCAGGAAGAAATTAGAACAGACGGCAAACAGATAAAATGTAGGGGGGGGGAATAAAATGGTTCGGTTTCACGTTTGACAACTTACTGTCTTCTCTTTGGGGATCTGAATAGATTTTTAAAGTATCTTCCTCCAGACTAAGCAGAGATTGTGCAGTCTGTATAACTGATTCATTATTTGTTTCTTATAATTAAAAAGGGAAAAAATCAATATTGAGTTAACTTATGAGTAAAAAATTATGTTAATATGAGCTTTTTGAGAAGAGAAGAAAGGAGAAGAGAAGTCTATCCACTAAAACAGAATGTCAGACAATCTGTTATTACATTAACCTGCAATGGCTAAACTATCAGTGACTCTTGCAAAGACTTGATAGGACATTTCTAAACATCCAGCAGTCATGAATGAATGAATCTGTTTTGGTTTGCATCCAAATGCTCCTTTGAAGAATTTCATACGCAAAAACCATCCCCCAAGGATCTCCTCCTCCACCGTAAAGCCTGAAATAAATGGATTGACGTTTCAACAAGCGACAGTTCCCTTCATAATTGTTAATTATCTTGAGTGCTCTCTGAAGTACTTTCTATGAATGAGGATGGGACATTCTCTCTCTCTCTCTCTCTGCACCCTTTGTCCTTTTATGAGATTGGTCTTAGTTCTCAAGGACGTGAAAAAGGACGCCTGCGATGGTAGAGATGAGGCGTGGCGGACGGGTGGGGCCACCTGCGTCATTCCTGCGCATTGGGGTTGGTGGATCAGGGCGGGTGCCGGTAAGCCACGCCCCCCCCGCTAACACCACCACCATCACCCAAGCCCATCTTTCCCCTGACCACCAGCAGCAACCCCACCCACCCCGCACGTGGCTCCTCCCCAAGTCCCAGACGAAGAGTACAGCACTTAAGGTAATGTAAATAACCAGAGAGAGCTATTTTAAGACGCTGTCTTTCACCGTGGCCATGGAGGGGGACAAAGATGCAAGCCAAGCGATTGTAATTTCAGTCACGTTTTCGGACATGTTCCCTTTCTCTTTCTGTCTGCTGTCGAGCTATCTGAAGGGCCCGACAGGAAAGAAAGAGCTGGAGACCGGCTGAAAACTCAATGTTTTCTAAAGAAAGACGGCTTCAACAAATATTATATACATTTTAAAATATCAGGGAAAAGAGGCTTTGAAAGCCAGTCAGTGACCTAGAGGCTTAAAGTCGCAGATAGAGAAGGAAATGTAGAAATTATGAAAATAACCGGTGGTCGAGAACCTTCAGAGAGGACTTCCATTAAATATGAGCAGCTGCAAAATAATCCATCATAAAAAGCAGCAAAAAGAAACCTTTAAGTATTATAATCCAACAATCTAATGGTAATTAATAAATTTTAGGTTGAGTCTATGTAAAAAAGTCAGGAACCACTGCTGTAATTCACACTCAACACAATCTGACAAGAACTAACAGACAAGATGCTGTTTGAGTGTCAGTGTTGTGAAAGAAAAAAATAAATAAATAAAAAAAGGTGCAAATCTATAAAAATGCATGCAGCTTTAATTTAGTTGCAATATTCTGAACGGTAGATTTTTAGTCACCCAGCAAATATTCATATAATAATAATGTTGTTACCCAATTATATTTTAAATATATATTTGTGAAATGATTTCTTAATTTTTATTGTTTCATCTTTTTTGACATCAAAAATAAATAAACATTTAGAATAGGATCCTTCCATCTTATATGAATAATTTTAACCAGCATTATTTGACATATATATTTATATATCTATATATATATCTGTATATTTCCCCCCATAATATGTATACAAACATACACGTCACAGAGAAAATAATCTGTACACTGCTGTGAACAACAAATAAACTACAGGTTCGTAAACCGGAACCTGCCGCCACACGATTCTGCAACAGTTACTGTTTGACTTTGCAAAATCGCCAACAACAATATACACAGAAAACAGTACACTATTTGAGATATTTAAATCATTTGTAGACATTACATTCATATTCAAGTCTTTGTTCACTTCAGTCTTGACAACAGTGCAGTCAGATCCGTGGAAATTAAAACTATCTCTTCTTTTGAGTTTCATTAAGGCAGTTGAATACAAGATGGTTTTGAACACGTAGTCTAATTTACATCTATTCTCGTGTTGAAATCTGCTTCTACCTGACATTAAAAGAGAATATTCACTAATGCTTGAAGTCAACTACCATCACTACTGCTTGTATATATTCTACTCAGCATGATACATGGGTTGTTTCGCCCTTGATTCACAGTCATGACGCATTTATCATTAATTAATAATTACTAATATACATGAAACCGTCTGTTAAAATTGGCTTGACACATTAAAGCTATAAAATATTCCTATTTTCCACTTCCACCCTTTGTAATTTGATTGTTTATGATGTACTGCTGTACAGGTGTGTGTGTGTGTGTTATTGCTTACTTTTTTCTTTTTTCTTTTAAATAATTGGTGTTCCCTCCTTCCAAACACGACTTGTGCTGTCATATCAGTTTCATTCCTCCTCACTGCAGAGTTTCTGTTTCTGATGGAACATTTAGGAACATTTAGAACATTTCTGATTAAATGCCCCCATGCAGAAACTGGACATGTCATCTCTTGAATGCTGTTTGATTGCACTACTTTTTGCGAGAGAGCCCATCGATTGAAATGAGTCTTTAAACACAGCTTCAAAACTGATGAATACACACCTTAATCTCTACATGTACTATATGGGTGTTATGTGTGTGAGTGGGGTGTACTTCACAGAACAATAATCCACCGGTGGGTTATGGTACGTTTTAGTCCTGTGGGATGTTTGCTTGTTGTCTCTTATTTGTTACTTTTTTTAGTCTTTCTATTCATGTGACGGACCAGTTCTTTGGGAGTCACCTGTTCGCCGTTGAGTTGGTCATTCTTCATCGTGATGGGAGGAGTCAGGGCTGGACTCCTCCTCCTCCTCCTCCTCCACCATCTCTGTGGGCAGCGTGTCGCGGCGCGTGAAGGCCGCCGCCAGGGTCACGCTCAGCCGCGGCTTGACGGGCGCCATCTCCGACAGCCCGATGTTGTTGCCACGGGAGACGAGTGTCGTCTTGTCCATGATCTCGCCACTGTGTTTGGACACCACGGCGTCCAGGAAGTCGTACTTGTGCGACAGCTTTCCGCTCTCGAACAGGTACTTGGCCAGGTAGGAGAACGCCACATTGCCCAGGAAAGAAGCGAGCATGGACACCGTCTTGAAGGGGAACTTCTGGATGACGACCTCCACCATCTCCCCGGTGATGTGGTCCATGCGCATCTCGGTGGTCCAGCCGGGGTAGTAGATGAAGGGGGGCAGGTGCAGGTAGGGCTCCCCACCACCGATGCGCAGCAGCATGCCGAACAGGTAAGCGGCCACCGAGCCGTAGGTGTTGGTACCTTTGATGAAGAGCACACTGAGCAGCTGGGGGAAGATGATGACGTAAACCAGGTCCGAACTCAGGTACCAGAGGCCGTAAACCGTCCCGGTGACCAACGCCATTACTGTGGCGAGGCCGCCGAACACAAAGATGGTGACGCGCATCACCCACACGATCTCCCGGTCGGAAGCCTGAGGGGAAAAGAGACGTTTATGACGTCGCTGAGATGGCCCAAAGAAAGAAACAGACACACACACACAAGTACTGACCGACTGTCTGAAGGCGAGCATGTAGATGTTCCTCGCGAACATGGAGCTCGCCGAAAGGATGGAGGAGTCCGCGGAGGACATGACGGCTGCCGACACCGCGCCCAGGCCAAAAAAAGAGACGAACGGTGGGCAGAGGTGTTGGAGCACGATGGGCAGAATCATGTCTGCTTGCTCTTTATCTTTAGGGGGAATGGTCCCATAAGTTGTCTGGTTCCAGTCTGAGTCAGGGGGACATTTAACAAATACAGTTGTTGTTTTTTTTTTTTGTCTATAAAGCTGCATACAACTCTGGAAAAAAATAAGAGACCACTGCATTTTTTTTTTCCTGAAATCAGCTCTACATGTATTCTAGCCATTCCATTCCAGTGTCTGTTGAATTCCAACACATGTACACTTCATTCTGTTTAAAGAGGTACCAGGAATGGAGTAAAGTCACCAAAGAACAATGGTAAAGATGTGTGGAGAGCATAACAAGACGCATGAAAGCTAGGATTAAAAATAAGGGTCACTGCACCTAATATTGATTTCTGAACTCTTCTTACGTGTAAACATTAGTATTATGTTGTTTTAAATTAAATTTGATCTTACTTTGTTACTTTGCATTTGTTTGAGGTCTGAAAACATTCCATCTCTTGTTATTTTGACCATTTGTCATTTTCTGCAAATAAATGGTCTAAATGATAATATTTTTTATTTGGAAATTTGGGAGAAATGTGGTGAGTAGTTTATAGACTCCTAAATCACATACCTATAAGTAGTAAAATCAAACAGATAATTTTGCAGTGGTCTCTTACTTTTTTTTTCCAGAGCTGTATGCATTAATACATAAATAAGCACATGATGTCATAAAATAACTAATCACTACAGTTGTAAAATGTCTAGGTGTCATGCACACTCAAAACACACTGCACACTTGCTTCAAAAGAGAATCTGTTCCTATAGTTAGATGAGGACAGGACAAAACAGAGTTGGTGTGTGTTCAGTTGTTCACCGAGGAATTTGGCGGCTAAAAATCTGGAGATCAAACCTCTAATTTGGTCCCTCGCCTCCCTGTAATGTAATATTTACACAAGCAGCGTGGTTATTAAATGGATTGCTGCTTCATTATAGATGAGGTGAACCAGCTGCTATTTACTTGGCTCTCTCAGATCTAAGGGCGATGTGGAGCCATCCTGAGCAAGCCCTCCCCTCCCAAAAAAATACATACACACACACAAAACCAACACACATACACAGACAGGTTTGTACACATGCTAGCTCAGGTGCGAGCTCTCTAACCTGTGGAGGCCCCGATGGCTCCGATAAGAACAGAGGGCACGGCCATGACAAGGCACCCAAAGGCTGCCAGGAAGGAGAGGACCTGGGCGTAGGTGGCTGAAGACGCAGAGAGAACTCTCTGGAAATACACCTGCCATGGTATTCCTCCAAGCATCTATGGTACAGTTAGGGAAAAATAAAAATGTGTTTAATTTTGCTGCAAAATGTTACACTTAAAACTCTGGGTCATTTCATAAAGAGCTACATTTCAGCCAACTCATACAGTTTACTAAAAGAGCAGCTTCTTTTAAAACATCTTCCTCAAGTGGTCAATATTAACTCTTTGTCAAGATGCAAAGATTTAAAGTGTTTCTGGTCATGTGCCCAGTGTAGAAACAGGTTTCTCTGTACAATGAAATTCTCACTTTCTGTCCACATGAATGCTATATCATTAAGAATAAAAAATAGTAATAAGGCATTAAAGTTAAAATAAAATAGAAATAAATAACATAGAGTATAAATATAAATTATAAGTAGGCATATTACAGATATTTACAAGTAATGTGCAAGGCGGAATGAGCAGTATGAATAGTGCAAAAAGTCAGGAATAAGGAGCAAATAAGCTGCATGTTCTTGGTAAAACAGTCACAGCTGTATGAGGTAGTTAAGTTGTTATTTTAAGTTATGGTTGTCAAAAAAAATTGTCCTTGAATTATTTTCTGTCAAATCGCAATGATGTCAAAAAAATCTGAATGATGGCGTTTCCTTCTCCAATGCACTGGAAGGGCTGTGGTTTGTAAAAGAAAGCAGGTTGTGGCTACTGTACCAGGAGGCAGAAGTTGTCGATCCAGACCCAGGTGTCGCTACTGTTGATGCTGCCTCTCCATGGTGACTGGTACACCTGCTTCACAGCAGTGACGGTGATGTCCGACACGGCCGGGTTGCTCAGAGCAAACGGGACGCTGATCCACTAAAGCCGTAGAGAGACAAGTGTAAAGTGTAGGTTACACACACACACACACACACACACACACACACACACACACACACAGCTATAAACTAGGGTAAATGTAACATTTGGCAATATTTAATCAAATTTAATTACGACTTCTAAAGCCTTGGCACATCATCTAATTCACTTTAGGACCATATGCAAAGCCTATATTACACCCTATGCATAAAAGCTCCTTTTATCTGATGCTATCATTAATTCATGTATTTTTCATTTTATTTTTTTTTTGTTTTTTTATTGTCTTCGAATATGTCTGTAACACTACCCCCATTTTTCAAAATAAAAGAAAAATTTGAACCCAAAATCAATGTAACATTTGTCTTTCTATCAACCTGCTGCACGCCCTAACCTGGCTGAATTTGATCATTTTTAGATAACTCTAGATAATTTCTAGATATCTAATATTGTAGTAACTGTGTTATTACACTGCCTGCAGTGAGTTACTTGTCCACTTTTGACTTACCAGACCCACGAAAATGCAGAAGAGCTGCACGACGTCAGTGTAGGCCACAGAGTAAAGTCCTCCAACCAGGGTGTAAAAGATGGCGATGAGCGCAGAGATGACCACGGACAACTTATTGTCCATGTCCACAATCACACTGAGGGTGGCACCTAAGGTCACAAGCAAACGGACAAAAGGATATTATAGACGACGCATGAGAACTCTTTTATTTTATGTGTTGCATGCGGTGTTACGAACTTACCAAGTGCGGACAAGATGGCGGCAGACCAGAAGATCTCACCCATTAATGCAGGTATGAAGAGAAGGCCGCCCATGCGTTTGCCATAGAGCTGCTGGAATGGATCCAACATGGTGACGTAACCACGAGAGCGCATGGGCTTGGCAAAAAAAAGACCACCTGGGACGAAGAGAGCACATGACAGAAGCCACGGTGATGGGAGGAGCTTCCTGCTTAACCTCATCAAGTGTGTCATCAATGTGTAAATTCTGACATCCTGCACCGCTTTTCATGAGAAGATCAGTTGAAATGTACATAGAAATCAAGGAGAAGCTGACACAATTTAAGGAGGGTTTTCCTGTACAGGGTTAAAAATGTCCTCCTCAGAGGGATGGAGACAACAAGAGGAAGGGTTACTCACCCACAACGAGACTGAGGGCATAACCGAACGGAGCTTGTGCCCAAGCCAGGCCGAAATCCGGCAGATACACATACTCAGCTGTGCCGTTGATGTAGCCTCCTCCAACCCAAGTGGCTGAAAGTCATTAAGATGGAAGATGAAATTCCAAATATCCAAAAAACAAAACTGAGGATGTGTTTCTATACCAAAAATAGATACATTTTAAAAGAACGTATGTAAATTTATTCCTTGAAAAAAAAAAAAAAGCTTTTTCATGGGGGAAAAACCCACCATGTCATTTATATTCAGCCAGTGCCATGTTGAGTCAAGAATTTGTGAGGTGGTACAATGAATGGTGAAATAAATCAGAGGCTGTGGCTTCAAGAGCAGATAGTTCACTTGTTAAAAGCACACAAAAAACACAGGGCAAAAGGCTTAATTCTGAAGCCCACTTGAGTGTCGGGCAATGAAATCAAACTTCACCTGTCATTGTGAATCCACCGACGAACAACCCAATGTCCCTGCCGCCGACCATGATGGTTTCGCTGCGGTCGGTTCCCTCCGCCTCCCCTGAGTGTTTGTTCTTCCATGCCGCCCAGATGCCCACGAACAGGATGAGTAGGTAAAAGAACGCGATAGCCACAAGCCCTTCTACATGGATGGTCATTGTCGCACCGGTCTTCCGCTAGGAACGGGAAGGCATGGAGACCTGCTGGGAGAGGACAGGGTCACACACTGTAGGAAGTATTTCCCACAGACAATCATTTGATTTCTTTGCAAAGATGTAAAGAATGAATAAGAGATAATGACAGAGATTTATATATATATATATATATATATATATATCCATGCTCTTGAAACAGAGCTTAGAGGTCAGGGTGGTTGCTTTCTATGACAATATACATTTCAAAAGTGTACAGTTTATGAGTGGTAATAGGGTTATAGTAGTAAGTAGGGGAGACATTTATTAAAACGAAAAGTGGAAGCTTGATTTTGTAGATTTTTCCCTTCTATTCCCTTAGACAAATGCATCCATTACTGATCCCATGTCTTCCTCAGTATACAAACATGTAAAATAATGACTCCTAATAAATAATAAAAAGAACAGAGAACAAAAGAAATAATTATAGTTTCTCTTCGTCGTGACTGTGTTTTTTTCTCTATTCTTCATCTTCTTCTATCTGGATACATGCGCGTAAAATCCAAATTACGCATAGGATTCGTGACCACTTTAGACGCCCTAATTCAACAGAAGATGGAGTGTCCACCTAAATATTTCCTCTTAGGTCGTGCGTGAGTTAAAAAGATATTATCCTCTTAGATTCCATTTTAATAGACTTAAAAAAATTAAAAAAGCTTGATTTAATAAATAAATAAATAAAACAATGCCAAACTTACCTCAGGTGTTTCTAGGGTCATGTGCTGGAGGCACCAGAGGCAGAAAATAGGGAGCAGACGAATTAAAGACGGTTTATAAAGAGCCTCGTCCCCTCTGCACCGTGAGGAAGAGTCAAATGAACGGATGGTGGAGGTCTCTCGGGTGACTTGCTGGGGCTTATAAAGGTGGGGGGGTGGGTGGCGGGTTCCGTCAGAGGAATGAAAACACGCGTCAGAGAAGCCAAAACGTCCCTCGGCTTAATGAGCACCGTGGAAACACGTCACTGTACCGTGGAGCTGTTCTGGAGGGAGGGGGGAGATTCCTTTACTTCAAGGAGCGTCTTCAAAAAAAAAAAAAAAAAAAAACTCGCCAACTCTGTGGTGTGACATCAACTTCAAACTTACATTTTTTTTTGGTATAGATGGATTAATCAATAAATCCATAAGTTTTAACGCGCCATGCGGTTCTGCTCCAAACCCTAACAGCTCCCTAATTGCGCAGCTACACTTCACGTGGCGTTTTTTTTTTTTTTATCATCTCCTGTCACTGTCTTCCCAGTCGGCATTTTACCTTACAAGTGCAATTAAATTCTGCTGCACGAGAACCGTCTCTGCTCCACCGAAGGAGGATGAGAAGCTCGAATAGGAGAACTAGAAGCTCATTACAACTTCAGTGTCATTCTTGGCATTTCGCGGCAATTCAGCCTCACGTGTCCATCGACTTTATTTATATTTAGAATATCCCTCCGCGCTTTAAACACGAAATGATTCGCGGACTAAAACTGCGGTTATACGTCGTCTAAATGAACTTTTAAGTGTTCTGTGTCTTCCTACATTTCTCTTCGCGAGGGAGTGTGTCTAATGGTCTCTGGCTGGAGTTGTTTAATGTGGCCGACTCCTTCTCAAAACTGACAGGCAACCAATTAGCGCGGATTCTGAAGAGCAGCCGGGAGAGTTTTAATGAAACAGAGGAACGCGCGCGCACGTCCGCTCACCAAGTGTCCTCTAACTAAAACGGAAGGAGCCTGGAGTCGGGCTGTTTCTTCTTCTTTTTTTTTTTTTTTTTTTTTTTTTAATCTGGTTCCAGAACTGGCACGAGAAAACTGCGTCATGTGCAAGTAATTTTCTAAAAAAAAAGAAAAAAGGTCGGAGACAAGTTCATTGGAGCTGCTAAACGCGCACAGCGCCCCCTGTTGGCGAAGCGAAGGCGTCGTTTCAGCACCATGGACAGAAGTCAAGGCGTTCAGCCTCAGCTTTATTCAGCTGAAAGTTTCCATTTCCGGATATAGAACGAGTTTGAACTATTATATTAACACGAGTTGGTCTGTTTTATTGACTTTTTTTTTTAAATTGTCTGTGTTCCAGCTCCACTCCCTAATCCGACAGAATAATTTTGTGGAAGTCTGGTTATTTTGCGACATCAGGCAAGTGATTATGTGAAATACTGATCAAAAACATCCGAAACATCCGGCAGACAGCTGGAACCGGTTTGCTAATCGCATGTTTGACAGATGGCTGGCACATGAACCTGACACTTTCTCCAAGCAACGTGCACGCCGAAGGCTGAGGCCGAGACATATTCCATAGTTAACTGTAAATAATAGAAAAATAGCACGTTTATTACTAAAATTAACTATAATGCCGTGATATTAACAAAGATCCTCAGCATTTCGGTGTAAGTGGATGTTTATGTTTAACCATAGAAATGGTTGAGGGCCCAGGGACTCCAGGTTTAATGAGCAGCTGTTGCTGGCAGCGCTCAAGATGTTAGAGAGAGACAGAGAGATAGAGAGGAGACAGTTTTATCATCCAGAACACGAGACACATATGAAGCTACCAGAGCATGTTTCCCGTAACATTTATTCTTTGAAAATTAACACATACACTTAAATAAAGAAAATACATATCATCTGATGATACAAGTCAATCTACAACTTCTCTGATGCTAAAAGTGAACTTGTGCTTAGAGGGGTTCCTTGTTTTGAAAATGTACGACATGAGCTTAGATCCCAGAAGATCTGATCTCCGTGCTGAAATGTTTTACAGTTACAGATAGAAAATATATATATATATATATATTTTTTTTACAAAGTCAACTGGGCGACACGGTGGAGCAGGGGTTAGCGCTGTTGCCTCACAGCAACAAGATCACAGGTTCAAGACCTCCTTGGTCCTGGGTCTGGGACCTTTCTGTGTGGAGTTTGCATGTTCTCCCCGTGTCTGTGTGGGTTTTCACCGGGTACTCCGGCTTCCTCCCACAGTCCAAAAACATGCTGAGGTTAATTGGAGACTCTAAATTGCCCATAGGTGTGAGTGTGTGAGTGAATGGTGTGTGTGCCCCATGATAGGCTGGCGACCATCTGGGGTGTATCCCTGCCTCTCGCCGTAACGCGCTGGGATTGGCTCCAGCAGACCCCTGTGACCCTAATGAGGAATAAGCAGGTATAGAAAATGACTGACAAAATCAACTTATCCTAAATCCTTAAAGCCACTATGTGCAGGGTTTTAAAATTCTGGACTCCTGAACTCCCTGGTGGTGGTTCGATGATACATTTCCTTTGCTGTGTAAAAATGTTCCTGATGGCAACAAAAGCAGGACTATAAAATACTTGATGAATAGGATTATCTTCTGCTTGCTGCACATGAAAATAACTGTATCTGCACAGTGAAATAGAAAAAAGGGTGTGACTCGTCGTAACGTCACTCGCTTCGAAAACTGAAAGCCTAAAAGCTAAAAGAAAAAACCTAACAGGAATTGTATCCTATCCACCATTCAACTCTGGAAATATACATATTTTTTTAGCACATCAACAACATCCCTTTAAAAACAAAGACATGTCTGTCTTAAAAGCAAACATTCTAAATTCGTTCTTGTAATAGTGAACAGTATTAACAGACTCAGTTGTTGCTGTAGGTTTTTGTAATTTCAAGCTAAACCCAATATATCAAATTAAAAATAATATCTGAAAAGATAGTTTTTATCATGATTTAAAATGTCGCCATCTTATTTCTTTTTTGCCTTAAAAATACTCAAAGAGCAAAAGCCTTCTTGTTTCCTGTAAAGCTTGGTAATGTGATGAAACCTGACCAAAAAAAAAAAGAAAAAGCAACTGAAGCAGCATTAGTCAATTGTTTAAAAAAAAGTTTTCTATGAGCATTGAAATAAGGCAAAGATAAAAACACTAGTTGATTTCTAATTTACTTTATGACACCTCACATAATATTTATGCTTAGCCACAATATGTACAATGATCTACTGGGCCCTGGTTATAATTTGTAAATGTAAAATATGTTTTCACAGCTAATCAAAACACAAAGAAAAAGAAGAAGTGTAACATTGTTAAATGTGATATGTGAGATTAGCTGCATGACGTATTAGCTGCAAAATAGATAACTGTTGTTTGTAGTTGAACAGTGGGGTGGTGTATGCAACTTTGAGAAAAGGCATGAAAACAACATGGTAGCAAAGAACAGATTCTTGTGCTCAGACATCAAGTAAACCACAGACATCTGAGAACCAGCCGACTATCCTGTTGAAAACGTTTCCATGGTACCTTCTTCCATAAAAGACTTCACCTGGTGCGTCACTCTTCATACCGTCATGTTCTCATTGTTTTTATTTGATCTGGAAATAACCCCAAAAAACACAGCAAATCAGCGACACACAGCACATCTGTGTCATTTATGAATCATCTTCTCAAATGATGGAGAGATCTAACATACTGACAATCTACAGAATCTATTCTTTCAATACAAATGTCAACTAGTTATTTTTTCCCTTTTCTGCAGGGGATCCAAGACTTGTTTAATTTCCTTTTCAACATTAACAGAAAAAAAGTGTTGTGACCTTGGGTGGGTCTGACATGGGGACAGGACTCAGATTATCAGGAGGGAATGAACAAAATTTGAAACCTGTCAAACCATCATCGCCACTGTTGAATGGTTGAACAGCAACGGGAAATGATAAAGTACTGGTTCATCGGATGTAAGAATAAAAGCCATGATACCATAGGGAACACAAGAGGAGAGACTTTCTGTGTTTCTAAAGCTACAAAAGAATGCAACTCCTGGTAGAACAGCCAGTACTCACTGTTTTATTTGATCTATGGACGGATTGGATGAGAGCATAAAACAAACACAAGAATAATGATGCTGACTTAGTGGAAAAGAACTGCTGTGTGGAGTGTATGTTCCAGTCAGACACGGATATGAAAAACACAAACTATTTGTGTAGAAGAACAAAAGACAATGTATAATTATCTTAAGATTAAGTGGGAACATGGTTATTGCTTGAAATGAGAAAAAAGCAAATAATTTAGTCAACTGTGATGAAAACATCAATGTACAACTAAAAATGATTAAAATACCCCAATTAAATTGTTTAAATGGCGTACATTAAATGCAATCCTTCATTTGGCTCATACTTGTATTTAGAAAATGCAGAACCTCAACATTTCTTTCACAACTGACCACATAAAAGAAAAAAACGCATTAGAAGATGATGTAATTCTTACAGTACCAGTGGTGGAAGAAGCAATACTACAATGTAAAAATCACTACATTACAGGTTAATCCCTGCATTTAGGATCCCACTGAAGTGAAGAGTACAGAAGTGTTATAAGCTTTTTTTCCTTCTCTAAATCTTTATATAAATTAATTTACAGTCTTCAGCCAGCAGACAAGTATCAGAAAGAAGTAAAATCAAAGTTCTGCCCCCACATACTTTGATTCACCTTTTCAGACTCTAAATTTGACTCTTTTCAGGAATATTTGAATGTAACATGACAAGAAGGCACAGTTCCATAACAGGGGTTACAAGCCAAAGGTTTAAGAATTGCTACTGATATAGGCTCCTCTTTTAACTTTATTTTTTCATATTTTATAAGCTGATTATATATGATTTAATGTAAAATGTGAATCTAAGAACTACAGCTGTACAGTAGTATAAAATGGAAAAACTCAAGTATGGTACTTGAGTAAATGCATCAAATGTACAGTACTGTACTGAACAGTGAATAAAATCTGCTGTAAATCACTGTCAGTGTAGCAGGACACTCCCACTCTCACTCTCATTCATGTCAGCTCTCATCATACCTTGTAACCAGTCCACTCCCTCTTGTAAACCTTCTCCTTTCAGAGCATCGGTCGCACTGAAACATAATGACAACACGTGAATCGCTAAAGCGGTTATTGAAGAAGCAGCATATCAACGATCACCATCCTAGCTGTAGAGTAAATAGTTGTATTCTGGTTATTTAATAGAGGAGGTGTGGATCAGATTCTGCAGGTGGAATTTCACAGCAAATTGCAATTAAATAAATGTGCACGCGTGCTCATACCAGATGTGCCAGGGTTTGTCTTTGATGTACTCCAAGCAGAGCAGCTGTGACACCTTAACTGAAGACAGAGCATCTCTCACATCCATCTTGTTAGCAAAGAACAGGATAGGGATCCGCCTGTGTTTAATATCTGTCATAAGACAGAAAGAGATGTAAATGAACAATGTCCTTAACGTAATAATAAAAATCTTCATTTAAAATCTGCATTTTCTGTTCTGTGAAAGAGTATTATTGTGTCGGTAAGAAGAGGAGAAAGTTCACTGGAGTACAGTTTAAGCCTTTTATTTAAAATGCAGGGAAGAGACGGGTGCATCACTGCCTCTTCCTAAAGAATCCTGAGCTCCACTAGAGTGATTTAAAAAAATATTTCAGAAGCTAAAAGTTTAATTCGGCTTCCTCTAGAAACATTCTTCTGTCTGGTTTATAACTACAGTTTTTTTGGTTTGCTGCTTAAATGTCCCACAGTAGTTCATGAAAACAAAATTTGGGTTAGGTTAGAATTTTTTTGTAAAATCATAGACGTAATCATGTCTTAAATTCACTTCATTTAACCTAATAAAATAGATTTAGCCTCTTAAAATAATCTTAAAAATGTGGATGAACTGATTGATTAACTTTTATTTATATATCCTTCCCACTAATTTACTTTCAGAACTGAGAGTTTCTAATGACAATTTGAATCAAAGAAATGACTGAAAACTGTGGATTTTAGAGCAGTTTGTATTGGCAGAGATCTGTTCTGAATATACAGTGCAAAACCTACCGGGATGATTTAGTAATGTGTCCAACTCTTCTTTGGCCACAACCATCCTCAGCTTATCTGCACTATCAATGACAAAAATGATGGCCTGACCCTCCCTAGAGGAATACAAAGAGAACATAGATGTTAATAAGTACAGCAACCATGTAATAAGAATAGAGGATGTGGTGTTCAATCAGCACACTCACTTGTAGTAATGTTCCCACAGGTTTCTGTATCTGCCTTGACCAGACATGTCAAACACTGTAAAGGAAAGACTACACGAACAAAAGCAAAGCTTTGAGTTGTTGTTCACATTCTATACCAGTTGTCTATACACACAGACATGCTATGATAATATTTAGACTTCTAATGTTTATTAGTGTTAAAGTGGTTGTGTTATGCGGAACATCTACCTGGAGGTCTTGAACTTCTCTATGCTGAAGCCAATGGTTGGGACGATGTCTTGTGCCTTAGCCTGTGGGACGAATACAACAGGTTCTTATTAAAAGCCTGAATGGAAGGCACAAAGAAGCTAAATATTTGAAATTCTCCAATAGTTTACCATAAACATCAGAGTAACCAGTAGGTAATTACAGAAAAACAACAGTATACACAGTATACTATGGAGTGTATAATAACTATAAATTGATGAGTTGGCTTACATTAGACGGCTTGAGTTGGTTGATGATGGTGGTTTTTCCGCTGTTGTCCAGGCCAAGACACAGCACATTCACCTCCTTCTTCAGCCCCAGCCATCCTGCCAACTTGTCAAACAGCCCCATTGGCTAGTCAGCAACCATCAGCTGTCTGTCTGACCTTCCAAAAAACAAACAAAAAAAAAAAAACAGTGTCACAGTTAGAGAGTAACAGGGAGGATAGAGCAGAGAATTATTATAACCTATAACTATATATAAAATATATGTCTTAGTTTAGTTAGTTGAATTGATCAAATTGCATTTTCACTTGCATTATTTACTTTACAGCTAAAGCTGATAGGTTGATGTTTTGTCAAGGTGCCAATAAGAAGACTGAAAGACGTTTTCTTCGCTGTTTTCAATGCTCCTGTTCATACTGGCTACTTAATGGAAGAAATAGAAAATGCATATAAAGGGTTACCTGAAGCTTAAATGAGGCTACAGCAGTCTGAGTTAGTCTTATCTTCCATATTTACAGTCTTTTAGCATCAAATCCCCTCTTTGTGTTCACCTGTTGAGCTGCATAAAGAAACTATCTTTGGTACTAAAAAGACTAATGTTGAAATATACCTACTATATTTTATTAGCTTCAGTTAAACGTTTAAATAATTTATTGTGAAGTGATCTTTAGGTCAATATAAACAGGGGAAATGATTAAGGCAACAACCTCTGTTCATTTAGGCACAAAGACTTGAAAAATTTGAACCTACCCTTATATATATATATATATATATATATATATATATATATATATATATATATATATATATATATATATATATATATATATATATATATATATATACACATACATACATATATATATACATACATTTCTATTGACTGATTCTTTTATGATTTTAAATACTGCTAGTATCTTTATATTCATTAAAGATTCCCTGTAGACATGTAATGTAATATATTGCAAGTACTCGCTTGAAGTAATGTGTGTTGTCCTTTAAAAAGGTAAAATTAAACTAAATAACTGTAAGCGTCTATCTACTCACTCTTCCCTATTGAAAGCATATAGAAGAATAGAATAGAAATATACAAGTATTTTAAATTCTGTGAACTCGTCCTTTAAATTCACACAGTCGATGTGGAAAGTAAGAGTTCTACTGCAGTTATAAAACGTCCCCTTTTCTTCTCTAAATGAGATTTTGAACGGACACTTTGCTTTGTTCGTGTCACTTCTCATTAACTCCTGATTATCCTTCTGACACGACCAGTTCAAGACTTAATTAACAACTTGAAATGCATTCATAAATACATTAACTTATCTTAAACGCTACACGGTTCGGCGTTAACATTGAGAGAAGCAGCACAGCTCAGCAGCTCATTATAAGTTACCTTCTTATTCGCCAGTTAGCCGATAGCTCCAGCTAACATGCTTACTGGGCTTTAACCAGATTTCAACCTAATTAACACTCGCTAACTGCTATTTAGATAATCTCTTGTTGCTAGCAAGCCTCAGCTAACGTGTTGCATAAAATACACCAGCTCGCTGAGTTTAAACAGCAGTAACTTCACATACATTAGACAGCTTCTCTACGCTTAACAAATCCACATAGTTTGGATAAACTAAAGGGTGCTCGATAAACACGTGTAGCATGATGCCAACATGTTTCAAACATTAACACGAAAGCTAGCGGCGCTATTCGCTAGCTAACGTTAGCCTGTAAGTTATTCCTATACCTGCGGTGTTAGAGTTGGGTTTTACCTGTAGTTATATCCTTGTTGTGTTGCCCCCCTGATGCTCACCACTGCCCTCGGCTAGTTGATTTAATAACCAGGTGTTTCATCCGTGTCTCTTCATGCTCTCAGGACACAGAACAGCGAGTTATTTACACCGCGCTGTTGCTGGGTGACCAGAGCGTTGCCTCACGGCTGCCACCTGCAGGCCGAACGATGCAACAGCAGCTGCTTTTCCTTGAGTTTTATATGCATTATCGCCACCTATTGGACTGGAATGTGGAACAGGAGATAAGCAGAAATAAAATAAAATAAAATAAAATAAAATAAAATAAAATAAAATAAAATAAAATAAAATAAAATAAAATAAAATAAAATAAAATAATTACTCAGGAGAAGCAACAAGGTCGCATGTTCAAGACCTCCTTGGTCTGGGACCTTTCTGTGTGGAGTTTGCATGTTCTCCAGGTTCTCCGGCTTCCTCCCACAGTCCACAAACATGCTGATGTTAATTGGAGACGCTAAATTGCCCATAGGTGTGAGTGAATGGTGTGTGTGCCCCACGATTGGCTGGTGACTATCTGGGGTGTATCCCTGCTTCTCGCCTGTAATGCGCTGGGATAGGCTCCAGCAGACCCCCATGTCCCTAATGAGGAATAAGCAGGTATAGATGAATGATTAAATTAATGAATTAATTATTAAGATCCTGTACTTCCCATGATGTCGTAGTCTTAATAGCAAATACCCCAACAATGTACTGTGTTTTCATTATATAATAACTTATATAATAACTCCCTTTTTATTATACTACATCCATGATTTCCTTCTTTCTTCAATGCATCTGCTGCTGCACGTGACATAGTTATTTCAGGGACGAGACCAGTTGATGATGGAATCGTTTTAAAAAATAATATGAACAATCAAACGAAAAATCTGATCTGAGTATTAAATCAGAATCGAGTGCTTAGGTCTGTGGGCTGATTGTAGGGAAGAGAACAGATAAGAGGAGCAGAATAAAGAAAAGAAATGGAAAACTCTAACAATAGGCAGAAAGTACAGCGAAAAAAAGACTAACATTCAAAAAATGTCTTACCGATTGAAAAATGATTGATGCTTTATCATAAAGTATAATGCAATCTATCCCACTTTCATTTTACTTATTCTTTTCTTTGCCGATTGTACTTTTTCTCTTTTCCTTTTTTCATCCTTGGTTTCATCCCTGCAGTTACATTAATGTCACTTCATTTTAAACCAAATATGTGTGACCTACCACACCAGTTGTTGTCTTTGGCTCAATAAGCACCTGTTTGAGAAACTCAATCTTCATGTCAGGAAAACGTGTCAGTCTCTTGAGTAACAATTAACAGAACATATTGTCTGTGTGTGTTTGAGAGTGAGTGTGCATCCATGGATACATCCATTGTGTGTGTGTGTGTGTGTGTGTGTGTGTGTGTGTGTGTGTGTGTGTGTGCATGAGCCTCACAAGTTGTAAAATAGTCTGCTTTTAAAACCTTTTTGGCGTTAGGGATGTCTGAGTGGTTAAAGTCTGAGAGAAAACGAAATATTAAAATAGGGTTGTTTATTAAGGAACAAATGTACTGAATAAAACATACACCTTTTACAAGACTTTTTTTTTTCTTTTTACAAGACATACTGCAGTATCATGAGGATAGAACATACACTTCTATAAAATCTTTTGACATTCAGCGGTCTTCAGTTCAAAAAACACGATTGTATTTACCCTTCTGTCAGTATTTCCGCTGAAGTTTCTCATAAACCAGCTGGAAAGTTCTTCTTAAAATCACATACTGTACCATACGTTACCTTAACACACCGCATATCTTCTCTGTGTCATCTCTGGTCATGAGGTAACAGACTTGAGACCATTCAAAGTCAATAGAAACCATTGGATTGTCACTTGGAAAGAGAAGAGGTATCGGTGAACACTTGAATCGACACTAGAGAAAATAAGTCCTAAATTCAAGTGAATGCTAGCATTTGCTGATAATAAAGAGAGAGACCGCATTTGGCCAACGCTGACAGAGGTTGGTTGTTGTGGAGGCTGCATTGATAATGATCCAGTAGATGATGAGTGTGTTTTAACTAGACCACAGGCTGCTCTCACACGGGCAGCGTGCGGTACCTGCTACGCCTAACAGTCTGGTGTTTGTGCAAGAAGTCGAATGACGATGCCAAGGAGGAAGTCTGCTTTGTTTCCAGCTCGGAGTACGTGCACAGTCCAGTCTTTGTGCGGCGGGATCACACTTGAAAGCCGCTCTGTTGGATGTGGTGGCACTGCAGACGCAGAGACTGTATGCTGCTTATGATTCTCCTCTGGTGGCCGATCAAACACACACCGATTCGCCTGATGTCGCTGAAGAGGAAAAAGATTTATGCAGTTTTACACAAGGAGTTTTAGAAACAACAAATCATACTCATCTTTGAAAACTTTAGATTGAGTGAGTGAATGTTTTATATCATATAAAGACAGTATTGGATTATTGAATATATTGTGTGTAGTATAGTATGCATATATATATATATATATATATATATATATATATATATATATATATATATATATATATATATATATATATATATATATATATATATATATATATATATATATATATATATATATATATATATATATATATATACCTTGATTTTTCAGTTTTTATTGAAATTGTCATAGTTTAATGTGTCATGTGACAGATGATGATGTGACAGCCCAGAGGTACGATGTGGATTATCTTGCTGTATCCTGACTAACTAGGTCTAGATCATGGGGTTCTGCTTAGCTCTAGAGCTCTAGCCCTAGAAAAGACCCAGACATCAGGCTTCATCCATGCTGATATACAGACGGGGGTTAATTAACCAGGACTTTATTTAAGTCCATTACTGCAGAAAAGCCATATGTCTAAGTTGTTAACTATTACTTGATTCTCTTTTTTTGGTTGGGTAGTTAACTGCTTATTTTTGTACCATTTAAATGTCCCATATTCTACACTTTCCTGTTTTTTATTTGGAATTTTGACATCCCTAACAAGATTTTAAGTAGCAAAGATCATCTCAGTATAGTTTTACACTTCTTTTCTCAAGCTTCTTTCTAAGACTCTCCTCCTCCTCTTTAAATGGCTGTGGGGGGTGTTGGTGGTGACTGTATAGTTGTGACATTACAACTTCACATAAGTCATGACTGCTTGTTTTAAGACACAGTTTGTGAATACAGGCCGTGTATGTTTCTCTGTGGATTGAGTGGTTTTAAACTGCATAAATTTCAAGAAAAATGTGTGTTCTAAAACTTTTTAAACTGTAGTATATATATATATATATATATATATATATATATATATATATATATAGTTCTAGCATCATTAAAAAAAGACAGCATATAGAACAAGCATTTAAAACAGCTACAAGATGGACACAGACAGATCCTTTCTTTCCTGATTTTTTTTTCTGGCTCATTGAGTGTTTCTATCTTCTTTTCTTTTGCTTCACTCACTCTGTGCTCATGGTGGAAATGGAATCCAGCGTTGTGTATCCTGCTGCGAGGAAGTTGTTCTTATACTGGCTCATTTTGATGGAGTCCAGCCAGTCGCCGATCGAGATGAAAAGCGGGTAGTCTGGCATGTCTTCTGGGGATTCGGGGAAACTGAGGTGACAAACAGGGAGTTAACGACGGGTCGGGGAGTTGTTGAGCTGCACAGTGAATATTATTCAACGGACCGTACCGGTGGTTTGGTTTAAGCCTGAGAACCTGTGAATACTCTACATTATCAACCATTTTCTGCATTTTAGTGAAATCCAACCTGCAGAAATTAGTGTGAAATAAACAATCAGCCCCCTGTGAATACATCAGCTTTATTTTTTGTCAAATCTACTTGTCGTCTGGCAATGTGAGAACCGCTTGGGGAGCTGAGAGCGAACGTGGGGATGTTTAAACTTTCTTCATTGTGCCAAGCGGTTCTGGTAAAACTCACATCCAGTCCTTGAGATGCAGCTGCTGAATAGAGTGCCATTTTCACATCCTGATTTCCAAGATGTTGAGCAGATGTTGGCTCGACGGCAAGGTAAAAAAAAAAAAGATTCCCCTCGAAGGAAGTAAGCTGGTGTACATCCTCAAGTTTGAAACTTGTTCAGAATTGGTATCCAACATCATAACAGAATAGAAAAGAAACTAATAAATTCTTTAGAAATGGAAATCGCGCAGAAGCTGTTGGGCTAAAACATTTAATAACCACCAGTGTGATCCCTTTTTTTCTGAGTGGATGCTTACCTATTATTCACCAGAGTGAGCAGGCTACTGGGATTGATGATGAGTTTGTCCAGGAAGGAGAGCACATCAGTGAAGTGTGGGCGCTGGCCAGGCTCTTTCTGCCAGCAGTGCAACATCAACTGGTGCGGCGTCACAGGGCAGCCCATCGGTGCCGGGAGACGGTAGCCTTCTTCAATTGATAAAATGACCTGAGATGAACATCAGCAAGCAGATGTTTGTACAAACCAATATTTCTATTTTAACAGGTATTTTTCTTGCAGAGCGAAAAAAATATATATATTGATGTTGCGTTTGTTTCAGTGTTAATTCAGCGTCTTACATCTTGATTGGACATCTCCCAGTAAGGCCTCTCTCCATATGACATCACTTCCCACATGACAATGCCGAAGCTCCACACATCACTGGCTGAGGAAAATTTGCCATAAGCGATAGCCTCCGGCGCTGTCCAGCGTATCGGGATCTTTCCTCCCTGGTAAAAAAAAATAAAAAATACAGCAACGCAGAATAAATGTGTTAAGGAGATATTCATATTAACAGCAACCAATCATGTAAGGATTGATAAGGGTCATCCCACCGAGCAGGGAAGGGTGAGGGTAGCAGCTCTAATTATTTTTACTCTATAACAAAACATTTGGGTTTTATTTTAACAAAGCACATTGATTTGATTGCTGTAACTAGTTTCTATTTTTTTTCCTTGTTTTGTTAGGTGTGTGTGATTAAATAAAAAAAATGTCAATAGGTGTCCTTTTTTAATTTCTTTTAATTTCTATGCTTAGGTGCCTAGCACGTTAGAGATTTACAAGAGATTTTGCAACTGTAAATGCAATTGGCTACGGTGATTTATTGAAATTTAAATCAAATATGTGTTCATATACAAATCACAAGTAAAAACACACAAAATTTGTCTCAATTACAAAAAGGTATAAGTGGTAAAATGGAGAGCTCACACTCACCGTGGCGGTGTATGCTGCTTCGGTGTCATCATCCAGGACTCTGGACATGCCAAAATCTGAAACCTTACACACCAGATGTGCATCCACCAAGATGTTGCGGGCAGCCAGGTCTCTGTGAACGTAACCCATATCTGACAGGTAGGTCATGCCCACCGCGATGCCGCGCAGCATCCCGACCAGTTGGAGCACCGTGAACTGGCCGTCACGTGTCTGGAGGAGATAAAGTGAGGGTTATTTTATAAGGGTACAATCGTTTTTCAGAAAATCAATCGCACATCTCTGAACATGTTTTTTTCTCACCCGCAGGAAAGAATCAAGTGCTCCATTCTCCATGTACTCCACCACAATCATCACTGGTCGGCCTGAGGAAAGGAGAAGAGAGAGACTGAAGTGAACAGTGTCATGAGCTGTTAAAGAAGAGCATCAATGCAAACACACACACAAACATACATGAAAAGAATGTGTGCGAATGAGTCATTAAAAGCTCCAGCCTGCAGAAGCAAATCTGAATATCAAATTTTACACTCACACACATTTTTCCAACAGGGGACATTTTTTCATTTTTCTGAAAAAATGTCCCCTGTTGGCTCGCTGGTCCACTGTTGGTGAATGTGTAACGATATGGTTGTCCACTGTTAGATCGGTAAGCAAGTATACACACACACACCCACAGACACACACAGCTTACTTTTTGTGACCACTCCCTCCAGTCTGATGATGTTAGAGTTGTTAAACTGTCCCATGATTGAGGCCTCACGCAAAAACTCCTGCCTCTGTTGATCTGCATAGCCACCTTTAAGCGTCTTTATTGCTGCAGGAATGTCCTTCCTTCCCGGAATACGCAGGCGACCACTACACACTTCTCCAAATTCCCCTGCGAAAACAACACAATACACACATTGCATGATCCATCATAAACTCAGTAGTTTAAGCATGCCACAACTAAATGCAATTTTAAATAAATTGAAGTTTCATGTAGTCTCTGGTAATTTATTCAGATTTTTCCTGCTTTTAGAGATGGATTTATAAAATGACAATTTGTCACATTTACATGAAAAATATCATGTGAATTGAAAATCATAGTGCACTATTCTCACTGTTCTCAGTGGCACCACAGCCTCCGCCAGATGATGGCACCCATGTTACAGAAACCAAACAAGTGGATGGAACATTCATACTCTAAGTACTCACCGGGAGACACAATCTATTCAATTTTATGAACTATTGAACATTTTTAGTCATTTTCAGCAGCATTATCTTCTCTCAGCTATGTTACAATACCATAAATTAGTCGAAAATCAGCTTGCTGTGAGTGTCTATAAAGATTTTGAAGTATAACTTTATGTAGTTTATATTTCTTATATAAAAAAAAATCATTCAACATAAAATGCGATTCCTGTGTCATAAGTGCGAGCCAACCATCACGTGTTAATATTCCTGTGTGTAAGTTACCAATCAAGCATTATCCGAGTGTATGTTTTGCACACAGCTGTACCTGTGGTATAGTATGATTGTGCATGTACATACTGTACATGTACCTACAGTATCTATATGTGTGTAATGATTTTACCTGCACCAATCACTCTCTCGATGCATATGTATGACGGGTCTATTTCTTTGGCAAATTCCTCCACAGCCTGAATCGGGTCTTCATATGTGTCTGGGTCTACATAGGTCTTTATGCCAGAGAATGGAACTGGGAGAGAAGAAACACGGTATAATAATTTGGCATTTTTAGTTTTGTGGGAAAAAAAGAACAGAATATAACTTAAAACTAGATAAAGATAATTGCAACATAGTAGAGCTAAAAGCAACAGGGTAAATACAGATTCAACATATTGGTGATGCTGTTACACAACTCATACACAATAATAAAGAGATGAACTTTCAATGTATTTTTTTTCAGGACCATATTATAAAGCTATAAAATATGAACAATATGTAAGGGTAACATTGTGTAAACTAAGAAAATGTTTAAACCTTTGTAAGCTACATTGTTTTGGTACAATTAGTCCAATATTAAGTACAATTATCTTATTTCACTGTTTCACTGGCAGATTATTCATCTTATTTCATTTTATTATTTTTTATTTAAAAAAAAACAAGACTACCATCTTCTTAAAAGATATACAATTGACGAAAATCAAGAAAAAATGAAATAAGCTAAATGATCTGCCAGTAAAATGAGATAATTCTACTCAATATTTGGCTAATTATGTCAAAAACAATATATTTTCACCTGTTAAGATTTCAGTTTTTGCAGAGAATGACTGGCTGCAGTGGGCAGGTGATGGTTTGAGGCTGGATGAGTGAGGGGAAGGAACTAACTGAATAACCGAGTTACTGCTGGACGCCTCCATAGTCTCCATAGAATAGGCTGATTATTGATTCTATTATATAAGGCTGTATTTTCTCTATGTATTTGTTTGTGTTATTTTGCCAAGATGCGGAGACGGAGAGAAACTAACTTAAAGCACATCCAGGTACACCTCGAGCAGATGCGCTGGGGACTAAATGCACCGCATCGTGGAGGTTTGAAGGCTATGTGTAAGAAAGATTCCAATTTGGAGTCTATACCTCTGTCTCCCCCGGGTATCTAACCTCTAAGATCTGAGCCTTTTCTACCAGCCTGTTGAGCCTGCAGCACAGAACTAACAATGAGAGCACGCTGTAGGAAGCAGAAATCACGACTGTGCAAACGCTTTTCATTACAGTTGAAGAAAATTGGTCATAATGCAAATTTATGTCAACAAAAGCGATATTATCATTTGTGATTTGCTGTGAGTAAAAATACCCTCATGACATGCGAGATTAAAATACAATAGAATTCCGTCTGATGAGATAGTTTCGCAGCAAAAGTAGACGTTCCTGTGTGTGAACGTGTCGGTATTTTAGTTCCTTCATTCCCGTCGGGATCAACCGGAAATCTTCGAATCATACCCAGAGATAGCGGAGCCGTCGGATTTGTCTCGGGAGAAACACTCCGGCCCCTGCAGGCCTCAAATTGAATCCTAGAGCTGTCACTTACAGGATTTTTTTCCACAACAATAATAACTGATGCCGGCCCTGCGGGGGCGATCAATAACCCTGCTTTTATCTGTAATTGTAGCACCTGTGGTAGGTATTGTAATTCAGGAAACTGCAACAGCGGTTACCCAAGTTGTGTCACAATCCAATAAAAAGGGTTATTAGATACAGACGTTTGGATGTTGGGGAACTAGCGACTGAGTGAGCAGAGACTACAGAGACTCGAGAAATTACAACTCTGGGTTTGGAAAATTAAAATAGAATTTTTCAGAATTACCATGTCCACTGCGAAAGCACCTCCTCCTCTTCTCCTCTGACTTCATCCTGGCTTTGATGTAACCGTGACACCTGCATATGTGAGCAAGTTTGACAAAGATTGAGCATAATCTTCAATCGACAACCCCCCAACTTTTTCTTTCCCGTCTCCTTTCTTAATAATAGCCCAGTGCTTTGCGTTCAATGACACAGTGCATTTGCTGACGTTATCAGCAAACAAGACATGTCACAGATTTACTGCCCTCATGACAAAAAGGGGAGAAGCGAGCATTTGTTCTGATGAGAAAAAAACTGTTTTCTAAAACAGTTTTAAAAAGACCTTTGCCACAGCACCGACAGGCGTCTGCCGGTTTTGACGCATCATCTATCTATTGGTTTGCAAGATGTCTCTGCTGAAAACAAAAAAATCATTCTTTTAGAGCAATTTCTCTTTTTTTGTGTTCATTCAGTATATATATATTTTTTTTCCATTTTCCTGGTTGTATCCTATTCACAGCCCCGCAAATTCAAGGCTTTCAAAGATGCAGTCGCCGCAGAGAGGCAGAACCAGTAATCAACAAAAGGAACATTTTGCAATGGAAAATAGAATAGAATAGAGAGTAACGCCACAGATTGAAAAATGTGTTTCGAATTTCCACTTTATATGTGTAGTTTATAAGTCAATTTCACAGAAACCACTTCGTTGATATTAAGACTTAGTCAAACCAGGGTGAAACAGAAATTAAAGCTACAAATATGTACTGATTGAGTTGTTATATGAGGCCTGGACACTTGTTAAATATTACATAAATGCAACATCTCCAGATTGGGATTCTTATGAAACAGGTGACATTAGGGAGACATCTGGCAATGTGGATTTGATTTATATTAGTTTCCGTATTGCACAAATTGACAGGAGCACCATGGCAACAGCCGAATAACTTTTAATCAGGTTTTTTGATGATACAGAACAAATAGGAAGTCGCTCGGGTTAATTCTCCTGGAGGAAGATGTCTGAAAACTGTACTGTAACAGTAAATTGTTTGATTTACTCCAAAAGGCTTTTTTTGTACATCTGGAAATGTCAAATTTAAATGTGTTACAAAAATATCAAGATATCAATAGATATCAAGTGATAGCACTCGAAAATGTAATTCTTTTGGAAGAATAAATAAAACCAATTCAATTTCAATCACACCACTCAGTGCTTAGAGATAAAGAAAAGTTACTTTCACAGGCTATGTGAAGCATTCCTACCACCAAAGGAGACTGAAACACAAATAATTAAAACACACACGCACACGCACACACACACACACACACACACACACACACACACACACACACACACAAAGAGACACACACTGTGCTACACTTATTAGAAACAGGTTTCTGACAGATAACATGTAGGCCTCATGCATTCGGGACCAACAATGGACAATGGACAATGAAATGAAGTGTGGAAAGTTGATTCAAACATTTCCTACAAGTGCCACAAGTTTTGCTGGTTAATTAACCTCCCTGTGTATATCAGCATGGATGAAGCCTGATGTCTGGGTCTTTTCTAGGACTAGAGATCTAGAGCTAAGCAGAACCCCATGATCTAGACCTAGTTAGTCAGGAGTTCATCCTACAGCAACATAATCCACATCCTACCTCTGGGCTGTCACATCATCATCTGTCACATGACACATTAAACTATGACAATTTCAATACAAACTGAAAAATCAAATCAAGGTGGTAAATATATATATATATATATATATATATATATATATATATATATATATATATATATATATATATATATATATTGCCGGGTGTCAACTTGCATATCTATGTTGAATTGTGGGCTAATCACACATTGGACTGGAAATTTAATCTTAGTCTGTCACTTGTTGACGTATCACTATTAGGTGTAAATCCAGCCAAACTGATTCTGGGTCATTTTTCACTGTTTATTATTAAGTGGCACTAATGACAAAAAGCTGTGAACCAGAAGGGGACTGGAGACAAAAGTCTGAACGAACCTGTGGAGGTTAATGGAATGGAGAAAACTGGCTGGTACATGCATTACATGCAGTGTAATTAGGCAGAAAATTGGTTCAGCCATTTAGAAAATAAGAACGTCTGCTTGGAGGCAAAATAGAAAGTCCATTAACAGACTTCTAGTTGTAGTGTAGACTCTGGAGATTATGAGATGAGAGGCAGAGAGAAGAGAGTGTGTGTGTGTGTGTGTGTGTGTGTGTGTGTGTGTGTGTGTGTGGGGGGGGGGGGGGGGGGGGGGGGGGTCATTATCATTACCGTCCAGTGATGAGGAGGAAAAGGGTAAGAATCACCAACAAGGAGAAGCCACCGACCGATGCTGTGACCACCACTAGAACTTGACCCTGATCAGCGATTTCAGGATCTGAAGACAGTGAGAAAGCAAGGAAGAAAACAGAGATACAAATACAAATCAATACCTGCGAACAACTGTCTCCCAGAGTTAAATAATCAGACCTGACACTCTACCTACAACCTACAAAATGTGACGACAGGTTTCTCTACTTAAATATATCTTGACAATGCAATCCAATTCAATCAATAAAAAGCTAGTTCAACATTTTTTGTAGAGTAATTACCCTGCTTCTGTTCTGAATTCATGGTTAAAGTCAGATTATATGAAGGTAATCCACATGAATCTGATATGATAATTATAATAATTGAAGTTATTCTTATTTAAATTCTGACAATTTATTACAGGCTTTATATAATTTGGCTGCACAGTAATTTATTCTCTAAATTAACTATTTCAAATTTATTTTGGACTTACTTTCCCCTTGCCATGTTGGAAATGAGTCACTTGTCTTACAAACCAGAATGATTTAATACTATTCGGGACTATTTCCCGCGAGCAAACAATGAAAAATACATGTGTGAAAAATGTTTTCACGTTTCATTTTTTGATGACAGCTGCTTACGGCTCAGATAGCAACTTAGCAATACATGGATTTCCTCTGCTCCTTGATATGCTGTTTGTACAGTATGAAAATTGACAGTTTTGTGAAGTGTTTATCAGATAATCTCCAATAAAAACGTATGTTAAACAGAGCCCAGAATTATTCTTTGATATATCTGGACTGACATCTTGTCCTGTACATGTGTAAATGCTTCGTAAAGGTCTGTTACAAACACCTAAAAGTGGTGTTTTTTTGACTAGGCATTTACCTTGTAACAGATGATTTTATTTTCCGCTGTAATTTCGATCATTGGCATAAAAATGACAAAAATTTAAGACAAAACGTAATTTTTTTTTTTTAAAAAAAGCAGAAAACCCTGCATGGTCTGTGTTTGGATCGAGTAAGGTGAAAAGCCAATCCAGCACATGTGAAAACCCATTTCAAGCATTTAAATAAACTTATGTCAGGGACATCGGTACATAGGGGAATGTGAAGGTGGACATCTCCATATTCATCACCTGGAGTGCGTCTCCTGTAGGAGGCCGTGCATCTCTGCATATTTCAGGATTAAAATCAGCAGAGCGTTATGTGTGCATGGAAACTGTAATAAACACAACTGCGCAGCCTGAATCAGGAAACTTACAGAGCATATACACATTTTAAATAAATGGCTCATGCCTGAAGAAGCACTGATTACTTTCACTGATCCATAGCAAAGAATAACCATAAAATGTCACCAGGGATTATTATGGGGGCTGTTGATCAACACCAGTGACTACACAATGTCTGACTTTCTGGCCTTAAAAGTCCCCTTTGCTCCGATCCATTGTGTTAAAGGTCCCGTATTTGACACTTTACTGGGTTTTATTTGAAGTTTTCATATACCTCACAAGTTTTTAAGAGCCAACAATCAATATCGTTTAACATCTCTCTCTCTTTCTCTTCTATCTGGAGCTCTACAAAGAACAGGCTGTGTCTGTCTTAAAAACGCTATGCATGGAGGGATGAGCTGTATAGTGATGCCACAAATCCACTGAAGTCCTGACAGCTTGTTTTGAGGCACAGTTTCCGAATATGATGCTGTGTGCATTTCTCTGCGGGTTGAGTGTTTTGAAACACCGGACAGCAGCATTTCTCAGAGCCCCAGACCTTCGTTAAGAGTCAAAAGAGCAAATAAAATCTCACTTTCTATGACACGGGACCTTTAAAACACAAAAGCCATATCCACTGGGATTTTAACAGACATCAAATTTCTGGAAAGGACGACTGAATATCGGCCACATTCCTGCTTAAAGCAAGTAAGAAGACAAGTCAAAGCACAATTCCCCCGTACCCTCGGCTGCCGTAGAAAACTGAAAGTTGGGGCTGTACGCGGTGTAGCCGGCAGCGGTGCGAGCGCGCACGTGGAAGACGTAGACGGTGGAGGGTCTGAGGCCCGTCACCACCACGCTGGGGCTTTTGGTCCGCGTCGACGAGTAGCTCAGCTGCTCTTGGTCCTAGAAATGCAGAAAGACACATTGCCAGAGATGACGAACAAAAGCGCATCGGGAGGCAGGATAGGAAAAAAAACAAACATGTTTTTACATAAACCCATTATCACTGCGACGTCTGATCAGAACACATAATTTATATCCTATTAACTACCAGAGCAGATGGTTGAACACAGTAGAGAAATCGAGCTATGAATGCAATACGCTTACATTGAGGAATCTCATATGCTAACAACACATGTTCTAGGGGCTGCGATTGTTCTTCAGTGTTTATTTTATGATTCGTGGTGCGTCTTAAAGGTAAAATAACTTGTGTATCAGTTTATTATAAAAAACAAATGCCACTAAGATGATAAAAAATATATTACAACTAATTTAACGCATTTAGCATAGAAAAAGATATTACATTCTCATAGTATTTGACTTCGTAGTCCACTATGTCTGAGGGCGGCTGTTCCACTTCTGCCCAGGAGAGGGCGATGCTGTTTTGAGAGGCCCAGTCCTTCCTGACTACACCCACCAGAGCGGGACCTGAGGATGCAGGCACAGAGTGTAGGGATTGTGAGTCAGCTGTGAAAATTGGAGAAAAAAAGTGGAATCTTGACATGTAGAGTATTAGGAATGGGAGAAACATGAGGAGGAAGAATGGCTGCAGTCTAAAAAAGACAAACAACTGCTGAACTTGGGAAAGCATTCTGACACGAGGCTGCTCCGGGGACACAAATTCGCCTCATAGAGACTCAAATATTTACCGTCGTTTATTCATTAAGCCTTTGCTTGAACAGAATATGACTTGGCAAACTAATAGAAACAGTCCCCCTGTCGTCGAGCGCGCTGCCCAAGATCTGATGGAATGCAAATTCAAGCCCGTCGATGTCTTAAGCGGCACTTGTGCTCTGGTAAGCAGATAAACCTGCTACACACAGAGGGCCGCAAGAAAAAAAAGAAAAGGGTGATGCGTATTAAAGTTGGACACATTGGGTCTTAGATAAAAAACAGAGATTTTTGAGCAGCAAAAACCTCGCCTCACAGTCCAGCAACTCAACCCTTTTAGCTTCTTTATATATATATAAAAACATAAATTAAAAAAAGGAGAGAAGAAAGTGGTGCAAATGGAAATCAGGCTCAGCTCTCTGACCTCCATGATTAGCAGGTCATGAGAAAGATCTATGCCACATTGGGCTGTACTGAGCACCCCCTGCAGAAGGGGTTAGAGCTTCTACCTTCAAGGAGAAGATATAGTTCCTCCCCACAGGACTAAAAGAATTAAAGGTTCCTTTGTGTGCACTTAGAATGCTGAATTTGCACAATTGAATTTGGACAATTTATTGCACTACGCACTTTAAGCACTATCTGTGCCCATCGCGTTGCCCGTCCTCTTTTTTTTGTTTTTTTTCCCGATCTCATCTTCATCTGCCGTCCAACCATCCGTTCTCGCCTGCTTATCTGGGGCCAGGTCACGGTGGCAACAGGCTAAGCAGAGCCCCCCTCCACCCACATGCCATTCTCCCCAGCAACACCTTCCAACTCCTCCTGGGGGATCCCAAGGCATTTCCAGGCCAGATGAGATATATATTCCCTCCAGTGAGTTCTGGGTCTTCCCCGGGGCCTCCTCCCAGTAAGAGGGAGGCATCCTAATCAGATGCCTGAACCACCTCAGCTGACTCCTGTCAATGCGAAGGAGCAGCAGTTCTACGCCGAATTCGCTCCGGAGTAAATTATTAAACTAAGTTACACTGTATTACATTGTATTATGTTGTATTCTTGTCCATGTGTCCATGTAATATATTGTCCTTCATGTTTTTTTCCAATGCCTAGCTGCAACCACTGGTATGGATAAAAAAAAAAATGTTGCTGCAAAAATGCATATAAATTGTTTTTAAGTTAAGATTATTTTGCTACAACTGACTCAGGGACACGCACAATAATTCCAATTCTATTCAATTCTATTCTATTAAATTCTTTTTTGAATTTGTAATATAAAAGTAGCACATTCCTTAAGTATGCGCTACTTTTATATTACAAATTCAAATCTCTGAGTCAAGTCCATTGCACCTAAACCTCTAAACTATCTGTGACATTAAGACACAAGATAGTTATAGTTGTTATAATCAATATGCCACCTCTGAGGAACCCATCATATAATTTCCAGAACCGCTCCGACATATACATATATATCTGTGTAAGTCTTTAATGTCAGCTTGTCAAGTCACATTTTTTTCACCCTGTAATCTATAATCAAATAAATGTCCACATGCTTGGTGTCATGGCTTAATATTATTTTGGAATTTGAAACCATAACAAAATAAGAATCATAACAATCAAGACACACCTTTTAAATATTTTAAATAAATAAGTCAATTTGTGACTATACTGTGCGCTTTTGATTTGAATGAATCTGTTAAGATTCTATGCTCACAAAAAATAAAATGACCAACGTTGATATTTTTCATCTGGCATCAGTATGCCATAAATATGCATATCTCCAGGAATAAAAATGTCAGCGAGAGTGACATTACTGATTTCTGTCTGCAGCATACAGTATAATGTAATGTATCCATCACCATGTGCATCGCTGTGCTTCCATCTATCTGATTTTTTTTTTTTTTTTAAGCATGGACATTTTTACAAAGTGAGAAAACCCTTATGCACGGAGCTATTTTAGGTTCAGGATAAATCAATCTGCTAGACACCTACTGTCATGGATGGGTGACTCCAAGAGAACATTTATGGTCATTACAGTTTTAATCAACTGAATCACACAGCAAAAGATAATTGATAAGCTCGAGCTGCTTTATTGGCGACATGAAAAAAAAAAATAGGTTAACCCCTCGATTATATAAAACAAATACAGAAAGGACCGAGGGGAAGGGGTGAGACGGAGAGAGAGAGAGAGAGAGAGGAGTGAACAGGGAGAGCTAAAAAGAAGTCCCATGAGGTTGCATCTCCTCAACATCTGAGCATATAAATAGACGGCAGCCTTATTCCCAGAGCAAGGGAAGATGAAAACAGAAGAGGAGCCACTGGAGAAAAGCCGCTGGAAATGAGCGAAGAACGGAGAGAGGAAATCTCCCGAATAACGGCACGTTGTTCACGTGGATCACGCATGTGAGACCTTTGCCTGACTCGAGCGTCGCTTTAAAAAGTGAAATCAAACTCTAACAAAAAAAAAAAAATCCTTTTTCATGTACGTTTTAATTATCAGCTTGCCAGCAATCTGGGTTTGGGTTTGTAAGACCACTACAGACTCGCCTAGCATCTCAATGCCACTGTAAATCAAATTAAACAGTAGCCAGATTAGCATGGGGCTAAGAGAGAGGAAGCACATCGGCCCGGTCTTAGCTGCTCTGCACTGGCTCCCTGTGACCTCTAGAAGTCATTTCAAAGTCCTCCTCTTGATATCCTAAGCCCTCGGCGGGCTACATTGCCAACTCCCTTGTTAGCCACATGCCCTCAGGAACGCTGGAACCATCTGCTGCTGCTTTATTGGAGGTTCCCAGCAACAGCAGAAAGATCTGTGATGCTGTTAATGTCGAATATGTCCCGAAGCTATGGAACACAATACCTGCATATATCAGGAAAGCCAGTTCAATAAATAGTTTTTTTTTAAAAGAAAAAAAAAAGCTCTAAACTTTACTTTATCATTTAACCTTACTCTAGCTCTCTAGCTCTCCACTCTACTGCTAATGCACTCTGAAGCACTTTGAAATGATTTTATCACTGATTTGATCAGTTGTGTAATGCATAACCCGTTCTTTATTAACCATATTTCTATTTATCATTTCATTATTATTATTGTTGATGTCTATTTTATGTGTGTTGAATCACATTGAGCTGCAACTCATATATGAAAGGTGCTATATAAACTTTATTATTCTACATAAGTATGTGACTTAACCTCAGACCACAGCTTTTTTTGAGGTTTGTTATAAGCATCAATACTGAATCAGTCATTGCTGAGCATACAAAATCTACCATCAATAATACCATCAAATTCTACAAACTTGAAGAAGGATGAAGGAAAATTGTTCCTCAATGACTGTGTGAAGCAGGTGACGTGGCAACGATTGCAGAGTTTGGAATCCGTGGGGATTTAAACAGCTAATAGATTTGTTCAGCAAATATTCAATACATCATTAAATCTCACATTTTGCCAAGTATTTGATTTAATTATGTAATTCACTTCATTTTGGTTCTTCCAAGCTGATACTCCCAACAAAACCACATATAAACTCGACCTTCAAGCAAGACTCATAGGTCATTGTCTTTTAACACAGACTCAGTGTATCTTTGTGGGAGCATGTTTTTTTTCCACTTTGCATCAAACAGACACGATCTCTAAGTCGCTGCAGTGAAAGTTTTTTTGGGGAGGAATCTTGGTCGCTAACGCTCCGCTGAGCAATAACTACAGCATGTTTCCAGCAGATTGCGACTCGCTGTTCATAAACACGGAGATCATCCTGCCGACTGCTCCGCTCCGCTGCCTTCAGAGGCGTCACCACAGCAGCTGACCTTCATCGGCTCCAACAAGCAGGAAACTCAGAGTCCTGCTATCCAAATTACACGCGGAGGAGGGTATGCACAGCTCTTACATCCACAGCTGAAGGAGAAGTCTAGTGTGTCATGTGATTAAATGCAATGAACATTCCTCAAAGGCAAACTGATCATGCATCTTGTTTAACTGAGCTTTTTTTTTAACCCATCAAGGTCCGACAAGCACACAGGCAATAGGGAAGAGAAATCATTAGCAATTCTGATAGAACTAATAGGTTTAGCATAATTAAAAGCATAGAGTCGCATTAATATGCGTCGTACAAACAGGGAGCATGTCAATAGGACATAAATCGTCCTCCCTTCTTCTCAGCACAAAAAAACAGTTAATTGCTAATTCTGCTTTTGATTGGCTAATATTTCATCATTGGCATAATATCACAATCAATTATACGAATCGCCTCGCAGCATCTGCGGCACGCTGGCAACGCGCCGTCCACCTAGCAGAGGTTTACACAAGCGCCAAAAGATGACCAACAGGCATCCCTCTCCACGCCACGAACAGGTTTCTGCCTCCTTTGAATTTATAGTAAGTTTCGGAGTGCTTGAAGAATGTTATGCATTTAACAACGGACATATGGTGCTTTGAAGATATTGCACCGTTGACAGTATCATCGAGAGGCGTTCCTGGAGGACTGGCCTCGCTCGACAACTCGAGACATCTATTTCTAAACGGATTTGGCTCGATCCCGTGAATTAACTTATGCTCCGTAAACATTTCGGTCCAATGCACCGCAGATCCTGAGCAATAGATGCTAAAAGGAAAACTACTGCTGTTATTATATTTTACTGTTGCCCGAAGTCCATAGCGACGTCTACAATTAGCTTGTTTTGTCTAACCACCTGTCCAGAATCTAAATATATATTTGATTGAATGTCGTCACCCTATTAAAATAATGGCCTAAGTCAGTTTTTGGCCTAAATCATGTCTTGATGATGCTGCCACGTCTGCTAAAATAACCTTAATCCTGAGTTGAAAAGATCATAATCTTTATATCATATAGGACAATGACCATTTTATTTTTTTTCCTTAGTTACGTTTTTTTTTTTTTTTTGCCAAAATCAGGATAAAAAGAGAGTTTAACAAGCTTTTATGATGGCGGCTGCTTCAAGAAGTTTCTATGCTGCAGAAGAAGCTCCAAACATGATTCTTGAATCAATTTCTACTCATGAGTGATAAAGGCTATAGGCTATAATGTTTCATAGTAATTTAGTCTCAATTTCACAAGTTATATTTTACTAATAATTCAATATAAAGTACTGTGCATATCAATAAATTCAATAAATATGTAGCCAATTATAAAGAAAAAAAAAGAAATTCCAGGATCTGCAGTCCAATAAACATCATCATCACTTCATTAAAAATTTGGAACATCTCAGATTTCAAAAAGTCATTAAAACAGGATGTTACGAGTCATGAGTCACGTTCAGTAGAAAACAATCAAAGAAGACATGGAAAAGTGATGACCAATTTGATTTACCTAACATTTGTTTACTTTAACTCTAAGTAATGTAAGTTTAGAGTTTGCACTGTGGAACGAAAAGGACAGGTTATGCCAGGTTTCAAGTTGCCTAAAGTCACATTAGAATGTTCAAAAATTGGTCTGAGTCACTTATACTTTAATGTCACATAAGGGACACACAACTTTCTATGTGTATCCACAGTCATCCACTGTGAAGGCCTTTTTGATTGAAATGATTAATAATAAAGTTAAGAAGCTGGAACCAGATCATTTGTGAAATGTTTGCTCAATCCAGTATCAAGTGAATGTAACTCTCCCTACTCCTTTTCATGGATACATCATCTATCTATCTGTTGTACAATTCAGTCAGTGAAAAGGCAACATGAGAAAAAAAATGTGTATGTTTATGTGGGAGAACGATAAAACAGAGAGGACACTGGGGAAAAGTTGGAGTGACTAACAGCATAATGCAAGACTGGGTGGGATATTGTATGTGCAAAGCAAATGTGTGCAAAAGTCATACGTGTGTGAGTTTGTCTGCATGCGAGACTAGCTGTGTGTGTGTGTGTGTGTGTGTGTATACAGCAAGTCTGCAAAGGGAAGGCAGTTTGACAAGTCAATCCACTCCAAACACTCTAATGGGAACATCCCCACAGGCTGCTTCTCCTCCTCTACAGAGATTATTTTGCATTCTAACTTCCCCCCCATCAGTCTAGCTGCCTTTGCCAGAGAGATGTGTAAGAAGTGGCACATATACACCTGATGTCTGCTTTCCTCGGTATGGGCCCATCAGTGTAAGATTTCATTTATAAAACGCTTCTACTGTATATTTAGGGAGAATTCTTCAGCTCTGTTCTTAGCTCTGCTTTGCCGCATATTTTTTCAGTCATTCTTAAAAAAAAAAACCTCTGCTCTGATTGAGATGCCACCGGTTTAGACAGATTTGCAGTCTCAGTCTGACTCCCATATCATGCAGTTTTCTGGATTTTATTTCACATTTTGAAAGTCCAACAATGATATATTTGTGATTTTATGTAGAAAAAAAAAAATTCAACTCAGTGTATTTTTACAGCGATGTGTCCTTGCTGGAGCTCCAGAAAGCACTGGTCGCTTTCTATCTGTCTCATGAATATTTATGAGCCTCTCTGGCTGATTTTCACATGGAAGATTGAAAAAAAAAAGTGCAGGCAGTGTTGGGAACCTCTACAGGCGGAAGGAGCTACTGCATGACATCACAAAGTCAAGGAAGTACAAATGAGCCGTGAAACCAGAACTGTGTCCATTTCTCTGTTTTTCTGATATTTTGATGCATGGGACAGTTTTTATAGAACTCATCTAGAGAAGGAAAAAAGTGGATATTTACATGAAATGGAACCTTTAAGTGATGTTTATTCCTGCCACCTATTGAATAAGTAATGGTCATCTGTAATTCCACACGTTGCCTGTAACTGCAGAACAACCTTTCAAATAGCAACACCATTTTTTTGTTGTCTCCAAAAATAAAGTGGAAACTATGTCACATGATATGAAACTGCTTGCACTTCACAAATATGTTTATCTCTCTACAATCCAGTCGCAACGGTTTCTCAGCAATGGCCAAAGTTATTGAATTCAAAGTTATTGAATACAATTGTCAGTCAGTCATTTTCTATACCTGCTTATTCCTCATTAGGGTCGCAGGGGTCTGCCGGAGACAATCCCAGCGCGTTACGGCGAGAGGCAGGGATACACCCCAGATGGTCGCCAGCCAATTGTGGGGCACACACACCATTCACTCACAGACTCACACCTACGGGCAATTTAGAGTCTCCAATTAACCTCAGCATGTTTTTGGACTGTGGGAGGAAGCCGGAGTACCCGGTGAAAACCCACGCAGACACAGGGAGAACATGCAAACTCCACACAGAAAGGTCCCAGACCCAGGACGTCTTGAACCTGTGACCTTCTTGCTGTGAGGCAACAGCGCTAACCCCTGCGCCACCGTGTCGCCCTTGAATACAATTGTATCTGGGTGAATTGTGACACCCGTTGCTAATATAATTATGGCTTTCCATGTCTTCATATGTGAGCCTCAGACTTGAGGATTCATCTTTTTCTTTTTTAAATCTTTTTTATTTTATCTCGCTTTCTTGCACATGCTGACAGGGGAGAATTGCGCACATAAGTACAGCCCAGTATAATTTATTATTCCACTCTCCTCCCTCCTCCATTAATTATTCCGTCAATATTTTTGCCCTGAAAGAATGTAAGGTTCAGATTTCAGTAGTTGAACTTGAGGTTTCCTAATTCAAGGCCAAGACAAAGCAGCCTTGAGGACTGATGGCTGTGGTTCAGCTCAGGTTAGCTGGGCTCTGCTAATTAAGACTAGGTTCAGGTCAGCTCCTCGAGGGTCAGAACTGTGCATCACCTATTGACACAGTGAGCTGTATGGAAAGATGGAGAATGTGGAAATGACACATGGTGCTCATCTAGGCAGATCTAGCTGCAGACTGAATAAAACCCCATCTGTTACCGTAGCAGAAATATGTTCATCTTCTCCCAGCTGCAGTGCAAATATACGGTTAGTATTCATGAGTTATAAATCAGGTTATATGCAACTATCAGGCATATGCAGTTGTTAAGCGCATGCAAATTAAATTCATAGTTTAGAGCTGAATGCGGCTACTTGAATGTTAACTCTGAACAATCTGTAAAGCAAAAGGAAATCAAATGGAATAGATAAACTCAACTTAGCCAATTTTAATAGTAATTATTATCTGAGCGTTTGACAGAAAACGCCCCCAAAAAGTAAGATGAAGATGCAGGAAGGCGACAGCAAGAGAGGAATTCTTCCACATGATTTTTGTATTTATGGTGGATGAACTTGAGATCAAGTAAACTCAGGGTCGTTTTTGTAACCTTTTATTTCTTCAACTTTTTTTTTTTTTTATTGGTTTTGCTATCCTAAATTTTCAACAGGTCCACTGGGAAAATTCCCGCCGTTGCCAGATGGTCATTTTGCACAGGCCAGCAAGATTAAAATGATTAATGTATTACAGTATATTAGAGATAACTGTGCAGTGTTTACGGCTTGCAAAATATTTTCCATTGATTTATACAACTAGAAAACAGTAAACAATCGTGCTTACTGTTGAAACATTGCAAAACAAATTGCACTTTCGCATGTGTTTTGGCTCTTAGAGGGCACTTTAGCACATGTTTGGGCCATGAGGGGGGCAACCACAACCCCCCTCCCCCGATCATCCAATCAAATGACTGCAGAGATTGCTTTGACCAATGATCAATGATAATACTACGCATATATATCTCCAAATGGCTCTAAACAGTTACATGTCCAGGGTGAACAATGACATAAATTAAAATAATAGACATGATTGCTATTTTGTCAGTGAATGTATACTTTAACAGGTATATAATTTATGTTTATGAAAAACAATCATGAATCTTGTCATATTAATAAAGGCATTGCCGAACAAGGTAATGACAAATTAATTTTTGTTGATACCTAGCTCCAGAATACATTTGTCTAATAAATGGCATTCCACATGACTGACCTTTTAGGAAAATATTAAATCAGAGCAAAGTTATAACAAGTTAATTAATGTAATATCATACCTTTTTTTTATTTGAATATTTTACTAAAAGGTCAGTCACATGGAATGCTATTATTTGTTAGACAAACAGTCAACGGAGTTGTTGTATTCTGCAGCTGCAACAAAAATCATAAATTAGTCTTCTCAGTTCTGCGTTCTGCAGTGCCTTTATTAGTCTTGTTTCATATCCATTACACTGCCTTGAATAACATCAGTGCATCAATTAAGTCTCTATAATATATATACTGTATATATATATGACATTAACCTTTAAGGTTATGTGCAACCATTTGGTAGACCACATTTTGAGTTACTATATCTCATTGAATAATGCATTGAGCTTAATTCAACTTGAATGAGCCATCGCTGCCATTTGGTTTAGTTGCGCTACGATGATGCCCATATACCTGATGAAGATTACCCACCTGGCTCATATTTAGACAGATTTTTTTATTGGGTAAAAATTAAATTCATAGCCACAGTTTTAAAGTTGTTGTAAATTATTAACTAATCATCACAGGGACCTGGAGCCTGAGATTGTTCAAAGGCCGTTTTTTGTTTGTTTGCTCTGCAAAATTAATAATTGGCGGTACGGCTTTGGATTTTAACTGAATTTTAATCACGATTTCAATTTGCGTGTCATATGATCTCCATACTCATATAATTGACTTGACACTATTTATTTGGGGCGACACGGTGATGCAGGGGTTAGCGCTGTTGCCTCACAGAAAGAAGGTCGCAGGTTCAAGACCTCCTTGGTCCTGGGTCTGGGACCTTTCTGTGTGGAGTTTGCATGTTCTCCCCGTGTCTGCGTGGGTTTTCACCGGGTACTCCGGCTTCCTCCCACAGTCCAAAAACATGCTGAGGTTAATTGGAGACTCTAAATTGCCCGTAGGTGTGAGTGTGTGAGTGAATGGTGTGTGTGCCCCACGATTGGCTGGCGACCATCTAGGGTGTATCCCTGCCTCTCACCGTAACACGCTGGGATAGGCTCCAGCAGACCCCTGTGACCCTAATGAGGAATAAGCAGGTATAGAAAATGACTGACTGACTATTTATTTGCCATTTTTCTTTAAAAAAAAATCTTTACAATTAAAATTCTATTAAAAATACAATTTACAAATCTGTTTAGCCTCATGAGTTATCATTTGTCTGTAAATTTAACATTTACAGAGGTGCTATAGTAACATGAAGTTAGCAAGGAAGCAAGCGGATCATGAGAGTGGCGGTAAAACCACAAAACAGACAAAATTAACGTTTTCCTGCTCTGAGATTCATCATTCTCAAGAGGTTAGGACACTTGTTTCGCAGGATGTTGTTGAAGACATGAAAACCAATATTCAATAGTGGAATCACCCGCTTTTTGAAAACTTGTCAGCACGATCCCTATTACGACTATATTTAAATCGCCAAATCCAAATTTCCAGTTATTTTGGTGAGAGTAACTTAAAAGTAATGCAATAGTAGTGAAATGCCTTACATTTTAAATACAGTAATATTGTAATGTAAGGAGTTACATTGACATAACAGTAACAAGTAATAACGCATTACAGTTTGTAAGTAACTTGTCCAACGCTGTTGACAGTACATCTTAAAGACAGTAAAAAACCCCAAAAAAACAGAATGACAAAATTGCAGTGATAAACGGGAGATCTGCCAACTCACCGGCTTTGTGCGTATTAACGGTCACGTTGGCGAGCGAGCGCGCGGCCTCGCCGAGCCCGGAGACGCCGTTCACGGCCTCCACGTGGAAGGTATAGTTGGTGTGCATCGCAAAGTCCAGTATTGCCACAGAGGTCCCGGTCAGGCCGAGCGGCCGCGGGACGAACCGCAGTTCCGGCTCGCACGGCTCGCACTGCGTCGCGCCGCCGTTGCCGTCGCCTCCGTCGCAGCGTTGGCACAGGACGTTGTACGTGATGTCCTTCCTGCCTCCAGTGTCGCTCGGAGGCATCCACTGCAAGAAGAGAGCCGTGTCATTGATCAGTGAGACCAGGTTCCTTGGAGCTGACGGAAGCCCTGAAGAGAAAGAAAAGGTATTTAGAGAGAGACGTCTCCTTTTTTCTTTGGAAACAATTGGGTTACAACACCCGACTTGTATCCTTGCAGTCGGATATTCATCGATTAAATATAAGAACAGACAAGACACTTGATCACTGGTGCCATCTCAGACACCGAAGGCCTCTAGGGAGGCGTCGTCTAGAGTTTATCAAAAATGATGAAACAAGCAGCAACGGAATATATTTTCCTGCATTCTGCTGCACAAGTCTTAACAAATGTGTAAAAGCGAGGTGCAGAAACGCTCAGATGAATTCGTGTGTCAATTTCCACCAGATAGAAATGTCACAGTTTGCAAATTGTGACATTTTCCAAACTTGGATGCGAATGCTCCGAATGAAGTCATACATCAAAATTCAGCTTAATCGTACTGATCAAATTAAAAATAAGCAAAAAAACAAGGAGCAGATGGAGTGATGAAAGACTGATGCAGGTTATATGCAGAGAGACATTAAGAACGTTCCGACTGAGCGAGAGAGGCATGAATTCGACTAACTTGTGCAAGCCATGGTGGCGGGGTCTTTGAGAGCCCTGAAGAAGCCTTTGTCACAGTGACAGATGGTGGCAGCCTGGTCATGGCTGGAGCTGTGCGGAGGACACTTGGAGCATTTGGTGTTCCCAGGATATGCCTTGAAGAAGCCGGGCTTACAAGCTGGAGAAAAAGAGACGGCAGAGGAAGCCAGTTACACTAGGTTCTTCGTGCAGTATTTTCATCAGCACACGTTTAATTCAATAAAAATTAAACTTCCACTTCTCACCGGTGGCCTGACCATGTTCGCTGAGGTCAACTCTTACTTATTAACTGTCTAAGTATGCTTATGATTCTGCCCATTGTCCAGTTTAACACATGGCTCACACCTGTGAGGCTCTTTTTTCTGAATAACAGAATTAATTTAGCAGTTTGGGGTCACCCAGACGATTTTGTATTTACCACCATGAATTGTACAATGAATAGAAAATATAGTCAAGACATTGACAAGGTTAGAAATAATGATTTGTATTTGAAATAATAACTTTTTCCTTCAAACTTTGCTTTTATCAAAGGAAGGTCAGTTTTACAGCTTCTCTAACCAGCTAAACTGTTTTCAGCAGTCCTAACATGATTGCACAAGGGTTTTCTAATCATCCATTATTCTTCTGATGCAATAAGCAATCACATTGTACCATTAGAACACTGGAGTGATAGTTGCTGGAAATGGGGCTCTATACACCTATGTAGATATTGCACCAAATAACAGACAGGGGAATAATATGGACAGGACATTGAAAAAATCTGTGCTTTTCTTTCAAAAATAAGGACATTTCTAAGTGACCCCAAACTTCTGAACGGTAGTGTAGACCTTCCTTATAATCAAAAAGCAATTAAAATCTTACTTTCTATGATATCAGACCTTTAAATATCTATTTTAAATTTGATGGAAATCCATTTTACAGTTGCCAGTTTATTTCACTCAGTATCACAAATGTCAATCTATGGTGGTGCTGGGAAAAAATGTCAATGTCATTAAGATCCATCGTCTGGGGACCATACTAGATGAATGTATGTAAAGACATTATATCTACTTTCATAGAAACCAATAGTTTTCACGATTGCTTGATTACTATTTTTAGACTCCGTTAGATGTAGAGGAAAGACATGTATAATTTCTCATGCTGGTAAATAAAATTGATAGTTAACATACAAATCAAGTAATTATAGCCTGCTTACAGTCTGACCCCTATATCCACTTACATTACAGTCCATTCTGCATCTTTTTAGTAGTATTCTTCAGTTTTCCAGCCACTCTTTCACTTTCCTACCATTTATTTTTACATCAGTTCAACCAAATCTTCTTTCCTTATCTCTCCAAATTTCCTCCAACTGTTTTGCTCTGCCACAATTCTCTGCTTTTCTTTATTTTCTCATCTTTCTTCCTATATTTTTCCCGCTTTACTCTCCTTTGCGTTTTTCTTAAAGCATATCAGAAGATGCCAAAACCATTACAGATAGGTTCTTTTGCTCCAGACGTATCAGCTGAGGAAAATTAAGTACTAGTTATGAACTTATTTAATATTCTGGTAATCATTTTATTTTATATATATATTTTTTTTCACCTTTATTTAACCAGGCATGTTGCTTGCTCTTTTTCGAGCAAGGCCTGACCAATCTGGCAGTGTTAAAACAAACATGCAAGCACAGAAAGACACACGAGAACTGTGAATAAGAGTCTGAGTCCTAGAAAAATAAAAGAGGGCTGAAAAGGGGCAGAGAAGGTTATAAGTGGAGGTCCATTCTGGGGAGGAATGATCATAATACACAACAAAAACACAAAAACTGTGAAAAAACACAATACACTAAAAAACATTACTACATTTATTGCAGACTGATTTGTGTCAGAATATATGTGTGTGGGTAGTAATTTAAAAAATTAAAAGGCAGAGCAAAAAAAAAGGTAAGGTAAGCAAATTCAACTTCACGGCAGACAGTCGGAAGGTTTTTATGATTTTAATGATTTTACCTTTCTAATATTTTTTTCCCCACAGTTAGAGCTTGAAAAACCATTGTGATAAACCAATGACTTTCACAACCCATTATGTGAATATTTTACTGTTTACTAGCTTATTATCGAGAAACATCCCCACAATAATTCCCTCTGTTATTAGCTCCTTTTATGTCACAATGAAGTTTTATGTCACGCAGTCACACAGTGGGGAAGGTTTTCATTGTAAATAGAAGAAATCTCAGATTGTAAACCAGATGATCTGATTCACTACTTCCAGTATCCTCATGTACTGCTTGGGAGATTCCTGGGGAAATGCTGATTAAATAATAACTTCCTCTATGTATCTGAAGTTTAACCTGTCATAGTATTATAGCAACATTTGACAATAATCCATTGCTCGATATATATGAAAAAGTTGGGTCTGTGAGACTAGCCTGGAATCAAATGCACCCAGCATCTTTTTATCAAAGTGCTGCGACTGAACTTTTCAGAGCGGCGCCGATGTCGCCACTGTCGCCCGTTTTCATGACGGCACTCATCACCCTGGCAACCAAGGAAAAAATGGAGGAGAAGCTTGTTATGGCTGTGTCTGTCTAGCCTGGGCTTTGTGTTATATGTTAGACAGGAATCATAACAAAGACGGCTATCCTGTCGTCATCGTGAGGTTGCCAGGCAACTAGCAGAAGTTTCTGCAAAGTTGGTGCGCCCAGCAAAGTAATTGCCATAACCACAACTCACTTGACATTTACTTTGGGAAACAATGTGATATGTTACTTAGTGAGCTTTGAGAGGGCTGGTAGGTGGATCCTGCTGTCGCTGGCCGGGGCTTCTCCCGTTTTGAGTCTCTGTGCTATGCTAAGCTAACAAGCCTGGCTGTAGATGTTGACCATGCCGTCGAACTCTCAGCATTAAGGTAACTTTTTCTAAAAGAAATGTCAAACTACTGCTTTAAACCAATTTAAGCCTAAGAGCCTGTCATTTTATACTTTACCCATTTAAGCCCAGATTTTTATCAAGATATAATAATTATATGAGTTGAGTCTGTATACTTTTCTATTTTGTACTATTTTCTTTGCAGAAAATAGCAGGAATATGCCTATAAACAAAAATCAATTTATTCCATGTATAAAATTCTTTTTGGGGTGGTTATTTTAGAGAACTGAATGATTACATATATATATATATATATATATATATATATATATATATATATATATATATATATATATATATATATATATATATTCTGAGATGGTTTGTTTTCTCCATGTTCTCAGGAGGAAAGAGCGGGGTGAGGAATGAGATCATGTGACAGGAAGCACTTGGAAACCTATTTTTTTTTTTGCTTAAAACCTTTTATCTAAGTTGTCTACTATCATGTCATTAGAAAAAAAAGCTGTATGTAAAACCTGTAAGATTTCAATTTATTTATTTTTAAGTATAAAATGACAGTCATAGACTTAAAACTTCACAGGCTCAAATGGGTTAAGTTTTGAATGTATTTTTGGTGGAGGCCAAAGTTTTGAAAGAGAGACAGAAGAGCCCAGGAGGGGTCATAAAAGAGAAAATTAAAAAAAAAATCTTGATTTAGTAATCTATGCTGTCGATTTAATAATTAATGAGCTTGTTTTTGATTAAACAGATTTCATCCTCATGCATATCCGTGGTTGTCGAGTGTTTCCCGGCCGTCTTGGATTGGCTCGGTAACAGTAACTGATGAGAAACGCCTTCTTTGTCACTTTCTGCAGCCCTCTGGCTGACTAGTAAAATTGTTAAATTGAAAGTGTAAATAATTAAACCGGGGGGCACAAATGTCTTTATCACAACCATGATTTACTAAATCGAGAGCACAAATTACTGAGGGCACAAATTACTAAATCAAGAGCAAGAATTACTCAATCAATAGCCCCTCCAGGGCTCCGTAGATCTGCAAGGTAGACTGAAAATAAAACATACAAGAAGGAAAGAGACACAAGGGGGAAAAAAACAACAATCTGCATAAGTAGGTGGACATAATTGAGTAAACAGATATGAAAAAATGATAAAGATTGACACACAGACAGATATCCTCGCCAAAATCATGTTGCTGCTCTTGCTCCTAATGAGGAGAGTAATTTGTCACCCAGCTTCCAATTTTGAGACACCTCATTTGTGGATATTACTTTTCTCCGATGCTGAGCTCCTGCCAAAGGCAACAAGAACACAGATTCATTTGAGCTTCCAGCTGCTCCCTGCTCTCTATAAGTTGCAGAGATCACCTTCAGAAAGCAATTACAATACTCATACCACTATTTCCATCAAAAATGTTTGAAAACATCTCCCTCACACACACGCGCACGCACACACACACACACACACACACACACACACACACACATATAATGAGATCCAATTTATCAGTTATTTGGCTTTTTTTCCACGAAAGGCATTGCTATTCCTGAAAGGAACAGAGTAGCCACTGGCACAAATATTTCCAATGCAAATCAATACTGCTGAACAGTAACGCAGATTTTCTTCACTATTGAATAATTTAGTAGTTGTCAAGATAACACTGACATTTTGATGGGTTATATACAGTATCCATCCAACCACTCATACTCTTTTCCCTCAATGGGTTTGAAAATCACAACCTAGTTCCCAACTAGTGATCAGAAGTGACTAATATTCACTTCTAATCACTTAAAGGGGAAATAATATACTTTCTCTGTTTTTCTCATACTGGCTCATACGATTTGTGTTTAAAGGGTTAATGTATCTTCCTGTATTTCCTGACATTTTTCGTTCTCTTGGCAAGGTTGATAAAAAACTAAATACCCATTAACTTGTTCCATAGCTTTGTTGCTAATGTGTTTGCTAAGGTTGTTCTGTGTGCTGTTTGTGTTGCCTCCTCGTATTTTTGTCTCACAGTCCAGCTTAAACATGTACGAAATGTTTTAGAAGTTGACATTTTGAGTAAAAAAAACAAGAAAAAGTAGTGACATCCAACTTTGTTCACTACTTTTTTTTGTCAATGTAGCTTGTTGACGTAGCTTCATGAGCTTCTGAAGGCTAACCAATCCGAGCAGGGCTTTAAAAAGACAGGCGCTAAACTAGCCTCTTTCAGACAGAGGCTACAGGGGCTACATGTAGGGTCATCATAATATAAATAATAAACTGCTTAAATATTCCAAATTAAATTATTGACCTGTAAATATGCATAATATGTCCCCTATAAATCTGCATTGATATACTTTTTGGGGCCAAAAACAATAAGCTATTATCTTATCATCAATTTATTTGACAGGCACGTTAGCAACATTAGCTTTTATTTGGAATCACGTTTGTGTCCACCTGTCAAATGTCAGACCAATAATCACTCTTTAGCTACTAAATGCGCCACTCCACCAGCTAGTAGCTAACTGCCTCTCTGCCATTTGGTTCTAGTGTGCAGCAGATTTTAAGAGCTTTTTCAATGAATGCAGCTGCCTGCTGCAAATAATGTTGATGCTCTCCTATTAGGGCTGGAGGAGCTGAGAGGAAATGAGTGTCAGGTGATAACTCTGTGGGTTTGTCGCCACAAGGAAAACTCTTTTACATTACGCATAAAGTCATTTGATCCATTGGCGATATATATACAAATATTGATCAGCGCACCATCAAAAAACACACCTTTCAAAACACCACGTATTGATTAAACATTGACCTCAGGTTAAGTGATGGAGTTTCAGGGGATTATCATCAAAATCAAATAAAGTAAATTGCATCACCTGCACATTTGCAGGGATGCAATGACATGCCCACTAACAGATTTTGAGTTGTTTGAATGTGTAAAGTTGGGACGTTTTCTCTTGGCTTTACGTTGTCAGAAACAGATGGAGCCAGAGACTGTGTTTACCCTGGTCTCCCAGCTTTGATATGCAGATGTGAAGTTCACAGAGAATGAGTTATGCTGTAGTCTGGGTGAGCTAGAGGCCAGAGTAAACACAGTCCTTAATGGATGGGACAGGGGCACAGTGGCTCAAATACAGCTGAAAGAAGTATTGATCCCCTCATTTCCTACTACATTTTACCTGAATTTGAGGTCATGAGTTTAGACTTTTCAAGCCTAATCAATCCTGTGTCTCGGGACACTAGAGGTCATCGGTGGGCAGGCTAAGTATGGGCAAATTCTGGAGAGGACAGACCGGTCGAGAGAGAAAAGAGAAGGAAAAAAAAAATGACAAAATTCATTGTGAAACTCCTAAGAGCTCAGTTCACTTGCTTATTTGCCATTCAAAACCCTGCTGAGAGGGGATTATTTGTGTTTGGTTTATATCAAATGTATGAAAAACAAAGCACATGGGTTGTCAGCTGCAAAAGTTGATGCTCAAAAGCTTTGGTTGAAACTAAAATATTTGTATATTAGCTATCAAGTGAAATCACTTAGCCTGCTGGTGGGTTCGGTCTCGCCTACATCTTTATTCTGATTCAAACCAAAATTCCAAAAGACATCTCTATTCCCCCCACAGCTCAGTGCCTCCTTTTTGAATACGATGGTGTGACGAAAGGACGTGGAACAAATAGCATTAGCACTATGATGTTGCCTTATCTAGGTCATGATATAACCAGCCTATCTCTGAGTAATCCTCTTGTGGCTGACACTGAATGAAAGGAATAGAATAATAAAGTGATAGAGATGTCAAAACAGTCTGGCAGAACGCTACTGGGGTGGAAAGCAGGGTTTGATAAGCGCTGACGCCTTTGTTTAGGCAGCTGGGAGGGAAACCGTGGACGTGTTAGTGTGAAGCTGTGCTCATATTTGGGAGCGCTGGGGTTTTCCCTATTCTATCTCTCTCTCTCTCTCTCTCTCTCTCTCTCTCTCTCTCTCTCTCTGTCTCGCGCTCTCTCCCCCTCTTTTGCTCTTTCCCCATGTTGCCTCTCAGACAGCTTTGATCACAGTACCCTTTGAAGCAGTGTTCCAAAATGAAAAACGAGGAGAAAGCAGAAGTCATCACAAGTTCATGCCTAAACTTCCTGCAACTATACTTGCAAAGTGCACAACTGAGTCACAGCATAAGCCCCGTTCTGCAAGACCTATGGAAATTATTGATGAGCGTAAATAACTGGTCATAAATCATTAATTACAAGGCAACTGATCACCTCTTCTAATCTAAAGTTGCAGACTTTAACTAAAAAGGATAGATAGATAGATAGATAGATAGATACATAGATAGATACATAGATAGATACATAGATAGATACATAGATAGATACATAGATGGATAGATAGGATGCCATTCCTGAAGCCAACAATGCAGCACTATCTCTGGTTTCCTTTTGCTCAGGATGCTACAACAGTATTTCAGAAAAAAAGGGCGAATCTTAAGAAGTTTGCCTTTGGGCAGATGATACGATCAATATCAGATTCACGTCTGCACGTCCAGTGCAGAGATAACTCTGGGAAATGTATAGCCGATACAAAGACCGGACGCATGGGGGAAAACTGCTAGTCTAGCTCTGTCAAAAGTGAAAATGTTTGAGCTGTTCTAAAGTTTTCCTTGCTACAGGATGGCCTCGGCTGTAAGGTGTTTGTGTAACAACTCTGTATCACAGGCCTCTGGTGCACTTTTATGCATCACCGTTAATGCAAGGATGGCAGTCCCCTATGCAGAGGTGAAAGTCTGAGATTTTAACCTTACCACATACCTTATCACATTGATCTGTAGGTGTTTGTACTCCAGTGGGAACTACTGAATGTGGGCTGCTTTTAAGAAGGAGGTTTTAGGAATTTATCTAATTAGGTTTTCTGATTAATATACGAATATACCAGTGTTTAGTCAGTAGCTAGTTTAATATTGTATATATCAACAACTTAGATGATTCAATTAATTATCCTGTTTCTGAAAACTAATTGGCAACTATTTTTCTGATTAATTAATTGTCATTTTTAATTGAAAGAAACACGCATTCATTGGTTCAAGCTTCTCTATTGTGAGGATCTTCTGCTTTTCTTTGCCTTACCTGATCTAAAATTAAATAATTTATCTTTGGATTTGAAGCCGTTGGTCGAATGAAACTATCTGAAGCTGTTGCCTTGGGTTTTAGTAATTTGTGATAGGAATGTTTCTCTATTTTCTGACATTTTATAGACCAAGCAAATTCATTTATTAATCAAAGGGAATACCTGCCAGATTCATGGATAATGTAAGTAGGCCTTTGTTGCAGCCTCGCATCATGTTGCCAAGTCTATTAAGTCGAAAATGAAATAGTTACCTATGCTATAAGCAACAAGAGACAATTGGTTATCTTTAAAAAATGATAAAATTCTTTTTTTTTTACTTACAATGGTGTTATTTATTTTATGGATAGCCTGGATTCTAAATACTCAAACATTATCAACCCGGTGATTATTTTGGGTAAACATCATATTAACACTTGTAAGTGGAGTGGAAATACTCCTTCATTCACTATATTTTTACATTTCTTTACCAACTACATTAAATCTATGAAAATAATATGAATAAGGTTGTCAAGAAACTGTATTCATCCATAACCCAATCCTTGCTCTTTTGATTTTACTGTAACTTGCTGTCCTTGTGCTTTTAGTTTAGTTTTTGTTCTGTTTGTTTTTGTTTCTTGTGTGAATCTGTTATCATATATAAATATATAAAAGCCACAAGAGCTGCTAAGTAATCAGTTATAGTCACAAGTTATTGTGACTATATACAGCTCTGGAAAACATGTATTCCATCCATTCCATTACAGCGTCTGTTGAATTCCAACACATGCTCACCTCATTCTGTTTAAAGAGGAACCAGGAGTGAAATAAAGTCACCCAAGAACAATGGTAAAGACTTGTTGACAGCATGCCAAGATGCATGAATTTGATCTTGTTTCTTGGCATTGTTTAAGGTCTAAAAACAATGTATCTTTTATTTATTTTGACCATTTGCCATTTTCTGCAAATAAATGCTCTAAATGATAATGTTTTTTATTTGGAATATGGGGGAAATGTTCCTTTATTGCCATTATTAGTAATGGCATTTATAACAAGCAATATTCATATTGTTATACAATGTTTATCGAAACTCCTTCACAGTATGTATATTCACACTGTTATTATGCAGCTTTTAAATGCTTAGAATTGCATTGGCAAAGTTGATCTTTAACTAATGACAAGGTCAAAGTCAGTCGTCAACGTGTCGACAGTACTTCATCATAATGTATCGGAATAATTATTTTAATGTTCATGAAAATTGCCAGCGAGATGTTTGTATCAGTGGTATAAATCACCATAAAACATCCTCAACTCAGTCATTGCTGTTACTGGGGTTATAGAAACATATCGGCAGATGGTATGAATTTTACCAACCATCACAGATGCTGCCAGACTGGTTAACTAAGATAGATCACCTTTTATTATCTCTTAAAGCATTGTGGGCATTGCGTTATGTTGCAAATAAAAAAAAAAGCAGTAATATGCAGTATATCTTGATTGTCATTTATGTATTGAAATAACCAGATACAACTGTCCATAAATAACTGAGTTACCATAAAACTATCTCAGAATATTAAACTGAGGATTTGCTCTATATCATACAATCCGACTGTAAACTTTGAGACATCTGCTTGTCAGCTTTAGATTGTACTGTATACGGTGTTTATAATTACCATCTACGCTCACCAACAAACAGACAAAACACACATAATTTTCAGTGCCAAGTGGGTTACCGCTACATGAGTTACTGACCTATTCATTGCAGTGGCTGTCAAGACCCACTTGACACCATTGCAACTACAGTACAAATGAGAGGTAGCAACTACTGACAGCCAAAGGGGATGAATAAGGAGGGGATGTAGATATATATGAGAGACGCCATGAGAGTGCTGCTCCTAAGCTGCCGTCTCATACAGTAATCTCTCCTGACAGGCCTCTGTGTTGTTCGACTACATATTTGAGCTTCGGGAGTGAGCGAGAGAAAAGATAAATAAAATGGAGATAAAAGAGAAGAAGATAAAAGAGAGGGAGATAAAAAAGAAAAATTAAACCCGAGGAGCAAATAAAGAAGATATTACAGCCTGTCCTATATATCAGCTGCGCTAATGACTACTGCATCACCACAAGGGTAGTAGATGAACCTCACCCCGCCACGCTGAGACTTCTGTAAGTCTGCAAAATGTAGTCGGTAACAGCGGGTACACTTTCAATTGTTATCATGCAGCGTGGCGTCCTCTAATTTAACACCTGCCTAAAATGTCCCATATTTTACACTTTTCCTGGGTTTTATTTGAAGGTTTAATGACCCTAACAAGATATATTTGTAGTTTTAAATACCCAAATAATCCTTCCAATATCGTTTTTCACATGCTGCGTGTGTGTTTGCATGAGTGTGTGTGTGTGGGTTGGGGGGGGGGGGCATTTAATTACAAGAATGAATCTTAGCCCGATCAAAAGAAAGTGTTGGTAGAATTTTTTAAAAAAAGACAAGATGTGGCTAAATTTACAGTGAAACCGACAAATGAAGGCAATTAACCAGCGAGCCCTAGTCTGTCGGTACAGTCTAATTGAGAAACCCAACTTAAGACACGACTAATTACAGAGGAAGGCTTCCCAAAAAAAGAATGTAGATAAATACTTGCACCTGTCTCCTACTGTGATATTTATCAAGGCAACAGCTTGAATGTAAACATGAGAAAACAGCTTGATATTAGGAGAAATAACTTTCCTATTTAAAGAACAGAATTTGACAGGGTCTGGCGAGGTCCTGATGAGAGGCTGAAGCAATGGTTTTGAAATGTCAAATGAAACCCTGGGGGTTCCACATTGTCCAGGATCTCATAGCTGGTAGATGAGACACAGCGAGGGTGAGAATGAAAAAGGAGGAATAAACAGATAGGAAACTGAGGAAGGAGAAGCAAAGGGGGGAGCAAGTGGAGAGTAAATAAAGAGGACACGAGAGGATGATGAGGAGAGGCGGAGCTGAAGGGAGACGGAGAGAGATGTGGACGGGAAGGATCAGAGAATGCAGGACCTGAGAACGGGAGCGGGACATAGCAGCTCAATAAACTCCAGCTCTTGCAGATGAGAAGGCCCATGAGATCTGTTAATGTGATGCAATGTCCTCTCCTCTCTTCTCTGTAATTGCTCTGTTACTTACAAAAAGCGGTTGCCTCTGCAGCTTTAGTACACTGCTGGGGACTCTTTTCCATTCTAAAATTAGCACACAGACAAACACACACACACAAAACATGCAAAAACTGATTCTCACCCCGGCAGTAGCCATCCGTCTCCTCGTGGCCGATGCTACAGACGCAGCGACCCAGCGGCACCAGCCAGTCCCCGTCGGCCCCGCAGTACAACTTGGGCGTGTCCCTCTCCTCGGCATTCTCCACACAGGCCCCCCGGACCTCCACCAGCGAGGAGTCCATGTGCGGCACGGTGTCCGGAAACGCCGCCAAGTTCCGCAGAGTCGAAGGGCAGCGCTTGTAGAACACCTTATATGGGAGAAAAAAAAAATACAGCAAAGTAGGACGCCGAAGTGTTGCCAGTCTTGTGAAAGAAATGAAAGTGGCAAGTTCACCAGAGCGGTTCTTGCGGAGATAACGCCGCGCCCCGTGTGCCGCGCCCTGTGCACTGACCTTGACAGACACAAGAGCAATACAAGCTCCCACATCCTGGAAGGCCAAGTAGAAGCCCTTCTGTGTCATGGGCCCCACCTCCCTGACCTCGGTGTTGAGGCGGAGAACACGATCTCCGAGATCCGTCTGCGTGAAACTCTCGTCTGCCGCTATGGTGTCCACCTAAGAGGCAATCAAAAGCACTTGGTTAGCATAGTTCAGTGCTACTAAACGATACCACTTTCATTGATTTTCTTTGGGCGACAAGGTGGGGTAGCGCTATTGCCTCAGAGCAAGAAGGTCCCAGGTTCAAGACCTTGGTCTGGGACCTTTGTCTGGGACTTTTGTTTGGGACCTTTTTCTGGGAACTTTGTCTGGGATCTTTCTGTGTGGAGTTTACATGTTCTCCCTGTGTCTGCATGGGTTTTCTCCGGGTTCTCCGGCTCCCTCCTACAGTCCAAAAATATGCTGTGATTAATTGGCAGCGCAGTGGTTAGCACTGTTGCCTCACAGCAAAAAAGCTGCACATTCAAGATCTTTTTTTGGGACCTTTCTATGGGGAGTTTGCATGTTCTCCCTTGTGGTTAAGTGGGGACTCTAAATTGTCCATAGGTGTGAGTGTGTGAGTAAATGGTGTGTGTGCCCCATGATAGGCTGGCGACCATCTGGGGTGTATCCCTGCCTCTCGCCTGTAATGGGCTAGAATTGGCTCCAGCAGACCCCCATGACCCTAATGAGGAATAAGTGGGTTTAGAAACTGACCGACTGACTGTTTTTGTTTTTCACAATATCAATCCTATACCAACCTTTGCATAGTCAGTCGGCCGAAAGCGCGTCGCCGCGGGGAGTTGCTCATCCGTCTGCAGGTAGAAGAGGTTGAAGGTTTCCTTGCATGTGCCAGACACCCAAGGTATGGAGTTGCAGTCTCTCAGTGTGAAACGCAGCTCCACATACACCTGAGTTAATAGATTTAAAATTCAATAACTACAAGCTCACTTCAAATCCCATTTAATAGAGCAGGGTTATTAAAGACTCTACACAGTGACTGAAAGGAAGTGAAATAGAATCTTCAGTAGGAAGTCCATTAGGGGCATAATTCATATTATAAGTACAAAAATCCTAAACTGTAGCCGTACAGCTTACTGCTTCGATATCATTTAAAAATCTGGTAGGTGCCAACACCAAAATCTTGGAATCAAATATGCAAACTTGAAAAAAAGGCTTCACAGAGCATACAAAAAAATAAAAAGGACCATCGAAAAAAATTGTTTAATGAAATACAGACTTCTGTTATTTCATTTGTAAAATCTTGGGCCATCAGTCTGGCTTTGTTTGGACATTGGACTTTGCTCTCCAGGAAGGGAAAAAAAAACTGGGTCATTGCTGGAGTAAGTTTTGTCACTTTAGATGTAGTCGTTATTTATTTTCCTGATAAGTTACTTAGATGATCACCTTCCCTCCAATGAGTTCATATTATCAACTTCCTTTACCAACATTTATGGATCCTTGAGTGACCCGTAGCAATCTAGGACTGATGTGTACAAAATGGAAACATGATACACTTCCATACTTTAGATCAGAGTATTTCTCCAATCCTTCTCACTGACAATATAACAATTGAACCAGGGGAATGTGTCTGAAGAAGTACTGGTAGTGTAATGTGGTTCAGACCCTCTGTGCAGCGAGTCGTTGGATCCATCCAGACCGCAGCCAGTTGTTCTGGTTTGGTTCCATTACATGGCAAACCTGGAAGGTGTGGATAGGTCTGTTCTGTTCATCCATCTCTGTGATAGCATCCCACTGTAGGAAGATGTTAAGTAGGTTGGTGACAGATGCCCTTGTCCTCCATAGAGTTTACTAGGTTAACTAGTGACATAAAAAATATATCAGAAAACATTGAAAATCCTTTGAACATATATTTTTGGCACCGAAAGCTTGAACTTTAAAATTTGACAGTTTAGTTTGCTGATAATTTTGCTTCATACTTTTACTCTTTTGTGAAGCATGAAGAAAAGAAAAATACACATCAGACTTGGCCCTCATCTGATTATCCTTCAATAAACTGTCTTATGACATGCAATGACAAACAGAGACATAAGCGAAACACAGAAACACAGATGCAGTATGTGTTCAGTAAGATGCCATTTTTCTTGGGGGGGGGGTATTTATGTGAACTAATCCTCTTAGAAGCCAGTGATTTGTGGATTGGTGTGAGTGACAGGGATTAACCGAAATGTAATTCTGTATGTAAACATCCAGTTATATTAGATTTATATGGGTATGTCTGTGTTACATATGGGTTTTCAGGAAAGTATAATTTGAGTTTGTGTTGGGCTGCAGATTAAATATACTAAAATATCACTGGATTTTGGTAGGACTCAAAGTGGCAAAACTTACTTCTAATTTTTGAAAAGATCCATGTCGGTGGATGATATTTTGATATGATTGACACTGGAATGACACACATGAATGACAGCTATAGTTCGGTAACCTCCCCGTGCAGTGTATCACATTTTAGACAGTCGTGCATATCCTGGTTTCGGCTCTTTGATAGGATATTTTCTGATATTTAATAATATTATGTTTCTTTTAGCCCAGTGGTATCAAGCAACAGAGACACAAAACATTGAAATTGGAAGACTTGCAGTCAGTGAGTCATTTTCTATACCTGCTTATTCCTCATTAGGGTCGCAGGGGTCTGCTGGAGCCAATCCCAGCGCATTACGGCGAGAGGCAGGGATACACCCCAGATGGTCACCAGCCAGTTGTGGGGCACACACACCATTCACTCACACAGGCAATTTAGAGTTGCCAATTAACCTCAGTTAGCCAATTAACTGTGGGAGGAAGCCAGAGTACCCGGAGAAAACCCACGCAGACAGAAAGGAGGAGGTCTTGAACCTGCAACCTTCTTGCTGTGAGGCAACAGCGCTAACCCCTGCACCACCATGTTGCCTGGAACACTTCAAGAGAAGAAATTCAAGAGATGTATAATAATAGCAGGGGGCCATATTGGAAGATCTCAGGGGAATTCTATATTTATCAGAGATATTCACAACCGGGCTTGAATGAAATCTAAGAAGGTCGCCTTGATACAAAACACAATATTATTAAATATTAAAAAAATGTCCTGACCATGAGCCTAAACCAGGATATGCAACAACCTCTAAAATACGATGTACTGAAGGGTTGGTTATCCTCATGAGCTGGATACTGGGACACAGCTGCCACTCAGAAATGTCTTTTCAGAAATTATAAGTAAGTTTTGCCACCTTGAGTGGTACCAACAAATGAAATTCTAGGCTCTGGTCCATGAGTGGTCTGTTGTCAAAGCATGAAAAGTCCAACCTGTGCACCTGCATCTGGTGATATTTCATTAAGTTGTTCTATAAAGCCTTTCACCTTTTTTCCCTTTTTTTCCCTTCTCCATGCTCCTTGGAAGGTGAAGTTCTGCCAGAAACCCCTACTCTGCTTCTATGTGAAACTTCATTTATACAGAAACATGACATTTGAGAGACGCTGGGGCAGTTTCAGCGATGTTTTCAGGCTGTTGCATCAGCCAGACTCTCTCATTTGTCTGCTCTGCTTTACTGTAACAGTGTGCTGATCAGAGGTTCCAAAGCACTAATGTTTATTGACAGAGGCTCTTTCTCACAACTCCTGTGGCATTAAATTAGTAGCTGAGCCTGTGTGAGCTGCACAGCCGGACACGGCTGTAATTACATCTCGACAACATAAGATACACTGCAGATGCAGCGGGTTTGGTTGATTCCGTTCTCAAAGGCGCACGGCAGGGGGGATTTACAGCATGTAAAATCATACTGTATGCATGAAATATGCTAATGATTCTGCAAAGCAAAACGATTAATTGTGCAGATTAAATTCATAACACTGAAAAACACTGACAAAACACTGAGGTTGAGATGTTCAAAGCCCATGGAAAGCAAATCCACATTTAAAATGTTGCAGAGCTTTAAAGTGCATAGAGGGGCAGTGGCAGTTAATCGCCATGGCAGTATCCAGAGACTGGTTCCTCCAAAGCATGTAACCAACAAAAGGTGTCCTTCACCGGAGCTGAAAATGCTCCTCCTAAGTGGTGCATTTGTATGTCCCTCATCAACAAGTAAACCCGAGGTGTTGAAATGTTGCTGTTAAGCTGCAGAGTGGTGTCCATTAACAGTCAATAAGTAAAATTCTTAGCTGACTGCTATATCAAAATGTACAGTTTATGCCTGTATTCTATCATTTTCACCTTCCATTCTGTTAATATATGACACACTACACTATACTGAGATCTAAATACAAATACTGGATAAAAATAGTGCTGCTTAGTGATGTTCCTGTTGACAAGGATCATCTGAGCATGCCATTAAAAAAGTAGTGGTTGCTCAGTAGATTATGGGATACCACCAAGTGCTCGAAAGTAAGCTAGAAGTGTGGTCTCCAAATTTGAGCAAACACATACTGTATTTTTGCCACATTCCTTGGTGTAAGATATAGATGTATCATACATAGTGTACCATTAGAACACTTGAGTGATAGTTGCTGGAAATGGGCCTCTATAGATCTATGTAGATATTGCATCAAAAAACAGTTTGCAGCTAGAATAGTCATTTACCACATTAGCAATATATAGAGTGTATTTCTGCTTAGTTCTAAGTTATCTTCATTTAAAAAATCTGTGCTTTTCTTTCAAAAATAAGGAAATTTCTAAGTGACCCCAAACTTTTGAATGGTAGTGTATATCATTTTACAGACAAGCCCTCTGAGGTAAATCTTTGATTTGCGTTTTTGAGTTATACAAATAAAATTGACTCGGCTCGACTTATACCAAGGGGTGTTTTCATATCGGGGTCTTCATACAGTATCGATCAACGTCTCTGTGTTGAATGTGATGCAATTACTTTGACATTTAAAATACCGCAAAGTCCTTCATACCGAATACCACAAAGGTGTCACACAAAGACATTGGCAAAGGTGGAACGACAGTATTGAGTATTGGAGGAAATTAAAGCAACTGTGGTAGAGTGTTCTGTAATATTAATGATTAAATAACACTTTAACCTTGAGTGGAGCGTGCAAAAAGCAATCAATCTTATATTAATTAAGCTATCTAAATTAGCTCTTTGTGGCACCAAAGGGCTAAATGATTAATCAATCATAATCGGTCCTTTATTCATTTGGAATTCCAACCACCCGATAATACCGTGCTGATGCCTTCCTGATATGAAGTGGACTCTGAGGTAGCATAAAATCATGCAGATATTGATGCTATCATTGTGAGGGGAAATATTCATGGTTATCTAAAAACTGAGGCAACATCTTGTAGGATTATGTTCTGTCCGTGATTAAACCAAAATATTGTGTTACTGTAAGTACTAGACATGCTTTATTGAGGTATTTGTAAGTGATATACAGGAAGCATATTTAAATATGGCTGGTTCTAATCGTGGGCAACATGGTGGAGCAGGGGTTAGCGCTGTTGCCTCACAGCAAGAAGGTCACAGGTTCAAGACCTCCTTGGTCCTGGGTCTGGGACCTTTCTGTGTGGAGTTTGCATGTTCTCCTCGTGTCTGTATGGGTTTTCACCAGGTATTCCAGCTTCCTCCCAGGTTAATTGGCGACTTTAAATTGCCCATAGGTGTGAGTGAATGATGTGTGTGCCCCACAATAGGCTGTGACCCCTGCGACCCTAATGAGGAATAAGCAGGTATAGAAAATGACTGACTGACTGTTTCTAATTGCAAATATTATTAGTATTTGAATCATGTGTTTCTGTTTTATGTTAAACATTCCCCCAACACTAATGATCAACATAACACTGAGTAGCCGGCTCCTGTTGAATGCAACGCCTCTGCAGTTCTTTGCCACATGCCATTTATTTCTTTATATATCTGAGATGTTCTGACTTTTTCTTTAAATGCATATTCTGTCATTTTACTGCCCTCCTTTACAGAGGCATGAGAGAGAAACACAGTGTCTTTAAAGAAAAGTCGGCGTTGCTGGTTTGCATAAGATCAGCATTAAGTAATTGGAGTTTCATTATGCATACAAACGAGAGAAAATGGTGATTTGTCACTCTGTCTGCCTCAGTGTTCAAAAATGCACCCTTGGGAGGTGGCATGGTTCAGAGCAGAGAAAGAAACAAAACAATGCAAAAAGTCCCTAGTTTGAAAGATGAACTGCAGCCCATGCTCTGTGGTGCAGTCAGAACGCACCTAGTAATCGCTCTGCCTATTAGCCCTAAGCTTGGCATACCGTAGCAGACAGAAACCAGGCTTTGAAGAGGTGTAGTTATTGTTATAGAATTCAACTCGCACAGATGTTGCACCATGAGAAAACAACCTACGATCGGGTTTTCTAAAAAAACTCACTAAAAAAAGTTAAGCTTTAACATATTTTTTTTTTCTTTTATGTCGACTATGACTTAATAACCACATTTATACCTCTTTATAAATGATGGACGTAGCCTCCATGATGTCACCTGTTGGTTTATGGATTAAGTTTTGACGCATTATGGCCGCCATGTTGTTTTCAGAAGTATCTGTCCTGTGAGCCAACAGCACACTGCAGCCACCTAGTGGTGAACCACTTGTTAATCAAAGCTCTAACTCTTTAATCATGCATAATTTCAATGGTTAATAAATATTTTTTAAAAAGTGAGTCATGAAGGGGAAATTAAAACTATTTTTTGAGCTAGGCTTCAAACATGTTTATTTCTGCTGTGACGTTAAGCATTTTAACATGGGAGTCTATGGGGATTGGAATATTGGGGACACATTAAGTGACTGTCTTTCGGAGCAGGAAGTGAATTTCCCATGATTGAGTCAATTGTGGTTTCAGAAAATCCTAATATAAAGGGTTTCAAGCCTGCACCTCAACTACAAGATCAATTGTGAATATATAACATTTGATTTGGAGTAACAACACAAAAGGAAAAACTGTTTAAAAGCAACTACAAGACTGTGTACATACCCATGTTAAGAGTGAAGAAAATACTCATCCCATTATCCATTGCAAATGACACTAGATTAAAAATGCATGTGAAGATTAAATCTGTCCATGGAAAAAAATAAAATTCCAACAAATATTTTCATTCATTCCATTCAACATACAACCTTCACAGTGCTTCAAAAATGTTTGTGGAATGGGGAAATGTGTGAATGTGAACCAAAGTTTCTGGGAAATTTGCTTTGGACATTTCCCACAGTCCTTGTAACATTGTCTGGAATATCCAGAGAAGGAATTTAAGATGAAACATTGCTGGGAACACCACTTAAAGATGTGCGTATGTGCGACACATCGGCGTTTGAAAGGTCTCTGTTCTGGAATGGAGTTGCATGTGTGCATAATCTAAATTTCTACTGGTGCCTGGAATGCCTTCCTCATACATTACTGGGAACAATGTGTGAAAGGAGCTTTAGTTACAACAAGAGGCCTGGCAGAGGCCACAGGCTGCTTCGGATACTCTAGAATTCATGGTTGCTCGGTGCTAAACATACATAAATGATCATAGGATTCAGTGGTAGCAGTAACTCTGCTGATAAGTTATTCATGTGTGCGATAAAAACATCTATAGTACAGTGTTTGCTACAGACCAAGTAGCATTATGTGGTGCTAGGGGCTTTGAAGCCCTGATGGAGTTGCCATCTAACCGGGGGGGTAGGGGAATTGCTGAGTTGTGTTTGGTTGAAAACGTCTGGCCTCTCTCACTTTCTATGAATGTGAGTGAGAATGAAAGAATTACGTTGCGGAAAAAAAGGAGGCACATTCACTTTGTGGCATGTTTTTATTCTGTGGCGCAGCGCCACACAATGGTCTACGTGTGGGAAATCCTGCAGTAACAGCAAGTTCCACAAATCAGGTTGATATCGTGCAGACCAGTGGCTTCGGTCACACCCCTCTGAGAGCTGGGGTCGGTCGGAGAAACAAAAGTCAAGTGCAAGCACTTTGAAAGGAGGTTGTTACTATTATCTTCCACTCCAGAAGTCTAGTCTCCTGCTTACTATATCTCCAGTGATGGAATTTCTGGCAGAGAGCAAGAGAATGATTTTTATAGAGCTAATTTAATGCTCATTTTATACTTTAAAGCAGAACAACTTTTAGAGCCTCCGGAAGAGCTCTGCATTTACCAATAAAACCAATAACCAATAAAATACAGTATGTGATCATTTTAAGTAAATCCTGCTCACATCCTGACATTTCATAATGACTTATTAAATGCTGCAATATCACATAATATGTTGAATACTAACCAAAAGACATCTGTAGCGTTTTTCATCACCACACAACATCACACAATTAGTTTTAGGCCGTTGGCATCCGATGCCAATTTAAGCTCAAGAAAACTTCTTAAACACATTTTCTTTTCATTAGGGTTAGGTTAATTAACATGGGTCACCAGCACTATTTAGAACTTTCATGCAATGCTAGTGCAATGAAATGTTACATCAGTAATTCTGTATGAAAATAAAGTACATGGAATGATAAAATGCCACACAGCAAATATGACAAATAAAGCAGACTGCTTGTTGCCCTAAAGGACGAATTCTGTACTTAAGCAAACTGTTAAATATTTAGTGGTATAATGGTGTTATATGTTTGTTTTTGGACCTCTAATGCACTAGGATCAGATTTGTATTTGTGTTAACGTGGATGTGATTATACCACAAATTCAGTTTTGAGAAGCACCAACATGGATGTAAAAAAAAAAAAAGGCACAAGTATTACACTTTGATGGATTAGAGATCAGAAAGCCAATTATCCAAAAGTGTGATTAAGATTGCAATGTGACACATTTGGTAATCGTATGAAAATGTGTGAATATATTTAAATACACAGTCACTAATGCATGCATGTGCACACACACACACGCACACACACACACACACTACATGTACAGAAGTGTAGAGATATTGTTGTACCATCAACAATGGTGAAGGCACTCAGCCTGGCTAAGAGAAGCAGGGTTTTGATTAAAACAAGATAATTTGACTTTGTCAGAACAAACGAGGGAGAGAGAGGTGTTATGAAAACATCATTAAATCTCTGTACTTGATGAATTATTGATTTGCTGTGAATCTGGGTGGTGGTGTTGTGTTTTTATCCAACCAATCAAATCCATTGTTTCTCCCTGCAACAAAACCAGTTTAGGCTGTTTGCAATAGAAGAAAATCTGTTTCAATGGAAACATCTCCATATTTTGTCACTGTTCAATGATTGTGCTATGAATTATTTAGCAATATGCTAAGTGTGACCAGAAAATAAGTATTGTGATACTTAAATTGAAATGTAATTATACAATTATTTATAATGTCTTATGATTGTCGTTTTAAAGCATTATGAACATTTCTGAGTGCTAATAACTATAGTTATACAGTGTTAAATGAAGTGTATAATAATGCATTATAAGCAGTGGTGGAGCATATCTAAGTACATTTACTTAAGCAATACCCAAGTATTTTTTGAGGTAATTTTGGGGTAGTTTTACCATACAGGGGATTTAAATTCAATGCTACTTTATACTTTTACATTTCAGAGAGAAATATTGTACTTTCTACTGCATTTATTAAACAGCTTTAGTTACGTTTCAGATTAAGATTTTAATTAAATTATATTTCAATATTATATTATATTATAATTGTCTGCTCTTTTCTTTTAAAGAAAAAGAGCACTATATAAATAAAGCATATTATTATTATTATTTATATTATTATAAAAACATATGATATACTTATGCATTATCTATTATATATTATATGCAGTACTACAGACTTAGTAATATAACCAAGGGATCTAAGATTGGCTCCACATTGATGAACTACAATAAAATGCTCTTACATACTTGTTAAAATAAAAAAAAAACCTTATAACTTACTATATTTATATAACACAGTCTGCATGATGAGTACTTTTACTTTTTATACTTTAAGTACATTTTTCTCAACTTAACATTTTGGATTCAGGACTTTCTGGCTTGGAATGGAGCATTTTTAAACCACACTGTTTGTCTCAGTAAGTAGGATCTGAATACTCCACCGCTTCATAGAAAATGTTACTTTTTTCCATTTAATGGACTGATTTTAATCTACTAAGAATAATTTGTGAAAAAGCAAAACAAAACTGTGAGCTCATTTTTACTTTAACAAATGTTACTCACCCCGTTGACCGGATAGGTCTTCCAGTCCAGTTCTCCAAGCACTGTCGTAGTGTCCAACAGAACCACTGAAGAGAGAGCGGGGTGGCGAGAAAGAAATTCATGCAAAATGGAGGGGGAAGTTGAAACAGAGAAAACAACAGTGTAGGCACAAAGAGTGACAGCAGAGAGCGGAAAGGTGAAGACAGAGTGTGCAGGGAAAGTTGGAGGGCGAATTTAAAAAGAAGAGAAATGGAGGTGACAAAACAGGGAAAAGAGACAGTAGTTATCAAGCTGTCAATGGAGAGCTGTAAAGCCCTTATCTGATTCAACCACCTATGAAATAACTGCTCTTAGTAAAGTCCATGACAACACCGGCTAACAGAGATCAGCCCTCCATCTAAGTGAGGTCTGGAAGATTACTACTCTCCGTCTCAGAGGTCTAGAGTTTTCTGTGATACAAGTGCAAAGATAAGACAACAATAAATAAAGGGGGAAAATGGAAAGCCGGTGGAATCTCTAAATGTAACCCCATTGCTCTCTCCTGTGAGTGCAACATCATCCTGTCTCTGCACTCATGTACGCCGCTGAGCCACTCAATCCCCGTCTTCCTACTGACTGGCAGGGAAAAAGACAGAAACCAGGATTACACATGAACGTATTGTTGCTGATGGTGGAGTGGAAAAGTAAAGTCGCTCCCTGGCACCTTACTCATCACGAGGTCGCAAAAGACAATTTATGAGGGGTCACGGTCTAATGTTGAGTAATTGCTATATAATCACCAATCTAACACTGTGATTATCTCAAAGGACACAAGTATAGTGTAGTTCGATCTTGGCATTTGTGTCTGCTGGTGGTTTTGTGTAGTAATAACTTCATCCATGATCGCACTGTGTACATACAAGTAGAGCTTGGCGGTAAACCAGTGTTTTTTCCGTTCTTTTTCAATGATATGAACTTTTCATATACCCCAATACCGGTGAATGTGTAGTGCACAAAATGTTGGGAATGCAGAGCAGCGGAATTTTGCGCAGTGGGACATTGTTTGAGATGGGGACTGTTTTGCAGTTGTACCAAACAAGCTGCATGCAAGTGGATGTGAGACATGAATGTATTATAAATCCCTGGATAGGGTATCGCATCTCAGCAGCGCGCAGATTTTTTCCAGTGGCCACTCATGGTACTGCAACAAAAAATCCAATGTGACCCAAATTAGCATTTTTCCCATAGACAATATTTGAACAGAAGCCAATTACATCCATGATTTGAGAGCCTGCGTTGAGTGGGGAGCAATATGGATGGGAGAAAATGTCACAGACACAGAGGAACTTATACCAAAAAAAAGGAGTTGTGTCAGTTGTGTGGAAGTAGAGTACCGGTCAAAAGTTTGGGGTCACAAATTTCGCTATTTTTGAAAGAAAAACATTGTTTTTTTCCAATGTAAATAACTTTAAACTAATGAGAAATACACTCTGTACATTCTTAATGTGGCAAATGACTATTCAAGCTGCAAATGTTTGGTTTTTGGTGCAATATCTACATAGGTGTATAGAGGAACCATTTCCAGCAACTATCATTCTAGTGTCAACATTCTAAGCCATGTTACTGCAGGAATTATTCTCTAAATTATCAGAAAACATAGTTAACAGTCTGTAATGCAAGGAAAACAAAAGATACCATCAATTACTGTGACACCAGTATAATTTAGAAAAATACCCTGATATGAATTTTTGGTCATACCGCCCAGCTCTACTAACAAGTGGAACCATGTCAAGCTGTTGACACCCCGGTCACGGCTGAGGCATGAAGAGAGCCATTATCTGGCCCTCGCCTACCCCCCACCCCCACCCCAAGCCAATTTGATATGATGAACGTGCAATTTATTTTTGTCTCCACCACAGCCTGTTAATTACAATCTCTGTCAAGAAAGTAGGGGCCCACTTCAAAAGTCAACATGAAGGACTGGAGAGTCACATCTTCAGATGACCTGTCACACCAGCAGACAGTTGACTGCCAAATAAGCGGGTAATATAATGGGGTTGCTACTGTTTTGAAAAAAAAAAACAAGTTAGATAACCAGAGAACATACACAAGAGAGTAAATGAACCGCTTCAGTATTTACAGAGACTTCATTTAGCTTTAATCCCCTGCTTGTAATTAAGGGATGAATTATAATACACTGGCCTTGCCTCTGCTCAGGGAAAAAGGGCATAGAGAGCGGGAGGGAGACTAGAAGACGGACCAACAGAGACAGACAAATATTGATGTTTGATAATCATGAGAAATGTTCCATACTATGTTTGACAACAGCAAACTTTTTTCTTCTACCAACTCCCTTCATTGTCTTTGTCTGTCTCTCCCTTATACACCAACACACACACTTAAATATCCACTAATGTAGTCATAAAATGATTAAAATCCCGCAAGTATCTGTGCAGCCAGGAAATAATAGATGAGCCGAGACCACATCTGTGAATCTGATACACGTTTCCCAATCAAAGTGCAAGCATGCACTACATATGCGGCGGCGCGCAGATATTGTTCCAAAAACAATGGTAGAGGCACTCAACCTGGTTAAGAGGAGTGAGGTTTTCATTAAACTAAGAGGGATGGAGAGGTGTTGTGAAAATATCTGTAAATATCTGCTGTTGTGATGAATAAGCATGCGCACACACATGCCGATAAGTGTTTATCAGTCAAATCATATTACACTATTGTGTCTGGAAGCACAATGGGTTTTCCTGACCACAGGAAAATTCATGCATTTTGGAAAATACAGGCAGAAAACACAGCATATGGATGTCAGTAAATTGTAAACTGCCACATATTCTCATGTGACATGTTGATACACTGGAACCAATACTGCAATAATCCGGGACTGTGTTGCTTAGATTTTCTTCTTTTTAGAATTTTGTAAAATAAAAAAAAAATCTACAAACTTTGAACAATCTTCACCATATAGGTAAATAGCATCTCTGTAGGAAGCTCGAAAAGGGTAGTTTCTCAGATTTTTGGTATTCCATACACTCTTGTTGGAACTGACCCTCAAAGTTTGTGCAAAATGCTATGGGGAGGGCTAATATCACAAAATGTTTTTTTTGTTTTTAATTTTTGCACTATTGCAACCACAAACTGGTGAACAGGTGTAGATACAATGTCTGAGTGACCATGGAAATGATCTATCTTGACTGCATATATAGGTACACTACCGTTCAAAAGTTTGGGGTCACTTAGAAATGTACCTATTTTTGAAAGAAAATCACTTTTTCAATGAATATAAACAGAAACACACTATATATTTGTGTGGTAAATGACTATTCTAGCTGCAAATGTCTGTTTTTTGGTGCAATATCTACATAGATGTATAGAGGCCCATTTCCAGCAACTATTCCAGTATTCTAATGGTACAATGTGATTGCTCATTGTGTCAGAAGTTTAATGTAACAACATTTTCTATTCATTTTACAACTCATGGTGGTAAATAAAAGTGAGATTTTCCACGGACAATGTCTCTGCCTGCTGCAGTAGACCTTACAACATAACGGCAGAAGCGTGCAGAGGATTGTCGCGGCTCACATGGTGGTTCTGGCCCTGTTGCATTACAAGGGAGGGAATGCGTTAGGTGGGAGGTCGATGAGAATCTGCAGCCAAACGGACAGCAGAGGCAGGACGTTCCGTGATTCACAGCACTGTAAATTTGGGGTCACCTCGAAAATTTTGTGTTTTTTTCATGAAAAGTTTATTACATTAGCCTTCTGACATAATGAGAAAAGACATTGTACCATTAGAACACTGGAGTGATAGTTGGATATGGACCTCTATACACCCATGTAGATATTACATCAAAAAACAGACATTTGCAGCTAGAATAGTCATTTACCACCTTAGCAATGTATAGAGTGTATTTCTGATTAGTTTCTTTTTACTTTCTACCCAAATTTTTGAACGGTAGTGTAACAATCTTCACCATAGATTGAAACATTTCCTCATGTTTTACGATATTGTAATTCCTGAAACATTATACTCTCAAAGAGCATTCCCCTTGATACACAATAAAAATATCTGTCTGGTACAACAAGCATTAAAGTGTCAGTGAGAACATGCAGGAGATGAGGACCACACTTTCAGAGTTCACTGTCATTCTGGCAAAACATCTTAATATATGGGCCACTTTGGTCTTTTACAATGTCAAAGGGATATGTCATTTTGGTGGTAATGATTTAGTCGCTGAGTAATTAAATTTGAAATATTAATTAAAGGTTTTAGGCTACAGCGTTTTGCAGGTCAAATAAAGCTGAGAACATAAAAAAAAGTGTTTCCAGAAATGTGCCATGTGACTGTAATACAGCAGCACATCAGATTCATCTTCCTATCAAAGGTTTGTGTGTGTATATAAACAATGACAGAGTATTACCTCATAACGAAAACTAGTTGTCACTGTCCTCAACTTGCACCGCAGGGTTAACTTCCTGTTTGATGCCTTGTTGTCCCGCCCACTTCTGTGACATCACACCAATCAGGACATGCAATTTTGTGCATGTGGTTTCACAGACAGGGCTCAGGAAAAGTTTTTTTTTTTTACACTCATCAGGCAAGAAAACACACCCTGTCTTTATACTGTCCCCGTTGACCCTATGTCCCAATCACCCTTAATTTACTGATTTTTCACTGCGAATGAATGATAAATTCTGTTGACTCAGGTCAAACAAGTACAGCGATTTCAAATTTGACTTTGTGCTAAAAAAAACATACAGAACATAAACCTATAGTATAGTCAACATAAACTGTGTTACTGGCACTAACACACTGTCTTTATTTAACTGTTGTTTGCAGAAAAAACGAAGCGTGATTCTGTAGGCGAAGAAAACCAGGAAAGTTTTATAAGTCTCTTCCCCTGCAAAAGGCTGGTGAACACTCAAAAAGCTAAACATAATGCATTAAGTAGTCAAGCCTTTTGTTTCCCTCAGAGAAAGAAACATAAGGGCCCTTGGCTGTTGCTTTTTTGCTCAGCCATCAGGTGAAGAAGAATTATTTTCTGTATGAGATGATAATAAAAGTTGACAGCAGCTTCTAATTCATCTCATAATGACGCAGATGCTGCTGCATCCTTATACTGAGAAGAAGACTGCAGCATTTGCCTAAATGCTACTTATAAAGTCTCAGTGTCTCAAGAAAATGTCAAAGTGTCTCAGTTTGCAGTATTTATGTAAGATGGTTGACATAAAACCCCAAAATTTGGATATCCGATTTGCCATGAAGGTCAAATATTCGAGGATATTTTCACAAGACTTGCTGGCAACAGCTTCTAAAAGGTGAAGATATTCCTGGTTATAATCTAAATTTTAAATTTAAATTTCAGGATTTAGTTTTCAGTTAATCGGCCAAAACATCCAACTTAACCCATTGAAGCCATGACTGTCATTTTGTTTAGATTATTATGATTTTCAACCCTGACATGTATATGTCTCTTTCATCAATCAGGTCGCTAGAATAGTCCCCAAAAAAGAATTTTATACATACAATAAATAGTTTTTTGTTTGTGGCTGTATTTGTGCAAGCAGCACCTATAATAGTTATTAAAATGCAATCTTCTGCAAAGAAAATAGTACAAAATGGAAAACTGGACTCAACTGATATAATTACATGTATGAAATCTTTGAAAAAAAATCTGGGCTTAAGTGGGTTAAATATAAAACGACAATCATACATTTACCGGCTCTTAAATGCATTAAAGCTACCACAAAGATAGTTATAATAACTGTAGATAAAATCCACTGCCTAAATAACTTTTATATTCATAGCATTCATAGCACTCATAATTATATCACTTTCTCTTATAGGACATATACAACCATTCCATATTCAACACGACTCAGTCAGTCAGTCATTTTCTATACCTGCTTATTCCTCATTAGGGTTGCAGGGGTCTGCTGGAGCCTATCCCATATATATATATATATGTATATATATGTATATATATGTATATATATATATATATATATATATATATATATATATATATATATATATATATATATATACATATATGTATATATATTAGCTTGTTCGCAGTTTATTTTGAATTCATCATGTTGTCTTTCCCCCCTCCCCTTTAAGCCTGTCACCACCACAGGTAGACAGGCATCCTGTGGGGAAAGCTGAGCAGACACACACACAAATAGACACACACACACACACACACACACACACACACATACACACAAAGGCACATACAAAATTTGAAGTGAAGAAGACTTTGACATTTGGCTAGTGAAATGGCTCCTGGCTTCATCAAAAGAGTGCATCCAAAACATTAAACATCCAGGGAGGAATATTACACTGTAAATGTGCGAAGCGGAAGATGTCAAGAACAGATTACATTATGGCAACCATTTACCCATGTGATGTGTGAGTACAGCTGTGAGCAGGTGTCATTATGATGTCCTGTGTCTCCTCATACATTATGCAACAACACAAGCACTGGGAATAAACGCAGATTTGAAAAGTGTACAATTGTCCTGATACATTTAGTGTCAAAAATCCTGATGTTCCCTATAACACCAGTGTGGATTTGCAGCTCCTCGCGGGCCAAGATGTGTGAAATCAGCATAAGAGACAGAGAGGCAGGAGTGTGGCAGCCAGCACCACTGTAACGCTCAGTGGTTCCATAATTCGGCCCTCCTGTGTCCCAAATGTAAGTGTGAAGTTTTGCATGAATATGTGATGCTGTAAAATGTGTAGTCAGAATAATTCCCAACAAATCGGCTCTATTTTGAGATGTGATGGGGTGGCGGGAAGTTACTAAAATGTGATTTTCTTTGCCACGTTCAGACTTTAAAAGATGTGTTGTACAATATCAGCGTTTATGGCTGCAGACAGATCCAAACCAACACTGACATCTTTTGGTTCGGCCCCAAAAAAATGAGCATGTTTACAAGCATGCTGAGGCCATTTTCTAAATGTGTGTTATTGTTTGTAGAATTTAGAGCCACATTATAGTATACTGAAAAAAAATCGTATTATGACTGCAAAAGATGTATGTTATCAGCTATATAGTAGAAATTATCTGCAGTACATATAGATCCATTTTAAGCTCCTGACAAAACCAACATACTCATTTATTTTTATCTGCAAAAGTGTATTATTTGTAAAATTCGAAGCAAATTTGATCTAGATTTTGATGGGGTTGGGGGGGGGGTGTAACTCAAACGTGATTATTTCTGTGTCACTGAATATTAGTGCAAATACATCTCTTGATTCAATCAACACACTGATATTGCAGGAAAAACAGGCACAACACCTGGAGCGAATACGCGTCGGTAAACCAGGTGTGATGGAAACAACTGCCTAAAATAGTATAGAAATAGCCCGCTGCTGCTGCATGGTGACACCATTTTAGCATCATAACCACGCGATTTGTTGCAACTCTTAAAAATGCAAGAGTTTTAGATTTGCCATACACGCGAAGCTTTAAATATATTTGACTTTTAAAAGAAAAAAAAAATGCTCACATGTGAATCGGCCAGTGTGTGTGAGTCCTGTGGCACGCAGAGACGCCCTTTACTCACCTTGGTTCGCTGTCCCTGCGTCCGACAGGATACTTTTAAGCAAGAGAAGAAACACACAGTATTTCCCTCCGGCGCTCATCGTGGAGTCAGACACTCGTGCGCTCTGAACTAAAGCGTCGCGCGGATTCCTAAACGGATCCCCCAAAAGAAACGTAGAGGTGTCATGAAAGAGGCTGCGGTATCCAGACTCAGGCGGGTCACTGCAGGGAGTTGTTTATGTCTAATTTACATATAAATATAAATAAATATTCGTTTTGTTTCTTTATTTTTTTTTTTCAGCTAAGGAACCCGATTCCGTCCGTTTGGAGACGGGCACACGGGCGATGGAGACGGCCGGCCATTGCGCGCAAAAAACCCGACGACTTCGGCAAGTTGAAAAATAAATAAATCTGTGAAGCTAAAAAAAAATGAAACCGAATGTCCCCGAATAGAAAGTGTCTAAAGAGCAAACTTCCCCCTCCCCTGATGAGCGTCTCATAAAGTCATTCTGTGCGTTATTTAAGCGGCGCGCGCGAGAGAGAAGAGAATCCCGGACTTCCCGCTTCACTTTCAGCCTCACTGTGTGTCCATCACTGCCTGTATCCTCTCTCTCTCTCTCTCTCTCTCGCTTTCCTCTCTCTCTCTCTCTCCTCTCTCTCATCTCAGGATAAGAGAGATGTGGTGCAGGCTGATTATTAAACCACAGCCAGGGACTGAAGGAAGAGCCAATTGCGTGTGTCCAAAAATAAACAGGTCCTTCTTGTTATTTCTCACTTTGCATCATGTAAAACCGTTGTTTTCCATCAGAGGGAATGTTGGGTTTCTGCTTCTGCTCTGTATCGATTCCAGGGGCACATGGGGGGAAGGTGGATGGAAATATGAAGCCATTATTAGACTCCTGTATCACTTCTGTATCGCTATCATGTAGGTTATAGGCCTATACCTGCATCGGATTATGTGGTCATAGGAATAGTAATGTGTCTGGGGCTGTTTCTATTTATGGTGGCAGGGGAGGAAGGAAACCAGACAATAGATAGGGGAGTATAAATTGATATAGGGCATGGTGGGAAGGTACAAGCACAGACACACGTGCATTGGCATTTCTCTTAATGCCTCATTTTACAGATCCATTTGTTTTATACTAAATGCCTATGGATGTTGTAAATAACTTGTTGTTTGAAGGTTGTTATTATTATTATTATTTATTTATTTTGCAGAGAGGTTGGTGCAAATTATAAGGAAAAGCACAAATGTGAAGTCTGTTTTGATGAAGAACCTGCTCATTAAATACAGGTTCATGCATAGTTGATAATTAGCGAAAAACAAAAAAAAAAGAAATCATAATAAATCAGACTCTTCTGTGAACAATTCTGTAGCTGATAGAAAACCACAACAACAAGGAACAATACATTAGCATATACATTTAAATTTCAATCATTTTTTTCCCTTGTAGAAGTAGCTGCTATTTAAACACCCTAATATGCTAATACCAGGCAGGCAGGCTCCAGAGTCTGGGTTTCTGCTACGTTGATTGTCAGACTGGCTGAATGTTGTGTCTCATTTTGATTTCCTCCTGCCCTGCACTGACCTCAGTTGTGTATCTCCATGGCTGGTGCCTGAACGCGTCGTACATGTTTGGTTTCTGACGATAAAGTGGCGACTTGTGCTGTGTTAGAGGCTTGGACAGGATGTTCCTGTGCCAGAAATGTTTTTTTTTTTTTCTGTCATCGCTCTGAAGTCTATGATTGATGTATGTGTTCAGTGTCTTGCAGCTTTTCCCTTTGTATACCCGATGCATTCAGCTCCTGTTCCCGCTTGCTGAAGGATTCTGCTTTGCAATTTATCCATCTGATCGTTTTTTTTTTCTTACTCTTAATAAATACTTGAAAGACAGCATTTTCTTATATTCTCACAATGGAAGCTCACAGAAGAGACATAGTTCAGATGATGGGAGGTTTAGTTTTCTTAGCATGAGAAGGAGGGCTGGGGAAATGGCTCAGTGCTTTGTTTCATGGAGTTGGAAAAGTTGCAGAAGACGCCTGTTCCACACCATTGTTTGCAAGACAATTCTCCTGTGCATTGATCATTTTAACCAAAACCGTGACGTGTCTGTATTTCTGTATTAGTTTCATTAGTTACATACAGCTCTAGAAAAAAATAATACCACTGCATTTTTTTTTAAATCAGCATCTCTACATGTATTCCAGACATTCCATTCCAGCTTCTGTTGAATTCCAACACATGCACACCTCATTCTGCTTAAAGAGGAACCAGGAGTGGAATAAAGTAATCAAAGACCAATAGTAAAGACTTGTGGACAGCATGACAAGAGGCACGAAAGCTGTGATTAAAAATAAGGGTTATTGCATTGTGATGATGCCTTTTCACTATTTCAACCATTTTTCATTTTCTGCAAATATATGCTCTGAATGATAATACTTTTTATTTGGAATTTGGGAGAAATGTCTGAAAACTACTTTCTAGGAATTTGATTTATCATTTTTACAAATAACATCACATATAATGAATTGGCACTTACCAACTAAACCAACTTAACGGTCTTTTTTTTCGCCATTTTTCTCTTTTTATTTGTACTAAATTGCACCACGTTCTTTGTAAAGAAATGTACCAAAAATGAATCGTTGCCGCAGCCCCGTTCATCATCGTTTCGCTTTCCATCATAGATTGATGAACAAAATATTGATTTGATTCATTAACATTCCTCAATTCATGAAGGCCGTTGTTTTTGCAAAACAGCAGCTGCTTTAAACAACAGAAAATACCAAATTCAACTTCAAAGCAAAAAAAAAAAGCAACAATCTAAAAAGTTGTCTCCAAAAAGACATCTAAAGGATTATTGTTTTAATCCTTTAATGCGCTTGTATGTGTTTGTGTAAATATTTCTCCATATTGATATCAGATTGTGTCTGCAGTCAATGCAGCTACGAGCTCATTACAAACAAACCCGCGTCAAACCGTTGAGGAGTAATTAAGCATTTTCAGTGGCGGCGGGGTTCTGACACAAAGATCCTGGCTCGCTTCAGACGCTCCCACCTGTCCTGACAAATGGCCTCTGAGCATTAATCTCTATCACAATAATGGATATAACTGCTAATAGAAGCCCACTGGGACCCGCCGTCAGAGAGAGCCTGTAATGACCCCTCAGGCTCCGGAGTAGCAGCTCGGCCGTGGGAGGATAAAGGTGCCGATCGAACCGGCGGGTCATATCAGTCACTCAGTGTCTGCTCAGGTGACAGCTGAAGTAATTGCAGGCTGCATCGATAATGGCATTTAGTCGGGGGGCTTTCAGTTTAACCATGTTAGCATGTGGTGGCTGACAAGAAATGTTATCTCGTGTATGTCATGCAGAAAATTAAGGGCACTGCACACACTCAGCGGGCTGATTGCTAAGGGCCAGAAGCAATTTTAATGTTTGTGTCGCGTCACACTGTGAAACATTTCCCAACAGATGAACCGACATGTGGAGCGGGCTGCCGATCCAGGCCGCTCCGTGGCATGCACCGACACAGGGGAAGAAAAAATGGGAAACTTTTGTTTTCGGAGTGGTACAGTGCAGCTTCTTGGTACAGTGGTACAGTGCTGCTTGGGTTGGATTTCAGCACCAAGGACAGCGACACTAGACTGCACAATTTACAATTGTTTCCAAGTTGCTTCAGTGCATTTCTCTATATCACTACTTACATTTGCACAACAGTTAATGGATTTCTCAAAGGAATTAGTAGGGACTGCACAACCGAATTGACAACCTGCAAAAGTGTGTCGATTGCTCAAAATGGACAGTTCATTCCTCAAATAAAAAGTCCTGACACCACCATTATTTTCATTATGACAGTTTACTCTGTAAATGTTTTCCAATGCAAAAGAAATACCATGGTGACGATACCTGAAATGCTCAAGATACAGAAACGATAGTAAAGTAACGCATTACTGTGAGGTAACTGAGTACAATACACTGAATGTGTGTTTTTTTACTGCATATGTTCTTTGCGATTCTAATTTGTCCACAGCATTGTGCAAAAGACAAGAACATGTTAGATTTGAACATATAACACACACCGTTGTATGAATCATTCATTCGCATCCAACAACTAATGCTTCACACAGCATTTCTCATCAAAGCTGAGCTTCACCTGAGACAAATTGTTCATTTTCGGAGACATTTTTAGGAAAAAATAGAATTCGCTTGACAGATTATGAGCTTACAACGAGCAATTTTTGAAAGTAATGACTCAAACGACGAAATGAAGACTGTTAGTTATATAGCGAATGACTATCCTTCAATCTCAAGTATAGTTCATTTAATGTTATGTAACGGTAACATAATCAAGCAGCAGGAAGCTGGATGTAAACATGTCCAAAAGCTTTTGGAATTTCTTAGAAGAAAGACAAACTGCTACTATAATGAGCGCAAGTGACAAAATGGTGTGGGAGGTTGTCACTGTTGTGATTTGAGAAAAAGTGTAATGTGATAACTGTAAAAAATAAAGTCTCTGTGTGTGTTTTCTACCACCTGCATATTCACTGTACCATATTTCCTAAACAGTTCCATGACTTTGTGAAGATATTCATGATGTCCATGATCTACATACAACCATTCAGCCCTGAGCCAAATGGCTAAATCCAACTTTACTGTAAATTATTGAATGAACGAATAACATATTTACATTCCTCGAGGTGCAAATCACTTCTAAGAGCATATTTATACAACCCAGCAAACGACTCCTTCCCCGGGGGGAGCCGTGAGGTCGAGGCTGAGAGGTTAACAGGTGGCGCGGCAACAGCCAATTATTTTATAGATAAACTGTGAGACATTACAGTTTTACAATCGCTTTGGCTCATTTCTCAAATGGGAGTAAATATTCTCAAAACGAGACGCTCAGGCCTCCAAACCACTGAACGCTTGTTCGCAAGAGATTGGAATTTCTCATTCCTTCCAACAAATTAGCGATTGACTATTTATGATAGAACCGCTGATCTCGGTCAAATATTTGTAGCCTCCGAAACACGTTGACGTTCTTTCATTGCGTCAGTCGTCACATGCAGAACATGCTGTCCGTTCATTTGTCAAAATCTGTCAGGCATGTATACCATGAAGAACATCACCTGATATGGAAACCTTGGAATATCTGCCAATCTGATAAATTGGCTGTCAGGTGATTTTTTTTTTACTGTGGAATTCCAGCTTTATTTTGATACTGTACAATAGCCTGCTACTGTATTGATTTATTTCATATTACAGTATATTTCGCTGCCTATGTTGTCATTTACTGAGATGTATGGCAGTTACTTTACATAGATAAAAAAAAACTTCCTGTAGCATGAAACCTTATACTGTTGAAATCCTCCTCATTTCAGTTTGTTACACTGTGGTATTCGGGTAGTTAGACTAAACCATTCTAGAACAGTAAACATTCAGTGGTAAAGAAGAAACGCAGAAATGGGCCAAGAGCGAAATGTGGATGTAAGGGATATTTCCAGAAGTGACAAAACATGCAGAGCTCTGGGACGAGGCTATTTTTGCTCCGAGAAATGAGCCAAAAGCGATTGAGAAAACCTGTAAGATAAACCCCGCACAGTTAAAGCTTTACACCGCAATAATAAATTCCTGTGACTGCAGGGTAGTTCACTTTGATTACATATAGGAATGCTCCTTTGGCACAAAAAGACACAGATAAGAACTATTGTTCTTTCACACACACACAGACACACACACACAACAGAAGTACAGAATGTAGATTCATGTTCGCTTCACCCTTCGTGAAAAGCAGCAGTACTTCCAGATGCCAGATTGATTTTTTCTTTTTTTTGTGGTTAACAATCACTGCAAATCTTCCCACCTTCCTTTCCGGGCTCTGGTCCTGGTGCGCCTTTACATTGGTCTTGCACATTGTCTTGCTCCAGATACACAGACGCTGCTTGGCTAGTGTAATGCTGACGTATCCCAGGTATTCAACTGTGTGGAAATCAGTTGTTTGCAGACTGTAATCGACCGGTTCTGCAGGGCGCCTTTATATGGGATGGCATCTTAAGAGGGTTCATATGATTTCGTCTGGTCTTTTTTGTAACCTGAAAGTATTCATCATGTCGCGAGAAATGTTAAGAGGAGGCTGCACTAGTCGTTTCAGCAGATGCCTCAAAGAAAAAAAAAAACAGGAGAGTACGTTTATGTGACAAAGCCCTCTGGGGGAGGTAGGAATTATGACTCTTGTCTGTCGGGAGCAAACGTGGAAACAAAGTGATGTTGTTCTCCGGTCCCAAAGTCTGACAATGAAACATCAGACTCCAACAACTTCCCTGTTATCTCCACTGCCTGTTTCTTTTAACTGTAGCTGCTGTAGTTCCCCGGCCGTAATTAATTACCTCCGCCAGGAGGTTATGTTTTCGCCGGTGTTAGCAAAATACCTCAAAAACTTTTGGTCTGATTTTCACCAAAATTTCAGTAAATGTTGGGAATTGTACCATGAACAGATTATTAAAGTTGGGTAATGATCCGTAAGAAATTGTTGGTTGTTTTGTTAGAAATTGTTGGTTCTGGATTTTATGTTGTTTGGTAACATTGCTGTAAATGGACTTTCAAACAGGTGCCATTGTTTAGGGCCGCCTGATGGTGATATCATGCACCTGCATAGCTTGTTTTCTTTGCACATCGAGTTTGCAAGGTGCTAGCAATAGATGCTAACAGTAAATATCTGGTGATTTTAAAGGCGCTGTTCTACCTGAGCCAGCACATATAAAAAGAGGAGATTAAAGAGGAAAAGAGCAAGATTTTTGACCATGGTTGTTGATTTCCTCCCGCTTCCGCCCACTTCAGTGCAGAATAGTGACGTTCGTCCCTTGTTGACCTGGCCATTCAGACTGAAGTCATATGTCAAAAGATCAGATATTATTGGTTTTAGATACAGGTCACAATATCAGTGTCAATATCAGATTTCAGGCTGCTGTCTGAATGTAGCCTAACAAAAGGACTTTTCCTAGGCCTGAAAGACTTTCCAAGATTGGGGTAGGTATGAACTGTTGAGACTGTAACTTACATACAGTCAGTCAGTCATCTTCTATACCTGCTTATTCCTCATTAGGGTCACATGGTCTGCTGGAGCCAATCCCAGCGCGTTACGGCGAGAGGCAGGGATACACCCAGATGGTCACCAGCCAATCGTGGGGCACACACACCATTCACTCACACACTCACACCTACGGGCAATTTAGAGTTTCCAATTAACCTGAGCATGTTTTTGGACTGTGGGAGGAAGCCGGAGTACCCAGTGAAAACCCACGCAGACACGGGGAGAACATACAAACTCTACACAGAAAGGTCCCAGACCCAGGACCAAGGAGGTCTTGAACCTGCGACCTTCTTGCTGTGAGGCAACAGCGCTAAACCCTGCGGCTTTTTTCGGGGTGATTCGGCACCACCGTGAATTAGCTCAGCACATTTTAAAAATATTATATTATGGGAAAAACTTCAAAAATTAGTGCAACTGCACAGCTACGTCGCTCCGTCCCTGCACAATACTCTGCTGCACTGGCCAATCTGGCAACCCTGTGTGTCTGGCAACCGTGCTTCAAAACGAGGCTTGTGAACAGCTCACTTTACAGCTACGTCTCTTCTGATTGGCTGGCACGTTCATGCGACTGCTTGCCGCTGTAGGATTCTGCTTTTTGCTCTAGTCACACCCCGGTGGCGGCGCTGAATATTCGCGAGATGAGAAGGTATGAATTTAAAGCCACAGCCTTTTGAAATGAAGAGGTCAAAATTGAATGTTGTAGGGGAAAACACTACTCAAAGCAAAACTAATACAGCTCCAACATTTACAAATGTACTAGTTCGCCTCATTTAGTGAAAAATAATGTGCATCTGTGAGCACTGGGGGCTGAGCACCCCTAAAGACCAGATGCTAAAATCACCCCTGATTATCACTATGCAGTCATGAGGTTACACATGATTTCTTTCAGTATAGTAATTATTTTTGAGTCATCTATAAACATGTTTTACAGACAACAATGATGAAAAATTGATACTTTTCATTCCATGATAGTGCATTTAGGACAACAATGTTGGGTTGGAGTCATTATATGCTTGAAGGAGGTCTGTGTTTTTTAGTTGTTATTGTAACCATGACAACAATGGCCTCTTAATTCAAACAAAGGAACTACTTTTTGATATATATATATATATATATATATATATATAAATATAAAAAGAAGAGCATAAAATGTTTTTATTTGTGAAAAAGTAGTCTTGTCCTGTACTCATTACAGACCAGAAAAAATTATGTGTCATTTTTTTGTCATTAAATTTGGAGATTTTATTGGTAAATATGTTATGCCTGTAGGGATGTTTCATCATCAAACTGATGATACATTGTCTGGGATTCATAAAAGTCTGTACCACTGTTACCGGCTCTTCCTCCAAATGCTGCTGAGATATTCAGCTAGGGTGATCCAAAAGAAGAGAGCAGGAGACAGTGAATACGACTGCGGAGGAAAAGCTTTTAAATCTACCAAATGTGGCTTTTTTGTTCAAGTGATTCCATGTTAACCAATGATCAAGTGATCAGTTCAAAGAATTTGCACCCAATTACTGTAAAAAAAGAAAAAAAGAGGAAAAAAAACACGATAGTTAATGATCCTTTAAAGTCTCAAAGTGAACAGTGAACTCTTTCAAGACTCAAGGGACAGAATGACCTGTGAAATAATAAACTCTCATTAAGCCTTGGAAAAGGATTATCACTCTTCAGCTGCAGACTGACTGGGACCATAAAGATCTTTAGAGCATCATTTCCTGCGATCTATTTCCTCCTTTACACGTCTCCTCTGGTACACGTTGTGCCGCCTGATTATTCCTGATTTGGTCTGCCTGTCAGTCTACATCTTTACTCGTCCCCCCCCCCCACGTTTAGAGGAGCCGTCCCTCCCCCCCCGCCCGCTGCTCGTTTGCCCGTCTTGACACATTCTTTAACGTCTCCTCCACAACGTTAAAGAATGAACTGAATCAATATGTCTGTGTTTCTATGCCCGACAGGTTGTCTCCTTTATTGTGGCAGGAAGTGACATATTTTAGCAGATCCTTCCCAGTCCCACAGATTGAAGGATTGTTTCTCCCTTCCTGTCAGGTTTTTATAATTCGGGGCCCTTTTTTTTCCAAAATTTGGGTATTTTTGACACTCTGTTAAAAAGTGTAATTCTGCATCGCCGTTCCAGTTCACAAACAACCCGTTTCTTCCCGTCAGATCTTCTGCTGGAGACACCAAGCCACCTACCTATGTGCTTTTATTTCAACATCCACATATCTCATTCTGTTATGTGTGACCTCTCTCTCTCTCTCTCTCTCTCTCTCTCCCACTCTTTTTTTCCCTCTCGCTTTCTCTTTCTCTCTCCTCCCATCTCTCTATCTTTCTCTGAATATTTCATGATTTGGTGGCACAGTGCTGAGGTGAGGAGCCTCTGTCTAGAGCTTGCACAGCACAAATATTTACTCTCCGTTCTGAGCTTAGTTAAGTGTGGACCGTGTGTGTGTGTGTGTGTGTGTGTTTGTGAGTGTTTCTTATAAGTTACAGTGATTACATGTGACATGGGCCCCGGAGGGGAAAGGAGGTCTTTGGTCTCATCCTACATTGATGTTACTGCTCCATTTCACACTCTCTGAAGTCTTCTAGGAGATAGATAGATAGATAGATAGATAGATAGATAGATAGATAGATAGATAGATATTAATATAACAAAGAGTTATTTAGTTAACTAGTTAGTCTAGTTTATTTGTTTTAAACATGTAAAACATCAACAAAAAATAAAGAGAACATTTTAAAAAAAAGGTTAAAAAAGGAAAATAATACAATCATTTAATACTAATTTACAAAAAAGAAGGAATAGAAAGAAGTGTACACTTATTAAACCTTCCCCTCTATCACTCATATCAATATGCAACAAATAATGTAATTTTCATTAGTACTTTTCATAACAGTAATAATATTAATGTAATACTTATTTATATTGATAATATTATATAATTTATATATATAATCAAATAATAATCACAATTCCACAGTAACACCAATGTCTTAATAGTTATTAAATTAACTCTTTCAGGCAATTTAGATAGATAGATAGATAGATAGATAGATAGATAGATAGATAGATAGATAGATAGATAGAGAGATAGATAGATAGATAGATAGATAGATAGATAGATAGATAGATAGATAGATAGATAGATAGATAGATAGATAGATAGATAGATAGATAGATAGATAGATAGATAGATAGATAGATAGATAGATAGATAGATAGGAGTCTGGATGAAAGTAGGACAGAGGAGAAAAGGGAGAAAAGGAAAAGTGTTGAAATCACACAGTTCCTGAGCATCGACAAATGTCTGTTCTGTTTTGGTCGGCGAGAATGGAGCTCAATTGGAGGAACATCAAAACACAATTAAGGGCTGACATGGAACTGGTCATGCAGAAGAGTTAGGACGGGGAAGGAGGAAAGCAAAGCCAGAGGAAGGAGGAGTGCAGCTCGGCAGAGAGAGAGAGAGAGAGACAGAGAGAAAGAAGGACGCCAGAGTGAGATATTTGGGAAGTAGACAGAGAAACACACACACATAATTGTAATTAATTAGAGGAGAAGTGGGAAGGGGAGCGACAGGAAAGGAGCAGCCGTTTAGGTGTGTCCGCGCATTCAATTTGCACGTTTGTTACCGGCCTTGTTTATCACATAAATAATTATTGTTTTATTAGACCAATTATGAGGCGTTTAGAGCATCAAGGCTCAGCTTGAAATCCAGATGAAACGAGGGGGATTGCACAACTGATTCATGGATTAAAGCAAAACAAATGTATTTCAAGTAGTTGATTGTGATGGTTGTAGAATAAGGACACCGTCAGCGATTAGATTGCTTCCCTATAAACCGCACTTTCACTGTGCAATTCTGGCTGCCACAGTGCATGATCTCCTAAGGGAAATGAAGGCTCCATTTATGGCCTGAGATTAGATTAGACTAAAGACTGAATAAATGAAATAATCAGGCTTTTTCTCTCTCTTTGCACTAACCACACCTGTAGTTAGTTGTTTGTGTGAAGCAATAACGTGACTCAAACCAGGAGGAAAACAAAAAGCGCTCAGGTGTCACATCAAAGTATGTCCCCCTCTTAAAATAATGTTAGAATTGTGTAGCAGAACCTCCGTGGTGGGTGGTGGTTTTGTCTTTACTGAAATTTATCTGAATTCAATCAGGAAAAAAATGAGAAATAACACAGTAATTACTTTTATAAGCATCCTCACTTTCAGTGCTGAAAACTTTTGCTCAATCTATAAAGCTTACTAATTAATCTTATTAGTGAATTAATTATCTAATTATTGGTATTACTTTTCCTTGATTCCACCCAAACTCCTGTCCACTATTTCCACTCTGATTCTATTTCTCTGCCGGTCTTTTTTTTAGGTTTTAGGTAAGTGAAGTTGGATTGAGGTTGTAACCAAACAAATTACTAAAAAACTGTGTTTTTCCTCTCTAGTACAGCTTTTCATCACAAAACTGCAAAGGTAAGACAGAATTTCTGTTAGCCGCCATAAATAAGTGATTGTTTACCTTTGTGTTCTTTGGCTGCTGCTTCACAGTTTTTGTCGTGGGGAAATAATAGTGCACTGTTAAAACCTGAAATCTTAACAAGTGAAAATCTTAACTGGCAGATAATTTTGCTTGTTTTAAGTTTTTTTTTCTTGATTTTCTTAATTCAATCTTTTTTTTATAAAAAAATATGATATTATATTATATTAATATTTAAATATTAGTCTTGTTTTCTAAAAACAAGGCCAAATTGGCTCCAAATCAGGACAAAAGAATAATTTGACATTATCCCCCAGTGCAACAAGATAATTCTACTAATTATTGGACTACCGTAATTGTACCAAAAACAAGATATTTTCACTTGTTGGTCCTGCTGAAAGTGGAAATGTGGCGAGTGGGTTGACTCTCTGACACTTTTCAGATTTTGATATTTGATGATTAATATTCTTGGTGTATGTGTTTGTTATGTGTAAAAATGACCTATATGTGCTACATAATAAGAGCAGCGTTGTATGTCTTTTGCTGTGGTGAGTTTCAGACCTTGGAGCTTAACGAGTTAAAGTTGTTTAATTGGACCAAAGAAAGAGTGCAATATAATTTATATACTCAGCGAAATCTAAATTAGAACTTTCGATGTGAGATAAAACTGAGAGTATTTTCTAACTGAAGGCACAACAGCTTCAAAGCTGTGAAGTCAGCACAAAGAATCCCAGCTTGTACATTACAGTCCAGTGGACTAAGTCTGTGTTGATTAACCACAACTTCATAGCCATTTGATCAGTGCTCGGTGCAGGAAAGAAAATGGGCTGTATGGAAACGAAACCATGTGTATTTTAAGTTTAATGTCCATTCTGGGCTTGTTCTGCCCTTTTGAAAGAGTGTAGTGTTTGATTGAGAGATTTTTATTTTTTTGTCTCTGGGAGAAGCTTCATTTTAGTCATAAGCAAAAAAAAAAGTCACAATCAACAATTGGAATTTACAGAGAAATGTGTGACTTTTGGACTCAGATTTAAAACTTTCAATCAAAATGGATCTTCTGGTCAATGTCGTTAGAATAAATGCAACCTGGGAACAATTTGTGGTGGTTATTGAATAAATCATTTCATTTTACTAAAATAATGATGGATATGTAGAAAAACATGCTTGTTTTGTGCACATTTCTTTATTTTGAATGTATTATTACAGTCATTTATTTCTTGATTGCATTGTTTTATCCTGTTTTTTTTTTTAAATCAACATTTTGTGAATGTTTAGCTATATAATAAAAATGAAGCTATAAAATGTAGGCACTGTCTTTGAGTTCTTTGTTGAGACGACTATTACATTGAACCCTGTGATTAAAGGAAACCCTTTGAACTGGCCAATAGGAAGATAACTTGGTGTATTGATGGAGTCACACTTTAACGATTACAGAAACTCAATTTGTTCTAGAAAATTGGCTTCTCTGTCTTTTGCCTATTGTAATAACAAAATGTGTTTAATCCAATCTGCCTTTTAGCTTTGTTCTTTATCATAACCACCATTATGCCCTCAGAACTTAAAGGGGCTATATGTAACTGTCATCACATATACCCTCTTCACTCATGGCCACTTTCAACAAAAGGTTCTTCTACTACAGTAAGAAACTCAAGACGTGTTTGTTAAATTAAACAAGAATGATTTAATTTCCTATTTAAAAAAGGGAAATGTTGAATAGGATTACTAACTAATAAGTGTCTCTCTCTCTTTTTCTTGATTGATGATCTCAAGAAAGAGTAGCTATGAATAAAGACAACAAATAAATACACACCAAACAATACAAGTAACATAAAATAAAGGCTTCATATCAGTCTGTATCATCATCATTATCACATTGACTAAAAAAGAAGAAAGCAGAAATATGTCATGCAAGTTAATTCAAATTTTGACCTTATTAAGATTATCAAGACGTTAGCTTCATAGCATAATTGCCTCAATCATATATCAATGTTTTTATATTTATTGGTTTATTTTTATTGATGTTTTAATCGTACATTCAACCAGATGTGGGAACAAATGTGCAAAAAGAAATAGACCCATCATCAATTGTCTAATGAATAAAAAACGACATAGGCAGAATTGTGCCTTAAATAAATATGAACCATATCCATCACACCTTGAAGCAAAAAGGTCATTTTAAGTTTAAATACCCAGTTCACAATCCCTTTGATTGACTTTACTTCACTTGTGGTCTACCGCTTCTTCTTCTCTACCATCAAGTCAAAGTCAAATGAATGACTTAGGCAGAGAGTGGTTTTGGATTCTAATAAGTGTTCTGATTGGACAATGACATAAGCAGAAAGACAGGATGATGCAACAAGGGTTTGTGTGAAGGCCTCAGACGTCAAAGTGTTGGTTTTATTTGAGTGAAGTGGTTAACTGGTCATTATAATGCACCGCTGGTTCACTCATATCTGAGGTGGTGAAGCTTGTGATAAACTGCCAGAACGAGCACTGACTCAAATGAATTACAATTTATTAAAATTAGAGTTTATCTTAATCTCATTTTGCAAGTTCAACTACACTACTGTTCAAAACCGTTTGGGGTCACCCAGACAATTTTGTTTCCCATGAAAAGTCACACTTTGATTTACCACCATGAGTTGTAAAATGAATAGACAATATAGTCAAGACATTGACAAGGTTAGAAATAATCATTTGTATTTGAAATAATATTTTTTTTTTCTTTCAAGCTTTGGTTTCATCAAAGGAAGGTCAGTTTCTAGCTTCTCTAACCAGCTAAACTGTTTTCAGCTGTGCTAACATGATTGCACAAGGGTTTTCTAATCATCCATCCTTCTGACGCAATGAGCAAACACATTGTAGCATTGGAACACTGGAGTGATAGTTGCTGGAAATGGGCCTCTATGTATGTTTTATTGAACCAAAAAACATACATTTGCAGCTAGAATAGTCATTTACCACATTAGCAATGTATAGATTGTATTTCTAATTATTTTAAAGTCATTCAGTTTCAGTCAGTCAGTCACTTTCTATACCTGCTTATTCCTCATTAGGGTCGCAGGGGTCTGCTGGAGCCTATCCCAGCGTGTTACGACAAGAGGCAGGGATACACCCCAGCCAGCCAATCGTGGGGCACAAACACCATTCACTCACGCATTCACACCTATGGGCAATTTAGAGTCGCCAATTAACCTCAGCATGTTTTTGGACTGTGGGAGGAAGCTGGAGTACCTGGTGAAAACCCACGCAGACACAGGGAGAACATGCAAACTCCACACAGAAAGGTCCCAGACCCAGGACCAAGGAGGTCTTGAACCGGCGACCTTCTTGCTGTGAGGTAACAGCACTAACCCCTGCGCCACCGTGTCGCCCCTTCATTCAGTTTATCTGCATTAAAAAAACAGTGCTTTTTTCCCTCATCCGAGGGCATTTCTCAGTATTCAGCCCTATGTCTCTGGTATAAAGAGAAGGTTACATAGCAACCCTTTAGAGAACATCAAGGTGTGATCCTCCTTCTCCTGGCTTTCTGTCAATGCGTGGCCGCCTTCGAACACCTGTGAACACCTGTCGTTAAAAGATCGATCTCTGTGGCAGGAGAGGAGGCCCAGATTTGTGGTTTAGGAACTGGACTGGAGCCCAGTGAGAGGCCCAGTGGGATGCTGAATCTGCTGAGTGATTATGGGATGTGAAAGGCTTCGTGCACTTCAGAAGCGTTTTAGAACCACACAAGTCCCAGCCTTTGAGACAAATACATATTAATCCCTGATATAACAATGCAATGTCCGTGTTATCGTTGTTGGCTTAAAGGAGGTTTTTTCACTCTCTTCAAAGCAAAAGCGCTCTGATGAGGATTGAGTTCAGGGCCAGTTTCATAAGATGAGTCAGGGAGACCAATGGATCACACCTCAGGGGGGAGATTTCAGGGACATACCACCAGGCTGCTGCCCTCTCGCTGACCACAAAGACAGCTGACACAGCAACTCTCAGTGAGACAGATCCTCCCACGATATAACCACACAAGGGACTGAACAACTGATTCCATCCAAATATTTCTCTCAGGCCTTCAGTGAGGCAGGATTGCTCAATCAGAACAAAATAAAGCTTCAATTCATTTCCCGTTACATGGAAATATTTCTGCTGACACAAAACTGTTTTCTTTTGGGGCCCCTTTCTTTTTCCCCCTTCACTTACATCATCCACTCTTCATTTGTAGTATAACTTAACATATTAGTTAAAACTGTCTGTCGAGAATTGAGCCAAAACACGCGAGGAAAATCTAAATTTGTTGGTATGATCCAGTTAAAGGAGCCAACCCTGCAGGACTCCAAACAGTCCAGTAATAGACATCATAACTGCTTGCAATTCTCTAAGAAAGCTGTTCCTGTTTGAGAGTTCTCCTTCACTCAGGTACACTACTGTTCAAAATTTGGGGTCACTTAGAAATGTCCTTAGTTTTGAAATAAAAGCAGTGTTTTTTTTTTAATGAAGATAACTTTAAACTAATCAGAAATACACTCTATACATTGCTAATGTGGTAAATGACTATTCTAGCTGTAAATGTTTTGGTGCAATATCTACATAGGTGTATAGAGGCCCATTTCCAGCAACTATCACTCCAGTGTTCTAATGGTGCAATGTGTAAATAAAAGTGTGACTTTTCATGGAAAACACAAAATTGTTTGAGTGACTCAAAACATGGTAGTGTACATTGTACTGCAAAAAATGCAATCTCATTAGGTGAAAATATCTTGTATTTAGTACAGTACTACAAATATTGAGCATTACATCACTCCATTGGTTGACTTTGAAAAACATGGCATAAAAAGTAAATCGTTCTTATATATAAAAAAAGACAACATTATGTTAAAAAGTCAAAATTATATAATATGTCTCAAAATATGAGATAAACAAGTAAAAACAAAAATACTAGAATAAAACCACTAAACATTGCACCACCCTAAAATTAAAATAATTTGAACAAAAGTAAGTAACAAAATTGAAATAAGCAAAATTATTTGCCTAAGAAATACTACTGTAAAATATAAATTCAAGGTGGAGCTAACACGTTGTAGCTCCTCCCCTGGGATCCGAAGATATTTTCAGACCTTTGAGGCCGGATGAGATTTGTCATCCCACCATCATATTCTGGGTCTGACCTAATGCCTCCTTCTCTAAAGAAAGGTGTCCAGAAGCCTTTTTCTTATCAGATGCCTGAATATTTGGAGATGAGGTTGTTTCCCTGCCTTCGCGGCTTGAGAAAGGCTCCGTCCCACCCGTCACATTAGAGAGAAAAGCAGCAAGCAGACACAGCATAAGAGGAGAAATATGGACAGATGATAGAATTAGATTAGATAGAAGTGCATGTATTAAAGCTTCAGATTAAATCCCATTAATAATTGAAATACCCTCTAATTTTCGAGCTGATGTGACATGCAAGCGGATGAAACATGGTCAGAGAAAAAAGGGTTGAAGGGAGGGGAAGTGGTATCACAAGTGGTAGAAGATGATTAAAGTTTCATGCGCGCATTTAATTAGGAGAGGAACAGAATGGGAAAAAGAAAATGAGATAAATAATTTCTTACAAGTCAAAACGTGGGATTTTCTGTCTGTGATTCAGTTCCTTCACAGTCCGGGTTCCTGTGCTCTTTTGAGCCTCAGCTTTTCTTCCTATTGTAATAAAATGTGCTCCATCCAATCTGCCTTTTGGCTTTGTTCTTGATCATGACCGACTTCATTCCCTCAGAACTTAAAGGTGCTATATGTAACTGTCATCACATATATTCATGAGCGCTATAAAAAATTATTCATAGGTGTAAGTTTCTCCACAAATCAACCATTTTAAGTTTGGAAGCTCGTTCTTTTCAACAAAAAAAAATCTTCTACCACAGTAAGAAACTAAAGATGTGTTGGTTATCTCCAACAAGAATAATTTAATTGCCTATTTAAAAAAAAGGAGGAAAACTTTGAATAAGTTTACTAACTAATAAGTATCTCTTTCACTTATGTGTTTTTTTTCTCGTGACTCATTGGCAAACATAAAATGCCGTCCCATTGTGTGAGTAAAATCTCTAAACACCTTTTAATAATAAATGTATTATTCATGGTGATAATTGAACTACTTCTGTAGGGCCATTTAGTCGCCTGCATTATTCATTTAAACTAGCGGTGCATAATGAATGTGGCAGAGCAGCAACAACACAAAAGACAGTCTGTTTATGCTTCCTTGCTTGTTTTCTCACTTGGACCCACTCTTTTGATTGCACCAGTGTTGTTGCCCCTAAGGTGTTGTCATTCATGTTTTTTTTTTTTGTTTTTTTTGGACTCGATATATTTCCTCTGGCATAGATTAAAACATCAGCTAACATTTCTTGGTGTTTATGTATCAGTTGAGGAAGTAATATAAAAGATTGTCCCTAAAAAGAAAAAAAAAATGAAAGTAGAAAGCGTCTGAAAACATTGCCCTCGCTGCATACAGATAAGTTCGTACATGCCTGGTCACACGGACACGCTTTTTCCATGTATGTGCACTTACAGGCGGCCGCGCTCTCTCTCTCTGGGCGTGTGAGGGGTTTGCAGCATAAAATTAGACACAACAGTTCAAAGGAAAAGACCCTCTGAGACACGAGCAAATTAAACTTTACTTCCCCATCCACGGTTTGTAGTTTCAGTTAATGTTTCAGCCCATGATTTTCCCCATTTGCCCAACCAGTCCCTCGGTGCTTGTTAACAATGAAACAGCACACAGCCGGCGAACAAATCAGCCCCTTTGCCTTTTCCAAATCACTCATTATCGACGGGTTTGATGAAATTTTACAAACGTATTAGCGCTAATGATTTCCCAAAGAAGCATTCGGAATTACATGATCACAAAGTGTATTAAACATCTCTGGTAGCTATATTGAATTCTCAAAGCCTTATTCCCCAAATATAGCTTTTTATTGATTTCAGCAGACAAAGAAAGCCTCGTTCAGTCCGGCTTTGATATTCTGGCCGACAGACACCTGCCACCTCGACGTGATCCATCACCAGACAAGAGAAACAACAGCACAACGCAAACACCTCCTCTTTGGTTTTTCAGCATCCGCGCTACAGTAAATGGGCTTCCAGAAAACAAGGACATGCAAGAAAAGGAAACACTCTGTGGATTTACTGTAGCCTATATATGAATGTGTTTGAATATGCATATGAGTAATGATAGGGAAAGAAATCCAAAGATGGGTCACTCTTGTTTTCCAGTTTAGTTTTATTAATGATTTATTGCACGTACTTTAGCTATTCAGTTTTTCAATGTGATCACTCATTCTGATGTTATCAGACCAAAATGAGGTTACACTCTTAATGGTTGTGATGGCGATGCCGCTTAAACACTTAAGACTCATGCTTATTTTTCCGTTTTCATGCTATAAATGAAAATAAACATGAACTATTTCCACAACCACAAGGATTATGTACATGTAGTGGTATCAAAAGAAATCTGCTCGGTGTCAGAATCAATTTATGTTGCTGTTACAGAGCAAATATAGCTAGAATATTGAAAAAAAAAATCAAATCTCTTGGTTTTTACTACAGATAAAATGCTTTATTTAAAACGTAAAACAAGAAAAGAAAAAAAAATCTTGAAATAAGCTAAATTATCTGCGATGCAAAGTTCAATGATTAATAAGATTAAGAGTTCAAAGATCAAATATTCGTCCATAAAATCGTACCAATTACATTGAGGATCATTACAGAACATGACATATTATTTAAGATTTGCAGCCCTACTACTCATACTATATTAAAATATTTCCTTATTGTATTGATGATGTGGATATTGTTGATATATATTGGTGCTGTAACAGTAACATTGTGTTATACTACAGATAAACATCCTTTATTTAGTGTTGGAGTTGAGGTTTTGTAATGTGATATCTACATAAAACTGCTGCCTGCATATCATAGATTTGGGATTTTAAGCAGTTTTCTAGGTAGCTGATATTAAGCCTGAAGCACTTTTCACTTGTGTTGTCTGGGCAGACCTCCTCCCAGGGCTGTGTAGCCTTGTACAAACTGTGTTTGATTGTCTTTTCCCTCATGGCGTGGCAAAATTCAGCCTCATCCCCGACCTTGTGATTTTGCCTGTCGAAGTTTTATCAACTTGACTTATGTGAGAAACAGGAGCGGCGGGGAGGCAGGGTGAATTCGGGACCAGGGGTGAATATGTCTCTTCACCAACTTTAGCCTGACTAAAAGTGTAATTACCTGCAATTGTTGCATCCAAAAAAGGACATTTAAACATTTGACAAGTTAATAATAAGTTTTTTAATGACTCGATAAAAGCTCACTGGGCAGTCAGTGGACCTAAGGTTTAATAGTAACACATCACATTCCAGTTAAAATGTTTTATTGTTATTTTAGTGCAGATGCAAGTTGTAGAACCAATGTGTGAAGTCCCACATTCCAGAAAGTGAGATTTTAATTGCTTTTTTTTTTATCATGAGGAAGGTCTAGTTGTTCTATAAATACTGTCCCATATTTCAAAAAACTCAATCCACAGAGAAATGCACACAGTCCATGGTCAGAAACTGTGCCTTATGTGAAGTTATGATGTCATAGCTATACAATCACTGCCCATGAAATAACAGTGATTCAAGTCAGCCAATCAGAGGGGAAGCTCATTAATATTAATGGTAACAATATGACCTGTTCCTTCTTAAAGCCATATATATATATATATATATATATATATATATATATATATATATATATATATATATATATATATATATATATATATATATATATATGGACAGTACGGGACCTTTTATGTCCAGTTGGCATAGCTGCCAATAAATTTAAGGAAAAAATATATATATATATATATATATATATATATGGCAAGGCTTTTTTTAATGCAGACGTATTAGTTGATAAAATATGAGGTGGATTATGTTTTCCTGGAGCATTTTTTTCTTCCTGTGGTTTAAAATCCCATTCACACCTAGATTGTAACCAATTAATTAAATGCTCCAACATCCAATGCTCCAAAAAACCAAAATAGTAACTGTGGGATGGGCAGGACTGAATAAACTCATTGTAAGCGGCATCATGTTGAACATTATTAGATGGTGATTTGTCTATCAAACTTGTTTTTTCCCTAAATGTTAAAATTGTTTTTTTTCAGGATCCTCCAACTTGCCTTTAACAGTAAACTATCAATGTAAAACAGAGAGAAACTGAAAAATATGCCAAAATGTTGAGATTACAATAAAATCCAATAATAATAATAATAACAATAATGCAACAGAATTATTTTTTACAAAAGGGTATAAAGATTGTACATTAGGGTAATGGTCTGGTTTCTGAATTCATGTGTTCATTGTAATAGATGGATCTGTGTGGATTTATGTAACCGTCAGCACACTTGTCTGACGTTGGTAATAGTAAATACTTTTCCTTTCTCTTCTGTCTCTTTTCCTCTGGCTGAACAGTCTTGGAAATGTATGTTATAGTTCTTGAGTGCTCAGTGCATTTGTAAGTTTCACAAGAACATCAAAACACAATCAAGTCATGTGGATCCCTGAGGCTCCAGGCTGGGAGCTATAGCACTTAGGGAAAGGGAAGATTAAGGAGGAGGGAAAGAGCGGGGAGATGAAGGTATGAAAGAAAGCAGAGGAAGAATATATTTGGAAAATAGATGAATAAAAAGGTGGGGATAAATGACTTTCCATCATATATTGTTGAAACATGCTGACAGGCTGAAGATTTTAATACAAAACGTGATATTTTATAGGAGCCTGTCTTTATGGCTAATTGATTCCCTCATACATTCATTCAGAAGTTTTTACCCTCCTCCTTCGTCCGCTGAGTTCAGTGAATCGATTCAAAGCTCAGCTCCAGCCCAGAAACCTCTTAAATTACCCGTGTCACAATTCACTACTGAGAGTGAACTCTTGACAGCCAGAGAATGGAAGTCAGGGAAAATTAAAAGTCTTTCTTTCTTTTTTTTCTTTTTTTATCCACATGGTCAAGAAATCCTGCTCCATTTTGCTCACTTTTTGAAGCCTTTTGAGAGGTGAGGAATGGTAATTGAGCCACTGAGCCAGAAGAAAGTTGAGTGGAAAAAGGCAGAAAGAATAACATATGACTAGATCACAAAAAAAGCGAGGCATCCTCCTTAAATGATGTTTATATGCAACTATATCTGAGGTGCTTCAAAACATGTGAGAGAAACATAATTATACTACAATTACTGATTACTGCCACATCAATTTTATTTTTATTGCTTCTTTAAATTGGCTTTTTGTTTACTATCTCCACAAGGCAATTTAATGGTTATGCAAATAAAATCACATGTAAGGGAAGTCTGTTTGATGCTTTGATTTCTTTGATTATATGTGTGTGTGTGTGTGTGTGTGTGTGTGTGTGTGTGTGTGTGTGTGTGTGTGTGTGTGTGTGTGTGTGTGTGTTTGTGTGTGTGTGTGTGTGTGTGTGTGTGTGTGTGTGTGTGTGTGTGTGTGTGTGTGTGTGTGTGTGTGTGTGTGTGTGTAGAGAGAGAGAGACAGACAAAGAGAGAAAAAATTATTTTTCAAAAGTGTTTCTCACTTGCAATGAGCTCAGTTTTCAGGTTAACACAAAGAAACTTGCCACTTTCAGGAGATGAATGTGAAAACATTTTCTACTGTCAAACTCTGCAAATACCATAAATTCTCTAATAGAGGCCTGGGCCTTTATTTACTCAAGCACTTTGAGGCCCAGGCCTTTATTGGAACGAGGCCACAATTAGAAACAGGCCTGTATTTCTATTTGAGCAAAATGGACTAACAGTAGAATGAAGAAAAACATGATTTTGTTACTATTTGAACCCATAAAATACAAGGTTCATTTACAGGTACAGGTACATTACCACTCTGTAGTTTAACCATCTTTTAAAAAATATCCTCCAATTCTGTTTAATCCTCCTCCTCAGTTTCATCCTCCTCTTCATCTCTTACTTTAATCTCTTCATCCCTCAAGTCAGTCTCAACAAGCTCCTCAGCTGCCATGGTAACGTTAGCCTACCGGTGATTTCGCTGTTTGTGGCGCATTTGACCCTGTCAGCCACTGTACATGTCACATGACCAGGCCACTGTTACTATGCCTTGATATTTTAAGTGATCTGGTGGCTTTCTAATGAGCTAAACAGTCACATCTGTATATTTATGCATTCACATTTGAAAATGCTGGTTGTAATAATAGCCCTGGCCTGTTTTAGAGGGCGGCCTTTATTAGAGAATTTACGGTATTTCGTTTTGCACCGTGAAGCTCAAACATTCAAGTGGGAAACAAGCAAAACATATTTTCTGAAAGTTTGTTTGCACATTATTGCAGCTATGACACTACTTCCTGTTTTCTTCAATTAAAATCATTTCTCAATCATCAGCAACCCCTCTTGAAAAAGTCGTATTGACAATTTTGTAACGTACATAGTATTCCTACACCCATCCAGTCTACCCAGGCACACATAAGTCATGTATATCATGACATGCATATCTGGAACGGGTACCATAGCAACCATAAAATGACAACAGATGGTAACTCATATGGATAATAATCTGCAATCAGCTAAGAACATCCTTGATACATGAGCAAATATGCATGAGGCTAAGTTAATATTCGAATATATTTTATTTGTGGTCAAGTCCAACTTGCTGTACAACTGCTGTTTGTACGAATTTGCATGTCGGTGTGACTCACCATCATTTCATATGTTTCACTAAACCTTTAACTCTCATTTCTTCAGCTCATGCTCTCTTGATATTCATGTCTTGAGTGCGACACTGGGAAAGCAATCTTTGTACCAGCAGAGGGGATGTTTATCTTAATTTACCTGTTTATTGCTCCAGAATGAAAAACATCATCTTTCTATTTTTCTTGAGCAATAATGGTTCAAAATTTAGGATCAAAACCAATGATGCAATGACACCGCAATAAGTTTAGTATGAAATATTTAGCCAGTTTTCAATCCAGGGCTTGAATGTATTCAGCAACTACAGTAATAAAACTGCTCAAATATCTTATTTTTTGAAGTTATAACAATTCGTTTAATAATTTATAACGATGCTTTGTGTTTCAGTTTTCTTGTATGTATCTTATGCCACAAAATTATTTATCACAGATAACAACTAACGTTTGCTCTGTGTTATCTATGGAAACAAACAGCAGGCTGTGGATCGGCGTGTTTGTCATTGATAAGGACACTGGAGTGTTATTGCTGTCACCACATTTATTTCAGCTATGAATTTCAAATCTGTTTCTCACCTCATTTGAATTTACCTTTTCCTTTTTTTTTTTGCTGACACGCACGCGACACGCTCACACACACACACACACACACACACACACACACACACACACACACACACACAGCGTGCTTGTGAGTGATTAGGGTGTCCAGGCTTGTCATTAGACAGCGCGGTGTGGGGAAATGATGTCTCAGGAGACTTGCTGCACAAGGCAGAGTAAGAGTTAAGACATTAATAGGCAGAGAAAACCATAGAGCATCACTGTCTACCTCTGTGCTAGGACTGGCAAGATCAAAGGCTGACTCAGAGAGAGCGAGAGAGTGAGAGAGTGAGAAAAAAAGAGAAGGGGGGGGGCTACAGAGAGACAGCCAGATACGTAGACACAGAGGAAGGGAGAGAAAAAGTCATCCAGCGACAAGGAGACAGAGAGAATAGCAGGTTCTAAAAGCACAGAAGGGACAGGGAGGCAGGTAAAGAAAAAAAAAATCGACAGGGAGGATAAATAGAAGACATTTCCCTTCTGCCCCCTGCCTTATTACTGACTTCAGATTACGTGCTGCATTGGCCTCGGTGTCACCTCCTGTATGCCTCGTGAAACCCTCGAAACAAGTCAGGCATTGAACGTGTCTGGTCAGCACACTGACTACTGAGACATGCTAATTGGAAATAAGGCTGCATTGAAACTATTTGCATTCATGAATGACCAAGCATCCACATAAAAACAGTTTCTAATTGATATCGGGAATAATAATAATGATACACAAATACTTAGCCCATTAAGGCAGATGTAAATTAAGCAATAGATCCTGTGTACATTCCACCATGACCAGTAGAATATGATTAATAAATGTATTAGTGCGTCAAATAATTATTAAAAGACTATTAAATACCCAATCTAAGCATGTTAAATGTTAAATTTCTAAATTAACACAAACCAACCGATATTCTTAATTTGAGGATGCGTCATCCCCCGCTAATGTTTTTAATAAAGTTTTAAACTGAAAGTATTCTTATGAATTCTATCAGTTTTAATCAGCTCCTCCGTTCCTCTTGCCTTAGATTTCCTTTCCCCCCTTTTTTTTCCTTCAGGTGAAGAATCTATTATTCATGCTAGTCCATCACCCTGGGAGTGTCCACCTCAACCAGGTTTGAAGTCTGGAAGTTTAACATAAGTGAAGTAGGAATTGAGATGAGGCAACTCAGTCGAGGGACACCTTTTCTAGATGAACATTTTATTCTTGGGCATGTGTCCTAGAGGGATCTGCATTGGGCTTGAAATATACATTCCTTATGTATGCTAGGTAAGCTATGCCATGTACATCAGTTAGGCGAGAGGCTAGATGACATCCGCCTCCAGCAGTCCAGGCGCGGGGAGCACTTAATTACCACATGCTTAGAAGCATGTACTGTATATAGAACCAGGCAAAGATTAATTTAGAGATAATCCCCGAAGGAAGAGAGTTGCACGCCTAAAATGTAGTTATATCCATTTCAACAGCAATGAAATAGGACTGGTTTTAGGAGCTGCTATTAGTTCTGGGGAGCTTTTTTGGGCAAATCCATGTAAAGGCAAAAGGGGTCATATTCTGCCTTTTTCCAAGTTTAATGTTTTAATTATCGTGGTCTATCGATAAAAAATGAGCGTGCTTTTACGCCTGCAACAGCAATGCAGTCGGCCTTCTCTCACACTGACTCTGAACAAGCCCGAGCTTTAGGCCGATCTTAAAACTACCTTTTCTGTCCAAAATATTAGAGCGAGTAGCTCACATTCAATTACAATCATTTTTAGACCGTTTTGGCATCTGTGAAAAAGTTTCAGACCTTCTTAGCACTGAATAATATCGTGTTTAACTGCTAATTCAGGAAACTCCCATTTCTTGTGCTTTCAGACCTCACGGCTGCATTTAACAGTGGACCACAACGTTCTTTTATCTCGACTGGATCAGTGTGTTGGCATCAAAGCCCTCCTGCCTTCCTGTGGTTCTAGTCTCACCTCAAACACAGGAGCTTCTCGGTCTAATTAATATACGTATCCACAGACGGGATTGGCTCAACTCGCCTCGACTTATCTCGCCCTTTTTTGCGGTTTGACCAAACTCTACTACCTGGCACCAGGCACTATTTTGGTATCACCTCCTTCTGGCCACCAATTGGCCAGAGATTTACATCACAGGATAAATTATGATGAGCACCTGTAAATACCAGCATCAAAGTTCAGTTAACGCTAGTGATTGAGTCATACCACATTCACACCAGTGATGGGAAACTGCATCTGTAGTCACAGCTGCCATGCGGCAGACTGACGGAAGCGTGGCTGTCATTTTGCGCTACACGGCCCCTCCAACCACCATCAAGACCACCCATCCATCCATTCTCTATACCTGGTCATTCCTCATTAGAGTTTCTTGGAGCCAATCCCTTGGATTTAGGGTGAAAGGCAGGGAAACACCTGCCAGGTCACCAGTCTACTGTGGAGCACACACCATTCACTTAAACATTCATATATTCATACCAGACACAGTGGTGCAGGGGTTAGTGCTGTTGCCTCACAGCAAGAAGGTCGCAGGTTCAAGACCTTCCTGGGTCTGGGACCTTTCTGTGTGGAGTTTGCATGTTCTCCCTGTGGCTGCGTGGGTTTTCACTGGGTACTCCGGCTTCCTCCCACAGTCCAAAAACATGCTGAGGTTAATTGGCGACTCTAAATTGCCCGTTGGTGTGTGTGCCCCATGATTCATATACTAGTCTTCTATTAATGTATAAGCATTTTTTGTAAATCCACTGCAGCCACTGTTAAACGCCTTAAAGGATCAAAACTTGGATGCATCTGGACTTTCTCAACCTTAACTAAGACAAAATTGAGATTGCTATGACCCGAATCTTCTAATCTTTACCTTTAACAAACCTTCGAACAATCTCTCAAGTCTTGGTGTGGCTTTCAACAGCTGTTTTGAATTCGACAAACAGATTAGCCTTTACCAGTCAAGACTTTGGCTAAAAGTAAAACCATAACTCTCCCCCAAAGATTTCCAGACAGTTGCTCATGCTTTTATTACATCTCACTTGGACTACTGTAATTCTTTGTTTATGGGTATTGATCAGTCATCTCTCCATTGCCTCCAGCTGGTACAAAATGCAGCAGCTTGTCTTAACTGGAACGTGTAAGCAGGATCACATAACTCCAGTACTGACCTCCCTGCACTGGCTTCCTGTCCGGTCCAGGATTGACTTTAAAATTGTATTGCTTGTTTTTACATTTTTAAATGGGCTGGCACCACTTTATTCAACTCAACTTTTACAACCACATATTTCAGTTAAAGCACTGAGGTCGTCAAATCAGATGCTCCTGGAGGTTCCTGAATCCAGGCTCATAAATAGAGGTGACAGATCCTTTGCTGTGGTTCTTCCAACCTCTGGAATAAGCTACCTATACACATAACATCTGCCCAGACTATTTAAATGTCAAAGCTCTTCTCACTGGCATTTAATTAGAGCTGCTCACTTACTGTGTTTAAACCCCGCTCTACTGTTGTGCCATAATATTTTAACGTGGTTGTTTTAAATGTGCTACATAAATGAAGTTGACTTGAGTTACTACAGAAACGCCCACTCTGTTGTGACTGGACTAGCACCGTTGTAAAGGTCACACCCCTCAAAGAGCTGAGGTCAGCCAGAAAAAAGAGGGTTCGGCTGCATAAATCCAGAGGCAATTAATTTCCACTCCTGATGTAACATAACATTTTATAAATGTCTTATATTCAGCCAGGTTTCAGCAACAAGAACAAGATGAGAATACAGAAAAAAAATAAGAATAAGCAAAAGTTGGTATCAATGTACAATATAAAAAATTAACACAAAATAAAAAAAAGGCTTGTGTAGTTTTAGGTGGGGGGATGTGCAATGTCCTGCTGAGAGAAGCAATGTAAACAACAGTCTCCGAGGTAGAAAAAGGCAGTGGTGCAAAACAGTCATAAAAAGTGCGATGACAGGGAATAGGGACAGGGAGGGAGGTGGGAGCAGGGTGTGAGTGATGGGGGTGAGATAGCTTAGTGGGAGGGTCGTTGAGTGTGTGTGTGTGTGTGTGTGTGTGTGTGTGTGTGTGTGTGTGTGTGTGTGTGTGTGTGTGTTTGTGTGTGTGTGTGTGTGTGTGTGTGTGTGAATGTAATACCCTTTTTACATCGAAATATGTGTGTATACGCATGATATAAAGTCACACAGCTTCATGACCGGTAAGCCTAAACTAGATGGTCATATGAATTAAATAACCTTTTGTTTCCTTTTCAATGCACCCCTTCAACAAGGAGTGGAGAAATGTTCCAATATATTAAGAGCTCATTTATCACCTCGAAAGACTACAGTGCTTCTGCTGCAAATATTTTTAATCAAGCTCATTGAGCACTTTTTTCTTTTCTTGAAACAGTGAATCTTTTTAATCTGTCTCCGTTGGTCTGGATGTTCTACTGCCAGACGCACGGGGTCAAGAGAGGACACAATTCTATGCAGTCACAAGTGGAAAACACTGCCCACAGATTGACATATTTATGCCAGATTTACTTCTTTTGCTGATCTTTTGTCCCAATTTGCATTTCATTTGTGGAGAAAATGATGGCTTGATACTTAAAACTAAAAAGACCGGGCAATTCACCCTCGGATCCCATTTTGCTGTCCTAGGCTTACTTTTATATCTTCCGATCAATTCTGTCTATTTCTCAAAGGATGAATGAATGTCTTTGCCAGGGTAATCTGTCCAGCTTTCAGTCTCTTAGCCAGTGTTTTGTCTTCTCGTGTAGCTGTTATGTCTCCCTCCCTGCCGCTGCTGTAGCTAAGGTCTACAAGACACAAAACCACAGCAATACACCGCTAAGGATTATGTGTCAGGTGAAAATATCTTGTTTGGTACAATTAGTCCAATAGTGTATAGAACTATCTTGGATTAAATCTTGTTTTCTTAAAGTAAGATTACACACTGGAGGATAAAAGATATCTAAGGAACTGTTGACTGATTGACTTGAAGTCGTGCCATGGTGCCCAGAGGATGAATCCTAAAGACTTTGAAGATCCTCTGACTTTTTGTGATTTCGAACAACCACAGTATATCTAGTGAGATAGGCTCCATCTGTGCAAGACTGATTGACATTTTGTACAGACGTTCATATATCTCAGATCAAGATCCCTGAATGAATCCTTCATGTTTCCTACTATGAAATATCTCAAAAACTTATAGACAAATAGCCATAAATTAGCATTTTTACTCCCCTCAAGATCAGCTCTCCTCAGTGCCACCATTAGGCCTCAATTTTCATTTATTCAATACATTTTGACCAAATACCTGCAAAAATAACGGTATGCCCACCAGCATCAGAAGTAAATATTGTTCAGTGCTAATTAGCAGTTAGCATTTCTATGCAAATAACAGCAGCAAAGACAAGAAACAATTTTGGGTTAAAGAAATGGGGAAAGTTACAGGAAGAGAAGTATCAAACCATGGATGTTGCGTTTAAGCTAACCAGGGTGCAGCTAGCATTGTTATCTGAGTGTGTTAGCATTTGCCTATAGCAGGATTGATTTGTGTGAAGTTGTTTCAGTTACCTTTTCATTTTCACTCCTGTGCCTTTTCATTTACCTCCGGTGTTGTCTGCGCTGATGGTCTCTAAAGTCTCCCCAGGCCATAACACATGTTCTGTATCTATTCAGTCACTCAGCAGAGACCCCTTTCTGATTTATGTATCATATTTTCATTACACAAAATGTTTATTCTTAGGTCTTCTCTTCAGACATGTTACAGGTGCTGGTGTCACGCTGCTAATCCGTCATATAGGCCTACCTGTCAGGCCAGAAGTGGCAACAGTCTATGATAATTTATTTTGTTCCCTAGCAATCTTTCAATAAGAAATAGCACAACAAATAAAATATTCAAGGCGAGATGGATTTTTTCATCCAATTAACTTAGCCTACGGGTGCGTTTTCTGCATGCAATCCATCCACGATTTGACTTGAATTATTCATTTTTTGTTTTTTTTTCCTCAGAGATTAGTAGCGTAACAATCAATCAAGGGCTGCAATCCTTGTCTCTCATACCCACTGATGGAATATTGACAAATAATCACATTTAAAAAGAATGTGGCCATCCCCAAAGATAGTAAATCTATGGACCCACTTGTTAAATGTTCAGCACATTCAGTGTAAAATGCTTCAAGACATTTTTCGCAAGCAGCAAAAACATCAGAGGTTTTTATAGTGGTTTGAATTTGATTGGATTTTAGCACCATGTATAACAAATATGTTGCTGTATATCCTTATACTGTGTTGTTTCCCAAAACTAACGATAATGTAAGCTTATCAGACTGTTTGTGCTGTGAACAGCTTGATGCTGCTGGAAATGGGGTTAATGAGACTAGTTAGACCAAACCTTGCAGTAAATTACTGACTGTAAAAGAGCTTTAAAAACCTATACATGCAGCAAGTTGATTTACTAAATTTCAACTCCTTTTTTCTGTGCTTATACACCACTAAATATTGAAATACATAAAAATTAAAGGGGGAGTATAAGCAATAATTAACTTCATATCAACATGTCCAACGTCCAAATGTTACCAGTCTGAAGAAATGACCGGTTTAAAGCTCAGCCAACATTAGTCTTTTTATCTATAGTGTCCTCTAGCATTCAGGACCATCCTATACACCATATTTCTTTATTCTATCTAATGATCTGCAAACAATTTCTCCTCTAATTCCCACCACCCTCCTCCTCTCCCCTTATTGTCGATGACTAGGGTGTTAATGATTACATCTGGCGGTGCCACAAATTAATTCCTGCCTCTCTGGCAAAAAGCTGTTCCCCACCTGATTATGCAAAGCAGGCCTACATTCTCTCCCTTTGAAGTGGAGGAAAAGCTGCTTAGAGATACTCCCCTTGAGGAAACACTGCAGTATGGGGAGCATCAACAAACCAGAGTTCACGCAAAGGTCAGCGACACAGTTAACCTCAATGAAGCCACACTTCTCGAACCACAGCGTCGCTAGTTTTAAGTCGCATCGTCGTCGTCGTGACATAACGACGCGCTCGTGTCGGAGGGTGAAGAGACTTTTCAATGACACACAGAAGTGGAGCGAAAGTAGGACAGCCAATAAAAAAAAAGGCATATAAATGCACCCTGTAATGCCTACGTCTATGTCCAGGCAGAATTCGGATGGAACCGGCGCAAGGTTGTAGATTTCCTATTTCAGCAATCATATCCCTGACAGTGTCTCAAAGTGTTTCTCAAAACTGTCAGCCTAATGGGAGCCAGAAATAAGAGTTCTCACCGAGGTTGTCAAAGTTAACGCAATAACACGTTGTTCTGGGACCAGGTCGAAATGCATTAACGCCACTTTTTTTTTTTTTTTTGTGGACGCCATTAACACAGGTTCTGACACGATGACCCCCTTGCCTTACCTATAATTTAGTCTTCGAGCGATAAGTTGGACAGGAACCAGAAAAGAGCAACGGATGAAGGAAAAGGCATTTTGGATGGCAAGTTTAGCTTCAGAGACCCGTCAGATGGGCCTGTTGACAAGACTGAAGTTATTTTCAGTTCTGAGTTACCATTACGTCTCACAGCTAATCTTGCTAGCCAAGCACACGGCTAATACTAACCCAGGCAGTGTCGTTAGCGCTCATAAATTGTGTTTTATACTGCAGGCGTTGCTACGCCCTCGACGTAGTATTCGGATTTCCACCGCTAGGTGTTTGCGTGTTTTCAGGGGTCATAGCTAAATTTCTGCTTCCTTTTCACAGTAAACAATGACAACGGTGGATGGAGGGCATGTGTTTCGAGCTCATCAATACTGAAGAGCAAACTCTTTTATTGCAAACGTTGAAGTGCAGGCGACCGAAAAGACATTTGCAGAGGTGGCATGTCAGACAATCACATCCCTTGTGGTTTGCATCACCCACACTGCGTAGTTAGCATATTTTGGAGTAGTTGCATGTCAGCCGACGGTGTAGAGGTTTGCGTCCACAGCGTAGTGGTTACACAAGTACCATGGATGTATAATAGACCTGGATAGGGTACCGCCTCTCAGCAGGCATGCTGATTTTCCCAGTGGCCACTCGTGGTATTGCAACAAAAAGTTTTTATGTGTCAAAAACCTATCCAACAGTCAGAAATGCTCTATACAAGTATCTATTCCCAGAGTGATGCCACAGCTGTGTTATACAGCATCGTCATGTTGTGTCTTGGGAGAGAAATTTATACATTTTTTTTAGTTAATGTAGTTTTTTCTGAACGGTTTTTAATGTGGTCAACAAAGCGAATTAAACGACTCAGAGGTGAGGTTTTTTTTCGTGATTTGCACATTTTCATCCCCCCAGGGCATGATGGTAGGCCCCATCATGGGAGGTGACTCTACTAATCATAGATATACATAAGAAAGGCTAGATCAGCGCTGCTGGCCAATGGTGTCGAATGTCCGCACTGGCAGCCATCTTGGCACAGGCAGCTCACTTACCCATAACAGTGTATTTTAATGGTGTATGTTCTTTCAAATGACCAAAACTTGCTTATTTTTTTTTTGTAAGACACAAAATCATGTGCAAATCTCTTAAGTTTTCAGTGAAAGTATTTGAGTTTGTTCAGATCACTCACCTTTGCTTATGTTCTATACATTACGTCAGACTGTTTCCCTGTAGCAAGATGGCCACCAGGTGAGGACGTTTGAGTGTGCGCCGTAAGACATGTAGCCTTTTTATGCCTTTCATGCCAGTCATTTATTTTACTATACTCCCTGTCCACTGTGTCCTGCTTACTTTATATGCTGTTTTATTTTGTAGTATCCTGTTTCTAATCTCATAGAACAAGGGGATTTTTTTTAGTGGGCTTTTATTTTCCTGCATGATGCTGATTTGATGTAGAAGTGAAGTATCCAAGGAGTGATCTTTAATCAGTGCTAAAGTAATGGAAAATATAGCTGGGTCAACGTGACCATGTGTTCCCTGTTGAGCTGCAGTCTGTCATAAATTATGACTTGAGCATATTTTTATAAAAAGCTAAATGCTTGTACCTGTGAGGATCCCTGACAATCTTTTTCATCCTTCTGTGTCGTTTCCAATAACATACATTTGCATAAAGCGAGCATATTTTGTCTTAATAGTGAAACATGTCCCTTTTATGGCAAATGTAGAATTGATAAATAAAATTCTTTTTTTTTTTTAATTATTTATTATGGTACACAGTTATTTTTCTATTAAACTATTTTAATTCTGGTCCGAGCAGTCTGATTAGATACAACGCTGCAATGAAATGGTGTCTTCTTTCACTCAAGCATGACATGACAGCACTTTAAACAGGTAATGAGTGAGAATAAGAAATGATTCTACCCTTTGAATCACACTGGACACATGAGTATCTAGATTATATATAAGATATATAAGATATATAATCTAGAGTCAGACAGTGCACGAATGGAAATAGCAGTAATGAAGAGAGCTGGCGAATGAGAACTGTGTGTTATTAATATAATTACTGCTCCTACATTGCCGGTAGACACTTTCAGAGTTTTACTTTTAGCTTCCCGTTTGAAAACGGTGGAATACAAAAATTCAGTGGTGACTTGATTCGACAGGTGATGTAAATGTAATGAATGCAGCCGGATTTACTGAATATAACCTTGGAATTAACAATCAGTTAATAACTTATTTTTTAAATGTTTTCAACACAAATTCTTAACCTTTAATATCTTAAAGTTCACCTCAACTCAAAAATGTTTTTTTCTTTCTCCTACAGTCGGATGTTTGAGCTCCGTTGTACAAAATGATGTATGTGAAACATATGACGAAAGTTGTTTTCACCTTCATCTGCTGAAGGTTTCTCTGTGCTCACTGAAAATAAGATTTGTGACATCACAAATATTTAGGAATTTCACATTCTTGAAGCCTCCACTGCTTGTATACTGAGGATGGACATTTGCATATTCTTAGACTCTGGAATGTTTTTTTTTAGACATTTTAAATTGAACCATTTAAATCGTTCAAAGTAGAGTATTCTATATACATGGAGTCGATTGTAGATTTTTATATTTTACAATTCAAGGTATTTCTCTATACCTCAATACAGAGAGAGGGGAGGAGTTATAAACAATAAATAAAACAGTGAAATAAATATAAAACCGGGGCAAAAAGAAAAACTAAAAATTAAATTGAAGCCTTTGGTGCAGATTAAATTTTTTACTGCAGATTGTGACACTGATATGTACAATAATGAGTATAAACTGCTGCTTTTGTGTCCTTTGTGCATTTGTAAAAGTAAGGTGAGGTATTTTTTTTAATCGCATATATATATATAATGCAATTTGCTCTCACAAGTCTTTTCTGCTTAGAAAAAAACAAGTCTTTTCTGCTTATTTCCTCCTGATCCGAGACAAAAACATGGGTCCCCACGTCCTGCCGGGCTGCGGGACCACTAAAATGCCGAGCCTGTGGCGGTAAAAGGGGACGGTGCCGTACTGCGGCTGCGGCGTGTCGGGCGTCTCTTCACGACAACGGTGACCCGGGCCAAATGTAAAGCAGTCTGATAAAGGGACGGCGATCTCCTCCCACAGGTCTTCGGGTTCAGCTTCAGGACAGTCGTTCAGCACCTTTTCCACCACGCTGTAGTTCTCAGAGCTGGACAGCGTGCAGGTTGAATAGACGACGGCGCCCCCTGGACGCAACGCTGACAGCGCAGACCTGCGGGAGGCGAACACTGACCTTTATGACAATGGACTAACTTTGAAGTAGTGCTGCAGTGATTAGTTGATTAACAGCTTAGTTGCCAGCTATTAAATTAATTGGCAAAAAATGTTAGAATAAATGAATCGTTTTGATTCATTTTTAAGGAGAACATGCTAACTTTTCACCGCTTAATGAACCAAATAATTGATAGAGTAACTGATAGATAACGAATGTAATCACACACTGCAGTTCAAAGGTTTGGGGTCACTATGAAATTTCATTATTTTTGAAAGAAACATGTTTTTTTTCAATGAAGATAACTGTAAACTAATCAGAAATACACTCTATACACTCTATATTCTAGCTGCAAATGTCTTTTGGTGCAATATCTACATAGGTGTATCTTTTCCAGCAACTATCACTCCAATGTTCTAATGGTACAATGTGTTTGTTGATTGCATCAGAAGAATAATGTAATACAATTTTCTGATGTGACTTTTCATTGAAAACACTAAATTGTTTGGATGACCCCAAACTTTCGAACAGTAGTGTAAGTACAGCCCTGCACAATCTTAAACAAGGCTAGAAAATTTAAGAGTTTCGACCTTAAATAATTTAGCTTTTTTTGACTGGTACAACTGCACTTTGACCACATTTATACTCCAGTGAATTCTCTTTGCTGTCTTCTGGTTGCTTTGAATTTTCCATGTTCCCAGCTTGTTGGCAGGCCTTTTTTTATGCCTGACAAATGATGCTAATAATATTAATGTAACGTGACCCCACATCATAACACTGTTTGGAATTAGAATTAATTGAATTCCTTTTACATACAGTGTTTATATATTATTTTGTGGACCACAGTAATTCTTCATCTTAACCAAAGAGAATTGAATATTTTGTTAGGTTCACTAGGTTTAGACACATTGCAGACATTCATTTTCTGAGGTTGTGGTAGGACTTGCCTGAGTAACTGAGCCTGGAGCAAAGGCAGACTGGCTCTTTCTTTCAGCCTCTGTTCCCCCTGCTGGCCGCTGGAAGAATTCAACCAGCTCCTGTCGTTAGAACACGGAGCGTCGACTAAGACCTGAAGCCCAGAGACGAGTGATGAGTCAAGACTGGACGAGGACAGGAGTGTTACACACAAAGAAAGTCACAGAAAAAGCAAAAGAGCGACACAACTTGAAACTTAAATACATTAAAAAAAATGTGAAAGAAACACCACAATCCAAGCACATTTTAGATTTCCCCCACAGCACCTTGTCCATAAAGAGACAAACTATGATCTGTCAGGTTGAGAAAATTTATCTTCTACGTGTCATTTCCGTCCTAATACTGAGAAAACGTGTTCTTACCGAACCAAACCTACAAAACACCTACAATCTGTTCTGAGCTGAAGAGTTTTCTGTTTGCTGCAGCCTATTGCTGATGCCACTTTTAAATTATTTTCCACTGCACTGTAACTTTGTTCTTGTGTTTAATTTTTGGCCTTTTAATCAACTGTTTTTAAATTATATCTTGCTTGTTTTTTGTTTTTAACGTCATTTTTTAAAATTTTTAATCTTATTTAAGTTTAATTAAGTTTTAATATCTGATTTTTATTTTTTACATTTTTAAAATGTTCCCCCTTTTAATCAACCATTATTAATTTATAGCTTGTTTGTTTTTGTTTTTAATTTAATTTAGTAAGGTTAATTAAGTTTGAATTTCTGATTGTTATGACTTTTAATTTAAAATTTTAGATTTTTCCCCCTTTTAATCAACCGTTTTAAATAGTATCTTGATGCTTTTAATGTTTTACGTAAAGCACTTTGAATTACATTTTTGTTGAAATGAGCCTTACAAATAAACTTGCCTTCACACTGAATGTCTTATCACTTTAAATTACAGCTACACATCATCCCCTTCTTGGCCCCTATTTTCAAATGGCTAATTGCTGATATGACGGCACCCACCTTGTCATATGTCCCCGCTTCGCTTTGACCGAACGATCGGCCGTCCTGTGCAGACACCACCACTCTGCTGCGTACCGAGTGAGGCAGGAAAGACGCCAGGGTTTTAGTCAGCCAGTCCCGTCTGTGAGGATCCAGTTCGTTGCAGCAGAGAAAAGCTGTAACACAGCACAGGAAATTATTACTTATATATACTTATTAATTATAATTATACCACTTTATTGTTGTTTTATTATTAATTATAATTATACCACTTAAGTGGGGTCCAGGGACTCCCCAGGTCCTTGAAGAGGTGTCAGGGGGTCCCCAGAAAAATAGGAGAATAATTTATTTTCACTATAATTCTCCAATGACAGAATGCAGGGCCATTTATATAAAGGACCTACATAATTTGAAATAAATAAAATAAATTAATTTAGTAATGTAATTCATATTATTTTCCCTTTGCACATGAAATTATTTAGTTTCAAATTTTATTTTCCACGTTTTACATTGAGGTGAAATGAATGGGGTGAGTGAATAAATCAATACATTTATATATTAATAAATAAAATGGAAAATCAAATAATTGTGAAAATAATACACAAATAAATACATTTTACTGGTGTATTTATTTATATACTGAGTTATTATTTATTTTTGATTAGTTTCATCGCTCTATCATTTTGGCCTTGGGTTTCTGACACTTTTTTTTATAAAACGTCTTAAAGCACAAATCTTAACAGACGGGGTTGAGTGAGTTTAAGCTTCCTTTATATGAAAAAAATGTGAACCACTGACTTATTACCTGTATTCAATGCAAAACAGACTATTCAAGACAGTGATATTCAGCAATGAAATATTCATTGGAACCAACTTTAGAAAAAATATATGCAAAGCATTCTTTAAATGTTTAAAAATGTGAAAACTTCTATCCTGGAACAAGTATTCGCTATATGAGTTTAATATTTCATATTTTATTGCAGAGTTTTGATTTTCATGTAAACACAGTCATTAGCATTCTTCATCTGACTGCCTTATTTATGAGTGATACTGAACCCACTTTCCAGAGGAGGCTGCCTTGTTGTTTTCACATGAAATCCGTTCAATTTGAACGATTGTCAAGTTGAAAATAGCCGTTTTACCTGGGGTAGCACACTGCATCATGGCTACGGCTTTGCCCCCGGGGGCAGAGCAAAGATCCAAAACCCTCTCCCCGTCTCTGAGTTGCAGCGCCAACACTGGGAGCAGGGAGGCGGCGTTCAGGAGGTAGTACTGCTTCAGCCGGCCAGGCGTGTGAGGCTGGGAGGGAAAACGCAGCAGATGCGGGTGAATGTAACACTGCAGCGAAGAACGGGGCAGACCGAGGGACGGATCCTGCTTAGGCAGCCGGCTGAGCGCGTGAGAGCTGCCGGCAAGCTGGAGGTGGGAGCCATCAGAGGGACGGTTGGAGACGCAGTGATGTGGCGAATCAGGTTTAGAATCGTGCTCTGCCCGGACGTCACAAAGCGACGTGGAGGCGTCCGTGTGAGGCAGCAACGTTAAAAAGCCCTGTGATCTGAGAACCTGTTCGATGCCCGTCACTACAGTGAAGCGGTTGAGCATGACCCCATATTGCCAGGAGTGAGGGTCCAGGAGCACCGCTCTGTGGAAAAGAAGCAAGCCCTGTCACCGGAATGTATAAGCTATGTACATGTTTGGGGTCACCGACACAATTTAGTCTTTCCCATGAAAAGTCACACTTTTATTCACCACCAAATGAATAGAAAATATATCAAGACATTGACAAGGTTAGAAATAATGATTTGTATTCAAAATAATGTTTTTTTTTCCGTCAAGCTCTGCTTTCGTCAAAGGAAGGTCAGTTTTATCACTTCTCTAACCAGCTGTTTTCAGATTGCACAAAGGTTGTCTAATCATCCATTATCCTTCTGACACAATGAGCAAACACATTGTACTAGTAGAACACTGGAGTGATAGTTGCTGGAAATGGGCCTCTATACACCTATGTAGATATTGCACCAAAAACCAGACATTTGCAGCTAGAATAGTCATTAAATAGTCATTTAGCAATGTATAGAGCATATTTGTGATTGGTTTAAAGTTATTTTAATTGAAAAAACACTGCTTTTCTTTCAAAAATAAGAACAATTCTCAGTGACCCCAAACGTTTGAATGGTAGTGTATTTCTTTTTCTCTTTTTTCTCTGCAATTGTGCTTCGGAGCAAATTTGAAAAAGTAATAATAAGTTATTAACATTTCAAGACAGAGATTTTTTGCTTATACAATAGATATAAATGTGTCATGCAAAACATGACACATTTATATCACAATGAGCACAATGAGCAAACACATTGTAGCATTAGAACACTGGAGTGATAGTTATTGGAAATGGGCCTCTATACACCTATGTAGATATTGTACCAAAAACCAGACATTTGCAACTAGAATAGTCATTTATCACATTAGCAATGTATAGAGTGTATTTCTGATTAGTTTAAAGTTATCTACATTGAAAAAATACAGTGCTTTTCTTTCAAAAATAAGGAAATTTCTAAGTGACCCCAAACTTTTGACCAGTAGTGTACATATGTAAGATGGAATGATTCTTCAAAACAAAACGTACCTTGCTGGTGTCCACAAGTCACCAAGTTCCCGACTGTACTGTTGGTCAAAATGGTCCAGCACTGGTTGACATGTAGATCTTTTCTGTAAAGGTGATTTGTTTACCTGTTACACACAAACGGTGGTGAAGACGTCACTTAGAGATACAGTAAATTCTAGATACATTATGCAGGTTTAACAGATCATTTTTTACATGAATGTAGGGAGGCATTTTCCAATTTAAAGCTGAGTCATACCTGCAAAAAAAAAAAAAAAAAACATACACCTGCTGAACTAACAAATGCAAGTGATAAAAATTTGGTATTTCCAGCCTGACAGTAAACCAACCAAATCCCACACTAAGTGTAACTTAGCTAAATAACAGTGTCGTGTCTTGTACACTCACTACCCCTGGTGGCTATTGAGTGTAAAATCTATACCGTTGAGAACTGATAGAATTCAGGAATGTTTGGTTATAGGTATAAACTTGGCTTTATATAAACATAATATAAATAAAGACTGGGCTCCATAAGGATACAAGCCCCACAGACAAAACTATTATTCTCATACATTGCCTAATAATGTTGAGTCACTTTCCTCCTGAAGTTACTCAAACTACCATATGAAATAAATGACAGGAAAATAGAGGACTGGATGTGGCAGCAGCTGTGACTTAATGCTGCTGATAACAAACCCACAGAGATACAGATAGAATAGCCTGTACATGCAGAGTACATGTGAGATTACCCGAGTACTGGGGGTTCCTTTTTGTTTGTTCGGCTGTAAATCAACATCGGGACCGGTGTGACAGTTGTCTGACCGCGACCACCACAGATATCTTGGCGTTAACGATTCAGTTTTGGAGCGAATTATCCTCCATGTACCGTTAATGCACAACCGATGTACTGGAAACATTTCATTCAACATTCGTTTCCCCATTTTGTTTTACCACGTAATTGTCATAACGGAATATAATCAAACCGGTTTGATTCTTTCCATAAACGACGAGGCAAGAGTGTATTAATCATATTAATAAATGTATTAATACATCTACGCCAAGCAAAATATTATTAAAGGTGCCTGGTGGAACGGTGTGGAAAAGATAAACACTAATACGTACGTTCCTCAAATAGGTCCTCCCTCATCTTGGACTCAGCTTCATTAGTTCCGCTTAACAAAATGTCAATTGTCAATGTCATTGATATTAATTAAGCTGCTAGGATATAAAAACACACCATTTATTTGTATTTAACTGTCGATTTTACTTAAGTATTCATTGGTAAAACGAAGAAAGCGACTTTTGATTAGACAATTAGTTCCTTTTTCCTGACTTTAGTCGTGATGCGGTCATAATATTCCCCACTTTAAACCATATAAGACTAAATTAAACATTTTATACCGTCAACTAGACTTTTGTGAGCCCACAGAGGTCTGCATTCTTACCAGCCTGGTAATAATGTATTATTATATATTTATATTTCCCCGGACAGACCCTCCGCGCTGCCCTTTTCCCCCAAGGATCTAGATTGTTCCGCACCTGACAAGTCCATTTTATCCAAGTAAAACAAGGTGAACATTGAGTCTTGATAATGACGAAAACACTTATGGTAAGACACATTCAATTTGTCAGATAAAGAGCCATTATTTATATTTCTAATATATATTTATTTGAATTATCAAGTAATTATATCTTTTCTCTTTCATAATGTTCTAATTTAATTAACGCAATATGACAAAATCAGAAAATGATTAATGCAATGAATCTACGTAAACAAAATCAAAGTTTCAAGAATTTTGGATGCATTTTTTCTATAAACATGTAAGTTATTGAACCTATTAAGCAAAAAATAGTTTAGCTAATTTTTAATTTACTATAACTCCTTCTGCCTCATTGTTAAATCCAGAATCTATGAATATGAATTTTTCCTCCTTTTAAAAAGATTGAGTGTAATATTAGTGATGTCTAGTATCATCTATTAGAAGAGTCTTGACAGAAATCGAATGCTTGAATTATTCTATAACTCGAATCAAAATAAGATCGGTTGTGGTTACTTTAGATGTATCAGTTTTTAACTACATGGTAAGTAACTATCAAATGATAGTTCTAGAACTTTTTTGTGTCCACTGCAGTTGATTTGTTGCCAGAAATCACTGGATATTAAATGCTAAAAAATTGCTACCCTCAATGTAGTCATTTCCTTTCATGCATTCAATCAGGTTTTCACCATTTTAATGCTTTAATCAACATACAAAAATAACTCAAACATAAAATAACCCCCACTACAAATGTACAGACATGAATTAAATGTTTTAATTGTGTTTGTTAACAAAACCATTTGATTAAATATACAATATACTGAAAAACCAGCATCAGAGAATGACTTTTGTTGCCAGAGTTTCATACATGAGTGAGTTCACAATCATTTAAGAAGCACCAATGTCACCTAAGCCACACAATTAGCTTAAGCCATCCATGGGTGTCCAAACTGCTCATTGTTAACATCGTGGTGTATTCCTTTACAGCAAACGCCTAACTAGGTTTACATGGCAAACAGAATGAGGAACGCAACCATCAGACAGAAGAGACCCATGGCTTCAGAGAGAGCGAAGCCCAGGATGGCGTAGGAGAACAGCTGCTGCTTCAGAGAGGGATTCCTGTTGAAAAAAAAAGACAAAGGTAAAAAGAAATGCAATGTGCAATTGGCAAGACACTTAAGTCTACTTCTTGATCGTATAAAGATGCTGATGGAATTTGAAATCAAGTACACCCGCTGTTAGCTTAGAAGGAACTGATGGGACTTTGACGTTGTGCTAATAGACATGAGCAAAAAAAAAAAACTCCCTCCTTGGTAGAGATTAAAGATGAAGTGTTTAATGTACCTGGCATATCCAATAATAAGGCTACCGAACACCGTTCCAATCCCAGCTCCAGATCCAGCCACTCCCACGGTGGCAGCTCCGGCTCCAATGAACTTTGCAGCAGTATCGACGTCACGGCTCACAGCGCTAGTCTGGAATCCCCGCACTGCCACCTGCTGCTGGAGGGCAAGGGTACTCTGTGGTGCCAGAAGGGAAGCAGTCTGCAAAAAAAAAAAATAAATAAAGAACAATGTTAATTTTAGGAACTTTGAACAGCAGAACCAGTGAATAAATAGGAGACAGTGTCATTACGATGTTAAATTTCTTTAAGCTAATATCCTCAACATATTATTGGCATCTCATACATTAATCTACAATGCATCGTTGTTACAAATCCTGTTGCAGTTGGTGAGATTTTACTGGTGCTTCACAAAAACACAAAATACAAGCAAATTTTGCTGCTTAATGCTCGGTTACCTCAGTTATTTTCACTGGCTGCTGACATTCAATTCAGCACAGCTCTATGCATTTGTAGGGAATAATCTACATCTCTATGAGCCCACAAAGCTTTAGGGGTCAATGTTTAGCAACTTGAAAGTGAAAAATCAGATTTTTCACACTGATATAGAGATGTGAGGAAAAACCAACATTTTTTTTTTTTTTAGGCTAGGCAGTTGTGGCTTAGGAGGTAGAACATCCACTAATTACAGGTTTAGCGGTTCAATGAATGACACTGAACCCCAAATTGCCCATTATCATTGGGCTAGCACCTTGCCTAGTATTTGGAGTGTGTGAGAATGGATGACCGGGCAGCTAAATTGCAAAGCACTTTGGATAAAAGCTCTGTATGAATGCAGCCATTTACCATGTACCTTAGGTTAATTGTCTACGTAGGTCTGCCAGCCGCTGTTATTGATGCATCACCAGCGGTGCGTCAACAACAGATGTCACTGTTGCTTTTGTATAACACTTGTTAATTGTTTATTTTGATGGAAATATTGTTGTCAGGACTGCCACAATTGACAAATTCACACAATTAACACTTGTACCGTCTTTTCGACACAGGATAAACGCATCACAGGAAGACTAATGTCACACACTCACTACATTCACATGTTTAATCAGGGCTCTTATTTACCACCTCAAGTCAAATACACATATTCTATGTGAATATTGCAAATATTTTAGTTGAGAGGATTTCATTCATCCAAATTATTTATGTTTTATTAAAATTGTTAAGACCCTGAAGAGGGTCTTTTGTTGAGAATAGAAACCCTCAAGTTTATTATTATAGGATATTTCCTTCATATAAATTTTTCTTGTTTAACCTTGAAGATGACCTAAGACATTGCAACCTGCCAACATTTGAGTCTACATAAGACTTTCATGGATATAATTTTAAACCCAATATTCTAGTAATCATTTCCTGTCCTGGTCCACCGAAATATACACTGTTCTACCTTCAATCAATAGCTGGTGTAGAAGTGCAGGAAGGTTGTTTTAAATTACTTTTATTTTATCTCAGCTCCATCGCCGATTATATTAGACAATGGCAAAAATGTCATGTGGTGTAACCCTAAAAGCTTGGTATCAAATATTTAAAACTTATTTTCTTTTTAGTTAGACCATTTGACATGGTGTGTCCATATATCTTTACAAGTTTGCTTTCCCATTTTAAAGGGTTTGGGTGATAAATTTTAATCAAAACTGTTGTCAAAAACCTGGCAGTCCTGTTGTAGAACACAATGTTCTAATATGCTGCCTTAGGTCTTGTCTGTTGCATCAGGCCTGTGTATGTGACCAACATGTCTGCACCTGGAGATTAACAGTGTGAGACTCTTCTGTTGAACAGATGATAATGTGAAATCAGTCAAAACTCAACACCCTGCTCACCTCTGCTTTCCTGGCATCGGACACTACTGCTGCTGAGAGCGGCCTGTACAGTACCCGAGATCCAGCACGGACCTGTACCCAAAAAACATTTTTGTTAAGGCATTTAAGATAATTATTATCCTAACATTTGCATGCACATCTTAAACAATTGCTTTTAAATAATGTATTTAGCTATAGACAACATCAAAGGCATGTGTGGCTTCATGACATTAACCTTGTAATAAAATGTATTAAAAGTACAGCTGAAATCAAGCAGCAGCAACACCATAAGTGACCAATTCTAGTATAATCGAGTTAATACTGATTCATATGAGATCCACGGGGGGTAATATTGCTGGATTTTGCCCTCATGCAGGTTCAAAGCCAGGACGCCCTTGTGAACACAGGCTAACTTTAGCAGCTACTGTTCATCCTGGACAGAGACTAGCAACTAACAATTATCAAGATGTGATTCACGTTGCATAGCACCTGTAACATTAGCTGTTAGCCGTTATGGCCATTCATTCATTCGTTTATTCATTCATTCATACTCACCAGAGAGGGTGTGGAGACGAACTTAGCGCAGGCATACATTACGACGAGACGTACTCAGGTCAACCAAAGGAGCTGACGGTGACTCGGTGTCTGCTGCCCAAGGAAACACACACAGGAAACACGATAAAGAATCATATTCAGTGAGTCGACTGTTACTAGCTCCCTATGTAACAAAAGTACAAAGTGTACGAAGTTAAACTGGGCACACGTACACACACACGCACACACAAGTAAGGTCAAGACGAGCTGCAAACCGAGCAAGGTCGCTGGAAACGAGCTCGCTGTTAGCAGCAGAAATAGCAGAGCAGCTCTGTGGGTGAAAAGGCAGCGAAAAAAACGAGTTCTACAGGAAAGACACGACGATATTGTGACAGAAAGTCAGCTCGTGACAAGAGGTTAGTGCTCACCGGTTTGTAGGTAGAGGTCGAAGACGCGAGGGGAATGAGCATGCGCAGTGTGACGCGTAAAGGGTTGACTTCCGGTTTCCTGAAGCGAGCTTTCAACTCAGGATATAATTACTATTACTATTGTTTTTAAATTGCATTTGCCTTCTTTTATTTCACTTTATTATTTTATTGTTTATTTAAATTAACAAACTTTCTTATTTATTCATATTATTATTTGTTTCAGATATGCAGAGCATAAAAAATGAACACTGCTTTTTCAGGTTTATTTCTGACTGGGAACAGAGAGCAGACCTAGATGTCTCATAAGGGATCAGCAGATCAGAAATATACTTCATCCTCAAATCATTCAGTGCTTTATAAATCAATAGAAATATTCCAAAATCAATTCTTTGGCAGACAGGATGCCAGTCTAAATATCTGAGAACCGGAGGGATGTGAGGACCTGATAAGATTTATTGTTGGTATGATTTCTAAACCTCAATGTTTATAAGTTAATAGCCTGCAAAGTCAATAATGTTATTCACCTGCAAAATTTAGAAGTAAACTACAAATTCTTGTTATTTACTGGCCCCTAGAGGCAAGACAAGTCCTAGGGCAGGCTTACAGAAGGGCTCAGTAGATTAATAGATTATTTAAATGAATATGAATATAGCTTGTATAAATTGATGTCTCTGAAAAAATGATTCAATGCAATAAAATCAAATACACTTTAAGTTTATAATATTAATAATAAAACAGTCAAATATGAGAGAAAATTGATCATAAATAAAGACATACAAGCAGTAAGTGAATGGTACATTAATGTTTTACAACACAAGCACAGTGAAATAAGTGTACTTTAATATTTATAAATGATTAATAATCAACAGCCTGGCTCGAGAAGCTTAAAGTTTGTGTTTAACACTTACAGCTGCTTTTGGATCCTCAGGCAGACTGTTCCAGTGGCTCAGCAGCAAACACACTGAATTGATCCCATGAGGTATTAAGTACCTGCTAAGGTAGCCTGTGTGCCCTGACAGGTACCTAATGAACAATAATGACCTGTTGGAAAATCAAGTGATAATTTACATGTTTCACTGACCATTTGTCTAAAACTAGATATTTACACAAACAACCTGAAAAATTTGAAGAAACCAAAATGACACAATCCTACAAATAGTCTCTTGAACAGCTCTGACTCAACATATTGACGCTACATATTCCATATTGTGGGAGCTATCTGTTGAAATAAAATGTAATATAGACAGAGTATGATATAAATGTGTATCTTGAAATGTTAATAAATTATTATTACTTTTTCAAATTTGCTCCGAAGCACAATTGCAGAGAAAAAAGAGAAAAAGAAATACACTACCATTCAAATGTTTGGGGTCACTGAGAAATGTTCTTATTTTTGAAAGAAAAGCAGTGTTTTTTCAATTAAGATAACTTTAAACCAATCACAAATATGCTCTATACATTGCTAAATGACTATTTAATGACTATTCTAGCTGCAAATGTCTGGTTTATGGTGCAATATCTACATAGGTGTATAGAGGCCCATTTCCAGCAACTATCACTCCAGTGTTCTAATGGTACAATGTCTTTGCTCATTGTGTCAGAAGAATAATAGACGATTAGAAAACCTTTGTGCAATCTGAAAACTGTTAGTTAGAGAAGCGATAAAACTGACCTTCCTTTGACAAAAGCAGTGCTCATTGCATCAGAAGGCTAATGTAATAATAATATAATAATATAATAATTCTATTCATTTTACAGCTCATGGTGGTGAATAAAAATGTGACATTTCATTAAAAAAAACACTAAATTGTCTGGGTGACCCCAAACCTTTCAGTGTTAGTGTAGCATTTGATGTCAATTTGAGAAAGTCCTCTGAGACAAATACTTTGGTGATTAAGCTAAATAAGTCATTAGTAGCATCAAGCTGTATAAAGACTATTTAATTGTTTACTGGTTTATTAGTGTCGTTTATGTATTCATGTTTGGGGACAAAGCAGCAGACATTATAATGCATGGACACGTATGAACAGGGGCTGTGGGTTCACAAGGTTCATTTGTAATGTAACACCTGATGCCACAGGGAGGCAGCAGCACACCACGGAGAAACAGCCCGTGGCATAAACTGGAAGATTAAATTGTGCGTGAGGATCGCACAGTGCTGAGGGTTGTAAGAACAAGCACAAACACGCTGGATGGAAGATTAAACACACAAAACACCCAGATGAAAAATATAGCGAGACAAATGACCCCCAACAGTCTGGCACTCCAATAGAACCGCATGAGATGTGCCTCAATTGATGTGTTGGATATTTAAATTGAAAGCACTGTAAAATATTCACATTGGACATGTTCCAGTGAAACCAAAATACTATTTGGTGTATTATTTGTTATATAAGGAAGGATTGCAGCTGCAAACCCAAGGAATTATGGTTTTGTGCACCATTGCCTTCGATTTTGTGCAATTTGCTATACAGGGTTGTCAGCGGCCTCCTCTGTGGTGGATGGGAGCAATTCGATTCCTATTATATCGCATTATTGTAGTAATGACTTCCATGACCATGAGGGTCGATCAATCATTGAAGCAGGGCCGGTTTAGATAGGAATATTCCCATTAAAAGCATTCATTTTCCTTTAACGCCTCATATAGATATATAATTCCATCTTCTCTATCTCCAGAATTCATATTCAATAGCTTATTTATATCTCTCCGGCTTTAAGCGGGCTTTCCCTCCTCAAGGATTCATCTCTGTCCGCCCCCTCAGATGTAAGCTCCTTTTTGGCTTTGCGGAAGGGAGATTCCTCCAGCTCTTCCAGTCATACACCTCCACCCTCTCCTGTGATGACACCGTTACGCACCACTATTATAAGCGGAGACGTGACTCTCCTGAGCGAATCCCCGCCGACGTCACACCGAGGACTATATAAACCAGCTGGGCAGCTCAGACCGAAGCAGACGCGCTTTTTCGGCAAGAGCGACTCTCTTCAAACAAACAAAAAAAAGGATTATTGGATTCGCTTCGTTGGATTTTATTGCCACTACTGAGTAAGTGTCTTGATTTCTGAAGCGAGACATTTATATTTCATTCAGTTAGATTTTTTGTCTGTTTCCGTTGAGAAGCAATAATTTCAACATTTACAATATGATTTCTAACCGTGTGTAAAGACTGCCTGAAACCGCACGCGCGCTTCCCCTCTTAAAGATGTGGCTAAAGATAAGCCTGGATCGCCTCGTTAACGCATGGCACATCTGTCCACAGATCCTCGGTATAGGCGCGATGACTTTGAACAAGGGTGACAAGCTGCGGAACATGGACAAGAGGAGGGGAAGCATGCCGTTCCCCGTGAACCTGCCCAACCTGCACCGGAGGAGCATGCCCGTGGACGACCGGGACCTGCGCGCCGCGATGCCGCAGACCGGCCAGACGGACGAGGTGTCCAACCTCCTGCGCTGCACGTCCTACTCCGTCGGCGAGCAGCACCGGGGCAGCTGCGCCTCGGACTCCTCCGACTCCGTGATCTCCACCGGCAGCGAGGCGGAATCCCCGGTCTACAAGGTGGTCCTGCTCGGCGAGCACGGCGTCGGCAAGTCCAGCCTGGCGCGCGTCTTCGGAGGAGTTGAGGACGCTGGTCACGACTGCGACGAGACAGGTAAGGCTGATGCTGAGGATGAGTCAACACCCCCTCCTATAGGAAGACACACACGCCCACATTCAGAAGGCTCATCGTCTATGAAAGCCATATGCAATTATAATACAAAGTTAATGAAGGTTGCTACTTAACAATACATAATTATTAATTTATAAGGGTAGGAATGAAGTTGAATGAGTGGAAATGGAACAAAACTCTACTTTTTAAGTAAGGCATCCATGTCAAATCTTTTTTTTTTTTTTTCAGATATTGAATATTCTTATTAAAAAAAATGCCACAGGGACATGTTTTAAGCCCACTAGATTTGTCTGTGAGATCAGTGACAAATTAAAGCTCAATGGGTTTAGAAACGCAAACAGAATTCTTATATTTGCACGCAAGAGAGTACATACATTGATTATTGCTATTTCCATCTACAGAGTGCACCAGCCCTGCCCTCAGTGTAGTATCTGTCAGAAACCCATCTGATAACATAGCATGAAAGGAGAAAATAAAAGACTGATCACCAGCTGTGATCAGCTTTCTTGCCAGAATATGCAGGCTGCAAAAAAGGAAAAAAAAATGTCTCGATATCAATATGAGGAGATGTGACGACACAAAAAATGTTCAGACAAGAGAAGCCTTGGTACCTTTCTGTCAGTGTAACAGAATATTTATTCCCCCCCTCCCTCCACCAGGAAACACTTACGACAGATCTATTGTGGTGGATGAAGAAGAGGCATCCATTCTGTTGTACGACATCTGGGAACAGGTGAGACTGCATTATTCATGAAATGTTTCTCCATTGACATTGATTCCTTTCTGCTGCATTTGCACAACACAGGATCGGCCAAAGCTCACGTTATTAGGCTAAACTCGGCTTCTCTTTTTTTTTTGTCTTAAAGGACAACAGCCAGTGGCTGAAGGAGCAGTGCATGAAGATGGGGGACGCCTACATCATTGTGTACTCGGTCACGGACAAATCCAGCTTCGAGAAGGCGTCCGAGCTACGTATCCAGCTGCGCCGGGCCAGGCAGTCTGAGAACATTCCCATAATCCTAGTGGGCAACAAGAGCGACCTGGTGCGGTCCAGAGAGGTGTCTGTAGACGGTAAGTTTGCGGTTAACCCGCTGTTTTTAACCTGAATGTGTGATGTTAAGCTGATACAAGCTTTCAGCTTCAGGGGAAGCAGATTTCAAAGTCACGTTATAAAAACTATATAAAATACAAATACAATACACTACCATTAAAACGTTTAGGGTCATCGAAACAATTTAGTGCTTTCCGTGAAAAGTCACACTTTTATTGACCACCATGAGTTGTAAAATGAATAGAATATATTATTACATTATCCTTCTGATGCAATGCGCAAACACATTGTACCATTAGAACACTGGAGTGATAGTTGCTGGAAATGGGCCTCTATACACCTATGTAGATATTGCACCAAAACCCAGACATTTGCAGCTAGAATAGTCATTTACCACATTGGCAATGTATAGAGTGTATTTCTGATTAGTTTAAAGTCATCTTCATTGAAAAAAAACAGTGCTTTTCTTTCAAAAAATAAGGACATTTCTAAGTGACCCCAAATTTTTGGTAGTGTATAAGTTTCATTCTCCATCATTTCCATCCACACAAAGTTACTAATTTCCCTTCTTTGCGTCTCCTGCATTTCAGAGGGAAGCGCTTGCGCGGTGGTGTTCGACTGCAAGTTCATCGAGACGTCGGCGTCCCTCCACCACAACGTGCAGGACCTGTTCGAGGGCATCGCCCGGCAGATCCGGCTGAGGAAAGACAGCAAGGAGGAGAACGCGCGGCGCATGGCCAACTGCAGGCGCCGGGAGAGCATCGGCAAGAAGGCCAAGCGGTTCCTGGGCCGCATGGTCGCGCGCAAGAACAAGAAGATGGCGTTCAGGCAGAAGTCCAAGTCCTGCCACGACCTAACGGTGCTCTGAGGGAACCTGATGGGACAGAGAGGACATTTACCCCGCCACCCCCCTTCCTTTTGGCCTCTGAAGACCAGATGCTGTGTGTGTTTTGACACTAACCCTAAAAGGACTAATAGAGCTGTACAGGAAATATATTTTTATTTTTTAGACGCCGACAAAAAAAAAAAACAGCAAAGAGAGGACTTTATTAATAAAAAAACTGACATCATTCGAGTCATAAAGGTGATAACATGCATGCAGCTTTGCAAACAGTTATTTATTTATTGTTATCGTCGTCTGCCTTAAACATGTTGCTGTCATAATATGATCAGAATGTATGAAGAAACCACAAAGGCTTGTTTTTTTTTTTTTTTTTTTATGAGTTGCAAAGATTGCCTTGCTGTTGAGTTGTTGTTCTGCTCCTTAACCGGAGGGGATTGATGTATATACTGTAACATGAACGATGCTGAATGCAACATACATCTCATTACCTTTAAAGACACGGTAAAAGGATCGTAATAGGTCACCTGGAGTCACATTTACTTGAAACGTGGTTACGCAGGTTCGTGCCTCGGCCAAGTTACGTAAGACTAGAGAGAGAGAGAGAGAGAGAGAGAGAGAGAAAATTCTGCTATTCCATGTTGTTCTATAGCATTGGATTCAGGTTGTGAATGTATGAGTGAAGCAATAAGTTATATGAGTCTTGTGAACTTTGACATGATTTGGAAATTCTTTGTTTACGTTGTTTCTCTTTTTTCAATAAAACGAAAAATCAAAATGTGAAATCTCCGATTTTGTTTTGTTTTTTTCCTACAAAGGCCAAATGCGACACATGAGGTTTTGTTGTTTTTTTAAGCGATTTGCATCCTCATGAATATTCACGCAGTCGTATCAGTGGAATGGAACCACACTGGTCATTGGTTTTCGCAGGAAGGAAACAAGGTAGTTAAGCATTTTTATCTGAAGGTGTTAACCATTAATCCCCCCCGAAGGAGTACAAGAACGCATTTTTTTCCACACAATTTAAAACCCCTCTCACACACGCAAGGGAGCACACACATCGCTGCCCACATCGAGAAGGTAAGATACAAAAAAATAGTGTTTCATTGTAAACGATTGGCAGAATGAAAATTTAAGTTTTAGTACTTAACTGATGAAATCTTCAATAGTGTCATCATCTGCATTTTTTTTTAAAACTATGCCTTCAGTTTGTTGTGATACTTCAGGGGGATGTGTTGGAGTTAATGGGACAAATAGAGGAACATGCACACAGGTACACAACCTGTGCTTAGACGTAGTTGGAAAATAAACTGCAGTGTCTAGATATGTGACAGATATTTAGGAAATTTTTTCAACCAGCCTGACTTTCACAGACCAGAATTTTAACTTGCAAATCTTGCAAACGTGGCTAAACTGGACTTTTGTGCCACTGACAATTGCTTTATAGGTGGCTGCAGACTTGTCAGTCATGTAAAAACTGTGAAATCTTAGTGAATGAAAGAATTCCATGGTGGTGAATCAGTAACAGGACAAGAAATTGCGTTGATATTTGTGCCAAGGCCATGTGCTTTTGAAACGCTGTGATTATGCCACATTTACAGGGACTCATGGCTAAAAGAAAGGCTGTAATCATGCTCACCATCGCTATCACAGTAAGATGTTTACTTTGATTAATGTGCATTTTGATTGTTTAGAATAGGAAAATGCTGCGTGAACAAAGTGATTAAGATGAGGTTAATGTCTTGTTTCACAGTCGGTGATACTTAACGCGTTTGCACCATGCTCTGGGGCAAATGTTAAAATCGGTGTACCAGAAAACTACGACGGTATTTTCCCCTGGTATTTAAGCAAGGTAACATAGTTTTTTTTTTCCTACAAATTTCTCTTGTGTTCTCAGCCTCAGAGGAAACATTTTGGATGAATAAATTGTATAAGTCTCATTATGTGGCATAGCAGCAAATGCATTTAAGTCAGAATTCAGACAAATCCAGTACTTACAGTAGTTTTTATTCCCATATCCCACATTAATAACCATTATAACATGATAGCAGTAACCTTAACCCTGTATGGCACATGAGCATCAATACAAATTAGACGAAAGTAGATGAGTAGACGAATCCCAATATGTGCTCAAACGAGTGATCTCTCAATACAGCTCTGGAAAAAAAAAAATAAGACCACTGTAAAATCATCTGTTTTTCTGATTTGACTACTTTTGTTTGAGTCTTTAAACTACTAACAACATTTTCCCCAAATTCCAAAAAAAGTATTATCATTTAGAGCATTTATTTGCAGAAAAAAAACCTTTTCGGATCTCAAATGATGCAAAGAAACAAGATCAAATTCTCAAAACATAATATTCTGACTTAAAAAGAGTTCAGAATTCAATATTTGGTGCAATAACCCTTTCGCATTGTTCTTGGTTCAGACCTAATCAGTGCCTCTTTAAGCAGAATGAGGTGTGCATATGTTGGAATTCAACAGACGCTGGAATGGAATGGCTGGAATATATGTAGAGATGCTGATTTCAGAAAAAAAAATGCAGTGGTCTCTTATTTTTTCCCAGGGTTGCATATGATCAGTGTGCTCAAAACATCACATCACTACTAAGGTAAAAGAGAAATTCCCCCGCCAACCTTGTGAGCCCGTTGGCCTTTTATTTGCGTGGAAAGTGGTAAAAATAAAAATCATGGCTCTTAAATGAAACTGAAGGTAAACCAGAATTGACGTTTTCTTCTGCTCCATCTGCACCCAAGGTTGAAGACGTGTGAACATGCTGCCGTCATCGGTAGAATAATGGGAGTGCTTTTTCACAGCTTTTCAGGCGTCAGATCCGCAGCCTCTGCATCCAGACCAGCTGTGTGGCGGGGAGGGGTGGGTGGGGGTGTTTTTGTTCATACGTGCCACTCAGATATCCTCTGGATTGTGCATCACCATAGGTATATGGCACTTTAATTAGCCGTGATGTCTCCAAATTGTGTATGTCATATTTTCACTCATTGTTCTGGGACTCGGTGGCATTAACATGCTCAGAATAGCATGTTAATGGTCAGAATGGAGGAGACGGATAATAACCCCTATTTGTGTTACAAATGGAGAGGGCATAATAATTGCTGCTGATTTGTCGAGGTAAAAGCTCCTCATAGAGGTCTGTACATCAGAGAGGGCTACACTTGTCACTACACTGACTTCTTGATTTTTTCAAGCCTTGGAAAATATAAAAGCACTTAACCCCCCCCCCCCCCCCCCCCCCCCCCCCCCAGGTGAGCTGGTATGAAAGAGAACAATTTGAAATCCCCCTGTAGCCTTCTGTGAATGATGTTTTTTTACTTTGAGCGGACCTTTGTGAATTTAAAACATCTGGACCAGTTTATCTAGAAAAGGCCTTTTTGTGAACTGCGGCATTGTATGATTATTTTTAACAGCGACTGAGTCATCACGACATGTTGAATGGCGAGACGTTGGCAAAAAAGTCAAATTGAACGGACGAGGCAGGCTTTACTTTGTGTTCCTCCTATTTGCCGACGAATTTCACGCATTAGTCCATCAGTCAATACTTTCCAACTTACCTTACCCCGTTTGTAGCCCATTTGTTCCCACTGGAGATTTAAACCTTTTGAAAACAGATCACAAATAAATAATTTCATTTTCTCCTCAGTAATTTCCTGGCACTGTTACACAAACAACTGAGCTGTTAGATGGAGGCTTTTCAGCCCGTGGACGCTACATGTGGAATGGACTCAGAATAAAATGCCCATGTTCACTGTAATGAAGGAGCATGTTACCCTGTGCAACAGTGTGACTCATTGATGCGTTTTAAATAGTCTTTGGACACCAATGGATATCTATATGGCACAGAGGGATACATTTAATGTATTATTTCCTCAAGCTACACAACATAAAGAAAAATAGAATATACAACACTTATTACTCATGTTTAAAGGATGTGGGGAAAGTGTATATTTGCTGTATATTAGCAACTATGGTTGCTATGTTATTGAATCTCGAAGTCGTTATTTGAGCATGCACGGGATTAGCTCCATTTTATTCAAACATGTTACTTTTCATCAAGAAAACCACAAAAATACATTTATTTTTAAATGTATGTTGCTTCTGTCTTGTGTTTTAATCATGCTTTATGTAGTGTTTTACAAAAAGTTCAGCATTTTTTGTTTCCATTAATCACCCTCTTTAATACAAATTCAAATCAAGTTGCTGATGAGACCGGAACACAACCTGATGTTTAATGAATTTCACTCTGCTTCACAGCTCCACAGCCTGCCAGGCAACTACAGTGACGTGGTGGTAACCGGTGATGACGAGGGGATTTTTGGAATCGACGCTCAGTTTCTGTACGCTCTGAAACCGCTGGACCGAGAGAAGCAGCCATCTTACTCCCTGCAGGTATTCATCATGTCCTGTATTACAGTGGCAAATTATTTAAATCAGGATGAGTAAACAGCATAAACTTCGCATTGTGTATGAGGAATTTATCGCTTGAATCACTCGTAGAATTAGTAAGACTTACAGAATATGTTTGTGTGTGTGTGTGTGTGTGTGTGTGTGTGTGTGTGTGTGTGTGTGTGTGTGCTGCAGGTGTCCTTCAGGACATCAGTGCACCGTCAGAGCTTCACTATCGAAGTGTGTGTCATCGACAAGAATGATAATGTGCCCACATTCATTGAGGAGAGCATGAGAGGCAGCGTGCAGCTCGGGCTCCTCAAAGGTACAACAACCTTAAGCTCTGAAGCCACAAGGCTGCACAGTCGTATTCAGTCCGGGTCACGTTTTGAAAATGGACATGAACTCCAGATTTAAACAATGGGGAACATATTGTATCCCTGCACAGAACCTGCCCTTAACCTTTATTTTAATTGAAATAATGAGTTGATTACACTTAAAAAAAACAACTTTTGTGCAAGCTATCACAGGGCTCAGTTATGACACCAAACTCAGATGCCCTAATCTAGTTAATGTAAATTAATTAATGCTCCCTGTTCTTGGAAGCGCTGATCAATAAAACCACTGTCAGTAAAACATGGAACATGGCAGCAGAACCTCCCCAAAACCTTTATAGCTCATTCTATGGCAAGAGAATTATCAGCTGACTTAAAAGTATGTTCATTGCTGAGTTAACTAACATTAACGGCATCGGGCTGATTACACATTTTTATGGATGTGAAATACATGCTTTTTCATCTTTTAACTAAGAAATGACCTTATTTTTGAAAGAAAAGCACTGTTACTAATCCGAAATACACTGTATCAATTGCTAATCTGGTAAATGACTATTCTAGCTGCAAAGTCTGTTTTTTGGTGCAATATCTACATAGGTATATAGAGGCCTATTTGCAGCAACTATGTTCTAATGGTACAATGTGTTTTCTTATTGCATCAGAAGGTTAATGTAATAAAATTTTCTATTCATTTTACCACTCATGGTGGTATATATGTACATATACAATACAAATTTGGTAACATGTTTTTCACAAACATAAAAAGAAAAAGTGAGGAGAGCCGGCTGTGACACAGATGGCAGTTTATTTTTTTTTTGACACTGCAGCACCCTTGTGTCTCTCAGGGATCCCGTTCATGCAGGTGGAGGCGTTGGATCGTGATGACCGCAACACCGCCCACGCCGAGCTGCGTTTCAGCCTGATGGAGCAGACGCCTAGGATCCCCTCCAGTCAGATGTTCTTCATCGACTCCATCACCGGAGAGGTCTCCCTCACCGAGGAAGGTCAGTCCCCACTAGTGACGAAAAGGAAAGTCAATGTCATACTTTGTTGGTCCCTGGAGTGAAATTTTTGTATGTGTGTTTGTTTGTTTCTTTCCGGGAGGTCAGCTACAGGGCAACATTCCTTATTGAGTGTATTTTTGCTTAAAGAAACTAGAGCACACATCTTGGTTAACTTTAGAGGTCTATCTGGGTTTATTTTCTTATTTTTGATTTAACATTTTTGCAATTTTCACAGTTTACATGGAACAGAAATGCTAAAGACATGTTTGAGGTACAAATGTATCTACCAGAGAGCGCTGACAAATGTCTAGGACATAATTATAGGATTTCTTGAGCTCTAAAATATTGACATCTTCATCAGCCTCAAAAATCCAGTAAAATTTGGACTTTAATTATAATGTCAGAGCTAATCAATCTTGATTTGATTGGAAAACAATCTTTAATTTGATAACAGTGTGTTACTAGTGTGAGTTATTGACTGCTCTGCTGTACCCTAAATCGTAGAAATCGCACCATAAATGTAGAAATCTATGTGTTGCAGAAAAAAATATCATTTTAGATATGGGTAGATTGGGTTAATTGACAGAGCTACTGATAATAGAAATACTACTATTAATAATACAACGTATTGCACTTATATGTATCACTTTTACCCAAAGATGCATTAGATGCTACATAAAGAAAATAAATAAGTGATGCAAATATGTTGGCCAGATAAAGTTTGGCTGAAAAAATGCTCTTTTGAGTCAAATTGATTCACGTATACAGTACTCACATACACTCACACACATGCAGTGAAGTCCTGTATGCTGGTGCTATTTCGGGCGCTCTCCTACTGCCCTTTGTTTCTGCTTGGCAAGAGCTGGATGACTTTAGCGCTCTCCAGTCCCTTCCAGCCAACACTGTTGCTACTGCTGTTGCTGCTGCCAGTTCACACAGCTTCATTAGTAGCAGTGAAAATCAAAAACAACGTTCTTGATTGCTTTCTGCTAAGGGATGGTCGTAAACTCGTGATCACCGTTATAGTGGTTTGCTTCTCTTATTTCCCAGCCATTTCAGGAAGAAATGGAAAATTTCATCAAACGGTTCTTAGAAAAGTATAGTTAAATTTAGCACAAGGTCTGTTTAGTGTTTCAGATACTTGAGATAAAATATAGTCAGTTAAAAATATTGTGTTTCCATAAACCTCCATGTAATGATGTGTTTTTTTTGTGTGTGTAACCTGTTTTTTTTGCATATGCGTGATTTATTTATTACAAACATTAAGATAAAAATATGTAATTGAAAACCCAATGCAAATTACTATTGTCCGAAAAAAGGACAACCCATTTGATACACATCATCAGTGGTGATTGACATGTTCTCCACCACTTTATAGTTGGAACTATTCATTATGTACAGAGTGATACCCCCTCCTTATTTGTTCTTCCTCCATGTAATTGAATCCATATCCTTTCATCTTAAATTCTGCTCCATTCTCAGAGTTTAACCAGGTTTCAGATATTGCTTTGACATTTTTTAAATTGACTTAGGACCTTAGAAGATACACATACAGTATCTTCTCCCGAAACACACTGAAATATATAAATTAGTGTATGGAGAAGTTACTGTAAGTCTGAAATGAAATTTAAAAAAAAAGGAATGTTGGAATAATGTAATTATAATAATAATTATAAGTCAAAAGCACTCAGGGAGATCTTATAAGACACATTTAAAAACAAAGCAATGTATCAATATTTCTTATAACCAGCATAGCAATAATCTACAGTAATATGTTAAGACAATAGATCATCATTGCAAGACTCAAAGTAGTTGTAGTCTTTAAAGTCAGGATCAAATCAAATATCATCACCCTATTAAAGTAATGTAATGTAAAGTAAGTGTTTCAAGTTTTTGGGAAAACACAAAAAACATAATAAAAATGCAAAGAATTTTGTATTTATTAATCATTTCAATCAAAAAGGCCTTGACAGTGGATGACTGTGGACATACATAGAACGCTGTGTGTCACTGTAACAGTAAAGAATAAAGAATAAATATTCTCTAGGCAACTTTAAACCTGGCCTTTCATTCCACAGTGCAAACTCAAAACTAACATTACCTGGACTTAAATGAAAAATATGTCTGCTAAATTCAATTGGTCAGGAGGTAGTGAATTAAATTATTGAACGTAACTCATATCCAACATCCAGTTTTGACAATTTTTTAAACCTCAGATGTAGAAAATTTCAAGGAAGTGATGACACATGTTTCATGGACTGAAGCTCCTGGAACTTTTTTTCTTTCGTCATATTTGCCTATTTATTTATTCATGTATTTATTTATAACCATTATGATAATCAACCTTGTTAAATTGCCCAAGTCAACACATTTTATCTTGACTTGGGGAAAAACTTTGACGTAGGCAAAAATTAAAATGGCTTAAATCACCTTCTTCAGTTACACCATTGTCCTTTAGGACATAAAGAGCATGATCCTTTCAACTCAGGATTAAAGTGATTTTACCAGACGTGGCAGCATCATCAAGAGATGATTTAGGCTAAAAACTCACTTTTGTTCAAAAATACAATGGGACATTATTTTAATAGAGAGGTGATATGCCATTTTAAAAGTGTCCTTGTGTCATTTCTCCTAACGTGACCAACAGGAGCCTCAACTTTGGACCCAGAGATGTGTGGCCGCTATAAACTGTCAGTGATGGTGAAGGACATGGCTGGGAAGGCGAACGCTTTCTTCGCTACCGGCATCGTTACCGTGGAGGTGACTGGAAACACCTGGGCATCGCCGGACCCTGTGCGGCTACAGGAGAACCTCCCAGGTCCCTACCCCATCCCCATCTCACAGGTGAGGAGGCGAAACCCTCATCAACATGTACTCACTCTAACAATTTATCCTATCTACCCATCAGCAATAAAAAAAAAATCGCAACTCAGACTAAGTGCTAACTTTATTGTTAATGCAGTTCCAGCTCTGATATCATATTTCTATAAAACAAGCTGTCAATAACCCAGACTGAATAAAGTGGCATTGTATTGCCAGTTGCTGTTTTTAGCGTCTCTTGGGCCCTCCTAAGTGACCAAATACTGAATTATTGATGCTGTTAAAATGGATCCTTCCAGGCTACCTCCTGACTGACTGAGTCACTTCAACTCCCACATTCACCCACTCTCCCACCCACCCATCACCACTCTGGGTTGGATATTATACACACTCAACAGCTGAGGCTTCAGATATGTTATGTTAATCATATTGTACAGCCTGTGCTATGTTTTATGTTTTAACAGGCTGCTCATGTGTTGGGCTGCAGTGAACCAGACTGTGGTGACCATATAATTTAAAGGCAAATCCTGACTAATTCCATAAAGTCAATAAAGTTTACAATTATGTACATAAGAGCTAAAATGATGAATTATTTAATTGAGTAGACGATGGATAAAAGATAATTAATCAGCAACTTTTTTGATAATTGGTTACTAATTTAAGCCGTTTGTTAAGCAAATATGAAATTCTGTAATTCAATGTGAGGATTTGCCGGTTTTCTTTATTTTAGATACTGTGAACTGCTGTGAAAAGTGTGTTTTGAGCTGATGGTTGTACAAAACAAGACATATTAGTATTAGTATATACTCTTGGTTGTACTTTAGAGTATTTTTTCTCTTAATTCTGGCGTTTTATAGAAGTGAAAAGTTGCAGGTCAACATGCCCAAACAACTTGTTGTTCTTACAAATAATGTGACAGAGGGGAATTATCCATGAGCAGCACCAAGATTAATCCCCCCAGTGGAGTCCAGACCTTGGTGGCTGATGACTCTGCTGAGCCTGATTGGGTGATGAGGCTGAAGGAAGATGAAGCTGGTGATGAAGCTGGTGAACTGTGAAGACTGCACGGTGATGGGGAGGTGGAGGGGGTGTGAAACACTTAAAAAGACAGCAGCACAATGATAAGCTAACAAGGAAGGCATGTCGCTCTGCTACTGAGTAGAGGAAACCAGATGATGTGCACAGCAGATATCACTAGACAGAAAATAAATGACAGCTGCATGAGATGAGAAATAAACTTATGGCATAAAAATGGAAAAGTTTCTTCCTGTACAAACCAATTATTATTATTTGGATTGGTGAGAGGATTCGGTTGGGATGGAATGGATGTGTTGCACAGTTGGACTGTTAATGTGGAAGAAAAGGGATGAACACAGAAAGGATCTGGGGGTTCCCAGGACCTTCTTGCTGTGAGGCAACAGTACTAACCACAGGAGAGGAGTGGTTAGACACGTCTCTAATAGGTGTGCACAGGTGATGAAACTGATGAGATGCAGAGAGAGCAACTTAACGCACTTTCATTAGAATAAAAATATAATGAGCAGTGTTCATTTTGTCAGACGCGCCGAGATGAAATATATCTTCTTTTTTTATGATGAAAACAAAGATGAATGAAATCAATGGAATCAATGCCCTAACCACTGACTGTGACAAATGTCACAGACTTTTCAAATTACAATCAAAAAAGTGCCTTCAGTGAATACGCATCACTTGTATTTCTCTTCCAGCGATGCTGCCAGGTGTGTGTGTGCATGCATCTGAGTGAGAAGCATCCACCAGTGCTGTCGGCACTAAATGCGGCGATGTCCGTTACCTTATCACAAGAAGCTTACTCTCTGCTTACTGTTTTAACCTGCTGGGTTACACACTTGATTAAACTTTTAGCGCGTTGGGGACATTCAGCTCTGTCCGATAACTAGTGGTGTAACTTCAAAACATGTCCGTGTTCACTGAACTAAACAAAGGTTCCTATAATAATTCCAATTGTTACAAATACCTGCTGAGATTAATTTTGATTAACACTAGTATCAACCTGTGAACGACTGTTGACTAAAAACAGACTAAAATACTTTGGATTTTCTTTGACTAAAACTAGTCTGAAATGCCATCAACTAAAATGTGGCTAAACAAAAGACAATACAATTTGACTAAATATGATTAAAACTAATAAGGGCAGTTGACATAGGACTAAAAGAAAAGCTAAATTGAAAAATAGCCAACAAAATTAACACTGATCTTTAGTAGACAAACTCAAGTGTCTACTAAAGATTCACCTCAGGTTCCCTTAACATAGCACTGTCTGCCCTTTGTCTTCTCTAACCTTCTATAATATTATCACCTCCATGTCTATAAATATCTCAAAAGCCCTCAGTGGTTTTGTAACACTTGGAAGCGACAGCCAACCTTTACATTCTAACATTACAAACTATACGCCTGCATTGGGGAGAGAAAAAAATGGGGTTTTTATTCATTCACCTCTGAGAACCGTGGAAACAAAAGAGAGTAGAGGTGATGATTCTGACACTGAATTAAATGCATTGTGCTGGTTGAGAGGGAGCGATGCCGTGTCCAGTAGGTACATCACAATACCACAATACCTCCCCCTCCGCCTGTTTTCTCCCACCTCCCCCTCACTCCCCCTCGCTCGCCCTCAGCCTCTCATCGCTCCTGTTCCAACAGCCTCTTCCACCCACTGAAAATGTGCGGATCCACAAGTGTAGGCGCATTTGATTTTTTTTTTTTCTTTTCATATTTTCAAAAGCCGGTTCATATCTACAATCAAATCTGTCACATATTATCACTGTGTAGTTTTAAATGTCTAATAACCAATTAGTTATTTCATACAGCTGGATGACCCTGATAACTAATTTTGTAGACAGGAAAAAACATGTTTGCCTCTATTATGTAAAAGATGCTACAGTATGTGAGGCTATTTCAGTGAACAGAATTCTGTATCTGCTTAAATTCTAATGAAAAATGTGTTAAGAGAGTGAGAGTTGTTCCATCACTGAAAAGCCCACATAAAAAAAAAACACGGCTACAGTGTCCCAGCTGTCCCCACAGCATAAATCACTAAACTGGATTAGATTAACATGGTGTTCACTTGGGGGAAGCCTCGTTTCTCCCACTCTGATTGATCGTACTGCTGCGCTCAGTAGGTGGTGAGACGAGCTGCTGTTATGACCCATGCCTTTGTCATAACAGCGGTTAGTCATGTACATACACAGGATCGTTGTGTTCAAGGATCCACTCTATTGATCTCGCTCGCCTTATACCGTCTCCGGATAAATGGAGCAGTCGTGTCCACGTCCACTCAGCCGTAACAAATGTTGACTTTTACTAGTGCCTGACGTGTCATGGCGTCATGACAGCTTGACAGAGGCTGAAATCGATCTGCTGCTTCGTGTAGCTTTTGGCTCTGTCCATCCATCTCTGGGTAAAAGTCACCCAGTCAAGATTCAATTTGACTCCTTCTACAATCAAGATGAAATCAAGCTCTGGCTATAATTTCAAATATCAAATCCAGGCGTTTTGTTATCAGTACTTTTGCGTCATCGGGGCTAAAGAGGTTAATTTCATTCTGTTATTCGTCGCATGTTTCTGATTGCCTGTTTAAAACTTTTGTGTAATTGTGTAATGCAATCAGTAGAAGTACTTGAACTCAGTAATTCAATCTATTGAGACTTTGGATTTGAATAGAAAACCTCAGTGCCTGTGAATACAGTCAAATAAAATCAAATTATTTATTAGTTTGAGCTCCACTAGACCTTCGCACGGTCTCATAATCCGTGTTCAATATTACAAATGATATTTGTATTATAATGGTGCTTGAGCTAGCATTAGTCATCAGGTGAACTCATGTATGTTATTGTGAATACAACAATATATTATAGATGTATATATACATAAATGGTTCAAATGACAATGTGAATGTGGATGAAATAGAAAGATGGTTGTAGTTAAGATTGCACAGAGACTCATTTCACCATCTTCCAGCTAATTCTTTTGATTTTAAGCTTTAAAATTAAAGGTCCAACATGTAGATTTAAGAGATTAAAATCTCAAAAAAATGATTAAACCTATGTTAAATAGTTTATTGAATTGTTCACTTTCAATATCCCAAATAAATCCCAAACAATTTTCAAGATCCAGAGAAATTTCTATTTTAATATGTTTTATTTAATCTAATCAAAATACATTTCATGGCTGTCTATTCATATCACTATTCTAACCAGTTCTAAGCCATATATTTACTCTACACCTTTTTACATCTTCTTCATGTTTTTAAATATCATTAACTGTATGAAATATTTTAGTCCAGGCAGGAGGGTGTCCATGTGCACTTGACACCAGGAAAGCCTTCGCCACAGTTCCATGACTTTGTTGTTGTGTTGTTGGATTTGCGGTCACATGTCTTGGACACTCGGGTGAAGAGAGGGGCGGAGCTGTGATCAACACCTGGTGGTAAGTTGGCTCCGATGGTGGGTGAGGATGCTGGTCAGACCTGGCAGACCTAAACGTCTCAGAGTAGAACCACTAGAGAAGCCAGATAAGCCAGATTCCTCTAGTGAGGAACTTTCTGGACGCCTCCGTGGTGAAGTACCCCGGGGAAGACCCAGCACACGTTGGAGAGACTATGTCTCTAGGCTGGTAACACCTTGGGGTTGGATGGATGGATGGATTTTAGTCATCGGATGTCTGGCTCTTAAGATATTAGAGCAATAAGCTGAGCAAACATCAGCATTAGCTCAGTGGCAGCGGTTAACAGTCTCAGAGAAAGAGATATTTAATGTGAAACCGCTTTATCCTGTCCTTTTGCTGCACCTTTGAAGGGACTATGTGTAGCTTTTGTTATTTGTAATAAATTCCTTCTCAATAATGGCAGCAACTCGTGTGACGATCATGTCAATCAACTAACAGGTTTATTGACAAATTGATTCAACTTTAATCGTTATTAACACACACAGAAATGTCTAATTCTAATAATAGCTATTAGAACTAAATGATTTATCGATTAACCGATACGTTTTTCTTTTCTGCCGTACTGTTTTCTGTAATTTAGCCTACTCTCCAGTCCACGTGTCATGCAGCAAAGTATAAACACAGACATGGGGCGCTCTTGACAACGCTCAAACACAAACCACCATCGGGGGAGAGAGAACACGCTCCACAAACACTGACAGAGGCAAAACAGATGACCTCATAGACGCGTCGTGTAGAACAGCGATCGGTCAGCGATCATTAACCAGCTCTTTAAACACATCACTTTAAAGTTCTGAAGTCCAGAAGCACACCATAACAGTGGGAGGCAGCCAGCTGTGTGAAGTGGCTTCGTGTATACAGAAGCGCAGTGTCTGGGCAGCCATCTCCAAAACAAGGGAGGAGTGTGTGACAGTGAGTTGAGGAGATGCACATGCTCCGTGTGTGCATCAGCTGCGCTGCGGCCGGGCTCCTCTCCTTGTTGGGTGCTGTTTGATGGCTACTAGGGGCCTTTTTCAGGCCCCGCTGCACAGCTCTCTGTCAAAGGCTGTAAAGCAGAGTGGAAAATCCCCTCCAGCCTGCACAGTTAGTTTTGGCTGTGCTCTCTGTTCCACATCATTGTCAGCGCATTTATTTGGCTTCTTATCATGTAAACAAATGGTAGCTTAGCATTATACTTATACATCATACTGTTATATAGCGCACATGATAAGATCCTAGATAGAAACAGAAATCACTTCAATGCATTTCATAACAGAGAAAGCATCAAAATGTTAGTCAGATCCTTTGATATGTGGGATTGTTGTATTTATTAAAATACTCCTTTTTTTGCATGCATGCATGCATGTGTGTTTATGTAGGTGAAATGGAGTGGTAGTCAGGCAGAGTACAGTCTGGAGGGGGAGTTTCCAGAGATGCTCTTCACCATCAGCAGAGAGGGGGTTATCTATCTCAACGCCCCCCTGGACAGAGAGACACAAGACCAGGTCTGTAAACCTGCCATCTAAACACCTCCGCCACATAATAATAAATGTCTGAGTTCATGATTGTTGTTTAAAATATCAAAGTGTGAGGGCTGCAGTTGCTGCACGGTGCCTTCATTAAGTACAAAAGTATTTTTTTTTCTGTTTGATTCCTGCTTAATTGTGTTTTCTTTCCATGTGAGAGCTGCAGTAAATTCTTTATATGAAGTTGTTTTGATTTAAAGGCTCATTATTTTCTGGTTCTCACAAGACTCTTCTCAAACCATAAAAAAAAAAATCCCAAATGATATGCTGCTGAATTTTCCAGTGCTTTTTTCCCTTCAAGTAATTTTCATTATCTTTTAATAGCCTTGTTTTATTTTCAAATCAATTGCTTAAGAACAATAGGCGGTGACATACTTCAATCTACGAAACTGTTTTTTTTTCATATTGTTCATCAAAAGTAAGCTTCTCTTTTAATTGTCTTATTACTCACAGCTTAATGATATTTTAATTAAATGGGCCATGGCACATATTTTTGCATCAAAGCCACAGGGAACTGTCTATTTTTTAAACTGCAAGGGAGTAATTAAGGAAATACTCTAAAAGTGCAGATATGTACCTTGAACATATCTTGCCTCTGGCAGTGAAATAAGAATGATTGTATCATGAACAGGATTATAAAGTTAAAGGCTTCATTTCAAATCCTGTTCACTTCAAACGAGAGGGAGAGACAGATCGTTATTTGTGAGTAGGATTACAAATCAAACTTCATGTGTTTGTGTTTTACTCTCGAGTTTTGCAATCAACTTAAGCTCCCGGGAGCTTTGAATGGCTCATTGAACAGTACGTTCTGGAACAAATGCTCATGTGGCCAAAGAAAACACAAAGAGACTGAAAACTGTTTCATCAGCCTGATGTAGTTTGACAATTAAGATAGCATCAAATTTATCTTTCCATATACTTCAGGGCATTGATATTTATTAGTTGTTTTACGCACATGTGCAACAGATGGAAGGAAAAATTGGAAAAGATATGAGAGATTTTTGCTACATATACAGCTCCATTTATTAGTCTGCATGCCAAGATTCTGGCGGGTTTAAGTCAAGTCAAGCCAAGTCAATTTTATTTGTAAAATCACAAATTATGGATTTGTGCCAAAGGGCTTTAAAGTTTGTACAACACAACATCCCCTGTCCTTAGACCCTTATATCCATCGAACAAGGAAAAACTCCTGAGGTTTAGTAGAACTTCCATCCATCAGTGTTTACCAGCTTACACCAATTGCAGGATCCTTTCCCTGTTCCCATAGAGTACCATGAGTGAAATAGGTTAGGTCCAATAGGGAACCTTAAACATGACCTGCCTGGAGTGTACCTCTTTTTTTTGCCGCATCAGTTCCAGATCAGCATTGTGGTGGAGCGTCCAGATGGCAGGGAGATCGCCAAGCCTGTGGAGCTGAGGGTGATGGTCGGTGACGCCAACGACAACAGACCCACTTTTCCACAGGCACAGTACCACACTGTGGTCAAGGAACTGGCTGCACGAGGTAGCGTCATATTTTTTTGGCATTTAGAGAATAGATTTACAAGAATGTTTGTAAGAAATGTGGTGGTTGTGGTTTATAAGGCAGCACGGCGGCACAAGAAGACTTGGGCTGGGACCTTTCTGTGTGGACTGGCATGTTTCCAGGTTCTCCGGCTTCCTCTCACAGTCCAAACAAGTTGATTGGAGACTCTAAATTGCCCATAGGTATAAGGGTGTGAGTGAATGGTGTGTGTGCACCACGGTAGACCGGCGACCTGTCTGGGGTGTATCCCTGCTTCTTGAAATACGCTGGGATTGGCTCCCGCAGACCCTCCTGGATGGATGATGATTTGTGTTGTGTTGTGTCAATTTATTTCTTTAGAAGAAATTTCTCAATTTGCTCCAGTATTGAGCAAGAACCAGCAGCTTAGTTCACAGCTGATGTGCTATAAAAATGGATGCATCATTATCCCACATGTTTTTTTTTTGCCTCTCTCAGGCTCATATTCTTATCAGAATGTTGTGTTCACACCAAAAGACGTCAAGATTTCTTCCAAACTCACCAAGCAGCTGCAGTGGGGTACGGTGGAGCTCCAATTGAGAAGTAAAAGTGAAGAAGAGAATGTCAAAGTCATAATAATAAACTCCTGCAGATTTAAACTACGGCTTGAAACAACTTTGTATTATCTATAGTGACTCTTCCATTTTATTTTAGGCAAAAAAAAAAAAGCCTCTCCTCCAGCCCTGTTTTTCAGCGACTCGGCCTCCATCCAGATTCCAAACACAGCTGACTTCCTGCAACAAAACAACTCTCACGAGGCTTTTGCGAGACTCTCGCGAGACGCCTTTTTACAGTCACTGCCTGCATTATTATAAAAACATGAGTCTGACTATAAAAATATTGCTTATAGAAGCATCCATTAGAGCAGGTCACTTGTGGATTTGGCAGGTGGTTGAAACTGAGAAACTTCTTCTCAGATCACGCTGATTAGACCACTGGTTCTCAAACTTTTTCACATCAAAGACCCTTAAACTCACAAAAACTAGACCATGTACCCCATCTCATAAGATTTGAGCGCTAAGATGTTTTATAAAATAAAGTGTTACAAACCCAAAGCCAAAATTATAGAGGACTGAAACTGCCATAATCAAGAATAAACAAATAATCACTTAGTTCATAAATAAATATACCACGAAATGTCCATATATAATTTTCCGTTTAATTTATTCATATAAATTCATTTATTTGTGTATTAGTTTCCCATTTTATTTATTAATGTCTTGATTTTAAATGTACATTTTTCCCTCAATATATAAAATAAAAAATAAAATTTGCAATAAAATAAATTCATGTGCAAAGCGAAAATCATACAGAAATAATAGGAAATAAATACTACTTAATTAGATACATTCATTTATTTATTTAAAATTATTTTTAATTTTATTAAATTTTAAATTGTATCCAGGTTGAAAAAAGCTCCAACAACATAACCTCAGAATGATCCTTTGTAATATTTCCCCTGTAACAAAGTTATTGTTTAACAACATCAATAATAAGGTAGAGGAAACTCTGGCTGGATGGCACATTTCAGTGATGAAATGGTGCCAGACACCTCATGTGAAAGCAGATTGGGATTTTTGCCAGCACACGGGGGGGGAAGGCAACATGGTTCCTATCGTTGCTCATAAAAAGTTGGTTTGTTGTGACATATCAGGTCCCGGAATAAAAGCTTTTTTATTGATGCTTCAGAACAGTTGATTCTCGTAAACGAATTACACAGGACAATCTGTTAATCTAAATGGAATCACTGAGTGAGGATTAAAGTTACAATATTGTTATATCCTTCCGCCCCCTTTTACTCTCCCATTCAGAGAGCTCCAGTAAGTGACTGCAACTTGTTGCGGGGAAAACTAGAGCGTTTCAGGAGGTTTACTTTAACTGTACTTTACTGCTGCCGCTGTTTATATCTGCAGGGACGGAAATCCTGACATTGCAGGCAGCCGATAATGACGATCCCAAGACGGACAACGTGCGGATCTTCTACCGTCTGGTCGGCCAAATCCCAGAGAGTCCTCGCGCCCTCTTCAGAGTGGACCGTGACTCGGGGGTCATTACTGTCCAAGCAGACAGCATGGAGGGCACAGCAGCACAGTACACTCTCACCATCACTGCTGAGGATGCCAAAGGTGATTTTGGATCAATGCAAACAAATAGCCTTCCTCATAATATTATTTTCCTTTTCTCAATCTCACAAAGGTCACACTGAAATGGTGTAAAGATCATTGTTTCTTCACTATCTCATGATTATATGTTTTATTATATGATTATTTGTTTAATGATGGGTGCCTGTGAGGGTCAATGTTATTGGATTTATTCTTATTTGCATTGATTCCTAGGATGTAAAAGTCATTGTTTTTTTTTCACAAGATGTTTTTAAAATATTAGATTATAAACATTTAACAATTCTATGTGGACAGAATGTAATATATGATATTAAATTGCATTATAAATCACAGTAAAGACATTTCCTTGAAACGATTAAGCATAGCACTTTTCATTGATTGGTCCTTTAATTTTAGTATTGACTTCATACTTCATCTTCTAGTACAGAAACTACATGGCTATGTACAAGTGATTATAAAAGGATGAAAAAAATGCATAGAAAATGCAAAGAATATCTATCTGCACAAACACAAGAGGTTGAAAACTTATTTACACCTATTTTTTTCTACTTCTACTTTTGACTATGCTTTTATTATGTTGGTAAATTTAGCCATATAAACAAATACAGTAGCTATGTTTTAGCCCCTGTCTCAATTTTTTGTCAGACAAATGATAAATGAGAAAAATCGTCAAATGAAGTCTTCAAATATGAAAATAGCGCATCATTAAAAAAGACTTTACACACCAGGTTCACTATCACCAACCTCTATTAAATTAGTGAAAATGAAGACTGAAGGACCAATTACTGTGTCAAATACCGTAAATTACCAAATAATAGCTGAGTTTAACCACAGGGTGGAGGTGTATATTTTGTCATATATTTTCCCTAGTTTCAAATAAAGTCTAATAAGAGTCTAATTTATAAAAATAAATAAATAATTAAGAAAGAAGATATGACCACTGACAGTGCATGTTTTTCTTCTTCGCCTTTTTTCGCAAGCGCCTTGCATTTATTGTTAACGTTAACGTTTAATAATGTTAAAGAACACCCTCACACAGGTAATATCACTTAATTGTCAATCGCCATGGCTCCAGGGGAGTGAAAACATGACGTACAACATGAAATTCAAACTTTGTGTTGTAAAATATGCAGAGGAAAACCCGGGAGAAGTAGCATACGTTTAACTACAGTATTGTCATCTTACTTTTAAAAAATGTAAGTTATACAGTAATCATACTGGTTTAATAAAAGATTTGATTACCATATCTTTCCAGTTTTACTGAGCTGTTTTTTTTTTTTGTCAAGAAGGAATTAATCTCCTGTCCCAAATTGTCTCAAATAAACACCTGATCCCTTAAGTGATTGTAACAAATAAACACCCCGGGCTATTATTTGGTAATTTACAGTATCAGTCAAAGAATAACTCTAACAGAGAAGTGAGAGAATAAAGAGCAAATACTGTGTTAGTGTTTTTGAACATAATTGATGCACATATTAAAACTATCATAACGGCAATGACACAAACAAAAGTTTATTAGCTTTATGAGCTCGTGCGTTGGTTACTTTGTTGACACCGTATCACCCGGGGGACGTACAGTAGGCCTGCTAGCCTTTGGGGTGACAGATGTGTGTGTGTGTGTGTCTGCTGCTGCGTGACTCAGGCCTGGTTGGATACTTGCTGTTCCAGCAGACTTTATTTGTGTAACGGGCTGACCCTGAGTCACTAACAGAAGCTGTGATGATGTCCCTGGCAGGTCTCAACAGCTCCTGCACTGTGGTTGTGACGGTGCAGGACGAGAACAACAACCCGCCAGTCTTCTCCCAACACGAGGTAAAAGGACACATGTTCAAAACCAACACACTTACGGCACACAGTAAGTCACACTTCTAATGCATCAATCTGCTCAGACCATGGCAAGCAATAGCTTTTGGGGGGGGAAAAAATCAGGCTAAATATCACAAGACATAATAAGTGGCTATTGGGCTGTGGACTGTGAATCTGCAGGTCACTAATCTAATTTTCCAGGGCAGGGAACTAGATATTGCATGCCCTCTAATCTCAGGCTTATAGTGATGGCACCATGCATTCAGTGGAGTTTTATTCTTTATTCTTTGTACTCTAAGTGGACACTGTTCTTAGAATTTAAGAAGTTTTCACTCATTTATTTATAGCAAAAACAAAAACATTGTCACGATAGAATCCCAAAAATGACGTTATCATGTCTGTGTCAGCTGGCTCTATTTAAGCAGTATTCCGGATTGCATCTACACAAAAATAATTCTCTTTTTTAGTACTAAACGCTGCTGGAAAGATGGCTAGGAAAAAAACTAGTGTATTCATGTTTGTTACAAATAAGTGCATATCAGAACAAAGAAAAAACAAATGAATGAAATGAAAATGTCCTGCACACAAACAAAAGTTATGCTTATCCTCTCTGTGCATATTCATGTGATCTAACAAAAACATTCAATAACTTCCTCATATACTGTAGAATATGTTCATATGTTAGTGTGGCAGAGCAAATAAAGCTAGAATATTGCAAAAAAAAAAAATCTAGAATTCACTCTCCACCAAAAAAAATCCTGTTTTACAGTGAATATCATCTTGGAAAAATGAATTATTAGCCCAAGTAATCTAGAATTAATTAGTCCAATGTATTATTATTATTTATGCTGAGATACATGCATTTAACTCGAGACAGTGCAATTTTAGAGGGTTTTTTAGAACTTTTGTAAACAAGTGGACCTCTATTTTTTGCCATTTGACCTTTTTCATGTTTCAGACTGAAGTGTGTTTTACTGCAGATAAAAAATACTTTATGTAGTGGATGTAATGATTTAATACAGGTGAGTCTGTGCTTCACCCTGGTCAGTGCATGAAATATATGCCGCTCCCATGTTTGGGCTCTTTGGATTTTATCAGGTTAAAATACTAGTAGTAGTGGAGCATCTACTTTACCACCTCTGCAATTTCTGTGCTCCAGTTTTAGTCAGGTCTTGTAAATGATTTTTTTTTCCCAACTGAGTTTAAAATACAACCATATCCCATAAAAAAAATGATCCACGGCAGCCTCATTTCCATTTTATATATATATATATATATATATATATATATATATATATATATATATATATATATATATATATATATATATATATATATTTGTGTGGAGTTATTTCTTGGTGACCCAGTTGGAGAAAGGCATTCCATTCATTCGGCTGCAGTCATGAGCCCAGTATGGAATGGGGTGATGTGGTTTCCCCTCATTTCTGCACTGCTGCTTGTATGAGAGAAAAATAGACAAAAGATGGGCAGTTACAGGGGGAAAAAAAGAAAGAAAACCTCGCTTCTACCCACATGCGTCACATAATAGAAGCGAGAAAATTCATGAGGGTTGGGAGCGACATACGTGGGAGAGCCGTCATGCTGTGATGATGAGGAACCAGTCGCTGGCTGTTCTCTCTCCAGTGATACAAAAAAAGCTGCACACCAGTGCACGGGTCTGTGAGGGAACGTTTTATTTAAACGGGGAGAGAAGGTGCCATGTTGAAGTTTAACAGGCGCAAGCTGTCGACTGTTGACTTTTGGACAGTGTTGTTCAGTACAGATGCACAAACACATGTTTTCACGAGTGGTTCAGTGACAAATAATGGTCGGCTAGATGAGACGTTTTACAGTTTTAAAAGCATTCATCAGGTCTCTCAAAATGTACATTTTATGTGTGATTTTGGTTTCATGTCATTTGAAAGTCCATTTGTACCAGTTAAATTTCAAAATTTCCTTATATTTTTGGGAACGAAAATAGTTTCAGAGAAAATGCAATAATATATCTTTATGTGTATAGCATCACAGATAACCAAATATTAACCTTATCTGAACCTTTATGAGTTAAAGTAAACAGAGAGGAAACCTTTATGGCAGCATTCATTATGGTTTTCATGGACACAGTAAATAAACAACGCAAACATATTACATTATTTAACCTTTTTCAATTCATCTTTGGTTGTTATTCATAAAAAAACAATGAAAATATGGAAAACAATAGTATGATCTCTTTTATTCAGTATGTTAATTTGTACTTTGACATGAAAAAAAAGAAGGAAATTTGAATGGATAATGTTGGTTACAAAACAAACGTGTACTATCAAGAACAAACACACACACACACACACACACACATGCAGAGGTGGAAAATGCTCTTGAGAAGGGTCACGCTTCAGTAGTGCAGCTTTTTCCATGGGTATGTGAAGGCAGCACTATAGGGGTGATGTGGGAGGCGAGTGGTGACAGGGCTGGGTTCAGGGACCCTGTGGATGGTTCAGCCAGATCAGAGGCATGGCTGCTTCACTAGAGGACGTCTGTGAGTGGCAGATTAAAAGGCTGTCCAAACACACTGAGGTGTGTGAATAAAGGTCAGCTAACACCAGGAGGGCAACAAGGGGCAAAGGCGGACTCACATGTAGTCACAAATAGTCACATCAGCGCACTCAGCCAACACAAATTGAGCAGGCAGTCATCTATAACGGGCTGTTTGCAAAAAAAAAAAAATGACAGGGGCCTGTAACTGGAATAAATATTTAATCATATTATATAATATTTAATGTAGCTGCTAAGGCAGAGTCATGTAAGAAAAGGGTTTCAAAATTCCAGGAATTTTCAAAGTTGGAAACGTTCCATGGGAATGAACAGGAATATACATTTTTAAAATTTAAGGCTGGTCCTTCACAGGAAAGTTAAATATGGGGAAAATAACATAGTTTAGCACAATTTCAGCTAAAACAACTCATTCACATGCACACAGCACAGCCACGTGTTTGGGCCCAAAGCTCAAGACTATTGCAACATTTTAGCCCACAGACTATAGAAAGTCAAGTAAATTTTAATAATATTATGGGGTAAATATATGTAAATTTAATATATTTGTACTTGTTTTCTTTGTGTTATTCTGTAGGCCTATTAATTTATTAAAATGATTCTGTTTTATTTTATGAAAATGTAAAGCGTTGGGTGCCTAGAAAAGTGCCATACAAATAAAATGTATTATTAGTATTATAACAAATAGCTGGTAAGCTAGGTGCAAAATGTAAGCTGTTTTTTTTATTTTATTGATATATCTTTTCTGTAACAATACCAGAAGTTATATGTTAACTGCCAAGTATTTTGAATACCATTACATTTTTTTAGCTAACTATATTTCAGTTTATGCCATTCCATTGGTGTTTTTTCATGTTTTACTTTACGAAAAAATGCTACATTCACCATCTGATGTGTGGAAGCATTTCTCACAAGCTAATGTTGAGGGAAACTCTTTGTATATGTGTGAATATCTTAGACATAGACATAGGTGAAGAATGCTACAAAAAGGCTGCAGCATATTGCAAAGTGCCAAAAAGGCTCAAAACATTCAGCAGACAAGAGTAATTAATTATTATTATTATTAATTAATCACAATTAATCACATCACAATATTTGCCCCAAAAGCAACATTTATTTTATGAATTATGGATTTTAGTCGCTATATGTAGCACATTTTCTAAACATTTATCCTTAACCACTGATAGTGGTCTACAGTCCTGGGAAATATGTCAGTGTTTCAGATGTTGACATGGTAATATATTTCATTTTACAATTCAAATTATCTTCTACATCTTGTTAAAATATCTTTGAAGCAGTCAGTCCCTATCAGTAAAGATGTTCTGTTTTATAACGTGAATGAGTAATCACAGCCATCAAAAGTACAGTATTCACTGCGTCACCGTTTTGATGATAAATGAACACGTTCTGTTGAATGATCTCACATTTTCCGTCTCCTCCCAATCAGTACGGGCCATTTCACATCCCGGAGGACGCTCCAGTGGGCACCACAGTCACAGCTGTGCTGGCGAGGGACGCCGATGTTCGCGGCGGGGTCAGCTGGCAGGTGGACTACCGTTTAGAGTCTGGCAACGAGGAGGAGGTCTTCACATTAGTGACAGACAAGCAGACCAATGAGGTCTCACTAGTCCTCTCGAAGGTAAACAACAATTGTCCTTTGTCCTTTGTTCACACACATGCACACACACACACACACACACACACACATACACACACTTGATTTCCTCAAAAAAAAAAAAAAAGTTATCCAGATAAGAAACTCCTAATAAGTCCAAGGTTAACCCAAATAGTTGAGTGTGTAAGTTATCCTGTTTCTGTTATATAGATTACACCATCAGGGGGTTGGGGTCATTCAGAAATTCCTTATTTTTGAAAGAAAAGCAGTGTTTTTTTAATGAAGATGACTTTAAACTAATCAGAAAATATTAGTTTAATATAATATGCTATTGTGGTAAATGACTATTCTAGCTGCAAATGTCTGGTTTTTGGTGCAATATCTACATATGTGTATAGAGACGCATTTCCAGCAACTATCACTCCAGTGTTCTAATGGTACAATGTGTTTGCTCATTGCGTCAGAAGGCTAATGTAATAAAATTTCCTTTTTTTTAAAGTGTGACTTTTCATGGAAAACATGAGGATATTATTTTGATATTGCAGTGCGAAGATGTGACAAAAATAGTATTCCAATCTGTCAATACTTCAGTCCCACACGCCTCAAATAAAAAAAAGAGTCCAGATGACAATGGGATGTTTTAGCCCGATAATCTCTCCCTGTCCCTGGGGCACAGCGCCCTTCGCCTGCCTCCTATAATCCAGCACGGTGTTTAGGATGTAGGGGAAAATATGTGTGTGTATTTGTGTGTGTGTGTGTGTGTGTGTGTGTGTGTGTGTGTGTGTGTGTGTGTGTGTGCTCGCATACCTCATGCTCTTTGTAAGTGGGCCAGGCAGGAGTCTAGTATTTTCAGCCTCTCTGTGATTGAATATTGTGTCACACACGCTCCTCTGAGATGAAGCAGGAAGGAGATATCTAAAAGCTAAAAATGGATCCTATTGTATTATTTCAGATTAACACACAAAGATTTCTGCAGCTGTTTAAAGCTCTCGTGTTGACCTTGGGAGAGTCCACTGGAACTAACTTCAAATCACCAGGGAGGAACACTGTTTATTTAGGTTACTTTAGTAAAAATGCAAGCTGCTACTGTATAAGAATCTGAATCTATGGATCATTGGCCTATAGAGTGTGCAGCGACTTCCAGATTTGCCCTCCAGTTAATTTGAATGGGGTTAATGTAAATCATTCTTGCAGCTCCTGTCAAATTCAAGTAAAATGGGTCAATTCGCAGTGGATATGATACTTGGAAAATGTATCCACTGTTTGACAGCCTCTATTTTTCCAGGATTGTATGAAGAGAAGGTTTTTTTGGACCCAATAGCATCATGTGACAGACGTTTTGGCCACTAGTAAAATTGCCATCAAAGCCCTGAGTGTGTCTTAAGTTCCTCACAAATAAAGCCCCGGTAGATTAAAATGCACTTGAGAGAATCCTTCCATAAATCATTGTGTTACTGTGTGAGGTCAGCACCAGGAGGCAGACACATTTCATTATTAGAAATTACACAGCCCAAGTGAATAATTAGATTGTGTGAGCAGACAGTAATGGCAGTTCACAACACAGGCTAGAGGCTGACAATTGAGGTAAATGTATAATGAACCATGGGAAATGAATAGAATCTAGGAACAGTCAAGATTGGACATTATATCATACGGTATGCAAAATCACTTTTGTTAAAGTAAAATTAAATTAAATGGTGATGATAGAATTCAGGATCAATCTATATATATCAATCTATATATTTATGTGATTTACATAAACACTATAAATATGGTATAGTGCACAAAAGATCCTCCTTCTACCAATGATTGCACTGTCTCCAAAGAGGTGTCAGACTTGTAGGTGGTAAATGTGAGCCACATAAAAACGCCCAGAAACTGATTGGGACCCAGAGGGTTAATACATATTCATCCATTGGTGACTAGATGTGTGAGTCACTGGCTTGAATCAATCTACATTTTGTGATGTATGCAAGATGAGTCATGAAAATGACATCAGCAGGAACATCGGGGCAATTTAATATAGAATGTGCTATTAAGCTTAATAGGAATAATTAATTATCACAGGAAGGAGATATCTTTTTTAGGGACAGAAAAATTGGACTTGAAATGAACGAAATAGATGATTAAGATATGAACTGAGAACTGCATCGAGAAGAAAATGCATCTCACCCGATGGGAACACATTATCTAAATAAAAGCATGGCATGTTTTTCAAAGAATAATAATCAGAAGAAACAGATGATCAGTTTATAGATATTCAATTTGAGATATTAAAGATATCTGTCCACTGCAGGCTAATTCACATGTCAGATAAAAATACAGAATTAATCAAAAGTAATCCCACCATGTCAAGCGTTTGAGCAAATCTAGTGGTTCAGATGACTGATTGTAGCCTCCAGATAGTTTGTGCTGATACACACTGAGTAGTTTGATGCGTCACTTGCAGTGAACAGTGGTAGTCATGCACCCTCCAAGGTCTGCATTTCTTCTCCTGGACAATAGACACACTCAGCCTGTGCAGCATGATGTCAGGCCAACGCTAGTTTGATAATGTCTTGTTTTATGGGAAGACAAAGCAGATTTAAGGGAAGGACAGAACATGATTCAACAATATGATTCCTTTGCCTTCAATTTGATTCCGTTGCCTCTAAAAAGCTGTAAAATCTTAAAATGCCCCATAAGATCCAAATCACTGACTGCTGTGTAGACCACAGATTGTCTTACCCCATTAAGAACCATGTTTATAATCCCTCAAAACAAAGTCAATAGGTCACAGGCACTATTTTTAGTGCCAAATTACAGCAATTCTATCACTTGAAATATAATACTCCCAATTTTGCTTCGCATGTTTTGAACCAAAATAGCACATGCTGCTAGTATTAAAGTTGATGAAAACATTGGTTTGCGTATGCTACCTTTACAGTTGTTTACAATTTATAATATATATACTTATCACACCACAAAATATACACATCATTTATAGTTATATCTATGATCAGACATACACAAAACTGTTTAACAGTGTTTATAATGGGGTATTTTTGGAGCCACACTCATGGAAAATATTCATTACAACTAACCCTAACAGAGTGAATCAATTGGCTTGTTTCCCTTGTGACTATTGTCTGGTTCATATTGGAAATCCAGTCTGTCTTCCAAGGAAGAAACTAGAAACAGATTCCTTCTCAGAAATCTTTTCATTCATTGCAGTTTCTGCAAATCTGAGAGGTTCTACGTTGTTAAAAGGATGATGATAATATCATTGAACCCTAGGCAGAGGAATCAAAAATTGTTTTCAAAGGACCAGTTCACCCGAATGAAAAAAAAAACATGTGTTATGGGACTCCTACATAGAAAAGAATACTGCACAGACCACCGTGGTGAAAGAGGAACATGTGATCCTGGCAGCCAGTGACTCCCAGATGGTGGTAGGGAGAGAACAAAATTTTTAAGTGAATACCTCAGCCAAGTTGTGATAGATATCTAGAACGCCTGAAAGGTCGGGAGAAACCGGAGAGGAGTGAACTGAGGAACCTGGGTGCGACAGAGCAGAATGCAGACAGTTTATGTGACATTGGATGCTCCGGCTGATTAGCGTTGCCTGGGTCCAGTCTATGAGTGGGTTGTGAAGCTTGAGCCAGGGAAGTCCATGACCTGGGGGGGGGTGTGGCGAAGGAACAACCAGCAGCTGGACCAATTTGTGGCAGTTTCCAGTCGTGATGAGGGAGAGGGGAACTGTTTGGTGGGTAACATGCATGAGGAGCCTGCTGTCAAGTGCATTAACTGTCCAAGAAACCATAAGCTGAGCCAGGGGGTCAGGGGGGGTCCACGCTAGAGAGGGTCAGGGGAGTGACGGGAAAAGACTCCTGGTCTCACAGGAGTACAACATCCAGAAGAATTCTTTGGATGTCCGACATGGCAGAAGGTGGGGTTTGCTTCCTTTGAGCCCCTTCATACTCAGATGTGCCCAGGCTCTTGACCATCTGGGGCAGTTAGGGGGGAAATGTCCGGCTTGAACGCACTACAGGCAAAGTGCCTGGGTGGCAGACAAGTGTGGCCTAGTACCGGAGTCATGATAGGAACAGGACAAACTTGCCAGCTACCACGTTCCCAACAACTATCCCTCAGCCAGTTGTCGAGACCAGTGGCCAAAGAGATGTGATCCGTCAGTGATTCTGTCTCGTCCCGGGCCGCCAGTTTATCCTTGAGTGAGTTTGAGATACCGGGCAAATAGTCCTTGCAGTGCGGTCTGATTCTCACTGAGAAAGTCCACGGCGTAATAAGCCACCGATGTAGCACTGGCACAGGGAAAGGAGAAGGTACGCGGCCTACTTACGCCTAACTGGGTGGTGAAACTCCATCCTTATCCCGGATTTGGAAATTCGTGACCAAGGTGTTGTGCTCCCACATAGCCCAAAACACCTTAGCCTTGTCCATGATGTAGGTGTTGGGCTAAGGGTTGAATTAGTGGTCCGCTAAGGTGCAACAGGGGCAGGGCGGTGAGGGAGGGTCCAATGCAGTATTCGAAGGAAGGAGTACCAAGGTGATCCTAGTCGAGGAGGCAGAGGCAGGACAACAGCAGGTGGACAGTTGGTGGAGGCAGACTGGAGAGACGATCACGCTGGGAATGAGACAGCCGTGGTTGGAAAACACCAATCTGCTGTTGAGTGGTTGGAGAGCCAGGGTAATATCCTGCAGGTAATGAGCTGATTGAAGGCAGGTTTGCCGCTGCGCCCCACCTCTTACCACCTGAGGAGAAAACACACACACAGGGGAGGAAGCACGAAGGGAGGAGATAGACAAAGCAGGATACAGGGAGCTCAGGGAGTCACAGCTCGGGCTGTGACAACATATCTGTATTTTTCCACTTCATCTCAGTTTTATATAATGGTGTGGTTTCTTTGGTTTATGCATTTAGTGCTTTAATAGAAGTGTAGAAGACAGTGTTTCAAGCTTCATCCACACAACTCATACCCATCTGTTGTGTTTTTAGTAACAAGCATTTTAATTAAACTACATGGTATTCAACAACATTTCAATACATTACTAAATTACCATTCGATAGTTTGAACATGTAGGGTTGAATGATTTTAAGAAAAAATCGAGCTGTGATTTTTTTTGCCAGATTTGTGCGATTTCGATTTCATTCACGATTTCCTTCAAATCAAGTTGGAGAGCACAACAATATTTACAAGCAGAACTGATTTCAAATGTAGTCCTATTAATTATTAAGAAACATTTTTAAGAAATATGCTATACATAGGGTGACATGGTGGCGCAGGCATTAGTGCTGTTGCCTCACAGCAAGAAGGTCGCAGGTTCAAGACCCCCTTGGTCCTGGGTCTGGGACCTTTCTGTGTGGAGTTTGCATGTTCTCCCCGTGTCTGCGTGGGTTTTCACCGGGTACTCCGGCTTCCTCCCACAGTCCACAAACATGCTGAGGTTAATTGGTGACTCTAAATTGCCCATATGTGTGAGTGAATGGTGTGTGTGCCCCACGATTGGCTGGCGACCATCTGGGGTGTATCCCTGCCTCTTGCCTTAATGCTCTGGGATGGGCTCCAGCAGACCCCTGCGACCCTATGAGGATAATAAGCAGGAATAAGCAGGTATAGAAGATGACTGACTAACTGGTTTCAGGTTTTACAAAACTGAGATGAAATATTTGCAATCAGGGTTTTGGTGAACTGGCCCTTAAAAATAAATTCTGTACTTTCTGTAATTGTTTTAAACATTGCAGATCATGTGTATCTGTAGCTCTATTGAATGTTAACACTGTACACTCTAACCAGTCCACACTATACTATACTAATAGTATGGTCTGGCTGCACCTGTTATCATTTGTGCTGTTGGGGAAAAGAATGCTCCCATTTGTTTACATTTCTTTAAACCAATCACAATTGTCAAAGGTGGTGTTAAGCCCTGGATGCAGTGACAGTGTAAAAAATAGAGTTGGGTAGAACTTGTTTAAGCCCTAGTACTAAAATAGCCAAATCCCCTCAAAAGAAAATGCATTAAAAGACATATGTTGGCCCATTATACTGCATTAGTGACAAAAAAGAATATAACTTACTATTTTCAGCATGTAGGTTGCTGGCTCGGAGGCTGTTGTTCTTGTTGTTACGCTTAATGAGAGAACAGTACCAGACACCCAAAGGGGAGAAGAATTCAAACTGAAATAGTCAGCCAATGGCAGGCTTAACATTCGACATCCGCTGAGCCAGACTATTAACACTACAACTGAATCATGTCACCAATAATTGGTTTCGCCATGTTTGTGTGTGTGTGTATGTCTGGGCAGGTTCTTGACTTTGAGCGTGAGAGTGAGTACATCCTCGTGCTCAGTGCTCAGAACCCGGTGCCTCTGGTCCGTGGACGCTACGGTCCCGCGTCCACTGCTACCGTTTCCATCTATGTCGACGATATAAACGAAGGTCCGATTCTTTCTCAAAGCCATTACGAGGTGACCGTCAGAGAGGGTGAGGAACCGGGGCGAGTGATCGCCACCATTCGAGGTTATGACCCCGATTCTCATCCAATCAGGTGAGCCAACATGTGCTGAATGCTGTACGACTGGAAACTGCTCAAGAGACATTGAGTATGTTAGTCCTACTTCTGCAAAGATGCAGACGTTGTTCTTCCTGCTTTTTTCTATCCAGATATTCTCTGCAAGGGGACACTAAGAAGTACTTTTCAATAGGGAAATACTCTGGTGAACTAAAGACTGTTCAGGCCTTGGACAGAGAGGAGAACAGCACGTACACCATGGAGGTCATTGCAGTGGATGGACGTAAGATTAGCACACAACTATTTGAACGAAGGTCTATGGCCCATAGCACATATCCCATCCAAGGGTGAACTAGTAATGAAACTACATGGTATTCAACAACATTTTAACACATTACTATATTACCACTCGATGGTTTGAACATGTTGTAGGGTTGAATGATTTTAAGAAAAAATCAAGTTGTGATTTTTCTGCCAGATTTGTGCGATTTCGATGGAGAGCACAACAATATGTACAAAAAGAACTGATTTCAAATGTAGTCCTATTAATTATTAAGAAACATTATTAAGAAACTTGCTATACATAAGCTACATCGCATGCTTGAGCAATGACAGTTATTACAACTGAGGAACTAAAAGAGCCATCTATGTCTTAATTTAAAGTAAAGCAAACAAGTCTTGGGAGGGGGGGCATACAAGTCTAAAGTTATTGACAAAAACGAAACCTGAACAAAAAAAAATCACAGTTTTGACCAGCTAAAGATTTTGTTACCTGAAATCACAGTTTTTCGTTTTAAAATGAAAGATTGTTCAGGTGTAGTGTGTTTATAACTCTTTAGATTTCTGCAGAGCTACTCTGAAATGTGACTACTTACTAGCCCAATTAATTTTTCCTTTCAAACGCAAGACACACTACACTCCACAAAAAAATGAGTAGAAAAAGGAAACCTTTACAAGTACACTATAGTGAGCTGTTTACCAGTTTTTCAAAATCAGCGACTTCTGTAGTTTGATGTTAAAGTTGACTTGCCCTTAAAGCATTTGACGTATCGATGTTATTGTGTTCATCTTAGGAAACTTTTCCTTATCTGCTTCCACCCTGGTGACTGTCCACATCCTGGATGTGAACGACAACAGTCCGGTGCTGGTCGGGGATTACTCCTGGAAGTACCTGTGCACCCCTCGTTGGGAAGACCAAGCGCTGGTGCTGGCCTCGCGGGACAGTGATGGGCCGCAGCATGGAGGACGACTCAACTTCTCCCTGCGCAGCGATGTCACAGTCCGACGCAACTGGAAGCTAACACCAATCAATGGTGAGGTGTACTATAAAGCAGGGACCACCAAGGGCCAGAATTTTACCAGACAGTCACGTTGAGGGCCAGACCCTTAAATAAAAATTTAATAAAAATCTATTTTTGGCATAACATTATTTGATTGTTTATTGTTTATATATTTTTTCCATTTCATTACAAAACTGAAGGCCTTTATGATTCAGGCTCCTACCACCTAGCTATACCACAGTCAATGATATTTTCCCCTTTGATCCTCATACCGTAATTATGGAATCCAGTCATGGGCAATCCTTCTTTCTCAGATTTTAAAATTTAAAAATGTTTTATTATAACAGAATATTCTCTGAATATCTTTACTAGAGCAGGGAAAAGTCCAGCCATCGACAGATTTGTCACATTTGAGATTGAGAAGTCATCTATAATGGCTCAGCACGAAAGCAGTCTATATCCAGCGAATAGATTACTCATGATGAGTGACACGCCAGAATTGGCTCTGATCTGATCCCAGGTGCCAACACTGGCTCCAAGCCACCCTGAATGCTGCTAACTGGAGCTCGTTCCCAACCTAGGTCGAGATTTAGGCTACGCAGTCATATATATAGATATGATATTATATGTTATAAGAAATATATATATTTAGCCAAATAGCATGATCCATCTCTTCACCACTTTGGTTCAGACTGAAATGACGTTTCTTACAGCGTCAGAAGAAATTTAATGGGTTTAGCTTTTTCATGAAACACATCTCAACACTTATTGGATGGATTGCTGTGAAATGGTTTGATCCAGGTCAAAATTCCAACCCAACAACAAGGCTGAGTAATGTGACATCACTGATAATTGGACTTCTTAGTATAACCAGTGAGAATGACAGAAGCTTGGACTTACACTGACTAATAGGAATCCAAATAGGAAACTTTCCATGCTTGTGTATGGTGCAGAAAGGGATGTCTACTGTCAAGGCAACAGAGGGATCTGGCCCCTAAAGATGTGCAAATTGCCCTGTTCAAATTTCCACCTGCTTACATTTTTCAGTTGGCTCTAAGATGGGAGGTATGTAATTATTCTTTATTTAATGCAAGCTATTTACTGCTGTGACGTCTGTCATTAAGTCATTCACACAGCTCAGCCACTTCCCTCTCAGTTTTTTTTTTTTTTAATCTCCCTCTTTCACTCCTGCCGTTCCTGCCGGTATCGATTGAGCCCGGCTGTAATTATATCTTCTGTGTAATTTCTTTGGCGTCACCGCTGGGTTCCTGACAGCTAATGGGGGGCTAAAAGAGGAATCTCCCATAGTGCTTTGCACCTGGTCGCAGCCAGAAACGGTCATACCAATAATGTTTAACATTTCATGAAAAGAAGAACGTGTGTGTTTGTCTGTGTGTGTGTGTGTTTGTATGTGTGTGTATTATGACTTTTTATCTCTAAATTTATTAAATGTCCAGTGAATTTAAGCATAAAATTAGAGATGCATTTTGCCTGTGTCAACACTATCAACAGTCTGCGATTCTGTGTATGGTGTGTGTGTGTGTGTGAATGGCAAACAAACTTTTTGTTAATCATTGCAATATAGTGTAAGTGCAGTCAATTCGCCATTTAAGTCATTTTCTGATATCACAGCCCTGTTCAGATCAAAAGTGCACTGGAGCCCAGGGAATAAACTTGCATAGACGTCAATGCAAAGATGAAGCAGTGCAGTGAAAACAACAATAACAACCTCTATAGAAGTGCTGCACAGCTCTTGTGACATGAAGGGGATTGATGGTAAGGTGTAAGCATAGGGTTTAGGCCCCTCAGATAAGGGTTCAAACAGCTTGATAAAACGCTTCTATTTACTGGACAGCTTTTACGTCATGGACCAGGCGTGTATTTTAAACAGATTTACAGGGATAAGATAAGGAGTCACATACTACAGACCAGTCTATACACAGCTCCGTCTGTGTGTGAGCTCTATGACGGGATGTATGTCTTCAGTTGTTGCTTTAATGTGTTTTTTTTTACCCCACAGGAAGATATTTTATAATTGCATATGAGGGGATGTAATGGAGATTTTAGTCTAATTTAGCCCTGTCACATTATTATATAGCAGTTTTAAGTAACTGACAGGAAAATTATAGCACAGTTCTGTATGTTTTCTGTGATCTTCAAATCACCAGGAATCACATACCCGCTTCTTTTTATTGTCACTTCCTTATTGTTCATTGTCATCAGAGGTACAAACAACTTCAGTTGTGAACTCAGACCTTCTTTCCAGGGATTTGAGAACAATAATAATTATTTAAATTCAATTATATGAATATAAATTATGTAATGTTATTGAAGACCTAATTTTATCCCAGTTGTTTTTATGGACTATACATTTTTAAGGTGTGTGGCGTTTTCTCAATCAACAAATCTTTCCCTTCAGATACTCACACCAACTTGTCCCTGAACATCCCATACCTTGCCCCTGAGGTGTACACTGTGCCCTTCACCATCTCCGACAGCAGCTCTCCTCCCAGGAGCACCTTCATAAACTTGCCAGGTAATGCCGACACTCCTGCTAATGAGCCTAAGCGAGCGCGGGGAAGGCGATGAGGCCAGAGCACGGGAACAATCGATAGAGATCAACGCCTGAGTGCCAGCCTGTCCCAGCTCTGTTTATTGATGATGCAATAGGGTTTCACAAAGGCTGGTGACTACGCAATGCTCTGAAAACTATTTCCACTTTACATACGTTAGCTGCTGATACCTTACATACATCACATAAAACAACGCAGAACTTCTCACACACCGGTCAGGATTAGTGTTGGGGTAAAGAAATAGGGTTGCAGGTGCACAGACTGCTCTCCAAGGTTCCTCTGCAATTTTGCAGTCAGATAATGCTGCTTCACGTGGTATGGGAAAGATGATCCTTTCCACTTGTGAAGCGGAAATTACCAGTGTGTTGTGTTCAAGTGCTGTTGATGTTGGAGTGAAGTGAAACATGGCGGACCCATAACGGTATTTTTAAAAAAGACAATAAGTGTAAGTGGTGATGTCATTATGCCACAGCATTATGTAGGCTACACGCTAACCAACTAAAAGCAGCAGAGAACGTTTAACAGAACGAGGCACTTACCGTTCACGACAGTTTTGCTGCTCTCCCGCCATGCTGAAAGGTCAAAGTTCATCTTATCTCGTCAGCTCACGTATCATAAAAATCTTCCTGCTTTCCAGCGGAAATTACAACATGAGTGAGTATTCATGTACAATTTTGATATCAGTTTTTGGTATTTACGATAATAATTACCATTGGACATGAAGGCACATATATATCTACAAACAATCCTGAGCATATCAGGAATTCCATACATGTTATATTAAGTCATAACTATGTACTACTACTACTGTCTTCTCTCTCGCCTCTCCTGTTAGTGACAGTGTGTCCGTGCAATGTCAGAGGGAACTGCAAAATGGCTGCCAAGCAGCTGCAGGGCATGCCAACTATCCAGTCTGCAGTGGGTATCCTGCTTGGCACCTTTGCAGTCATAGGTAAGCAGAGAGGCCGATGAAAAGCGTAAATCGTGCCACTGTAATATCCACAACACAGATGTCTGTGCAACCAAAGTAATGCATATTAATGTAAAAGTTGATGTATAGAAATACTGTACTTTCCTTTATATAAACAGTAAAATAGTTTAGTGATATTGCTGAATATCTCAGTGATTATTTATTTTTTTTCTTTATTTCAGGCACAATCCTCATTGTTGTGTTTGTGAGACTGTCCTACCTGAACCCGAAACAACCAAGCAAAACCAACCAGGAGAGAGTTCCACTGAAAATGTCAATCTAAAAAATGATGTCTTGCTGTACTGACACACCAATATCACCAAAGGACGTGTATATAAATTAATCTAGATTTCATTTGTTAGATTTGCTACATAGTTTTTTTTTTTTAGATTAGTATGTGTATCTTAAGTATGTGAAGTGCTTAAGAAATTATTAACTTTTATGTTTTAAGTGTCATTTTGTACTGCTGTAGAGTATTGTTGTTGTTGTAAAACCATAAACCAGAAAAAACAGTCCTGTGAAATGCTGAGATTTGATTTTAATTTTAGTAAAACACATAAACAGAATTAAAACCTGTTACACAACTGCATAATTCTATTTAATTTAAAACATATTCTTTCACTTCATCAATTTAGTCATGTGTATGCTATAAGTCAGATATGAGTTTATCATGCAACTTGCAGGATCTTTTCTCGTCTCACTACTTGCTGCTTCTTCATTAAAAACCAAAACACACCGAGCCTGAAATTGTCCTGTGTTTATAATTGCATTAGCAGCGAGCGTACTCCAGCCTGTGTGATTAAGCTTTTAGAAACGCTGACCCAGACAACCTAACAGGCCAGCAAAGCTATATTCAGACCAAAGTGTTTCTATGAATAGTTTGACAATTGAAGGTCCACTGAATGACACGTTGCCAGCAGTGTCCAACAGACTAATTACCCTTCATTCACAAGGGACACAGCTTTGCTATGTACCCATCCCTGCGGTGAGAAAAGTATAATTAATTTGGGATAATTTAATCCACTTTGAGAAGAAAACTGATGGGAAGATAAAATGTACCAGACAAATTTGGGGGATGAAGATGTTTTTTTTTTGCCATCAATTTTATCTTCAGAATTGAATAATAATAATTTCCATTGGGAAATTTTAATAATTCGGATGCATTAGCAGTTGTTTGACATACTGACAAACTGAGAGGCTCTGAAGAACTTTTCATCTCTTTTGGTGCCTATTTTGGTATTATGGTCTGCAAATTTAGCTTAGTTTCAGCAGAATCAAGTTGCCGTTTTTAGCAAAAACACACATATATAGTTAGATGTTTTATTTTCAGGATTTGGAGAAGACCAAACTAGAGCTAAATGGAGAATGATTATTGGATTTACATTCACCAAGTGATCAAATAAACCAAAAACACTACAATGTAATGAATATGTTGTTTCATGTTGGGTGAATGTAATTTTGGGGTAACAGCAGGGGTCTGTAGGTTAGATTTTTTGCACGTCTTTTTGTTTTCGCAAGTCGACCCCTGAAAATCTTCTTAAATGTCGGCCCACTTCTAATGAACTTTAACTTGAGTTTTTTAAAAATGTTTTTTTCACAGCAGACATTTTGCCTGCCTTCTATTAAAGGGTCCCAATAGACCTTTTCCACAGCAACCATATTCATATGGAATAGCAGGTTAACACAGGTGATACCAATGACACTAATTAAGATTCTGTTCCATTATGGTCAAACTGAGTCAGGTTGCTGCTGTTGTGCACGATGAGTCACTGAAAAAGGCTCTGCCACACTGAATGGACCTTTAATTAGTGACATTCGTAACACCTGTGTTTGTGCTTCTATTTCATGTTAAAATACCTGCTAAGAAACAGGGTGTGTGGTAGACCTGGCCAGAGCGAAGGGATTTAGGAGGCAGACTCAGAGATTCCATACAAAAGCAAGAGTGACTTATTATTTTTATAGGTGCCGCCAAACAACACCAGCATTTCAAAAACAAGGTATTTACAAAAAAAAATATGAAACAGTTAACTCAACTTAAGTGAAAACAATCAATCTCAAGTGCACACAGGACATCCTCCCAGACTAAGGTCAAACAATTAACTGAACCGCCCTTTTTTCTCCTGCCTGGTGGGAGATTATAACAGGAAGACACCTGGATTCCTCCACAATGCAGGGGGGATTTGATTTTCTGCAAATAAGCAAATAATAGTTATTAATTTCTACAAGTATCATTGTTACATGTTATCCTTGTTCGAAACTCAACCCAATCTATCCTGGAAGAAAAATCCTATATTTCCAGTAAAGAACATCATTACATGTGCCTCCACACATGTTATTTACATGCTAAATACAATAAACATAACCAGCTTAATTGAATTCTCCACCCCCCTGCTATTGGTATTGTCCAATCAGGGTCTGATGATGCCTTCAAGGGTACAAAACGGGTGCTCAAACACATTTCCTCCTTTAAAATATGAGAAGAAAAGTATGAAGAAGAAAAGTATGAGAAAAAATAATTTAACTGATTTGAAAGAGAAGATAACTGATGAACTAAACCAATAAACCTATATAACTTAACATTAACTGTGTGTGTGTGTGTGTGTGTGTGTGTGTGTGTGTGTGTGTGTGTGTGTGTGTGTGTGTGTGTGTGTGTGTGTGTGTGTGTGTGTGTGTGTGTGTGTGTGTTACTACACTATTAAATGCTGGAAAAACTACACAACAAAATATAAATTATAAAGGGGACAAGTCTCACCCTCTTTGTCACAGGATGTATTAACTCCAAATTAGAAACTAAATATCTAGAGGGAACTATATTTATGTTATGACACCTTGTCACCCAGAAATAATAATGTTTAATTACACATTGCACTGTATTGTCTGCAATAGGCTACCATGTGAATTTCATTATTGGCCTTTCATATATAACATGTTTTATTATCATGTAATATGATACATATAGTTATGTAAAAACACAAAAATATTCAAGAATCACGGTTTAGAAATGATGATGAGGTCTCACACACAGGAGAAGGTTAGCATCTGTATTTTTTAATATCTCAGGTTAGCAAAATAGAACACAACCGCGATTTCTTTCATCATCTCTACTGTTTCCGGCAGAGAATCAACACAGCAACACTAGCAGAAATGACACGGCAATTACTAAAAATAACTACATTAACATATTCGCTATTGTAAATACATCCAATCAAGGAGTAAGATGCTCCCACAACTGGACATTTTCAATGTGGAGTGACTCACCAAATATACAGACAATGCTGCTCATAGCCTACCCACCCACTGTCCATTTATATTAGGCTATTTATAACTAATCAAAGCACAACACAGTGAGTAAAAGAAAAGTGCACTGAGGCAGACCCTGAGGGAGGTGACAAAGCAGAGGGGAAGGGATTTAGCTTGTGACCCAGGGGTCAAGCGTTACATTTGGGAGGTAATGAGCCGCCAACTTTGGCCTTGATGTGTTCCAGCGGATCCTCTCAGGACAAAGATGGCCGACACGGGGGTGCAAGGCCGCGGGGAGAAATGGAGGGGGGGGGGGGGGAGATTTCCAATCACTTCAGATAGCTTGGGAAATGAGAGATAATTCACCACATATGGACGGACATTCAGGGACAGGAACAGTGGAGCGCTGACTGGTTTCCCCAAGTGACTGGCCGGTTTTCCATTGCTGGTTTACCGGCACAGAGACAGAGGAGTGTTTTTCCTACCCCCCCATCCCCATCCCCACCACCACCACCACTCCGCTCTCTCTCTCTGTTTCGAGTTTCCCTGTAGCTTCGGCTATTTTAAGATTTAAGATTATGTAGTTTCATTTTGGCTCCAACTTTCAGTTTCCCATCTGTAGCTGTCAGAGGTTTATACGCTGCAGCAAGTCGTGTCTGATTATCTTTCATGAATCTAAACATAACACATAATTCTGCTAATTTAACACAATATACTGTAAATATTCGTAATATTAATAGTGGATGAAATGAATACTCATTCCGCATTTCCCCTCAGCTCAACAGGGATTTTCATTTCAATTTTTTTCTCTATTTTTGAATCTTTTGCAGTTGTCATCAGAGTTATTGTCTTGCACAAAAAAAAGTTCTGCCGTCTGTACACCACCTGTTCACCACCAAATGGCAGAAAGGCAAATTTTGCGACTTGCTGGTGAGCATAATGGAGCATTTAGCTGTGAAAAAGACAAATCTCTCCCTAAAGAGATGGTGTAGACTAAGACAGAAGTGAAAATATAATGAATGTGGACTTATATTAATCAGATAAACTCAAACATTACTTCAAATGAATGCTAATGTTGCTATATACAGCTCTATTATGGACATCTGCACTTTTCTGTCTAAAAATATTTTTTAAAAAAGCTTAATATGGAGTAAAATGAAGAATGGAAAACTGTCCTGAAAGAACATTGTGATAAAAAAAGGTAACTGGTGAGTCAAGTTTCCCCCGGATATAAGTCCAAATGCAGATAGCCGTGATGGCTACTCCAAGTGACTGCTCTGTGTTTGGATTAGGTCTGAGTCTGAGACAAGTGTTTGAAATGATTCACGTAGGAATCATGTTTATTTAGCAAACTGTGGGAGGCGCACGTTGGTTTAAGCTAATCCTCACTTCCATGCATGTTTATAGCGGAGCTGGCAAGAGAAAAGTTTAGAGTCACAGTGACCACATTAATGAGATATGGATAGGATACTGCTCTCTCTCTTGTAATATCCTGCCCCATATTTGTTTGGAGGGTCAGTCAGTCATTTTCTATACCTGCTTATTCCTCATTAGGGTTGCAGGGGTCTGCTGGAGCCTATCCCAGCGCGTTACAGTGAGAGGCAGGGATACACCCCAGATGGTCACCAGCCAATCGTGGGGCACACACACCATTCACTCACACATTCACACCTATGGGCAATTTAGAGTCTCCAATTAACCTCAGCATGTTTTTGGACTGTGGGAGGAAGCTGGTGAATACCCATGCAGACACGGGGAGAACATGCAAACTCCACACAGAAAGGTCCCAGACCCAGGACCCAAGGAGGTCTTGAACCTGCGACCTTCTTACTGTGAGGCGCTAACCCCTGCTCCACCGTGTCGCCCTTTTGTTTGGAGCGTATATTGTGTTAATTTGGGAGCATTAGAGGTGCAAGTAGGCCCCTTTTTTAAGTTTGCCACATAGACCTAAAAATATCAATTAATTAAATTAACCTTCAAAAAGAAGTGTTTTTCCCAAAAGACTCAAACTAATCCTTTATTTCCAGTCGCTGCAACTCCAACTCTCCATCTCTCCTGGTTTGAAAGTGTTTAAGCCCAAAATCCAGTTTGCATTTGTTGTGATAGAAGAACATGAGAGACCAATTAACTGTTCAATCGAGTGATTTTGTCGTATGGCTTTTACATTGCAGAGGTAGAGGTGTGGCGTTCAGCAACATGATACACTATGCTCATCTGCATTTTGATTACAGTATGATTTCATCTGGAGGCCAACACCTTATTATCATCTTATTCAATAACACTGATCACAGCCAGAGCACAATAGGCCTTCATTTGAATTTCATTGTTAAATAAAAAGCACCCAACAACAAAGGAAGAGTAGAACCATGTAGGACGCCTGTTTTCTGTGCAGTGGAAATGGAAATTCTAAAGGGTTAAAAAACACAAGTGTTCTCCCTTTGAAATGACCTGAAGAAATTGTGCAATAAACGGCCTTTAAGAGTAAACTTGCTCTTGCATCTCCTGCTCTGTCAGTAAATTGCGATGGACTAATATAAATTGCCTGCAATTACTGGCAGCTGAGAAAAGTCACATGGTGTTAGGGTTTTCCATTGCAACAATAAATTGATTCACTGACGGGAACGGTGGTGTGTAAACAGCGATTACTGGCGTGTAACGTTGCCTCATCGTGAGAGGACAAGTGCTCCAGCTGTCCACTTTTCTGGTAACCAAATGGGAGGGAGGGGGGGGTGTTGGTCTGGAAGGACTTTGGGTCTTTTTTTTTCCCTGTGGAGTTTCTGCAAGTTGAAATGATGAACGAAATTATTAGGAGGATTATCCGGTTCATACTGGAAATCAAGAGTTAAAGTTGACCCACGTTTGCAGGAGGTCGTCTCGTCTCACATAACACTGTCACCGGGGAAGCTGTTAAATGCTGTTTGCTGCAGCTCTGCTCCAGCCGTGGTGGAATGTAACTAAGTGCATTTACTCAGTTCAGTTCAGTTCAACTTTATTTTGATCCCAGAGGGTGATTATTTTTGCCGAACATAGCAATAGACAGCACAAAGAATAATACCAAAGTTAAAAAAGGCATCAAACACACATAGTAGTGGGTTGTTCTCTAGCCAAACTAACAAAGAAATGACCTATTTATACGTATGCTATGTGTATCCAAAGCCTGATATATCTTATTCATCTGTGCCGGTAGACCTCCGTTTTCCAAAAACTATTAAAAACACATATCTGCTGCATGGCACAACCTTTTGACTTTCCCCTGAAGTTAGTGGAAAAAATGACAATGTAGTATGAAGTCGTTGCACTAACAATGCTCTTCGAAGACTGAAAACGGAATCGTTGTTTTTAGTCTTTTTTTTTTCCACAGAAGAAAATCACTTTACAAATTAAGATTTTACATACAAAACATAGTTTAAGCTTCTAAAATATAAGGTTGTTATAGATAGAAGAACCATATAACAAATCAACAATACAGAAACAGTTCAAATTACCTCCACTAGCTACAACAGTAAAATGCAGTACAGTAAAAAACACATCAATGCATGAGGAATGATATGTGTAATATAATATAATATATATATATATATATATATATATATATATATATATATATGCATCTCAGATGCTGAACTCTGTGACGGTCCATTTTTATTAATTATATATGAAGCACTTTTCCTTTTGATACTTATCATTATCCTATGTTCTATCCTAATGTAGTACTTTTATATTCTTATACTGTATGTTATATTTTTATTATAATATATACAATATATATATATTTACAATATACAATATATATATTTATGAATAGTGTATTTCTGATGAAAAATGTTCTCCACAATGTTCTCCATGTTCAGTCTTACAACATTGTAACCTCTTGCAAGGATAGGTGTTCTATCAATGTAGAACCATTTAAAAAGCACATTACTAATGTTTTACAGCTTCAAAATGAAAGCTTGAAAATAGAAATGTGAAGAAAGAAAGATTTTAAAAGAGAGAAGGTCATAGTTATTTTTTTTTCGTACTAATAATTCATTCAATACAGCGATTTGGTGTTCTGAACAGGAAAACAGTTTATAGTGCTTGTCACATGAAATGGACATTTGACAGAGTATGTGCGTCACTCATACTATTTCTGGCATTTCGGAGGCTGTAATCACTCTTACATTTCAGACAGGAAGCTGGAAATCAACAATATGATTCAAGAAGCAGCTGGAATATATGCACATGAAAGCAAACCTGACTCTAAAATACTGGCCTCTATTACTGTATGTATTTCAACAGTTTTTAGTGGTAAATCAGCAGTGTCATCAATTATTCCTAATTGCAGAGTTGCTATTCATGTGTTGCTTGTTTAGATCTGCATATTCTTTATAGTTTCATGACGGATCGGATGCTCAGATAAACATCAGTTTATAATGTTAAAATATTAGATAAACACATTTGTTAACATAATCGCTTTATTTATTTGAACACAAGTTATGTTTGGATGTAAAATGAAATTCATGGGAATGCATCATAATTAATCTACTACATTTATCTCATTAGCAGAGCTCATCCACTGCGACAATCATTCTCAGACAAGAAGGAATCGTGAGAAATGAACACAGAAAGCAGTTATGTAAATTTTAGATTTCTTAGTCATCAGCAATCATTTACTGTATTGCGTAGAATTATGAATATGAAAATGTTTTAATGGGCAGGAGCATAAAAAAGGCACCTACAATGTATTTTATTTATGTAACCTGAACTACTCAAGGTAGTTTGTATTGAGCCTCAGTGAACAGAATTGTGTAGATTGAACTTGTGAATGTCGAAAAACACACACAGGCATGGAAGAAGATAATAATTCCTTAGAAGTAAATGACATTTCCTGTGTTTTGTTGCATTTTAACACTATGTCAGGGCCAGGTAATCTAAAGGACTTTGAGATGCAGTTTAGGCTCAAAATATATGGAGCAAAAAAGGGTCCAACATAAAAGTAACCGCAGTAATGTTTCATAGCATTTCTTGGTCCCAGTGGAATCTGGAGTATGTGTATTTTCACCAGCCTAGAGGACAGTTCAGTGACATATAGAAATTTAGGGCACTTTAGTACATGGTTAGACATTTAAAGAGACATTTCAGTTCATGTTTAAACATTTAAAATGGCACTTTAGTGCATGTTTAGACATTTAAAGGAGCACATTTGTGCACATATAAAAGGGCATTTTAGTGCATGTTTAGAGTTTGAAAGAGCACTTTAATGCACATTTAGACATTTACAATGGCACTTTATTACATGTTTAGACATGTTTACATGTTTTAAAATGCACGTCTATGTTCATACTTCAGTAGCAAAACAGCTCTGTTATGCAATGTTGTCTCACTGGGTCACAAAACCTCAGAACTGGTTCTTCTTCGGGTCAATTCAAGACTTCTCATGCTCTTGATTCTACTCCCACTCAGTTTTCTCTCCAGTTAACTGTCTCAGGGGTGCCATCCTTTCAGAGAGGATGGGCATGAACTTTCTCATGTAGTTTATTATTCCATTAAACCTCTGTTCATCCTTCTCGCATTGTGGCCTTGGCATCTTTTCAAATGCTGACACTTTTCTGGTATCTGGTCTGATTGTTCACGCTTTTGTGCTTTCACCATACTATGCTGTCGTCCATAGATCCTTCCAGGTGCTCATAGATCATGTGTTTTGTCTTGCGATGCATCTCAGATGCTGAAGCAATGCCAAAAAAACAGGAATCTATATGGACTGTTATATAGGCACAGTTTTGAACTTGCATCATCCAGTTTCCATTGGCAGAATCCTGATGATGCATCTAGCTCGCTGTAGTATTAAGCATTCGTTAACTGTAACTTTAAGTCTATTAATGATAGACAAACCTATAAAACCAGCATATTCTTTGACACCATTATGCTCCATTCTGTCCTTGTATATCACTTTCAACATGCATTGTCCTTTCTCATGTATGATACTCATGCATCGCTCGAGTATCCACTTACTTTCTGGAATGTAGCTTAGGTCTGGATCTTATTTTCTTGAACTCAGTCTGTGATTGCACACGTCTGAGCTCCATTATCAAGTTTCACTGCAATACATATATCATTCACTTAGGTGTCATTTATCTTTTTTTCCCAGTTTTATTCTGTTAGAACATCCACATAGAATTCCTCAGTGTCACTCTCATCCACTGTGTAGACTTTGCTTTTTTAGGTTTTATTTTTTTTTACAGCACTGTGGTTTCATTTCAATTGTGTTTATAGCACCTGTTACATGCTTTGACATCTTTTGGGAGGATGCTGTGTGCCAGATCAACCACATGTCCCCCCTTTTCCCTCTCTAGTCACTGGTTGATTCCATTTTTCATTTCAAAGGTGATGTTTTCCATTTCGACCACTCTGTGGGCATCCTTTCCCCCTTCGTCTGCACCGCAGCTTTCACTAAACATTTATTTTCCTCGCATGTTGCATGTTTACAATCCCTACTGAGTATCCTCCCTCAATATTCTCCTTCTTAGACTCATATCTGGAATCCTGCACACAATTATTCCTTCATCACTGAATCTGTCAGCCCTCCATATTTGTCTTGCATCTGTTCCTCAGCTCAGCCTTTCAAACATTTGATGCTATATACTTGAAGGGAAAACAGTAAGCCTTAAACTTCTTAAGCTGGAGTTATTTTATCCAGCTTTCTCCATTTTGTCCTAATCAGCATCAAACGTAAAATCATTATAAACTTCTAGCGCTTCTTCGCCCACAATGTGCAGGAAGACTGAAACTAAAAACAGGAAACTTTTTGTCATGAAATCAATCTACAAGCATCATATGTGTAATTCATGGCACAGTTCAGATGGGATAAAAAACATATTTGTATATATTCTTTCTGATATAAAGTCCCATTAGGTCCACCGGAAAGGAAAGTACTTAGTCTCTCTCTTGGGGATTGGCTGAAAATAAACTCATACACCGCCCATGTTTATAGTAATGAAGAAACATGTGAGCCACTACAATGGTGTGAGTCACGCTTGTGATTATGGGCAATAATGAAAGTCTATGGCAAGAAGGAAAAAAGCTATATCAGGCTTTGGCTGCACAGGCACCACTAGGATTCATTTTTTAGTTTTTTTTTTTTGGTCTTTTTATAGTATTTGTTGATTCTAAGAAACATTTAGAATATCACTGGGTTATTTAATTCAACAAATACAAAACAATCCATCAAATTGTAGGGAAATAAAAACATAAAAAAATACAGTCTAACAGTGTGAAAAAATCTTCCCATTCTCTTGAATGAGAAAATGTGTCCCGACTTTTGACTGGTTCTCTATTTAAATATATGTAAAATACAGTAAATTACATATAGGTGCATATAGGTATCAGGGCAAAGTGGTACATAGTACAGAGAAAATGGAGAGATGAAAACCAGATTTGGCTTTCATATCATCTTTTGTTGAAGCTTTTCCCTTTTTTCTTTACCTGCCAACCTGTTTCTATGGCAACATAAGATCCCTTTGTATACCTTCTCACACAAATTGTACAGCTTTCCACTTTGTGTGATGCCAATGTTACTTTGCTGCTCACAGCATTCAATACTATTTGTCAACTGACCTTGAAATCTATATAGAAGCTTTCTCTTCATCAGCAGCTAGAGATTTCCCAGTTGCCATGGAATTGTAGCTGATAATATTTGGTCCCTCTTATATCAAAAAATGTGTTTGATGTTTAAGTTACATTTTCTCATAAAATGAGGACTGTTGATTTGGTTCCCATGACTTACACTGAAATTGCTTCAAGTTGTGATTTTCTTAGAGCCAGTACAAACAGAAAAGTTACAGCGATCATCAACCCTGTCTATGAATATACAAATATATTTTGTCTCAAAACTTGCACTGAAAAAATATTTGATTTTACAGAATCAGTTGTTATGGCCCGATTATCATTCAACCTTAATTTTTTGCCTTGATCCAAATGATTTCTTAACATTTTAGTTAGTAAACTAAACTAATATTTTTAAATTGAACCAACCTAATGTATTCACTTTTAACAGAAGTAATATTTGCATTGACATTAGTTAAATACTTAACTTAATACTTGTAACCAAATTATAATTTTCACATTTGATTTAATTTCAAAAATAATTTGTATTTCTCATACAAACTCTCTTTACAAAGCCACTTGGCCAACAGATTACTTTAAATGTATAAACTTTAGCCCTGGATGTTAGCCCAGTTGGACTAGCAATGTCTTTTGGCTTTTTTACATTACTGATACTTGTAAAAGCATGATATAAATAAATTTATTATTATTCATGGTCATAATTTACCATTAAATGCTAGCTAGCCAGCTACTGCCAGGTAACTAGCCACTTACTGCCAGCTACAATCATTCCAGGTATCACCCCATTTAAGGTGGCTAGCTAGCTAGTTTTGACAACAGAAAACACAATATTTTTTTTGGACAAAAGCCACGCAGGATGTAACACAATGTCAAATAGTGCATCTAGACCAGCATGTCTGATAGACAGCTACAGGACTTGATGTGCTTTGACTGTGTGCAATGCACACGCAATTACCATTCAACTCAAATTAAAAATATTACCTGCAGGTCATAAAGAAAAAATATTACCATATTTTCCGGACTATAAGTCGCGTTTTTTTCATACTTTGGTTGGGGTGTGACTTATACTCCGGAGCGACTTATGTGTGAAATTATTAACACATTATTACCGGTATATCATTTCACGTTATTTGTTACTAAACCACAAGAGGGCGCTCTAGGCTTGTGTTGATAATTTCAACATTGATGGTAATTTTTAAAAACAACTGAGAAGGTCTTAACAAAAACGGCACCGAAAAGAAAATCATATTCTGCAGATTACAAGCTGCAAGTAGTAAAATATGACGTCTGACGTCATCGACGTAGAAGAGGAAGCGCCACGTCCTGCCTCCGGAGTTAGAGGAGTTGAAAAGTGAAACCGAGGATGAAGATTTCATTGTATTTTAGTTACTGGATATTTGGAGTGACACGGATGGTTAAGTTAAACTTCTTAGCATGTTATTGATGCTATAGTTATCGGAATAACTCTTAATATGTTAACATACCAGGCACATTCTCAGTTGTGTCATGTAACATCAGCACCGTTCACCTGTTGTTTCCTCTATTTTTATTTTAAATTGTTCATCATTTAAATTTTAAATGACATGTCTGTTCTTGGTGTTGGATTTTATCAAATAAATTTCCCCCAATAATGTGACTTATACTCCAGTGCGACTTATATATGTTTTTTCTTTCTTTATTATGCATTTTATGGCTGGTGCAACTTGTACTCCAGAGCGACTTATAGTCCGGAACGGTAATTTAAGAGAGATCAAAAACTTACCTTTGGGGCCTTTGGATGTATATTTAGTTCAGTATAAATCAAACTTGATGTCTCTAAATGCAAAAGGATGAATTTCACAATCAAATCAATAATCTCAGGTCAAATCCGTACATATTCCTGTTTTATTTATTTTGTCTTATTACCTTAGTGCTATTTTTATTGCTTATTTTTAATTGTACAGCTGTTTTGTAATATATTCATAATATACTTTGTAATATAATTATCTGTAAATTCCTGTAAATAGGCAACTCTTGCAACTACATATTTAGTATTTTTTGTATATATTTATCTTCTTGTATGTAACACGTTCTTCTGTCTCTTTTAAGTTACGATTTTTTTTGCTACAAATGACTCAGGGACACGCATAAGAACATGTACAAATGGCCATAAACTATATTCTATTCTCTTCTATTCTAATTGTATCCTGTTTTAGATGTCAGTTATTAGTTTGAATGAACAACTGCATTTTACGCTTCTTTCAGTGTCTGTAAGTTGAATATTGTTTCAGAATTGGCTACAGACTATTTGTGATATACCATATAAATGGTATGGTATATAAATGGTTATTGATTTTGTATTATTGATATCCTAAAACAAAAGTAGCTACAGAACTTTTCAAATTCCTCCAGTACGTCTTCTGAAAAAGGGACAGCAGCAGAATCTGGAAAAACAATTGCATGAAAATGTGGCGATCATTCATCCTTTTCAGACACTCATCCCACTCACATCATCCACAGGCCTTGACACATTTCCATCTCCATCTCGGCCCGAGCATTTGCATGATTGCACTTCTCAGACTTATCACGGTTCAATATGAAATTATAGAAAGCGGTGAACACCACCTTTTCAGTGAATGCGGAACTTGTTATTCCTTGAAGACACATGAAAAGTGACAAGTATTTAAATATTAAGACATAGCTGCCCCCACGTTTGGAGAGCTTTGATGTGACAATCTTGAGAAAAGAGAAACGGACCTACACAGACACACACACACACACACACATAGAGTCCACCTACACTATCTCAGTGCACAGAAAAAGTGGCAAGTGACCTTTGCAATCAGTCATGAGCTGATGCTTGAGTGGGACGAGACCTACTGTCTGTGTGTGGGAGAACTTGCTCTGAAAAATTGTAGACAAAACACATGAGAAAAGGGAGAAAACGAAAGAGAGACGAGGAAAAGGTTGAGAAAAGTGTGTAGCGAACTGTGTAATCACCAAAAGTGACCAAGTTGTAAGGCACTTTGAATTCAGGCGTCTTCTAAAGATAAAGTCTGTTTAATACAAAATTCCCTCATTTTGTTTCCAGGGAATCATTTCATCACCGAGCTGTAATATTAGTGTTGTATTTGCATGTTGACATTAGCCAGTTTTTACTATTTAAGATGCACATGGAGTAAACTTTTTTGCAGATTTGATTGCTGGAATAGTTTTGGCATGCTTTGTTTTTCCAGGAATCCGCTCCAGCTGTTGTCTTTTTTTTTTTTTTTTTAATGTGTTTGGTGTGTATGACATGTCGGAGCTGATCTCCAGCTGTTCTTGTTGTCCTCCAGATGTCGACGTGCTCCTGACTACCTATGTGCCTAGTTAGACATTGAACATGGGAGTGGTGGAAAGTAGCTAAGCATATTTACCCAAGGTGCTTTATTTGAGTATTTCTATTTGATGCACTTTCATACTTAAGAATACTTCTGCCACCACTGGAAACATGGTGCATGTCTTTGTTTTTCTAGTGGTGTATTCTGATTGGATCAAGCGATGATTGTCTTAGAGAGATCCCAAAAGGATGGAGTTGTGGCTAAAATGGCCAAAAATACACTACCAAATAAAAGAGGGGTTGTGAGAAAGTGTCTGAAGAGCAACATCCACTGATTCTCTAAATCTCATAATCAGTTCAGGAGCACAGGAAACTTGAGTCTTACCCAGAGCGCTTCATGTGAAAGGAGGGATGTATTCTGAACAGGTCACCAGTCTGTTACAATAATACAGAACGGAAATAATACGGATACAATTGAATACATTGAACTGAAAAACATGAACAAGTATTGCTTAGAATCATGTCACCTGCAAATACAGACATTATTTCTTCTTCAAACACACAACAAAAATAAAGACGCACAATTAATTCACCCAAACACAATGAAGGGAGATTCTGATATGCATCTTAAGCCCCTGGCCTATTTTTCAGTTTCCCTGCTATAAATGATAATAAATATGGAATATCTCTACAACCACAAAGGTCATGTACTTTAACCTGGTATCAAAAGAAAACTACAACTTGTGAGGTGACTACAGAAGTGTCAGAATCAATTTATGTTGCTTTCACAGAACAAATATAGTTTAGTTAAAACTTAAAACTAAAACAAGACCAAACTGACCTAAATCAGGAAAAATCCATTATTTTTCCATAAAATTATAGAAATTAAACTAAAGATCATTACAGAACATGAAGAATATAATCTGTAAGATGTTTAAAAAGAAGAATATAAAGGACCTGATTAAATAATCACACTTAAGCTTATAAATCTAAATTTAAAATCAAAATAGAAGTTAGTTGCAGCCCTACTACTGATTTTATATTAAACCATTTTAAACCATTTTCTGCCGTTGCCATAACTAAGCGTCATGCTGCAAACGTAAACCGTGAAAGTTTCTGCGCCTAATGGGCCTTACCCTGAAAGCTGGGGACGTGTGTTTATGCGAAAGGCAGTGAAACATCGTTTTAAGGAGACAAAGTGACCTATTAATCAAATAAAGCCACAGTTATGGGTCTTTCTATTTTTATAGCTCCGGAATAATAGCTCTCGTCATGTGCCAGTTGTAATAATGCCAATCATCATTTCACAAAAGTGGACATGCTTATCTGTCATCAGAAGAGAGCTCCATAAACACTAAGTGGATGGAAAGAATCTGAGGGCAAGAATCATCAAGCCGTTAACTCAGCAGCTGTTAGGCGGTTTGTTTCTGTAAGGGATGCGGGCTGGCCTGTGCTACGGGCCCACTGATTACCGCTTTTACTCCACGGTGCTTTCCAACATCGGGCTGAGCGCTTGGCACACATGTGACCTATTGAACAGTGACTGGAAAGCTTTGCAAGTGGTGCTGTCAACACCGGGACATAAATAAAGCTAAAGATAGTGTGATGTGGCTTCAGCCCAGGTTTCTAGTCAGCCAAGGGCTTTTTATAGAAACACTCCGATTTATAAAAGGCTAACAGGGACTATTTTTGACCCGGTGGGCTTGGTGGGGATAGGGATCTTGGAAACTTGTGACGCTTCTGGGTGCATGAGTGACCCCTCTGACTTGAACGTGTCGGTGGTGGTTGGTTGTGGGGAGTTGCGGCAGATAACAGACGCGGCAGGGATCAAACCGGCCAAAAGGCCTGTGATGTTTTTGGAGACGATCCAGAGAGACAGACAGAGAGATGATCACATGGGTCTATCCCAGTCAGACCCATTAGGTTATCAGATCGCTTTTTAATGGTTCAGCCTGGGGCTAGAATTTAAATAAGGCTTTAGTTCACTCTGTTTCACTTCAATCGAAAATGTAATGGATTTTAAATGACAGGTAAAATATACGCTTGAGTCAGTTGTTCTGTTATGTTTCAGCCCTAATATCATTGCCCTCCATGTCTTGACTCTTACTTCCTTTGTTGTTATTAAAGCAGAATTAGCAACATGTTTTTGTCCATGCTAGCAGTGTGATTCCAGGGAAGGCAATGTCAGGTCAGTCCGTCCATCACTTTGATCCAGAATGAAATATCTTAAAACTATCACATGGCCATTAAACCTGTACAGACAACCACGGTCCCCAGACTAATATGACTTCACAGATTTTTTGGGGTCGGGATGTGAAATTTGGTGCAAATATTCAATGGATATATATGGTGATCCTGAATCTGACTGAAAAGGCTATGATTATCATCAGTTCATTTCCATTTGCTGATTATTTGGTTTTATGATCAGTTATATGTAGCCTATACATAGAGTGCTGCAGGAATGACTACAAACCCAGAAATAAACTGGCATTTTAGCACTTCCCCCGTCTCAAAGTATTTTTTTAATGGTATTAACATAAAATAAGGCCTGTGATTAAAGCATGCTAATGGTATTTTATCATTTCGGCCTATCACATATCATATGTTAAAAAAGGAGTTGCTAACACGTGGTTCAATGGGACTGGAGTTGAGTTGTCAGTCCAGTCAAAGCAGTGTAGTTTGTTTTAACTTAACATGTAACTTTCTTTTTGGTTGTGTTCATGTGTGGAGGTTATCTTGATGAACAAAAATTGTAAGTATCATAATCTTTTGTTTGCCACAAATCCAATGGAAAAATCCCATTGTTGTTTTTGTTCAGGGAACCAGGGCAAAGTGAACGTCTATGTTTACCTACAAACATACATCAACCCTGCAGCACTCTATTGTTACATTCCGTTAATTTGTGAAAGCTAGCATTGTATTTTACCTGCTAGACATTAGGATATTTACATTGCTATTATGAGCATTGGCAAGCTGACAGTAGGAGCTCAGGAGCTGCTAGCATAGCTGTTGACTCTTAATCTTGTGACCACTTACCAAAAATATAGTCATGCTAAATGCTACCAAGAGACAAAGCAATGTTGGCATTGCAAGAATCATGCTGAAGTCACAGCAAAAAAGCCATTACATGACTGTAATGTGATGAAACAGACAATGTTGGCACCAATCTGATGCATTTTTTGGGGTTAAAATGGCTCAAACACAACATCTGCTGTATAAAATCAGTTCATAAAACACAATAATAAAATTCACAATGATTTCGTAAGCTTCTGGGACCCCTTTAAGGTGAGTAGATGCCATTGTAATGAAGTGTACTCTTTTGTCAGCTTGATGGCACGCCATCCACTGCAGAGCCAAAAGATGCCACTAACATGTATCATGTCAATACTCAACACCGGAAAGTTATTCGGTCTATTGGTTTATGACACTGATTTATAGCAACTCTCTTCAAATGTGACTGAAATAGCTGTGCATGTTTCAGACGAGGGATTTAGAGTTAGTTTGTCATACTGTATGCACTCGGTGAGCCAAACGTCTCTGACGGTGATTTTAAACAGATGTGTATGAAATAAATATGAGTTGACTGAGCCGTGATGCAGCACTAACTGTATGTTGCTATAGTCACCCGAAGCAAACAGTGGTCGTTGGAGTGAAGTTCAGTCAACTTCCCTGAAGACCGTTCAGGTGTCTGGTGCCTGCTCGGAAAATATCATGGCTCAATTATGTGTAACCGCAGACTTTCAAGATCAAATGTCAAGGGTCAGGGGTCAGGTTGTGACGGTGTATCGGTGTCTCAATCAACTGAGAAACTAAATGTTATAGAAAATCAAGTATCAAGGCCAGAAGGCGTCAAACCTATATTTTCTGAAAAAATTGACCATAGATCAAAGCCTTTATGGCCCTGAGTTGACAGCCGAGTATAGAATTACAGATCATGACCTCCCCTCCTATGGCAGAGAAACTCTGTTTTCTTTAATTATCACAGCAGACCCCCAGAAGTTTCCCAGGAGAGGGAACCTCATCTTTTCTTGTAGTGTGATTTATAATCTTCTCAGTGAACCAAGGGCACTGCCTCACAACCTTCATGTCATTTTCGGGTATCCACACGACCCAATGAAAGGTGTATTATTGTACGGCAAGTTGTATGATTGTCGTAGCCTTACACCGGACCCTGTACCTGGGTGAAGGCCAAACATCAGCATCCAGATGATTTGCGGCTGGTTTCATTGCAACAATTCGGAGATCACACAGAAACCAGACCTTCCACTGGCCGGCTGCTGAATAAAGACCTTCAATGAATGCTGTAACACACGTGCCACCAGGCGGGTCTTCAGGGAAAAGAAGCATCAGATATTTTTGTAGTATGGTTTTATTTTCTGACAGGGTGATGGCGATGGATCACTGGCTCATAGACAAGTAGGGGAGATATGAGCTAGCCAAGTATTTGTGTTGTGTTACATGCGCTGTTTGTATCCATGGCAACCACATCTTGTCCATGTCGCCTGATTGCCAGATAGCGTCGTCCTTGACAATACTGACGAAACTTAAAATGATTTAGGAGTGGAGTGCATCCTGTTTTCAGCTGTTACTGCCGAAACAGAACAAGTGACTCAGTCTGTATAGACCAAGGCGTCATTACGGATATGAGGTTAGACGAGTGGATCCAGGAGTTTGGTTTAGGTGAGGTAACAATTCAGTCACAGATGTGGTTTGAGCCTCCGCAGCCTGATGATGTGGCCATGGGGGGCTGCCCCCCTGAGATATGCCCTGTCCATGCTAAAAAAAAAAACAAACTGGAAAAATATGCAAACTTATTTCATTTAGAATTAAAAAGCATTCCCCTCCACTGTCATTTTCAGGATCTCTGTATGTCGTTTTCAGGTTCCAATTGGTTTCTTTGAAGAGGGGGTATGTTAGTCAGTGCCTTTTTCTTTCAAGTACCAAGGACGATGTGCCTCCCTGCACCCTTATAGTGCACATGTTGATGGATCTGTAGACGGCTGCTGGAACCTTTTTTTAACCACTTTAACCATGTGTTGCACATGTCACAATCCATGATCGGATTGAGAAGAGATAGCAAAGGTGCTGTTCTGTGGTATCTGATGGGCCTTCCATGTGTTTTATAGGTTTTAGCCTACAATGAAATGAGAATTAAACTTAATTTAAAGGGTAAATCCAGCAACTTTCACTGCTAATTCTCCAAATACACTGTATTTCACATGAAAATCAACATCATTGTTCATCTTTTGCTTCATATGAGATGAAATGTTACTAAGTATGCTTGATCAAGTACTGCAGAAATACAATTTTGAGGTACTATTTTTTTGATTTTGTGCTACTTATTCTATGAACACAGCAAGCAGCCATGCCAGCATGTGCCCAGTCTCTGCTGTATGACTGATGCAGGCATGTGGGGGATTGGTTAGTTCTTGAATGGAAAAACCAAGCTGCTGCTGGAAGTTTCTGGTACTGGGCCAGTATGGACCAGTAGGGGACAGTGTCTGGTCCTAACACAAATTTGGATGAGATTTTAAACCAATGTCCTGACTCACTGTGGTCAGATCCCATAGCACTTATCGCAAAGAGTAGGGGATTTCCCAGTGTCCTGGCAAAATTCCCAACCTGACTCTCTCTATCTGGCCACCTAATCACCCCCCAGCGTAATTACCTCAATGATTCCCTCTCACCCTTTCCACCTCCAGCTAATGTCTGGTGACGCTGTGGCACAAATATGGCTGCCGTTCATCACCCAGCTGGCTGCTACACATTCGTGGTGGTTGATATCAGTGTAACTCACTGTTCACTCTTCACCAGGAAGAAGTTTGGCTATCAAGATGAAGCATTATATAAATGTAACATATTATTAATATTATTTTTACAGTATATATATACATTTCATAAGGAAATCTTGTTTATTTTTACTCCATTCCAGGTATGTAACAGCTTAAATAAAGAGTATAATAAGATTATAAACTACTTTTGCTGCCTAATGAGTATTTACACTATAGCTACTCTAAGTGTACTTAAAGTATACTTAATACTTTTGTACTTTTATTAAAGTAACACTTTTTATACTTTTACTAGAGCTATTATAAACATTGTGATTATTAAATTACCTAAGTAAATTATACAAGTACTTTCACTGCTGGCCCACAGGCTGTAACACAGGCTTTCATATAAAAATTTAGTCTCCAGGTCCAAGGCCAGACTTCTCACTCAGATTAGACAAATCAGAGATATTATAGATCTGGTTTCACATGTAAAATCAGAGAAGTGACCTTTTAAAGGACTATGCCATATTTTTAAGAGATCATATAGCTGGTTGGTTATATTTTACTCTTTATTCTCCTCTATTTTTTAAGCAAAATTGGGTGAACAATCACATATTCATCTATGTTTGTCATATTTTAGTGGCGGATAAATAGCTTTAATTCTAGTCATTGATAAAATGGGGTTTTAGGGTGATATAAGTGGAGGGAGTCTTCATGATAGTTAGACAATAGATAGACGATTCAGCCATTTTTTCTCTCAAAAAAAACTTATTCTGTCTGAGCAGCAACTTTTCCTTCTTCCTCTCGTTTGTCCTGTGGGTTTGTATTTCACAAGTTGGTCAGATGTTGCTCTGTCTGGGAAAAATCACTACAACAAGCAAGTAGATATCCCGTTGCTAAAAATACACGTGACTGACTCTATTTCTGAGGCCTGACTGTAATATCTTATTACAGGATGGCACATCGATTGTGGCTGAGGATGATGTGCCCGCTCAGGTATTTTCAGTCCCAATAAAGCTCCCTGGTGCTATTAATAACACATATTTGAGAATTTGTGTTAAATATATTTCACACACACCCACTTTCATTCTTTATTCATTAACCTGCAAACTGATGTTTTTCCACAGCCGTCAGCAGTTAGATGGAAATGAAACCAAACGGGGGGGCATGCAAGTAATGCGACCTCTCGATTCATACAATGCTTACACAAAGGAAGGGAGACAAAGGCAAGGTCAAGTGTTATTGATAGCAAAAGAAAAAAAGAAGGTTAGATGTAAGACTTGTTTTTTTTCTTCTGTAGCCATAAGTTATATATAGAATACATAATTGAATTTTAATCCACTTCCATGTACCATCAAAGAGATTGTACAGTTGTTTTTTTTAATTAAATCCTTGAGGCTGGTAAAAGGCAAACCATAGTTCTCTGCATCTGATAAAAAAAACGACAGTAGATGCTGCCATCTACAGGAAGAAAAGCAGCATAAAACAGACTGTGTAGATGACTGGAACACAGAACAGAAAGATCAGGTCATATTTAATCTGCGTTATTAATATTAATGAGCCTCTACCCTGATTGGCTGATTTGAATGGCTGTGAATAAAGAGAGAGGTGACTGTATAGTGACATCACAACTTCATAGAGCTTGTTTTAATTTTACAGTTTCTGAATATGGGCTGTGTATGTTTCTCTGTGGATTGAGCTTTTTGAAACACCTAGATCTTCTTATAATCAAAAAAAATCAATTGAAATCACATTATCTAGGATATTGGATCTTGAAAAAAACTTTTTGCACTTTTTATTACAATCGAGTCCCAGGCACATCCTGCTTGAATTGCTTGATGACCTCAATTTTAGTTCAAATATTTTGTTGTTAATGTCAGGAAACCCAAAGTGCCACAGGGTATGAAACACATTCAAATTTATCATATAAAGGTTTATACTGCCATCTGCTGGACAAAAAAATGGACAAAGCAGAAAAAAAATGCCACTTCTGTCACTTATAATGTAGACAAACTAAAGTGTAAATCATTGTTTCTTAGCAAACTGCTTCATTCTTTAAGTCAACCACTATTCTAAAATTTGGCAATAACTTGTACATTTAATATTCATATTTCTGATGTACAATTTACAGTATCCTCAACAATTATACAGTTTCTTGGTATTACAGAACTATTCGTCTCTAATTTGCCTGTAAATAATAACATCAGATGGGATCAAAGTTATGCAGATTGTCTGTATCCAGTCTATAATATCTCTTACTTTAGCATTAACATTTTTTAAAGCAGGTTTCAATGTGAATAAGAATCTTATTTTTAATTTTAGTAATCTATTCATGTACAGTGCAGGTATGTACAATGGTCTCTAACATAGTTGGAGATTAATTAATTTTAGTACTATCATTTATAGTAGTGACAATCATAAGCATGTCAAGCAATGTTAAAAATCCAAATATCAGAATGTGTGTATGCATCTGTTGAGAAGCACAAAACACAGCTATTCCTCTAAAACAGAAAAAAGCAAAAAAAAAAAAAAAAAAAAAAAAATCAACCATGTAATTCTAATCGCATTGTTTGTCAGTTTTGTCCCTGACTTGCATTATATTGCTGCTATGTCTGACGTTTCTAGCAAATCACCTCATGTAATGAACTAAAATTACTTACTAAAAACCATTCACCTAACGAAGGTGCAACCTCTCACAGTAAGGAGGAGGGTCTAGAAATTCAATATTTTTTTCCAATTTGTCCTGTCCAGACATCACAAAGATGCAACTTTGCAGTAGCAAACAGGGAAATTGAAACATTACAGAGACATGGGTGGATTTTTTAAACAATATTAGCTCAATAGATTATGTATTAAAATATTCTGCATTGTGAACCTAAGGAACAAATAAAACTCATTCAATGAATACCATTGGTAAATAATTGACCGCGATTACAGCCCCTTTTGTTCTTCTACGATTCTCACACCCACCCCCAGGCTACAGCTTGGCTACTAATTACCTTGAACCCGGTTTCGCTACTTCTGATCTGTGAGCATGAGTTTAAACATTTTCTTGAATAACATGATGTAGATACAGGGGTACAAAGTTTCCATTGCAACTTCAATAAAATAGAAGAACAATAGGAGGGGGGGGGGTGTAGGAAAAACAATTGCAGCCTATATTTCATGTAAATGTCCAATTTTACTCCATCAACAGCTTGCTGATGATATTAATTTTAAGGCATTACCACTGCATATGTAAAATGTTGCTTATTACAGATCTAGTGAGAAGAAAAAAAAAGTTAATAAACCTCAAATCAAACACATTTCAATTTTATTTAATTCAGAAAACAAATTTTTAATGCATTACAAAAATATTCAAACCACCCATAAATTACATTTCTAACGTCCTTTTCGTGTCAATGACAGAAAAACAATCATAAGTGAGGTGTTACTCTTGTTGTATGGGCACAAAACATGCGTTTATCCCTGCCATAGGTCAGTATTAGCAAAATCAAAGTCCATCTAAATAAGGACCAGCATTCCTCAAAGCTGCCATAAGTCACCAAGTGAGAAACACCAGGGCCTCTTGTCGGGATTGTGCATTCATTTTTCTTACAACTGCAGCTGCAGAGGTGAGCCATTAATAACAGTGTGCATCACGCTGAAACCTTCCTAGCATAGTAAAGAGACTAGAGCAGGAAATGTGGTGCTTTAATCAAGGTGCTGTTTGATCTCAGAATGAAGATCAGCGGAAAAAAAAGGGATGCATAGTTTGTCTTTGTTTGGGCTGTTATGGTTTGATAAGTAAGAAATGGTTAACATGGTCAAATCTAGCAAACCGTGCTAAAAATAATAACTTCTTTCATGCTGTTCCCCGTGGCCTAATGGTGCACTTTTAGATAAACACAGCACTAATCCAATCCCACCTCCAGTTGGGATTGTTGGACTGGATGGGATCTATGGCCACAAAAGGCTGGATATCCACCAGCAATGGGTTGGATAAGCAGAGGATCAATCGGGATCAGCAAGAAGGCCGAAGCCTTGGATCGGCAGACGGCACGGTGTGTTGGTACCAGTCTGCAAACGGCAACATACCGCTCTGTGTGTTTAACCAGTTAGATATTTACGGTAATTAGGGAGCAGCACAGGAGAAAAAAAAAGAAAATAGCACCTTACAAGACCTTGCTGCTAGTTGTACAGTAGCTTAGTTTTTATCTCAGCCATCGTTTTCCTTTAATGGCTACATCCAACCTTTGAATCTTCATGAAGCTTATATTAATAATATGATGAGGATATCAAGCAATTGCATACAGCAGTTTTATAATTAGACTACTCTTCATAATTGATAGAATTCTAATATTATTTGTCCCTTTTATTTGTCCCTAAAATCAGTCCTTCCACTGTCATTAAAGCCTCTGACCAGTGGAGGGAAATATGCATCCGTTTAATGTTCTTGCAAGTTATTTGTAATACTCTGAATTAATCAGAAATCCCCAACACGAGCTACCGCGTAGTAAAAGCACACTCCTATTTATGCATTCACTTTTGTTGTCTAAAAGTGCTTTTGTCATCTATGAAGTCAGATCTCTTGAGGTTGCGTTAATTGGAGGAGCGCACCTTCCTGCCTTTCAGGTCCTGGGGAGGCCTGAAGTTGTTTTCCATGCGTAATCGCTCGTCCTCTTCCTCTCCACTGAACAGGAGGAGTCTGAACTTGCCCAGCTGCATTGGTGGGGGGGGGGACAGAAAGTAAACTCCTCATTATGTCTTTGCAAAAGAAAGTTAAACGTTTAGAACCTTAGGTTTTGTAGGATCGGTGCGACTGAGTAGCACCACCTTTGCTGTGCACTCGACGCTGTAAACCCATTAAAAGATGAGGCTCGGTCATACCGTGTTTAACAAATCCTATTAAAGACCAAAGCCACAACAATGCATCAGTCCCTACCTCAATATTAAGTTCTTTGTGAACTGGGATGGATGGAGCCTACAGAGCACTACAGTGCCTGTGTTCTTAGAAATAAATGTAATAGTTTGGATAAGAATGGATGTCTATTTGGATACAGAGGCAACAGGATCAATTCATTGTTGGTTTTGGTCTTTTTGCTCCCTTTAACACATGCCACTTCCAGGCTTAGAAACTACCCAGACATCTCATCCCCATTCCAGCATTTCTCTTCAGCTCTTTGTCGACCGTTACCCGAGGGAAATGAAAAACTAAATAATGCCCTGTTATACATAGGCTTTCTCCTGCTGGGTCTCCATGCAAGCATTTCTCAATTAAAACCCTCAACCCATCCAGTCATCCATCCATCAGGATAATCAGCTGGAGGGGATCAAAGGCTTGTGGCCTGGCGTCATAGGTTGTGGGGGCCAGCTACCTAGCTCACATCCCCCCACCCCCCTATGGGGGCTACAAACCGAATGTACAGGGCTACATCCAAGACAGACAGCCGCTGTCATTACACGGCTCCCTACTCCTCCTCCTAGAGTTAAAAACGTTCAAGTGGTCTAAAAGAGATCAACTAAGTGAGAGGGCGTAATCCGGAGGCTGGCAGCAGGTGCCAGAGGGCCGGCTCACAGCGGGACCTGGAAGGCATGTGCCGCAGTCACCCTGTTAGTCAGCTTAACTCAGTCTACAGCCTGGACGTACCAGAGATCAAACTTTCTGATTAAATTCAGCACTTCAAACTGAAAAGCCTGTATCCCCCACACAAATTATGCTGGGGCTTGTTTTGGTATCGTACTGCACACTGGACACACCAAAGTGTGCATTTCTGGAAATCTGAGTGAATGTGCATTAACCCCCAACCCGGATACCACTAAGATCCAGTAATGAATGTACATGCACATTAACAATGTGCAGTGGATAAACCCTGAAGTTGTGTGTATGTATGTTGTAGATTAGTAAATATGGATTTTACCACTGACTGATCAACTGCATTATCCAGATAAACATACACTTCCTACCTGACAAGTTGTATTATGTGCAACAGTGATATTTCTGTCAAAAAAAGCAGTACTTCTAGGCAGAAAATAATGTACATTTTAAGAAACATTAACAGTTAGGATGAAGAAAATATTGGTGCAGAATAATGTGTTCATAATAATCAAGAAAATCAAATTAATTTGAATTATGATTCATCACCTTTCGCAGACAGAATGTAATCATTATGAATATAACTAGACCCTCCAGGGGTTTAAGTGGTAGGCCAGGCCTGGCCTGCAGCCTGGATAGCTGGATTAGGGATTATTGGCTATTCCATGTGACCTGGAATAGAATAGAATCTATCATAACAAGGGTTTTGGTGACACATCCTCACATAATGTTAATATCCAGCACCAGAAATTAAGTTACAAACGTATGATTTCAACTCAATTAATGTTTCTCTCAGGCATCATTTGGATAATTGAGGAAGACCCTGATGTAGGATGAGCACTGCCACTCGGTCTAATATGATTTTAGAACAAACGGCATCTCAAATGCCTCAAGAGGCATCATATTTTCAATTCTGGATTCTGGACCCACCTGTTTCTCAGACACTGTGATTGGCTCTTTCAGAACGATCCAGGTGACGCTTTCATAGAGGGGGGGTGTGGTCAGCGATCCGGGGTAGGTCCAGTAGTGGAGGCTGCTGGGTAGGAGGCACTTAGGGTTGAAACCTTTGAAATCCGTGAGACTGCCCTGTAATAGAAACAAAAAGCAAACAACTGCTATGATTGTAATAACTGTTTAAAAAAAAAAAAAAAATCATACTGTAGTATTCACCTTAAACTTCACCATGTACAGGGCATCTGTTATCACGTGAAGCCATCTGTGGTCGTCACCTGTCTTACGGAACAGAAAAATGGTTTGGGATTTTTTTTTCTTTTTTTGTGTGATTCTGTGACTTTAACTTGATGCAGTCCTATAGAAAACTGCTGCTGTTAAACTCATGAAATGAAAAGTGTCAGTTAAGAGAGACATCTTACTTCTAAAAAGATGCCGAGGACAGCGAGGCCATCGGGAGCTGACACCGCCTCACCAAACGACTTGTACTTGACGGCATTCCAATGTACTAAATGAAGCTGGAGAGGGTACAGAGGAAGAAAGATAATGAATCGGAGTTTGTTTTTTTTTAAAAAAGGGATTTTATAGCTAAATTAACTCAACTCATTCATATATAGTATTCATACCCCAAACACTGACCTCAGATGCGTAGCTGTTCCCTGCAACAGTGTGCTCAGAGCCATGGCAGCCCTTTCCACCCCAGTGGAAGTGAAACTGTTTCAGTCTGTAGGGGTTGTCGAGAGGTCCTCCCTGGATCACTGTAGAAGAAGATTAATTAACCCTCCTGTTGTGTTACGGGTCAAATTGACCCGTTTTAAAGTTTGAAGATCTAGAAAAAATAGTTTTCTCCAGATGAAACTTCTTCATCTTGGCTTAATTAGTGTGATCAACATATAAAATGAAAATGTTCCATCTCACATATCCCTGCATGTTTATATCACATAGATACTGTTCAGTCACAAATGTCAGAATATTTAAACTGTGAGACATATTAGACACACACAAAAAAAAAATAAAATAAATTTAAATGTTGTATTTCAATGTTTTGCAAAACTATTGTCTTATTTGTTGGTCTTTCTAAAGTAATCAAGTGGGGAAACATCAAGAAAAGGTTTGATATTTTTATAAAAAATATCTAAATATATCTAAAATATCTAATATCTAAAAAAAACAAAAAAACAAGTGACTTTTCCTTATTAAACCATTGCCTGTTAATGGTAAGGAACACCATTCTACTAAATACTGACAGAATAGGCAGCAATGGAGTTAATAATGAAATTTGGATTTTTTTGTGTGTGTTTCTGACATCTTTTCAGGTTAAAACAAATAAAATGTTTTTGTTTTTTTTCCCTTTTAAAGGCTCCTTTGCTTTAAAGGCGTGAATGTCACAACAACAATATTGGTGATGCACTCTTTGTGGATGATTCCAGCAGCGAGCTGCATAAACCACCCTGGCGTGTGGTATCGTCCAGACGGCTTGGTACCACTACAGGACACACACACACACCATGAGTCAACCCAGTAAACTTTATTTAGCTTCACACCTCAACCAAGATGTGATCACAATCACCAACAAATCTATCATTAGCATTCTCTGCCACAAGCTTTCAGTAGAGACACAAATAACCTATCCAATGTCAAACATAGCCACTTTTAGTTTGATTTAACCCCATATTCAGGTCCAGTAGGTAATCGGGGCGTCAATTAATAGAATAAATAGCGCTTTCATGTTGTTTAACTGTGCATGTCATAACGAGACGCATTGTGAGGACAGCGCAGACTGTTTTGTGAGCCTGTGGCCTGTGCTGCTGGGCATGGCCCACACTAATCTGATTGTAATTCATCGTGATGCCGCTGACATCCTCTTGCCACACAAGCCCAGGTCAACTTTAGCTGAGCAGAAATGACACAATGAGCAAAACACTTCGAATGGAGGCAGTCGAAGAAAAAAGGGAATCAGTTGTCTACAAAAGGAATATTTATAGTAGGCCGCAATTTAAAATAACCAATGTGCTCAATGGGCTACTTAAACAGGTGATAATGATGATTTTTCTTTGGTGACCCTAACATTAAAGGATTACCTGAAGTAATCTGAAGTAATATAGAAGTTGCCTTAATGTCTTTCTTGATGGTTATTCTATGTATGCACTCTGAATTTCTTAAATTGTGCGCATCTCACTTCATAAAACATTTTCTTTATGTGCAATGGGCAATTATACATGCTGGACCCAGCCAGACACGACAATAGGATATTTCTTCCGTTTAAGGGATTTCTGCACCTCCTTCGAAATGCTGGTGAAAAAAAATGCTGAGGAAGTGCATTTGTTTTCCTGCAGGTCTCCTCTTTCATTAATTATTTTCAGTGATAGCTATACTTGCTTGCTCTGTGGAAAAAAAAAGTGTCTTAAGCAAACAGCCCCACATTTCTGAGCTTATCATTCATGGTAATGACAGGGTGGTTGGCGTGGATCCGCCCAGTGATAAAAGCAAAAAAGGGTCATAATAACCACTGAGATCACCTCTGGTTATTATATCTCTTGTCCAGCAGACAGATACTCATACAGTTAACTGCTGGCTGCACTTTCCCCCGGCATAATCAGGGGTTTATATGCAACCTCTGATTATGGCAATTTATGCGCACAGTTTGCACTTTCTAAAAATCAAGGTAATCCCACTATTGAAGCACATCTTCACATAATGTAAACCTTTAGCACAGATTTGTGCTGCATATGGCAGACAGAAGATATCAGAGCTAAGATTATCCCCCCCCCACACGTGACCTTGGTCAAATACTGTTTTGTAAGGCACTCAATAATCTTTTAATGCTGTTAAAGAGGTCATATTCTATGTATGCACATAGTCTATGCAAAGAATTTACACACTATGATATTGTTCAGTTGCATCACAACTAGATTGAAGTGTAAAAACGATCAACGGTGGAGATTTTTTTTTTTTGGAGTGATCTTAATTGCTGACCTTTAACCTTTTTCCTCACCTGAACGGTCGTCGGTGTCGTCAAAGTCCACCATCACAGAGTGCCCATTGTTGAGGACGTTGAGGGAGGTACACTGATCATAGTGGAGGACAATAGGGCCCAGGTTAGGGTCATGCGAAGCTTGTTGAGGGACGATGTCGATGGGAGACTGACGGTTCCCCTGGGCGACGGGGTAGTTTATGTGCCACATGGAGGGACCTAATCATGTAAGAAGACATCAAGAAACCAAATATAGTATTATTCGGGGTGTGTTTTATTAGTTTATTTTTCAGTCCTGATTATTGGCGGCTTCAACATTATCATTATCATTATCATGCGTGTTTATTGTTTGTAAAATTGTGTGCACGATGGATGCTGTCTCTACAGAAAACCTCATCTCCCCATGCAGGTACAAAGAAAATAACCTGAACTGTAAGTGTTCCTAATACAACCACTGTCAGCTTTCATTTATAATATAGCGTTCATGCATTCAAGTCACCTGCTTAAATATGGAAAAACAGTGATTTTGCTTCATCGGCATAGCAAATTTAATTAAAAACTAAACATCTGCTCTTCCAAAGCAGGCATTTGGGCAGAAAAAACAAATCCCATGGATCTTATGAATGAGAAGATAAATGCATGATATTCTCATGGGACTCCTGTCTAAATTTACACTCAAACAATGAATCAAAACCAAATAAAACAGCTTTCCCCTTCAAAGACAAATATTGAACGTTGAACTGATGCTGTGGAATAATTGTTTTCTTCAATACACCGGTGAAAAGAGCAGGATAAATCCACAGGAAAGTCAAGTTGAGGTGACAGCAGTCATCCCCCTAATGGGGTTAATCTCGCATTAAGAGCCATCTTAACGTCTCCGCTGTTCCTCTGGACGAATCGGAGCCCCGAGCAAAACGCAATAACAAAAACAGCCCTTCACACTTTATGTCACAGTTCGCCCCGGAGCTGAGATGCGAGATGCGGGATCTTACCGTCCTCTTTCCCATATCCCCAGTGATTCAGTGTCATTGTGCTGCTGTTGCTGCTGCTGCTGCTAGACCGGGTCTGGATCGGGTCTGGACCGGGTCTACCCGAGCTGTCCGCGGTGAGGCTCCCTCACTCCGCTGCGCACGTGTCGGACGCACACGGACATCAGCCGGTGCAGCTATTGATGAAGTTTATCTAGGTCTAAAGGGGAAGGGCAATTAGCTGCTTCTTGACACGCCCCCTCACGCCCACACATGCATATGCGCGCGCACACGCATCCCACCTTGTTTAATGTTGATGCATCACACTGGTACTTTTTTAGATTATGATTTTTTTTCTATATATATTACCTTGGGTTGCATTATTCTATATATTCTATAGTATTCTATATAACACAAACTTAACACATCTCTGCAATTAATAATAAATGTGCAATAATCACTATTTCACTATTTCACTCATTAGTCCATGTGCAACAGCTGCTATTGTTGTTACCTCTTGTGTGTTTTCTGCGTTTTGATGTTTTCTCTTTTACATAGTATGTATATAATATTATATTACTATTCTTTACACATAGGATATCTAGCTCTTCTATTTCCTACACTTATGTAAAATATTTTATTATTGAACGTCTACCTCTGTTTTTTCTTCCACTATCCACTTGGCTGCTACAACAAAGTAAATTTCCTTTTTGGGGACAATAAAGGAAATATTACCATATCCTATATTATCTTAGTGATAATGTTTTCATTTCTTCTTTTTTATATAAATTGCGTGTGTAAGATGGGATGTGACAATACAGCAAAAAAAGCTAAGAATGAAAAGTGAATATAGTTAATATGCTATATGCTGTCAGAGGTTATAGATCCATAAACACTTTACTTTGTTTGTAATTAATCCATCATTTATGACAGTTTCACCTCTTTAAAATCATTCATGTAATTTGTATTTGTATTTTAAACGTAAAATATCATCACCTTCCAGTTTTTGTCTTTACCAGTCTTTACAAGTCATATCATTGAAACACAAATAATTTTTACTTTGAGACACAATTAAATTACACAGAGGACCCAAGTAGTAGCAAAGCTAATTAAATTAATCTGAAGCACATTTAATTTTTCGGTAGAAAATCATTTACATTTATATTTTACCCATTTAACTTGTATCCACCTTATGTCATGTTATTTCTCAATTCATTAGCCATCGGTATCAGTATGTGTAGATTTGTAACGAAAGTGCCGGTTTGGAGCATAGACTCATGTTATGAACTCTTCGGGTGTGTTCGTGTCGAATCTGCCGTCCGGGAAGTTAAATTGCGTCTGTAGACGTAGAGGTACCATGGCAGCCACAAAAACCTCCAAAGAACAGAAATACGACCGACAGCTCCGGTAAGTTTGAACTCAGCTGTGTTGTAGCGTCACAAAGATTCTATTTCCTTCCCTTCAATTTGTCCGATAAGCAGCAGCAGAAACACGGGTGAGTCGGCAGAGCTAGCGTTAGCCTGTTAGCATTAGCTGACCCCGGCTATGAGCTTCAACCCTCATCATTCGTCTGGTTCAGTCATGTTATGTGAGTGATAAACCGTAATGATGATGTGTTTCTGTTGTTTTTTTCTTGCCCATCGAACCTGACCGGTTGTTTCATGACAGACTGACATGACACAGACTGCCTGTTTCTGATGGTTAAACCGGTGTAAACACTCCAGCTCCGAATCTCATTCATATCCGTATCTTCTATAGATGAACCGTGTCTGTACTTGTCCTGCACTGTGTAGATGTGAGTAGATGTAATCGTTATTATAGCTGGAATATGAACTGATAACACAGTTTCATTGAGGAGATATTATGTAAAAGAATAATAAAAAATTGCTTATATTTGACCCGCTTACCATTTATTTACACTCACATGTATATTTATGTCCACTTTGATGTTCATACTTCTACTTATATTCAGCTTTTTTTGCACACACATCGTTTTTTTATCAGGTATCTCAGTAGCCTACATCCAAACTACACAGAAATATTGAGTTACTGTCCATTTCTCATGCTGTTTGTCTATATTTTATATTTTTTTTTACTTCTGCACCACATTAAATTCCTTGTACTTGCTACTTGGCAAATAAACTTGATTCAGATTCTGTAACATCACAGGGCAGTTGACGTTAATGCAGCTGTGTTACCACTAGCAGAGAAGCTCACTGTATTTTTACAGTGGTTGAGGATATAATGAGTCACTAGATGGCAACAGATATCCAGATATCCATATATGTTGTGTGTTATTAGACTGTGGGGCGACCATGGCCAAGAAGCCCTGGAGAATGCACATGTTTGTCTCATCAACGCCACAGCAACTGGAACAGAGATACTGAAGAACCTAGTACTTCCAGGTAAACAGATATGGCTGTGTGTGTAATTTCTATTTATCTATTTATTTAACAAGCTCAAAGGTGATGGTCGTTTGCTGTGACTGAATGAATTGATCTCTGTGTCAGGTATTGGAGCTTTCACCATAGTCGATGGACACACAGTTTCTGGGGAAGATGTAGGAAACAAGTGAGACAGCTGTTTTTTTGTTGACCTAAACTTAAAGAATAGGTTCACAGAGTTTCCAATTCTGTCTTAAATCAATAGCCAGGTGCCCAAATGAACACAGAAATATATTTTCTTTCCATTATTCCTAATGTTCATATTGGTCATTAGTGTGTCTTTCAGTAGCCAGTATGAATAAATGAGTTATTGCAGAGAGGAAACCCTTGTCCAGTTTTCATATGGGCCTCTGGCTGTTGTTTTAAGACAGACTTAAAAACTGTGATCCCATCCTTTAATAATATTTGTCAGTTTCACTTGTATGTTCCTTGTTGATCTCTTGATTTTTGTCTTGCAGCTTTTTCCTAAGTAACAACAGCATTGGAAAGGTATGCTTTGCCAAACTAAATACATGTTACATCATACATTCTCGTTGGATAAAAACAACAATTGGGGGTAATTTAAGGGGTAGGGTGATGTATTTCTATGTCTGAATGATCACTGACCTTAGTCTTTATGCTGCAGAACAGAGCCCAGGCTGCTACTGAGCTGCTGCAAGAACTTAACAGCGACGTGTCAGGGAACTTTGTGGAGGAGGTTGGTATATTTTATTTCGGGACATCGGTTTCTCACAGATAATATTCAGTAAGATTTGAAAACACAAATCAGGAATATAATAATCACAGTAAAAGACATTAAACAGTGAAAATCCTATACAAGCATGAAATGACATAAGATCACATGAATACAACTATAAGTAGACAAACAAGGCAGAAAGAGTAAGAGTTTTCATTACATTGAAGTAAATTTACCGAAACAACATATCCTGTCTAAATGTACACGTTTTGATCAGTACCATCATTCTGACAATCACAACGATTTTGTTTTTTTCTGTTACACCTGCAGAGTCCGGACAAGCTCCTAGACAATGATCCAGAGTTTTTTCACAGGTTTACCATAGTTATTGGTGTCCAGTTGCCGGAAAGGTATGAGATATAGTTCAAGAGAAATTTTATATATATATATATATATATATATTCTGCAATGCAGATAAAGATCCCAGATAAAGCTAATGATTAGAAAACATGTTGCAGGCCAGTTGCTATCATTGGTAATTAAGGGAATTTATACATTTTTCAGATTCCTTTGACCTCTGATTAGGATTATAATATATATATTTTTTTATTATACTAATTAATTAATTAATAGAAATTTCTTACATCGGTTGCAGATCTCTTTAGATTAGCTCTGTTTGTTATTTTTTATAATTTCTGTACAAATAATGTATTTTGTCTGAAATTCCACAGCACATGTCTGAGGCTAGGCTCAGTTCTGTGGAGTGCCTCTGTTCCTTTCCTTGTTTGTAAAACATACGGCCTCATCGGCTACATGAGGCTCGTGGTGCAAGAACACACAGGTGAGTAGTAGTCATCTTCCATTCCACTTTATTGCACACATTGATGGCTTATTTTAATTCACTTCAATCTGCTTCTATATACACGTTTTGGTACCTGGTTATTTTACTGTGTTCATATGTATGTGTTGGATTTGTCTGACATCTTGTTTTCTTTACTTCCCATTTCCTTCATCAGTGATTGAATCTCACCCAGACAATGCCCTGGAGGACCTGAGGTTAGACCATCCCTTTGCTGAACTCAAGAACCACATTCAGTCCTACGACCTCGACAGCATGAACAAGAAGGTGCGTATTTGTGGGTCGGCACATATCTGTATCTGTTCTGGCTGTCTTACTTATAATATGACTGTTTTCCCCACTGAAAGTGTTAATTTTCTATTGTTTGCTTGGTGTGTAGGATCACAGTCACACTCCATGGATAATCATTGTTGCTAAATACCTGGAGAAGTGGCTCAGTGAGGTAGAGTTCATCAACAATTACTGCATTGGTTAAACTGACTTGGTGGATTTGGTAACATTGTCTTCTTTCAACTTTGCAGCACAACTGTCAGCCACCAAAGAATTACAAGGAGAAAGAGGCCTTCAGACAGTTTATTCGCGAAGGTAACCATCGACTTTGAGGTTGTATTTTCTTAAATCCAATCACCTGGCTATGTAAATCAAACATATATTTGATTAATTCCTATTTTGTTTCCCTTCAGGGATCCTGAAGAACGAGAACGGCGTCCCTGAGGATGAAGAAAACTTTGAGGAAGCTATTAAGAATGTCAACACTGCTTTAAATCCAACCAAGGTGCCAGATTTTATCCCTTACATGAAATATCACCCCCTCAAAGTCTCTCTGATGTCTAATAAAGTTTGAGTCTGGTAACACCATTTGTTTTTTCTAGATTCCAAGTGCCATTGAGGACCTCTTCAATAGTGAGCAGTGTAACAACATCACATCACAGGTTTTGGCCATTTTCTTCAGACTTTTATATGAAAAAAAAAGCTTTAGTAAAGAAAGTGAGATTATTCCTCTTTGGTAATGTTGAATGTATCCTGTCTGTGTGTGTGTGTGTGTGTGTGTGTTTGTTCACCAGAGCACATCCTTCTGGTTGATGCTACGAGCTGTCAAGGAGTTTGTTCATAAAGAAGGCAACGGCAGCCTACCTGTACGGGGAACAATACCAGACATGATTGCAGACTCTCAGAAGTTTATCAACCTTCAAAACGTGTAAGTATAATATCATACTGTCTGGGGTGTTCCAGATCCATAGCCACCAGCAACTCAATTGGTAAATCTGGTTAAACACAATGGATTCCACTATAGAATACCAATAGCTAATAGCACTATCACCCAACAGTAGATCTGGCCCTATGTCATCCTCGTTCTATTACATTATGTATTAATCTTTGTGACTGTGTTGCCTTCATCCTTATCATCCCAGTTACAGGGAAAAGGCCATGCAGGATGCGGCAGCTGTTTCTAAGCATGTAGAATCTCTGTTGCAGTCCATTGGAAAAGTAAGTCTACCGGTACTATTGAATGTGAAGTGTGTTGAAAAGCAAACATGCTCGATAAGTCTTAGCAGCAGGGACAAGATGTATAACAGCAGATGCTATTTAAAAAAAGAAAAGAAAAAGAAAGCGGCATACAGTAGTTTTTGTGGTCGCACAAATCAGAAACTAAGAAAATGAGGATTCCCTATTAATCATTTATCCACAACAGAAACTGAAAACAGGCAGCAGTGATATTTGCTAATTAATGCTACAAGTGTAGAAGAAGCCAATTGTTTCTAGCTTTGTGCCTTAGTATGGGTTTTTGATCAGTTCTAGCATGTAGCTGTAATAGTATTAAATTTGAATCACACTAAACAATACAATAATGAGCATTATTGATGAAAAGTGCTGTTGACTAAAACTGAATTTTCACTTAATGACTGTTTGTCTTCCTCCAGCCATCAGAAAGCACCTCTGAAAAGGACATCAGGCTGTTTTGTAAGTGAACTCTACTCTTATTTTAATAATCACTTCTATTCACTGGGTACTTTTCAATATGTGCCAATCTGATCGTGATTTCATCAATACTTTGTCCATAGCATAATCTTTTTTTTAATATTGTGATCTATGTGTGGGTTTTTGGTTGTATCTCACTTTGATAAGTACATAAGCAATCTAGTTATGTAATTCCTGATACAATGATCTGGTCATCCATGGTTTTTAAGATTATTATGCATGCAAACATCCCGTCTGAGTATCAACTGGAAAGGTTGACTGTTGTATAGTGTGGTGTAAGACATCAGTACATACTGTACAAATTGACATACATGATTATAAATTAAACAAATTGTGTATTTGCATTTGTATAATTTGTGAATCAAAACTGCCTTATTGTGCATATTCATCAAAGAATCTTGTTACTATTTTAGCAGCGTTTGAAAGCACCACGTCTGTCATGTGCTCCTATGATGCTGTGGAAAGTGCTGCCTTTTCTGACATCACAGCATAGTCTGCTTTATCCGTTACTGCAATAACAAGAGGTTTGGGCCTAACTTTAGTCATTTTGTGTTGGTCTTTAGGCAAGAATGCATCCTTCCTGAGGGTGGTACGCTGTAGGTCTCTGGCTGAAGAATATAGTGTGGAATCGGTAAATAAAGATGAAATCAGTAAGTGGGGAAGTGTTATTTATGCTCTTAACTAACTGTATTACTATTTTCTCACTGTGTAAAGTGCATTAATTATTATCGGTGTGTCTCCTCAGCCTCCAGCATGGACAATCCAGATGGCGAGATGGTCTTCTACCTCATGCTCCGTGCTGTGGATCGTTTCTATCAGCAGCACTCCCGCTACCCTGGTAAAAATAATTCTGACGTGTACAACGTCTTATACGGTATAAAGCATGTTATTCCATCAAAATATGCTGTTAAATGACACTACGATGCGATTTTAGCTAGCATCTCGTAACCGGTTTGCAATCGAACCGCTAAGTCAAATTATTTCTGCATATAAATTTCCACAAGGGGGCGGTGTTTAGTCTATGATAGATCATAGCAATTTGTGTCACAGAAAGGGAAGGATAGTATTAGCGGTAGTAATTCACCACCAATACTTCAGTGGCTATTTGATTAATTGATTAGTTGCTCAGCAGCTAAAACAGGAATTGAATCATTTTAGTCATTTTACAGGCTTAAATGGCAAATAAGTGGTGGTTGCAGCATTTAAAGCTTTTGGACATCCTGAGAGTAAACAGAACATCTTTAGATTTTGGGCTGATAATAACATCACCTTAAGGTGTAAGAAATATTAAAGTACATTATTCTCTATTTCCTGTCTAATCGATAATAGAAATAATTGTGAAAGCGGGTGGTGGTGTTAATTACAACCATGAGTTTCTCACAGTAGCCTGATCTAACTATAAGTAACCATGTTGATGATTGCTCTTGGTGCCAGTACACAGAATAGACATTTCTCTTTTGTTACTCTCTTACCAGGAGTTTACAATTACCAGGTGGAGGAGGACATCATCAAGCTGAAGCTGTGCGTAAACAGCCTGCTGCAGGAGTACAGCCTCAATGTCAACATCAAAGACGACTATATCCACGAGTTGTAAGTTCTGGTCCTGCCCTCTTTACTGATGAGAATAATAATGATGAAAAATAATCATTTTTAGATAACATATTTAAATTGTTTTTTTTCACCAGCTGTCGATATGGTGCTGCAGAGCTGCACACAGTTGCTGCATTTCTGGGAGGTAATGTTTTAGTTGAGCCCTTCAGAAATGTATTTAGTTTCCCATAAACAGTATGTCACAGTGCTGATAAATCAGACATGTGTATGACATGTGTATTTATGTTTATTTCATTGTTTAGGATCAGCTGCTCAAGAGGCCATCAAGATCACCAGCCACCAGTTTGTGCCCTTCAACAACACTTTCATTTACAACGCAATGTCACAGACCTCCGCTACTTTACAGTTGTAAATGCTGATCCCGAATTTGCTGACAGAAATATCAGAAGAAGATTGAAAAGGCATTTGCCACCTTGCTTTAGTCAATCCAAAGTGTAAACATCAGTCATTCGGAAGAAAAATCCTTTTTTTATGTGCACTTACACCTAAAAAGTTTGGAAAAGATAAAAAAGTCTGGACTCTTTTACTAAAAATCAAGTATCAAGAGCATTGCCTTTTACTTGCTCGTCTTTAGGGGGAAGAAATCAAGATAACACCTATGGAACATAAACTTTTTTTTCTTTTTTTGGCGTTTGGCAGACATAAAACTAAACTGGAAATGAAATGAGCAAATTCCAAACCTTTGTGTAGTATTTTCATCTGTAAAACTCCTCATTTATGGATGATATATTACAATGTAGCAGCACTTTGTATACTTAAGTCACAACTGTCTCTTCTTATTGTATTGTGGCAAGAACAACGTAGTGTTTAATTCATGCATTGCTATAAAACATTCAATATTTAACCTGTGTTACCCCTATTTTATTTATTTTGTTTTTGGTCAGCTATGAAATTGAGGGTCATCGAGTACGCTTTGAAATGATGGAAAACTGTTCTGACTCTTAAGCCCCTTCTGCTGGACTTTGGACTGGGTTTGACCTCTGTACAAATACATTGTTAAATTCTGTGCGTGACACAACTGTGATTTGTTAACACGTTTAATAGTCAAAAACAAAGATTACGGTTATTTAACCTGAATATAGGTGAGATGAAACGCATGTGAGCAAGCTTGCTCCTGCAACTTGCAGGTTAAGAAGAGTTTTGTTGGATTTGATGTTCTGTTATCCAACAGAAGAGGGTGCACTTCCTTGGTAAACCATTCATGGGTCACATATGTAGTTTCACATACCTGTTTAGTGACCTATTCCTGTATGTTTACCAAGGGGATACAAGCTGTGACTGACATAATCCTCTAACTTTGAGTGTTAATTATCAACTTGTATGTTGCTCAATAGCTCTAACTGAGATGCTTTGAAGTATACAATCCATTTTATCACCTTAGAATGATCCCTTTATATCCACATAGGCAGCAGATCCTTTTCCACGGTGCCCACCATGTTTCTACAGTAACCTTTCAGTTCCCATACATGCTTTGAGGGGAGTGGTACTTATCCCTTGATGCCACTAAATCCTACAGATTGGTCCCTTAAGCGTGTATGTGTATGTGGGTCATTGCAACGTTTGTCAAGGGGGACTTTCCTCATTTGTTGTTGTTTTTAACCAGAGCCCTGGCAGAAGGGAAATTTTGCTTTTAGCAGATCCCTTCTCATGACTCCAGCTCTCCCGTATGTGGCCATCCATCATTCTCTCTCACAAACACTCGCACCCTCCGTCTCCCTCTGTCTGAGAAGGATGGAGCACGTTGCCAAGAACCACTCTGTCCATTTCCTAAATGAGAATTTCGTCCACCGCCTCTTCAAGATAAACATGCGTTTGTCCTTCCACCCGCTGCCTCTTAAGATTATCATATAATAGTAGTGCCAGGTTTATTCAGCCAAACCTGCCAGACTTCTTGCTATTGAAAGGTTGGAAATAGACTACAGCCATTACTAATAGCAGGGGTCGGGGGAGCTGGAACTCAGTCAAATACTTGACAAAAGGTCATCGGAGGTAGTGTTTGAATCTATGTCTCTGCAGCCATTACCTCTGTTGTACTAGTTAATCATTTTAATTCTGTCTGTGTCTACATTTTAAAGTCAACACTTGGGGAGTAGGATGTCCTTTATCGCTAGTCCCATGAAACATCTGTTCAGTTTCAAGGTCTTATCGTGCAATGGTTCTCAAACTTTTTTTTACATCAAGGACCCCTAATCTGACACAAATTAAACCAGAGACCCCCATCAGATACGATTTTTACTTTTATAGGTTTTATTACAGAAGGTGTATAAATAAATGAAAATAGTAATTTTCTGTCATTGCATTAGGTATTGATGTAATCATAATACTTACTAATAAATTATTTTTTGTTGTTTTTTTGTTTTTTTAAACTGGGGACCCCCTGGAAACCCCCCAGCAGGACCCCTGTGTTAAGAATTGTAAACCTAATTTTGTCACTTTTTCATACATTTCTTACCGCTATGGTACTTTCCAATAAGAAAACTAGAAGACTTAAGGGCTTAAAGGCTGCAGTAGGCGTATGAAGTCACAGCCACCAACATATTCAGAGTGTGTTTGTCTAAGCATGCTGGCTAATTCGTATACAGCTGTGTCAACATCCTAACATGTAATATTCAGTGTTGCCTCTCGTAAACACATCGGGATGGCTTCAGTTATTTGCTTCATGTTATCAGAGTCCTGACAGTAGCTTGTGTGTCTCCCTGTAACCTAACGACCCCACTTGTGGTCACTGACAACAGATAACAGAGAAACACACGGACTATGGAGACCGTTTTTTTTTTTTTTTTGGTCTTGTTTTTTTGCATTCAAGTATTATTTTTGCATAGAAGTTACTGTCGTTTGACCAATTGAAATTATAAAATGCAAGTTAGATATATTCTTGTCATTGTTACATGTAAGCATGAGCACTGCGACAGTAAAATTAGTATTTCCTCTAAATAAAAAAGTAAAGACATGTAATCCTTGTTTGAAGAAAAAAAAATCTACCCTACAGTATGTTAACATATTGCACAATAATAAAATTACAGTGATCAGCATTAAATTTGCATTATATTCATGCATATACAGGCAATTAAAAAAAAGACCTGTATTCTAAGTCAGGTAATGTGTCAAGTTGGAGACGGTAGCAGGTTAATGGTCTGTTAGCATATGGTTACTATTTCCCACTTAGAACCAATTAATTGCAGAAATAAATACTTTTATATTACAGGTTTTCAACTTGAAAAGATGTAACATGGTAAATATACAAAAGATGGAAGATGGACATTATTTTAACAAAAAAAAACACATTGTCCTTCAGTTTCATCATGTGATAGTAAATTGATTCATTCAGGTCAAATTGATCAGTTATATATCCTTTGATCGTGGCTTATCTTTCCTAATTCGCTTCACGCTGTGCTGACGTAGAGGGTGACTGGGGACAAATCTTACAAATGTAATATCGCAAACTGCACGAATCATAAATTAGACCATGAAACGTATTCTGGTCATCACATGGTCTGTGATGTTTCCTCTCCGCATGCTAAAGGACAAAGTGTTGCCTCATACTCGTCATCGTTTTTCCACCGTGATTCATTTTTGAGGTGTAAAAGTGTGTTTTTTATTTAACATTTTTTTCCTTATACTTTCTTAACCTTTAACGGCTGTGGGTGTTAATCGGTTGAGTTTTGATGACAGTTCTTGATGACCTACCTATTTTTTTCCTGGTGACATCTTTGTCAAATGTTAGCTTTGTAGTTTTTAGCCAGCAGGAATGTGTCATCGGTTGTAGAGTTGGCAGCCATTGTAAACGCTGTGTTAAAATCAGCTCCAACAACAACACAGATCTAAAATTCAGTTGACAAAAAACAACCTCAAGTTACATTCATTCCATCTAGCTTCCAAATTATTAAGACACAAGAGTGATGCAGTTGATATGGCATCAATAAAAGGTGACTTCCTTAGTTGGTGTGTTTACCAGATAATTAGTTAGCTAGCGAAACTTAGATTTTACAGCGGGAGATTGCTATTCTCTTCCCTTACAAAAAGGTGTTGTTAGTGTTAATGACGTTAAAGTTTGCGTAACCCAAAGGATGTAGAAATCACATTTCAAGTGATCATTCAAACTCAAGCCATGCTCTTTCCCAAGTAAGTTTGACTTCTAGTGTTTCAATCAATATTGAATATTGCTTGTAAAATTGATTTGATAACTGATATGCAAGTTGCCTAGATACAAATTATTTGAACAGTGCTGTGGCTGGATTTTTACACTAGGTGGGGCTACAGCCCTGGACAGCCATCTTTATATTGGCTGCGAGCATGCCCCAGAGAGCCAGCTGCTGGTGGCTAGCGGCTAGGCTAAGTTAGCGGTTACAAAAAGCTTTACAAAACAATCTTTATGTGGCCACTTAGCAACTGCTTTCACGTTACAATTATCAGAGCAGCACCACAACAATCTGTGTATGTTTTAGGCCGACTTAAAGGGGTAAATGTTATCTAATAAGGAAGTAGCAATTGGGCGGAAAATCACCCAATCTGGCAACATTTCATCCAGTTATTTTCAGCATGTAGTACCAACCAATCTGGGTCTGCTAGAAATAGCCAAACATATACACACATAGTGTCAGTAAAGTATGCCCCGCAGCACACAAAGATTGTAGGCAGCACTTTTTCATTAGTCATTGCACATTTCTGTAACTGTGTAGGATTTATGCAAAAGTAACACCTGAAATTTTTACACATCTATCAATAAAATAATTAATGCATTTCAAAGTTGAAATTGCAGGAGGGGGCGGAGCAAAATTTGTCCTCCCCCAGTGTCGCTTTAAGGAAAGACGATTATCGAATGCTCTTTAATCTTTAACATTAGATCGTTCCAATAATACCATAGCCAAATGATCAATTAAATATGCCATTATAAGAATGATTTATAAAACACTTACATACATTTCAAAAATTCTACTAAGGAATTAGGTCTACGATGAAGACTGAAGTTAAACAGCAGCCGATAGAAATAAGATGTAAATTCACCTTTCCTTCACTACTATGCAAACGCAGTATCTGCACCTCCTCTGGTGCATCGACGCATTATCAAGACTCCAGCTTATGGCCTGAGCCTGTAACTGCTTTATCTTAAAGCCACAGGAGAGGCCTGGCGATGGATATGGGTGCGTGCACGTGTGAGAGGGGGAGGGGCGGTCGTTAATGCTAGAAAATCAATCAGTAAATCAAAGGCACTGCCTGCAAAAGGGCCACGCTGCCAGTGATGATTCTCCCTGGACGCTCCGAGCAATAAAGAAAGGAAAGAAGGGGGGGGGGGGTGAAGTGGATGAGTCAGCTTAAGGAAATGAGGGGAAATAGCAAAGTGAAGGTGGCAGATTGGCGGTCGTATCCTCCACGAGGACGGAAATACATACGTCCACAGTTGGTGTTTTATAAACACGCGAGCAGCAAGGACTGAAAGCAGTGGGAGTGTGTTTTATGCTCTAAAAAAAAAGGCAAGGAGGAGGTTGAGGGTGATGTCTTCCGATGCCTCGTGGATTGTTGGTTTGAGCGATTTACCTGGCCCGGTTCCAAACGAGTTCAGCGCTCACCTCCTCATGAGGCCCGATCTGAATTGAAACCGTGCTGCCAGAGCAGAGCGTTCACTGTTTGCTGGGAGACTGCAGGAGGCCGGCATACTTTAAACCTCTCAGGGGTCTACTGAGGGCCTCTCCATTCTTCCTATAAACAGATGGAGCTGTGACAGAGGAATGTATATGTACAATGCATGCAGAACCTTGTGGAAATGGAAACACCTTCAGCCACAGTTCTACCGCGATGTAAAGTACAGTTTTATCACTAAGATTATTATCAAAAGAAAATACAATAATATTATACAGAAATATAAAGTTTCCATGCATGTAAGACGCTTTGTTCATTTAAGTAGTTCATTAGAAATAATAAATTAGTACCACTGTACATTTGTAACTGAAAAAAGACATTATGTGGTTCACTGTAGTGAACACTCAAGCCATTATTGGTCGAGTAATATCCGTGATATGTACCGTACACTTAACAGCAATGAAGTTTCATCCGATTAAATGATCTGTGAGGGTGGAGTTATCCCAGGCTTAATGGTTATATGCTTTCCAGATGCATTGTTAATGAGTTCGTGTAACGCACAGCCACAGGAGACAATCCACTCATGGAGGAGGTATCGACATGACCTCTGACAAAACTGCACGGTATTTGTAGACCAGTCTACCCGGCTCCTGGATATATAATCACTGTAAATACACTAGTACACAATATTACGCACACAGTGGGAGTCTACTGTGAATGAGGAAGTGAATGAAAGAATTTTAGACCGTTTGTATACAAGCGTCTGCGCTGCTCTCCCATCTTTATAAAACAACCTCACAGAGTGGGTTCAGATCATCTGAGCGGCAATTGTGGATTTGACAAAAAGAAAATCTCCTAGTTTAAAACATAGTGAGTTTTAAACATGTATTAATTACATTTACAGGTTTCCTGAATATTTAAATATTTCAACAGACTCACTGTCATGGAAGCGGAACTGAAAATGAGAGAATATACTTTGTGGCAAGTGGTCATCTGAATATAATAAAGGAAGCTGCTTCAGTTTCTGTCAGCCCAGTCACGACTTGAATAACATTGTTATTGTTTTTGCTTTTTTTTTGTCTGCACATTCTAGCGGCTTCATATGGAAAAGAATGACATTATTTCTTTTAACATTTAAATTTCCATTTATCATTATTGTAGGCCAAAATGGATTCTTACATTGTCTAATTGTAAAAAATTTATAACTTATACACCGGATTAAAAAAGTTTCAGATCTGGCACCTTATCCTCTAAAATTTGCCAAAATATCTGTGGATTCCAAATCAAAAGTTGTTTAAGATCAGATTTGTTTGATTTCATATGCTTGATTTGCAACAAGAAATTACCAAACAGAAAAAATATAATAGACATTTCCAGAACAAGCACCCTGCATTTGCTGAAAACTCTGAATGAAAGTGATATCAGGCCTGGGACAGGACAGACAAGATTTCAAGATTATCTAACTTCTGGATCATGACCTATTTCCGGAATGAACAGGATATGTAGGTGGGACAAAACATTGGAGGAATTTAATTGAACAATAGAAAGCGTGATATATCCTAACTCGTGCAGGATGAGTCAGGCAGCAGCTAACATTCAGTTAATGTTCTCTCATAGTGGATCATTCACCTTTATTGACAGGTGGATATAATCTTGCTATTGGCTGAAATTGCCCTGGGTTAGATGACGAATGTCACATGTTTTATTTAAGGAAGGAAATGCGATTGAATTTTGATATAAAATCAAAGATATCTTTTTTTGTATTTTGTTATTTTTTGAAACTATAGGCAAACATTATGATGTGACCTAAAAGGTAGAGTAAAGGTCACACACCACTGATCTAAATCCATCTTCCATTAGCAGCCAGGCCTTTACAGAGTCTGGAAATCAGCGACTCCAGATGGGGTCAGAGACACAGTCCCCCTTGCAAGACCCGGGTGTCAGATTACACACACACACACACCAAAGTATACACAAAATACTCCATCAGGCACATGTGCACACTCTATACACTCTCCCAGGAGATGAACACACAGGCAGCCACATAACTTTGATACGGAGAATATTCCAAACAATGAATGAAGCAGATGGTCGCGCTCGTCAAGAGTATTTCAGAAAGATGTGTTGCTGTTTCTTCTGCACTCTTTCCAACTTCCTGGTCAAAGTCAAACAAGAATGCACACGTAGACATTTTCAGACATTCGGCTCATAATATTGGATCATATTTTCCGATCGATTCATCTCGTGCATTGTTTGCTCCTTTCTGACGTATAGTTGTGGACAGAGCGCATTCTCCAGGTGCCGTTCTTATCTCTGTCGCCGCACTCTGGCATTCTCCTCATCCCTGAGATCAGTCGGAGAAAAAACAGGGCGGCCGGAATTCCATTCCAGAGTTAAACACAACCTTTTCTTCTGCGCGCCCATGTCTCCGTTTACGTTGTCTGTTTTGACAGATACACATCTAGCTTAGTGGAGTGGAGACAAACCGTTTCCTTACCTTACCTCAACAGCTCAGGTCATATGAACCCAAAACACCCGCAAGGGTATGTATGCACAGCAGTAGAAGAGTTTAAAACTGGTCCCTGGGGAACTTCTACAGATCTAATGTCTTTCTCATGACTGGGGAAGCTGCTACACACCAACACGGACCACATAAACACCGCAGTGAGCGCGGCCTCGCATGCGTTGCGCTTTGTCTCGACTCATTTTTCGAGAGGAGCATTAATGAGGACCACCTGTTTAGTGAAGCCATGACATTGAAAACATGAAGACAGAGAACTATGCCAGCAATGTGAGCGGGTTTATGGAAATTCCAGGTGGCGTTTGTGGACCGTGCAGGATTTAAATGATGGATATTTTTTCTTAGTGTAACACCCCTCTTGCATAAGTTTGGGTTTCTGCTATTCATAAAAGCAAACCAATGGTGCACCATGTAGATCTAGAGCAGCGTGTGTGTGTGTGTGTGTATGTGAGCAAGAGAGACTGAGAGAGCGATGTGCTCCACAGGGGAGTGTTTATGAAGAGGAGATGTTCAGGGTGAATTCCACAGATAAGTGACATGGCCTCTTTCTGTTCTGGATGAAGAGGAGCGCAGCACACCCCGGGCTGTATATGGAAAACCTCAGAAGCACATGCTTACACAAACCAAAGCTCGCAAAGTGATGGGAATAAGTGGGTTTTAAAAGTACAGTATTTTTATAGTCTTGTATTTATGCTGCTTTCCTGAGTGCTCACTGGAATGTTTTGAGCACAAGAAACCTTTTTTTTTTACTGCAGTTTAACTCACTTCTCTGATCAGTGTTAAAAGAGTGTCACATTTCCAGCCAATCTGAAAATTGGAGCAGGACATTTCTGATTGGCTGTTTTATCTCCATTCAGTAGTAGTAGTAGGATAGGTTAAATTTACAACTATGTGGTGAATGCAGGACAAATTTGCTTGCACAAATTAAATTATTTGCCTAATAATTTCTGTGCAAAATATATGTGTATTTAAAAAAAAAAAAAATTTCTGTGCTCAAAATGTGAGAATGAAGCAGAAATATGACTACATGTTTAAGGGTGATTCAGTTCCTGCCGCATCAGCCCAGAATGAGCTAACCCTTAGCGATCTGCTCTTTGTATCATACCATGTAGGGTGCCAGGAAAACTAAGAAAAAGGTGTCATTTGTAACGAACGGCACCCTTAACACCAAGGTCAAAATTCCCCACATACAAACGACACACACACACACACACACACGGGGGGGGTGGGTAAATCAGCTGCATGGGGCCCTATACATGGTGTCAGGCTCAGTTCAGATCACAGCATTCTTCAGATTCCAGACTGTAATTATACTGGCAGGTCTGATTCAGCTTTATATCTTTTATCCATGAGCCGGGGAGGATGGTGATAATCATCCTCAGATCCTTCTTGTTTCCACTGCACCATCACACACACACACGCGCGCGCACACACGAGACTGTAGAGAACAATCAGCCTGTGAGAAGTAAAAACAGGCCCCTACATTTACAGCTCCGTGGCCATTTAAAAGCAAAACACTTTGACTTGCCTATAAATATTTTCTCTGCTGTATGTAGCTTACGTGTGTGAGCGTGTAGCGTGTTTATGTGCACACGTGTGGGGGCGTTCGTAGGCGTGCGCAGGTTGTATTTGCTCGTGCATGAATGTTTGTGCTTTGCATGTGTCAGCAGGGCAGTAGAGACTCATATTAAACCACAGAAGAGCCATAAAACACAGCAGAGTGCCTGACAGAGCGGAGGAGGAGCGAGAAGGAGACAGAGGGAGGGAGAGGAAAAGGGGTAACCTCAACAAGGGATTGTAACAAATATGTAGTCTAATCCTCTCGTTAGACAGCAGGGGGTGTGCGGCGCAATCAGATTCAGAAATGGGGAGCTGCACTGCGATGTTAGGAGACTGAGGCCTGGCAGAGCGCTGGGGAAGATGTCTGCGGCCATGTGAATATTATCTAATGCCAAATCAGTTTTAATCAGCGAAAACATTCTGCATGACAAAATGAATCCGATACGCACACATACACGCACATTGACGTCACATAATCTGAGTCGCTGATGTAAATTGCTTTGTTTCCACAGTTGTTGTTCTGTCTCACAGCTACAGAGTAATTGATGGTAATTATGTGCAAACACTCGTGCAGTCTAACGCCAGTAATCTAAATACAGTTGGTTTTCAATTAAGTGAATCCAGGAATTAGGATAAAACAAATAGTTTGGCATTTTTGATGAATATTTTTGGGAAGTTACCATCCCCAGACAGGGAATAGTCATTGCATATTACTCATTGTGAAAGTAATCACATTACTTATTACTCAGCAGCAAAAGCCATCAACCCGTTAAACACACACACACTCACGCACACACAGATGTCTTGTCTTCAGAAATACAGTAGAAAATGAAGAATTTGTGCTTTAACCAGCAGACAGAATATAGTATGTAAACATTTACTGACCATCCAACATTTAGTAGCCTCAAAATAAAATAAATGCACAGGACTGTACTGGGATGTGTAGGTAGTTAGTCAGTCAGTCATTTTCTATACCTGCTTATTCCTTATTAGGGTCACATGGTCTGCTGGAGCCTATCCCAGCGCGTTACGGTGAGAGACAGGGATACACCCCAGATGATCGCCAGCCAATCGTGGGGCACACACATCATTCACTCACACACTCACACCTACGGGCAATTTAGAGTCTCCAATTAACCTCAGCATGTTTTTGGACTGTGGGAGGAAGCCGGAGTACCCGGTGAAAACCCACACAGACACAGGGAGAACATGTAAACTCCACACAGAAGGGTCCCAGACCCAGGACCAAGGAGGTCTTGAACCTGTGAGGCAACAGCGCTAACCCCTGCTCCACCGTGTCACCCTAGTTAGTTAGTATAATTACTGAATTTCAGATTGTAAGCCTTGACACTATACTTAAGTTGTAGCTAGTGGCTAGCTTGGTCATCAGTGAGCAACAATCACAAAATCATCTGTATAAAAAAGATAATGCTCCAAAAAATGAATTTAAACAGGTAAAATGCACCTGTCGATATTCACTTTGATACTAATATGACAAAAACAGTGGATGTAACCGGACACAAATATATATCTTGACGCTACATTGGCAGCTTCTGCCTGTTGCTGCAATTCGTCAACGCGTCAGCCATATTGATGCAAGCGAGACTGTAAAAAGCACAACCACCTGCTGTGTTTCACAATGCGAAGCACTGGGACGAGTCCAGTCTACTGAGACTCTATGGCAAGCTGCCTGGACCAATATAGCAGTGACGTTGATGTATAACCCAGTCACCAAGTGCTCGCTCATGAGGAATTTTGGGGTCTCAGTGAACTAAAGCGTATGGTCAACCTTAAGAAAATCATCATGAATAGGTTTTGTTGTGATTTGGCGCCACATAAATAAAATCATCTCAACTTGAAACCTGCTGCTGGAACGCTCGGCTTGTTGTCGGCCTGCTCCTGTTTCACACCCTGTTTGGCGATTTTCGCCATGCTCCAAAGTCTAAGAAATTAACCTGGTAAGCACAATGCTGTTACCGTCAGGAACGGCTGCCAAACGCGGCAAAAATAAGTTCAGATAAACCAGAATTATCCTTTTAACTATGTAGCGACCGGCTCGTTCAGAAACTACAGCTTTTTTAGTCGGAGGACTTTGTGCTTGAGTGTTTCTTTGCAGCACAGAAATCTCAGATAAAGTTTTTGTCATAAAGATGGTTAAACAGCATCAAAACACAAAAAAAGAGCTTCACTGGTGGGCTGAATTCATTCAAAAAATGATTATGATCAGGCTGCCACATTGGCATTTTTTTAGTGGACTTAGCGATTATGACAATGCTTCTTATGGTCTTGAAAGAAGCTGTTTTTTTTTTCTCTTTTCTTTCCGTGAGTTGCTAAGTAATAACCGAGTACCAGTGCCACTTGAGTTCACCTCTGCTCTCTGAAATCTCTCTGTCTGCCTCTGCTCTCCCACTACAACCCCCCTCCCTTCCTCCTCCTCCTCTTCCTCTCTTACAGGCACGCTTTGAAGAAAAACACAGGACGCCTCATCTCAAAGGAGTGTGTTACATTCCATGTTCGGCAACAAGCTATGTCCCCTGTTCCAAAACAATAACGCATTGTTTGTCTAGGGTTTTTTTTCTTTTTCTTTTTTTAAACAATAAGATCGTATTAACAGCTAAGAAGGTTAATTAGCTGTAATCTCATAGTGTGAACCTACAAGACGTATGTATGCTATGTATAAGGCCGCATGCTCGCTTCTCTCTAATCTTATCATTCTACTTAATCCTCCATGTTCTCAGCAATGCAGCAAGGGTCAGAGGAAAGTCAGCAGCTTGTACTGCTGCCATGCAGTGAAAATAATGAAGGATCACTCATTGTTAGTGTTTGGAAAGAAACTTATTGGGAACCTTCCTGGGAGGTTACTGCTTTAGAGTTGTATGCACACACACACACACTCATACACACAAAAACAGCTTTCCATCCAGCTCGCTCCCTTTCTGCTTTTCCTCGAGCATCAGCCGAGGTTGCGTTCTCGCTGAGTAGTGCCAGGAAAAGCTGTTCCGTTCTCCTGACGTGTCGGGTTAAGAGTTTGGAGCGATGCCGATCTCTGACCTGCATCGCTTGACGCTTCTCAATCCGGAAAATTCACGGCAGCGGCGGATTTTGGGTCACGTGCCGCGGTACCCAAGTGCTGAGTCACTCTCCCGGCTCTACCTGTTTCAGTGGCTCGCCAGGCTGGTTCGCCAAAAACACAGAGCAGCGCAGCTAAGGATAGAGAGAGAGACCCATCATTGTTTACCTGACCTACCTTTCTTTTTCAAAATCTCTAGCTTTCACTGTCTGAACGTTTTCCTTGAGATGTATTATCATATGAGATTTGTATACTAAAGTTTAGGCACAACCAGACAATTTTTTAGTTTTCCTTGAAAAATCACACACCTATTTACCACTATGAGTTGTAAAATGAATAGAACATGTTATTACATTAGACTTCTGATGCAATGAGAAAACACATTGTAGAATTAGAACACTGGAGTGATAGTTGCTGGAAATGGGCCTCTACACACCTATGTAGATATTGCACCAAAAACCAGGCATTTGCAGCTAGAATAATAGTCATAATAGTCATAGTCAGTATATTCCTGATAAGTTAAAAGTTATCTTCATTGAAAAAGAACTGTTTTTCTTTCAAAAATAAGGAAATTTCTACGTGACCCCAAACTTGTAAACAGTGATGTATGTATTTCAATTTACCATGCATGAGATTAAAAAAAAAAACACATATATCATGACTTTTTTAGTTGACGTGACCTTGTTAACTAGGCTGTCAAAATGCTCACAGTCAGTCCATCGTCGCCCCTGCAAAAGACTGAGAGTCTTTTTTTGCATTCCTTTACTTCTGCCCTCTCTTGTCTCTTCCTCTCGGGGCAAATTTTTTTCTTGGAAAAACAGGATCAACTCTGACATAAAGTTAGCCCTCCTGTGGCTTCCCTGCCCACATAAGTGGATGGTATGACAACAGAGGACAGAGGAAAGCTGCTTTCAGATATTTTACCTCAGGTAAAAATCTACTCAAAGCTGTGTTTTCTCTGATATTCACAAAAAGAGACAGACAGATTGATTCCTATAATCTGGTTTATGTATGTTCAAGATCAAAATAATGACTATGTCCCGCCTCCGTACGAAGATCCTGAGTGAGAGGAATATGCAAGAAAATCCGCCAGCACTTGTCAAATGATTACCTGGATTTTGGTTATTGTCACTTGCTGCAACTTGCACCTAAGTTGTAACATTTGACATTAGAGGGCAGCAGCAGTGCCACAGTGAGAGGCCCAGGGTTACACATTACCACTAGACCGTGTCATTTACTTTCACATAAGGACAAACAGATAATTTTCCCCCATATAAAGCTGCGGTGAGAGGCATAATAATAATAATAAAATGTTGTTCTATGTTTTTTCACCATAAAAATGTTTATTTTTCCAATAGATTGTTAAAATGCTTCATAATTAGGAGCCCAAGCCAAAAGGCAATATATAATCCAATAACTGAAGTGAATAAATAAAAAGACCAAAACATGACATAGCATTTAAGAGTTTTTGAGAGTTTCATATTGTAAAAAGTGAGATTTTAATTGCCTTTTGATTATAAGAATGTCTGGGAGTTATATTAACACTGTCCCGTGTTTCAAAAGACCCAAACCACAGAGAAAACACACACAGCCTCTATTCAGAAACGGTGCCTTAAAACAATTTCTGAGGAGTTGTTGTGATGTCACAACATACATATGCTCACCACCCCCCCTCCACTTCACAGCCATTCAAATCAGCCAATCAGAGGAGAGGCTCATTAATATTAATGAGACAGACAACACAACAACCTGTTCTTTCTAGAGCTCCAGAAAGAAGCCACAATCTTTTTTTGTTTCAAATAAAAACCCATAAATGTACTATATAAGACTCTTAATGTAACAAAATAGATTTAAAATCGGCCAGTGCTTGTCTGATCTACACACATTTTATGACTTTTTCTGTGAAGCGATGGTGGGATCCACTGAGTCGCCATCTTTCACAAAAGCCTGGGGTGTGTTTTGTAGTTGCCTGGCAGGCCTGCCTCACATGTTGCAGTAGGTTGGAGAGTGTGTGCGGGGAGTACAAAGCAGTGAGGAGCTGCCAGGGCCTGTGTGGTGGACATATGGCAATGCCGTGGGCCAGGGGCAGGCAGGGGGTGGAGGCACAGGGCACTGTGTGTGTATTATGTTTGTGTGTTTCCATGCGCATATGTGTGCGTGTGTGTGTGTGTGTGTTTATTGGGATGAATCTATGACAAAGTTAAGGGGTTTAATGAGGCATGCGGGGGGTCAGAAACAGAATGAAGTCCCGGCACCCGCCCTGTGATTCTCTGTTAATGCATCTGAAGGAGGGGCAGGTTTTGAAGTCCTTGTTGCTCTAATACAATAAGCCCCTTCCCCACCTTCCTCTAACCCACACTTTCCATCACAGTTCTTTTGTCCAGCACCTTCACTTTGGTTTCCTTTTTCATTGAGACACTTTTACAAGCAAATGCATGAACAATTTGAGAGCTAAAGTCGTGAGTAATAACTTAACAAAGCAATGCAAGGATAAACTGCCAAAAAACAATGAACTCATAATGATTGTGCCTGTGTGCCTGTGTGCCTGTGTGCGTGTGTGCATGTGTGTGTGTGTGTGCATGTGTGTGTGTGTGTTGGGGGTTGGGGGATGTTTATGTGTGTATCTGCTCTCCAACCAGGCTTGGAGGGATTCCTTCTTTATGAGTCCAGCCTGCGTCATTCTGAAAACTTAGCTGGAATTTTGTCCATGCACAGAAAGAGAGCAATACTTCTGTAGAAAGGAAAAAGCCATTAATGTTAATTACATATGGTCACATGTTGGAAATCACATTTCCTAATGTGGTAGAATTCATAGGGGGCCTTGCTAGGTAGGAGAGCTGATGTTATTTCACAAATGACCATTTGTTTTTCTGCTGCAACGTTCCCATTGTGGTAAAACATTTAATTTTTCTGCAGAAATTTTGGCTGGATTAAAAGGGTTGTAAATGGTTATTTATTAGTAATTTGCATAGAAAGAAAAATGTCTCTGCCTGTGTCTCCCTCCTTCACTGTTTACATAACTGAATGTGAAAAGCTGGGAGGAAGATCTGCCATGACACTTTAGCGTCTTCCACACTTAAACGAATGTTGACAAGCCATGACAAAAAGAACACAAAGAACACTCTCCAGCTGATGTAAAACAATATTCAGGTTTATTAGGACATGCATGTATTCAGTTGGAGCTATAATGAGACATACATATTTTGCCAATTCAGCCTTAACTTTTCTGGAATGTATTGTTGGAGTCTTTCCCTCCAGCCTTTAATGCAGTACTGGCACCTCTTAACCAGTGTGGTAAAAAAAAAAAAAAACACTGTTGTGCAATGTGTCCACTCAGTTGGGCTTTTGTGAGACTTTGCCAAAAAAAATAGTCAAACAAATGAAAGATACCACAGCAATCTGAACAGATCTTAAATGTAACCTCTGGTATGTCTTCGGGTCTATAGTTTGACTGATAAGTACATTGCCCTGTCGCTGTTAGCTGGACTGTAGGTGACAGATGCTTTAAGCTGCTATTTCCAGTTGGCTTTGAAGTAAGGCACTTTTCCCATCTACCTGTCACAGAACTATCATACACAAGTCGTTAAAGCGGTAAGCTGTATTTAAACAAAGCCTGAAACTAGTCTGTAATTTCCATATTTTTCCTTATTCCAAATATGCATGTCTTACTTTAAGACATGAAGTCAGAAGAACACCATAGCAGAAAATAAAAGTCTATTAAAGGGGCCCTATATTATCATTTTTTCCAGTTTAATATTTAAAATACCATGGTCTGTTTATTAACATAAGCATGGTTTTATCGTCACCTAGTTTGACCTGTAGCAGCAATACAATCTGCTTTCTCATACACTCTCTCTGAAAAATCCTATTTTCCCCGCTCCCCTCCCTGAGATGCCCACCTTGTTCTAACTGTTCTAGCGCTGTCAGAAATGTCACATCCCTCAGAACGCCGGGCTTGGTCATAGACAGTGGTGTGCACAGGCTAAAATGCGTGCTAAAGTGACCTCATGGCAGCCAAAAAGCCCCCCAAAAAACCCTTTGTTCATCTACACTGCTCAAAAAAAAACACTTTGAAAACACAGATCTTAATGGGGAAAAAAATAATGCTGGTTATCTATACTGATATGGACTGGGTAATGTGTTAGAAATAAAAGGATCCCACATAGTTTGATGGAATTGAAAATTATCAACTTACAGAGGGCTGAATTCTAGGACACCCTGAAAATTACAGTGAAAAAATGATGCAGCAGGCCAGCCCATTGCAGCAACTCAAAATGGTTTTCAGTAGTTTGTATGGCCCCCACATGTGTGTATGCATGTCTGACAACATCGGGGCATGCTCCTAATGACACGACGAATGGCGTCCTGGGGTATCTCCTCCCAGATCTGGACCAGGGCATCACTGAGCTCCTGGACAGTCTGAGGTGCAACCTGGCAACATCAGATGGATTGAAACATAATGTCCCAGAGGTTCTATTGGATTTAGGTCTGGCGAGCATGGGGGCCAGTCAATGGTATCAATTCCTTCATCATCCAGGAACTGCTGCATACTCGCTCCACATGAGACCAGGCATTGTCCTGCACCAGGAGGAACCCAGGACCCACTGCACCAGCATAGGGTCTGACAATGGGTCCAAGGATTCATCCTGATACCCAACAGCAGTCAGGGTGCTGTTGTCTAGTCTGTAGAGGTCTGTGCATCCCTCCATAGATATGCCTCCCCAGACCATCACTGACCCACCACTAAACTGGTCATTCTGAACAATGTTACAGGCAGCATAACACCCTTTCACATCTCTCACATGTGTTCAGGGTGAACCTGCTCTTATCTGTGAAAAGCACAGGGCACCAGTGGTGGGCCTGCCAATTCTGGTGTTCTGTGGCATATGGCAAACAAGCTCCACAGTGCCGGGCAGTGAGCACAGGGCACACTAGAGGCCCTCAGGCCACCCTCATGAAGTCTGTTTCTGATTGTTTGGTCAGAGGTATTCACACCAGTGGCCTGCTGGAGGTCATTTTGTAGGGCTCTGGCAGTGCTCATCCTGTTCCTCCTTGCACAAAGGAGCAGATACCGGTCCTGCTGATGGGTTAAGGACCTTCTACAGCCCTGTCAAGCTCTCCTAGAGTAACTTCCTGTCTCCTGGAATCTCCTCCATGTTCTAGAGACTGTGCTGAGAGACACAGCAAACCTTATGGCAATGGCATGTTTTGATGTGCCATCCTGGAGGAGTTGGACTGCCTGTGCAACCTCTGTAGGGTCCAGATATCACCTCATGCTACCAGTAGTGACAGTGACCCTAGCCAAATGCAATACAAGTGAAAAACAGTCTGAAAACATGAGGAGGGGAAAAATGTCAGTGGCGTCCACCTGTAAAACCATTCCTGTTTTGAGGGTCGTCTCATTGTTGACCCTCTAGTTCACCTGTTGTTGATTTCATTAACACAGAAGCAGCTGAAACAGATTAACAATCCCCTCTGCTACTTACCTGACCAAATCAATATCCCAGAAGTTTAATTGACTTGATGCTATACTCTGATAATGAAGTGTTCCTTAAATTTTTTTGAGCAGTGTATATTGAGCCAGATCTACGTATATCTCATAAAATGAGTTTGGATTATCTGGTGCTAATATGGTGTTAAAATGCACTAGAATACATTAATGTCGCTGTGTTCTTCATAATCAAACACTAAATTGACATAGACAACCTGTGGTTGCCACTGGTCAGACAAACAGGAGCCAACTACATGGATCTCAGGGGTGAATACTATTAGCTTGGCTCCTGTTGTGACATCACAACCGGAGCCAATTCTAATTGTTGTGTCTTTTAACAACAATACAGAGAAGGCCAGATCACAACAGAACAAATTGGTGGTCTTTTTTCACAGTTTGTGTGTTAACCAGCAACCACCAAAGACCTAAATATTTACACTGTTTTATTCATAATAGGGCCATTTAAAGGGAGTTATTTGATGTGTAGAAAATTTGCATTTGCCTTTTCTTTTTCTTAACCCATTACTATTGTTAAATATGTGAAAGTGAGTGTGCTGTGGGTAGGTTTGGGGAAGAATGTGGCATTTCAAGCTGTCAAAACCTGCAGGTCATCCTCCTGTCAACCAGCCTTTTAATAATTCTTTCCTACACTGCAGCATTCCTTCTCTTGTTTTTTTTTTTTTTTTTTTTTTTTAACATGTTTGGTTTCCTGTTATGTTTGGTCCTGTTTGTTGTTTTCACTTAACCTGCCAAACCCTTAACTTTTCAGATCCCTATAATGACTGAATTGATGACATTGAGCTATCAGTGTCAGGTCAGTTATAATTTAAGCGTTGTTTTAACACATGCTCATCAAACATCAAAAAAGTATGTGGTTTGCTGATATGCATCACCTGGACCTAGATCAGGCCCTACAACATCCCATTTCCTTTAGTAAGACAAGTCTTACTTTGCTGGCATTTTTGGTATGTTCATCCCTGTCCTTTGGCATGGCCTATGGGCCGATTAGAATCTGGGAAGGTACCAGGTAGCACCAGATATACAGAAGGTTTTCATTCAGCCTTCCCAGTCAACCAGGTCAACCAGCTTCCCATCATTCAGAAGGTTTTCAGGTAGTTGAAATGACAAATTGGTCATTAAAGTCAAAGGGGGAAATTCTTCTGCAAGATATCAATTCCCCAATAAGCTATAAATCTACAGAGTGAGCATGACAGTCTATGCAGATAGTGACTAGTAGTTGCAAGTATCTACCCCTGCATGCAATTCACATGCCTCTGTATTCACTATGTACAAATCGTATATACAACAAAACAAATACATTTGCATGAATGTCATCTTGAAATATGTTTTCTCTTACATTTCACTGAAAAAACATTTTTTAAAACATTTGTAAAAGGGGGGCGACATGGTGGCGCAGGGGTTAGCGCTGTTGCCTCACAGCAAGAAGGTCGCAGGTTCAAGACCTCCTTGGTCCTGGGTCTGGGACCTTTCTGTGTGGAGTTTGCATGTTCTCCCCGTGTCTGTGTGGGTTTTCACTGGGTACTCCGGCTTCCTCCCACAGTCCAAAAACATGCTGAGGTTAATTGGCAACTCTAAATTGCCCATAGGTGTGAGTGTGTGAGTGAATGGTGTGTGTGCCCCACGATTGGCTGGCGACCATCTGGGGTGTATCCCTGCCTCTCGCCGTAACGTGCTGGGATAGGCTCCAGCAGACCCCTGCGACCCTAATGAGGAATAAGCAGGTATAGAAAATGACTGACTGATTTGTAAAAGGTTCTGACAAATAAATGACAAAGTTTACAGTGAAATAGAAACCTAAAACTAAATTCTTACATACCTATCCAACAGCATGAGCCATCACCTTACTTTTCACAGCTAATATGAACTTCCTGTACTGGCCCTGACTGAACACTGGTATTCAAAGATAATTATTAATGCATAAATTCATATGAACAGAATCTCCAGGAGACAGATTTGGCCTGTATGTGTGTGTCTGTCTGTGAGTGCATTGCATAACACAATATCCTGCTTCAATAACTTTCAGATGCATGTTATTAGAGTTGACTTCTCCGCTGGTTCTGCCTCTTACAAGAGGAGACACATGTCTGCACTCCCTAAACTCTAAATGTAAACTAAACCTAATTCCAATTTGAACCTTATAAAATAGCTTCAATTGACATTTTGGCGGAAAAAAAAGTTTATTGGCTTTCTTGCAGAGAGTTGATATTAATGTGTCAACTCATGTGTCAAACATGAAGCTAGAACCAGAGCTTAGTTTAACAAAAGACTGGAAACAAGATGGAAAAACATACAGATACCAGCACCAGTAATTTTATTGCTGTTTATTTCATATACAGACAGAGCTGTAAAAACAAGTCAGGCCAGCTGTTTACCCCTGCTTCCAGTCTTTATGGTAAGCAAAGCTGACTGCCTGCCGGCTCTTTATTCATATATCATACAGACAATGACAGCGGTATCCACCTTTTCATGTAGCTCTTGCCAAGAAAACATAAAATCTCCATTTCATTTTAAGTTTACCCCCAATCTCCATTTCATTTTAAGTTTACCCCCAAATGGCAAACTATTCATACCCAAATATTTCTTAAACCTCAAACATTCCTGTGTAGAATGTTTAAATGCATGCAGTCCTGGTCCTCACAAAGATGGACATTCAAGTGAACGCCAGAAACAGAGACACACACATAGAGAGAGAGAGAGTGAGTTTCTGCTCCGACAGGTTTGGAAAGACCTTAAAACATGTACTCCTTCAGGCACCTCCTGAAAACCGAGCCATCGGTTTCTCTCCCTCCCTCCCTCCCTCCCTCCCTCCCTCCCTCCCTCCATCCGTCTTCATCTTTTCTTTAATTGACATTTACAATATGTACAAACAGATAATCCTCCTGCGTCCCTCCCGCTGCAGACCCCCTGCCTTTTATTGCATCTGTTGTGTCCTTGCCCTAACCCTGTTGCTTTCAAAGTGCCAGAGGTCATTTCATTTCATGTATAAATAATTCACCAGGGCCCCATGCAGCCAGTGTGCAGTGGCTGTCTTAAACAAGCAGCAGCTTTGATTTAGCTCTGTCACCAGAGGCACGGTGAAGGTCATCTCTCCCCAGTGGACACTCGGCTGCAGCCATGGTGGCTGAGTGCTGACACAATTTATCGCTGGAAATTTTATTACTGGGGAGCACACGGTATTACTGTACATGGATATTGAATAGAAAGCCCAGCTAAAACAGCTTTTTTGTCTGGGTAATGTGAAAATAAAGTGGCTCATGTGATATGAGATGTGTTTCCTACAGCCTGGCTGCCTCTAAAAGCAAAACAGTGCCGACCTGTATCTTTTCTTTTGGTGGTAAACTGATAACGAAATTCCTCTGAAATTCCTTTAAAAGGCTGATTTTTTTGTTAATCTTGTTATGCGGTTTATTATGTATAAACACTGTTGCTTTCTTCTAACTTTCTCAAAGGTCCCCTTGAGTTTACAGTTTGAAAAAGATGAAAGGTTCAAAGGGAGCATGATGTGGAGATTGTTATTCCTCTGCTGAAGTGAAATGACAAATGACGAGAGTCAAGAAAACATTTAAAACAGGGTGAACATGGTGCACCTTCGAGTCAAAGAGAGGAATGAACTTTTCACTGCATGTTTCCTTGGAACCTGCAGGGCCCGGAGGCTTGATCAAGGTGACTGCACACAGAATGAGTTTCCATGTCTAATCTAAAACACACACACACTCGCACATGACCCGTTAGCAGGCACTCTTTCAAAGCTTGAGATAACAAGTTTGTTTGGTACAAATCTTGAGGATTGCTTTAGA